>JAQSUU010000758.1:6418475-7060323 GCA_038087645.1 Saccharum hybrid cultivar R570 | reverse complement strand
TT
The DNA here is from genome assembly GCA_038087645.1 of Saccharum hybrid cultivar R570. NCBI lineage: Eukaryota > Viridiplantae > Streptophyta > Magnoliopsida > Poales > Poaceae > Saccharum > Saccharum hybrid cultivar. The sequence continues at coordinate 7,060,321 of JAQSUU010000758.1, read as the reverse complement.
CTCTAGGTCACTCGTGGTCCCTCTCGACCGCGACCGGCCACCGCTGGCCAAGGCCGGTCGGCCCGTGCTCACCCGATGGTCCTCTGCCTCCGCTCTGTCTGTGCCTACGAAGGGAAGAAGAAGATGGACTTCGCGCGGGAATAGGGACTCTTCCAGGGGGTTAAGTGCAGATCCAAGACTCAGTTGAATAGGGTTATTAGGACTCCCTTGCTTAATTTAATTAAAGTTCCTACAGGGGCCTAACTGCGAAGTTGGTGACTCATATGAATAGTACCGCATAGTGCAGCTTTTCTTTTCCTTTTCTTTTATACTTAATTAGGGCAGAAACTTCGAAAATTCATAGAAAATTTTATAAACATCATAAAATAGCAAATGAGGACTTTTTGGAATCCTTATGAAATTCTCTATGCAATGGATCTATAATATGGCATGTTTTAGTTTAAAGTTTTGGTTCTAAAAATAGATCTATGCTTCTAGGTTTTCAAGGATAGTTGCATTTGTCATTTTCATAACTGCAAATTTAGAGCTCAAAATGAAGTGAAAATTTTGTGGCATGCTATTCATGTCATGTTTGGTGTGTGGTAATAATTTCATGAATTTTAGTTGCTATATGAGTAAGTTATTAGTGTATCTTTCTCTCACATGATTTATTGCATTATCCATTTGTCTTTTTCATAGAGGTTGCTATACATGTCCAAATGGTTTCAAATTTGGATAGTAGACTTTTGGGAGCATGTGTAGGCCTCTGTAATTTTGGTATAATTTATTATGCACTTTTGATATGTGTTCATAATTCCACCTAATTATCTAAATAAATTAGGAAAATGCATTAAAAGAAATTATTTAGGAATGGATACTATGTTTTCTGGTGTTCATTAGTCATGTGTGACATGTTGGTAAAGTTAGTTTTGTCCAATTATATGTTTGCAACATAAGTTAATAATTATTTCTTGCAAATGAGATTTCTGGACAGATCTGGAAACTTGGCAAATTTCTTAATGATATTGTGCTTTGTTGTGAAACTTATTTATACAAAAGTTGTAGATAATTCATGTATCTAGCTGCTGTTAAAATTTGGTGGCATTTGGCCATATGGTTTAGGAACTACAGCTGTTTAAAGTTAGGTTACAGAATTGCATGCTCTCTGTCTTGTTAGACCAGTTTCTGTGTTTGTGTAAATTCGACATATTAAACTTTGTAATCATGCTATGATGTTTATAAATTAAATTTAGATGATTTCATAAGCTTTCCATAATGTCTTCTTGCAAGTCATTTGGAGTTGTAGATCTCCAGTTATGATTAAATTACTCAGCTGTTGGTTGTTGTCCAGAAGGTAGCAATTTCTAGTTCTAGTCCTTTGATTAACTTTGTCATGCTTGGGTATTGAAATGTGACTCATATCTTTGATGATACTTGAGTGGTACCCTGTAATCTTGTGAGACTTGTTTCTTGATTAATGTGCTTGCCCTCTTCTATGTTATGTCTTCTTGAGGATTAAGTTAATTAGCTCTAGGGTTTATGTGAACTTTGGTATTCTTGTTTGATTACTTTGTTTATTGCACTTCTATGCATTCATACATATGCATTGTTGCACCTCATTTAGGTATGTTAGCTGAAGCACGTGAAGGATCTAAGGTGGAGCCAAATCCGAAGATGGAGTTGGTGGATCCATCCCGAAGATCGAAGGATCGGACAAGTGGTAGATTGGAAGATACTCGCCAAGCGAACTCATCTGACATACTCTAACTTGAGTCGGATCCCAGGCAAGCCCCGGAGCATTATAAGCCTCCTATCTTCAAAGCAATTAATTCTATATATGTTATAAGTATTGTTGCATTAAGTGGTAGGAGTTGGTTGAAAACCTTACTGCATTATATCATTCCTTGTCCAGATATATGAATCCTTGAATCCTACATAGACTAGGATCGAGTAGATGCTTAGCCCTGCTTTAAGCGGTAGAAGTCAGGTGATTTCCTGTCACCTGCGAGATATAGGGATATTCATATATGGCACGGTTGGCTATATTTGCTATCGTGGAATGGAACCATGTGTTAATAAAATGAAATGAGACCGGGCGGGATGACGATAGTGAAGCAACAAGGCATGGAGGTCTTGGGTGTGAATCTATCCCCGTCTGAGTCATTTAAGGACCAATTCGCTGTACGTCCTTGAGTCATGTTGAACGCAGTCTAACACTTAGTTGGCCGGATAAGTCGTTCCGACCGCGAAGCCGAGTAATGTGATTCAGGCCGGGAATCGAATGGTAGGTTGCTTCTTGAAGGAGAGAAAGGATGTGCTTGGGGACATTGGCGTGAGACCAAGGGGGGGTTAGAGTCCCTATCACCTGGCAGAGTGTCGCCCTTGGGGTCGCGACATTATTCGGACCCACGATTCCTGAATCATATGAAACGGTGGCCTATGCGACCCTGGCAGGGGTCTGCACGGTGAGTGTTAGAAATACCCCTCCAGCTGGATAGGAATTCGATTCGAATCGCCGTCGCTCCCGGTTAGTGAGCACTTGACTTGAGCAGCGGCAACGTAGATTCTATTAAATTTAACGGATGGTTAATTGGATCACGATGGAAAGGTTGCCTCAATTTATACCTGCTATGGTTAATATTGTTTGCTCCTAATAAAGTGAGTGCTCTAGTACAGGTGCTAATATAGATGACAGGCTAATGATGATTAACTTGATGCTTAAGCATTAATGATTACTTATCCGTAATAAGCTTTTATGCAAAATGTTGTCAAGCTAGCCCCACTTTATATCAGCCTTGCATGAGCCTTGGTGTCACCTTATTTCTGGTTTCTGACGGGTAAGTCTAGCTGAGTACTTTGTCGTACTCAGGGTTTTATCCCCACTTGTTGCAGGTTATGATGTATCATGGCGACTGCAAGAGTTGGTTGGCTCCTGCCATAGAGGCGGAGTGTGATCATGGGCATGATCCTTCTTATTTACCTTATCTCTGATGCTTTTGTTGGAAGTCGACCGTGGTACTGGCATGTATTTGAAATAAGATTAATGTTAGTTTCAAATTACCTTGCTTCCGCTACTTTTCAATGTAAGTTGTAATAACTATGTTGAACTCCGATGTATATTGAATTACTTGCGAAATGGTTGTAACATGTGACTTGTTATGTTGAATCACTACGATCTTGGCTTGTATGTTGGTTGGTTTGAAATCCCTCGTGATTTCATTGGACTACCGGAGTTATATGGGCTCAAGTGCGAGAATTTGATCATTTCGGTGATTGTTTTTGTACTTGTGCTCTTATAATTTGGTCGGTTCTGTTACAATTTAGGTATTATAAGTTAAGTTTATTAGTTGGTGGAGATGGAATGTGAAGAGTTTATGGTGGAGGCTAGCAAAATATTGGGGTAGAAGGGGGCGGTTAAGGGATGGCATGTAAGGTGGAGGGATAGGGGTAGGTGGGTGTTAGGACTTGCCTCCATTCGTTGACGATCATATCCTCCTCCAATTCCTGTACCACTTGCTCCTGTCTTCTGGACTTCATCGGGTTCTCCATGTCTTCTATCCTACGTGGTCTAGCGTCGACAAGCAAGAAAGACAAATAAGGAAAATAAGAAGAAAGGCTTGTAAAACAAGCATAAGCAGTCAAAGTAGAGAAACGATCCTAGAAGGGTTGGTTCTATTGGGGTGATGAGTTGTTACCAAGGTTATCATCACTATGTTAATTTGAAGTAAAGTTTGGATAGATGTATTCCATGCACAGGGTAGGGCTCCTACGGGTTAGGTTAAGGTGGGTGGTTGGCCTAATGGAAAGCTAGACCATATTATTATATTTCACTATTATGTTAACTTGAAGAAGAAAGCCTGACCAAGTCATCATACTTGGCCCGGCTGACTCCTATAGAACCACATAGTAGTTAGGCAGGGTTAGCGACATATACACACATGCATATGTATATGCCTAGGGGTGGTTAGGATAGAAAGGTGGGTGATGATTAGCCATGCATAAGTATCACTCGGCGCGTATATAAGTGTATGTGTATTTATATACTCACTGGGTCTACCGATGCATGTATGTGTGCTCTATTATGCTACGTGTGTGTATTCCAGTATCTGTGTACGTGACATATTGTACACGCATACACAATTGTACGGTGCTATGTAAAGGTTAGCCATACATAGGTGTATATCCGGGCATCGGGCATATCCATATATGTATAGGTATCCTATTATTTTAGGTGACTGAGTACGGATATATTCGGGTAGGTGTCATGGTACATACACATAAGTGAATATACAGAGTTAACTACTGCTATGGTGATGGGCCACTACTATATATTGCTAATATTTAATTTAAATATAGGAAAGGAAAAACAATCAAACTATAATTTAAATGGGCACCAAACATTAGGAAAAAGGGCATGGTTAAGTAGGGTTTTATTTTAAATGATTTATGGTGAAGGAATTACGGAATTCGGTGGGTTGTCAAGTACAGCCTCTCATTTCCTTCGCGAGATTTGACAATGATCTCTGGCTCAAGAAAAAAAAATCCTGATCTTGCTTTACGTGAACTGGATTAGATAAATGAGAACGGATGGCTGCTTCAATTACTCGTGTATTAGTTTAAAACGGCCGATTGCTACAGCCAATGGACGATCGCAATCGGCCTTCTACCAAGATGCAGTGATGACCAAAACAATTGCGATTGGCCTTTAAGCCAGATGCAATATCGATGATAAGATCGTACCGAAACAATATCAAAACCAGTTAATTTGATCCAATAAAAAATGTTTCCAGTAGCCGACAAGCCGACACGTCAAGAGGACATAATGAGAACATGCTTTGACAACACCGGCTATTTACCTGATGATGACAATAAAATAATTCGCAACAAACTAACTCCATCAGCAAACACTCTATTGGTCCATTGCTTTCCAACTCATCATTAGCTTCCGACAAAACCAACCGACACTTCTCCTATTCTTGGCCACTTCTGAACCAACGGCATCCAATATTTAGCTTTTTATAGTACAAGAACCGCAGATTTGACCATCTGCTTTTAGTAAGAGCCAGATGACCCAACGTCAACCATGGAGGAAGATATCCATTGATATTTTTTCAGCTCTTGAATCTGATGGTAACGCTTGTAGTTAACAATTTGTCTACTAGTCACCAGCCTCATTACATGTGGTAGTAGTATCACGACGAGCCCAGCGGCCGGATGCCGACGTGGTAGTTACGGGAAAGACTTGGCATGCGCTGACGTAGCATGATCAGTTGGCCATGGACCCAGGTAGCCGTTACCATCATCGTCTCAGTGGTTCTGGGTGGAGCTTCGGTGTTCACCGCCATGTCACCTCCTCGAACTAATTTCTTAATTGCGAATAATTTGCAGACATCGGCTCTAACTCAATTTGTGTGCTTGCCCTCCGAAGCAATATGATTTTTTTTGATAAAGGAAGGATTTTATCAATTCACCATCATTACATTGAGAAGATACAATAAGAACGAATTCACTTCCGGCTTCTGCCTAAACACAAAGCTAAAATGAAGAAAGCCCGACACTTTAATGGCCATTAATTCCAAGACTAGATCGCCACCTATGTGCCCTGGAGAAAAACGCCGTAGCCACTTGCATTAATTGTTCTAATGCCTTCAACACCAAAATTCGTGCGAAGGGCTTTTGGAGGATAACCCATGTGTGTAGCCAATGGATTACCGAAAAAAACTACCTGCAAGTGAGAGTAAACAAGTTTTTTTTCTCAGAAACTAAATCATTTCTGCATAACCAAATCGACCAGCAAGTAGCTGCTCTACCCAACATAATTATAGGTTTGAGATCCTTCTGAAAACCTCGAAGCCAACTCCCAAAGAGATGAGGAATACTACAAGGCTGGGAGGGATTCAACGCAACTTGTATGCAACCCCAAATTACCCGTGTAAATCGGCATTCGAAGAAAAGGCGCTTAATTGTCTCATTCTTATGACAAAAGCAACACTTCTCACTGCCTCGCCAATTACGTTTTGCTAAGTTGTCTTTTGTTAAGATAACTCCCCTTCGAAGGTACCACATAAAAATCTTTATCTTCAATGGGGCCTTTGTTTTCCAAATTAATTTATTTAAGCTTGGGACGTCTTGATGGATCAACACCAAATAATGTGACTTCACTAAGAATTGGCCTTTCAGGTCTAAATTCCAGTGAAAAACATCTTGTTCTTGAGTGAGCCTGAGATTTGCAATGCGAGGAAATTGATCATTCCAAGCTGTTAATTTAGGACCAATCAAATCACGTCTCCATGAGAAATTTAACGGTGTTGAACTAAAAACCTCTACTACCGTTTGTTGTTTGTGTCTAACGATGTTATATAGACAAGGATACTGTTCACTCAGAGGTGAATTTCCAAGCCACTTGTGGACCCAGAACTGTATCTGGGAGCCATCTTTAATTACAAAGGAGCCAAATCAAAGAAAATCTTGCTTGACCTTCATAAGACTGGATCAAAAATGTGAATCCCCATTTTTCCAATAGACTTGGAATAGAGGTTTGGAGCCCAAGTACTTGTTTCTGATTATTTCTTGCCAAATCCCATCCGTTGTTAGCAACTTAAACAACCATTTGCTTAGGAGTGTAGTGTTCTTCAGCTCCAAATCATGAATTCCAACCCCCCCTGATCCTTAGGTTGACAAAGTATACTCCACTTGGCAAGGCGATACTTCCTTCTTTGGTTGTCCCTTTGCCAAAAAATACCTAGATCTGAAATAGTCTAACTTCTTTAGCACTCCTTTTGGGATTGCAAAGAAGGACATCATATACATGGGTAGACTACTTAGAACCGAATTAATCAAGGTTAGTCTTCCACCCCCCCCCCCCCAACCGGTCGATAAGTGTTTGCCTCTCCAGCTAGTCAATTTCTTCTCAAAACATCTTCCCTCATGCCAGTTTGCGTTCCTGGAATTCCTAGATAATCATAGGAAAAATCCTTGATTTGCATCAAAAAAGCTTGGTGTACTTGTCTTCCTCTTCCTTGGCATCTCCAAAGCAATATATTTCACTCTTATGGAAATTTATTTTCAAAGCAGATGCTTGCTTAAAAGCATAAAGTTATAGTTTTAAGTTTCAGGCGTGGTCTAGATAATGTTCCATAAAGAGTATGGTGTCGTCAGCGTATTGTAGTACTGATAAACCACCATCTACTAGATGGGGCACCACACCACTTATACGCCGATGCCACAACCATCGAGTCTGACAAAGAAATAAAATAGATTGGCCGATCAATCCTTAGCCAGAATATTCCCAAGTTACAGACATAGATGACCTGTTTAGCGGAACTAACGGTAATGAATTCTGCTGGCCATTCTGATATATATTCCTGATGAGCTTGATTAACAATCGGCCCATTATATTGAAGCAGTCGGCTCTACCAGCACTTCCAGCAGCCTTAGTATGATTACCAAATCTGGTAACTCCATTAATAACAGCCAAAACAGCCGATACTTCCTTTGCGTCTCCCAGCAGTCAATGCTGTTTAATATTGCACCAGTATATTCTAATTAACGATTCTTCTCTGTGGGCCTCTTTCTTCTGACATCAGGGATTTCATAAGAGTGTACTGATCGTATCCTACCATAACATTGCCAAATCCAACTCCGAAGAATAATCAATATTTCCTTTTCAATATTGGTGAAGTGTACTCCAGTTGGACTGATCTCGGCCACTCTGTGTATAGCTGACTTTTAATCAAATGATTCTCGATAGGCGATGAAAAATCCCGGTCACCGGCCGATTGGGACTTGGAAGATCTGATTAACTTCAAAGCAGGACAAGTCGGTTTTGAGTTCCTAGGTGTGCCAGTCAGTTTAATTATGCAATTGACAAGGAGAGAAAAATAATCAGTAATTTAAGGCGGAACGTATCGATGCTTCTCTGGACACTTCCATTATGTGACAAAAGACCGATGGGTAAGGCTATCAACTAGAGAGTCGATAGCTAGCATGTTAATGATATAAAACAGTGAAAGCAAGTATCATCGTCTGTTAACAAGCAAGCGTAGGCTACCGGCAGTTGAGCTTAACTAAATATGTAACAAAGAGAACAAATGCCATAGGCTGTTAGCGAACAGTATGAATAAAACAGCCGATGATCAAGAAACTAGATGAAACATGATAAACGCAGAACATTGGCTAATGAGCCAATGTAAAAGAATAATGTATAACATGTAAACAATCCACTATTTAATACAAACAAATCTATAAACAGTTCATGATGCAGCGTTGGTAAAGATAACAAATTAAAACTAACAGGTCAATAGATCTATTTATAGCTCAACAAAATCGTGAAAACATGTTATGAGCATGAAGGCTCAGGCTACCTGCTATATAGCCGATGTAAGCAGAGTGAATGAACAAAGACATATTTTTCTAATAAACAGATCTATCTCAACTAATAAAATCTAATCCAAAGTCACTATCAAATAGGTAGATACGATGCAGCGATAACTTACTTATACCAAATCATGCAAGAGATAACTAATAATCTTAATAGAAACGATAACTAACTTATACCAAATCGTGCAAGAGATCAAACGATGCAGCCTTACAAGAAAAATACAAGACGTGACGGTACTCACAAGTAAACCGGAGATCAAAAACCGATGCAGCCCTACTCACTGAAGAACTCACCGAAATCTACTATACTCCTAATCCTAATGCAATGGCTGAAAGCCGGAAAGATTGTATTGATTGTCTGTTGATGTCCGATAACAATAGCTGGGGTTCATAATTATACCCAGGGCATAAACACAAGTCCTAATAGAATAAGACTATTACAAAACTTGGAATAAACGAAAACACCCTAAATTAAGATAAGTTGGACTCCACGCTTTCCTTACCTGACACGTTTTGCCTTAGCCGATGCCGATCGCGCCTCAACTCCCAAAGTCAAATAAAAAACCAGTCGCCCTTCGCTTAGGCTGACACTGACGTCATAAATTATATAGCCGATGCACTCCAACTGCTCATGGGCCAATCCCTCGTGTGACACGGTCTTCAGGTAGTTTCTCCGAATCACAGGTTCTCGTGCACCATTCCAAAATATGGTGCAAACACCCATTGCCTCATGACCCCATACTTGCCCTTGAGCACACAACGCCACTTGCATGCACTGGCACTACTACGCAAATGATATTTCATGACTGTTAGAAATGATATATAGAGGTGGATGTTTCATCCATCTCTTCCAATGTGTCTTTGCAAATCAATCATTTCTAGCGGTGGCTGTCAAGCAGCTTCTAGGAGTCGATTTTTCAAGACAGCTTGGAACATGAGCGACCTGTAGAAATATTTTAATGGCGGCTGTAGTTCCCAGCCGTCTCTAAAATCTTTTCACAAAAAAAAATCAAATTCCAAAATTCTGAGTACACATATTATAGTGTGTATGTCCCAGTTTTTCTAGAGAGTATCACATATTCTTGTCCAGCATGTTTACATAACTGCTGTACTGTTTTCTAACTATACTTCCTGCATTCCAGATTATAACTTGTTTGACTTTTTTAGATACATAGCTTTTACTACATATCTAGATATAGCTAAAATATATAGCAAAAAAGCTAAAAAAACTCGAACGACTTACAATTTGGTGTGGATAGAGTATTTTTTTTCCACCACGTATGTACTTTTTTTCCAATGCGCAAACTGAGCATATATTGTTATTCAATGTGCCGAGGATCAAGCTCCTAAGGTAGCATGACCAAACAGTGTTTTCCTACTGCTGGATAAATAGTAAAGTGCCATTTCGATCGAGTCTATATTAATTTGATCAAGAGTTGGAGTAATACGACTGTTGGATATTCATTTCTAACTCAGTTTTTTTCGGATGGTCATGGCATCATTATTATATACTGGTAAATATAAAAAAATTCGTCTATGGGCAACTGACAATGACTGCACATTGGAAACTAGAATATTCCGTGTTCATTGGGACCGAATATATTCTCATGCATTCTATAAGATATCGGAAGTTGGCATTTAACTTCCATCACCATTTGGTGACAAGTTCTGAATTTACCGCTACATAGTTGGATGATCTATTAATGCTAAATAGGTTATTTGGTTGCAGAAGAAAATAATTGATTTTCTACTTCTCCAGCACAATCACAACATATTTTATTGTTGCCCTAGATAAGTCTATTTGGTTTGACAATTATGTGAGCCAAAATTCATACGTTCTAGACATCCACATTAGGTCCTACGGTGGTAGGTGAACAAAGTAGTATATTTATGGCTGTGGATAAGCAAGGTAGTAAATATATGGTTTTATGCTTGCGCTATTGGTTATTGCAACAAAATTACACTTGAGGGTCTTACTGTAATTTAATACATCAGATAGACTAGTGCCATTGGCGCATTGAAGGCTATTGCCATCCAGATTGATGATAAATAAATAGATACATAAATACATGTAGAAAACAAATTGCTAGTTGGTACAGATAGATAGAGATAGCGCATATATAGATATAAATAGATTTTTTATTTTTATTATTTTTTTGGACAAATAGATAGATAGACAGACAAAAAGACAGATAAACAGAGAGATAGATAGCCGTAGTTAGGTAGGTACAGATAGATAGATAGATAGACAGACAGACAGATAGATAGATATAGGTAGAAATAAATAAGTTTTGACAATAAATCTTACTCGATGTTTTTGGGTACTCCTATATAAGCACCTGCACACTAAGGCAGAAAACAAATACAAATACAATGCTCACCACTCATCCCGAAAGAAGGTGAAACAAGAAAATAAGGAGGAAAAAAGAAAAGAGTAGTATTGTTATCTGGCCTCAGTCGCCAAGTGCTATACAATGAGGAACGTATACCAAACAAGTGCTATTTTCCTAATACTTATGATCATTTATTCAACCACTCCATCATGCCAAGGTATATAGAGAGAGATAGTTACTTATACTTTGCATTGTTACATATTACTCCCTTCGTTCAAATAATAGCTCGCTTTGCTTTGTGTTATAAGTCAAACGACTCTAATAACTTTGTCCATGTTTGTTATGAACAAAATATAAACTAGTACAATTCCAAATAAAACACACAATATGTCCTGAAGAATTTAAAAAAGTAATATGAAGGTTTAGATATTCGAGCATTTCTCCTCTAAACTTCATCAAAACTAGAGAAATTTTACATTCGACAAATCTTGATGGAGCTATAATTTGGAACTCATCAAGTACCAATCAACATGTTCTGATTATTTTGTAATATGTTGCTTGCATGTGTAGGCCAACAGCAGCCTCAGGTGGAACATGGTCCACCAGTGCCTCGTCCGCCCAAGCCTCATGGGCCTCCTTTTACGCCAGTGCCTCATCCCCCCAGTCCTCCTGGGCCTCCTTTTGCGCCAGTGCCGCATCCACCTGGGTGGATACCCCCAATCAGTTTGTTGCAGGCAGACCAGCCCCACGTGGTAGGAGGTCATCGGCCCACCCCTAGGCCTCCTATGCCTCCTAAGCCGCCAATGCCACCTCGTCCACCTCAACCATCCCCACACAGTTTGTTGGAGGCAGAGGCAAAGTCAGAGACGTGCTACCCTAACAATAACAAACTCTCTCCGACTGGCTGCGGGCAGAAGTGCAAGAAAAATGGCTTCAAAACCAAACACAGCTACTACATCGAGAGACAGGATGCTAAATGGGAATGCTGCTGCCCACATTAAGCAATGTAACCGCAAGCAACTGTTTGATGGCAACACAATAAATAAAATGGTTGTTTTTGTTGCCTAGATGCACATGATGATATATTTAACTCATTCCTACTGCACACAAACATAAGGGCTATGGGCGCCATAGCTAGACAATGAGCGAACTCATCAATTTCTAAAAATGAATAGGGAATGGTGCTGGAAAGTGGCCGCCATGCAACACACACCACAATGTTACTTTGTACTAGTAAAAACAATGGATGCATGTAACAACGTACTAAGGGCACTCCTAGCTCAAGTGTTTTCTTGCCGTTAATGAGGATGCCATTACAGCAAGAGATAACCAAATAAGAAGAGAGACCGAAATGATTTCTCAATAGACAAATGATTATTCGGTTACAAAGACCAAAGAAACTTTGCGTGTTGAGCCATGTGGACTCATTCCCATCCATAGGACCCGCTGCCCCCTCGCTGCCATTAGGATGCTGCTGCGACCGTGCTCGCTTCCGGTGGCAGTGGCAATGCTGCAGCTTTCCTGCCAAAGCTCCGCCTCGGACATGCCTGCACAGCTGCCACTCAAAGTCACCCTCGGCAACTGCTCTGCTGTGAATGCAGCCATGCTAGCCCTTCCGCGTGCCATTCTGCTCACCTATGCGATCCCAATAACTGTTGTGGTCTCATATGACTACTATTAAAAAATGATTTTTGAAGACTGGCAGTTTTATTTACAGATGTTGGCAAAATTTGATGGCATCACCAGAAATGGACTCTCGACTTCAGAGATGGTCTATTCTGTTGGTGATATGCCCGAGAGCCCATCATCACAATACGGATTAAAGGCCCAAGAGGATATTGATCCAAAAAGGGATTAGGGTTACTAATGAGCCTATGAGATAGAAGCCCATTTGTACGCCCTATATATATGTGGGAGGGGCTAGGGGCGCCGATGATTAGTCGCCGCGCCTCCCCTCCTAGTCGCACCCTCCCTTCTCGGCCGCCGCCCTTGCCGTGCGCACGGTGCTAGCACACCGACGCCTGGCGTTCCATCCCCGTACGTGTGGACTCCGTAGAGGCGCTGCTGCGACTGCTGCGCTGATCGGCTGCTGGGATCAAGGACGAGGAGCTCGGTTCGTGGGACGTGATCGACTACTTCATCCACACCGACGCGCGACTTCTTCCGCTGCGCTGTGCGTCTAGTGGTAACGATCTATGATCTCCTACTCGCAAGTTTCTTGGATGTACGCGGTAGATTAGCTAGCGTAGCCTACCCGTTTCCCTACAGTGGTATCAGAGCCATCTTGCGTAGTTTTTGGTCTGGATCATTAGCATATATGTGATATGTTGTTGTAGTAGATTGGATCTATTACTCTTGCACGGTTTGATTGGATCAATTGGTCATAAGGGGTTAAAATAGGAGCAAGATGATTGCGGCATGTGACCAAAAAGATTAGTTTGTGTTCATTCTCTGTTGTGCATACGACATGTCCCTACCGGCTGGAATCACCACAAGGGACTAACTGTGTGCATAGTCAGTAGATTGAACCAACAGATCGAGGTCATGTGTAGATGCAGTCTTCTCAAGTGCAAAAGTTGCACGGTCAATGTGATTGACCTAGTGAAAATTGAGGCATTATGAATGGCTCGGATTTGAGGTGATGCGATCACTCCGATGAGATTTTCATAGGGATTCCATAGGGACCGCCGTTGCTTTCCAGTTATAGCGGCTTCCTAAGCGCTACTTTGGTAGAACACGTCGTACGCCTAACTTGTTTTTGTAGGGTGTGATGTGAATGGTATGGCCTCAATGTCATGTGATGATGTATGTGATAATTTGTGCGGCCTGCGTGTCGCAAGTTAACACAACCGGGTTGAGGTTGCACCATTATTGTATAACGACCTGCGTGTCGACTTGTGATGTTTGAATCCTCATGTAATTATTTCACTAGCTATTAGATGTAATAGTTTAGTATCTATCCATGGAGGCTTCGAGCATGATGGCGATGTTGATCACCACAAGACAGGACGGATGGCAATGGAGGTCACATTGGAGCCATGGCGATGGAGCCCATTGTGATGAAAGAGGCCATACTATTCACAATATAATATGATTATATGCCTGTGATGTTTACTTTCCTGTCATACTATTCTTTCATGCTTTACATATGGTGGATGTTTTGTCATGGTAGAATAGCTCCCCTCAGAAAAGTTGAGTTTTTTCATGCCTTTTACCAATAGCTGCACCTATAATTTTTTGATCGCTGTGTGGTAGGTTTACCAAAGTAGAGTACCCTCAGCTATCATTTTGTATAGGGTGGATGTCGGACATTTACAAGCACAGTATTGGTTAACTCAGCAAAGCTATCAAAAAAGTTTTGGGCTTTAAGGCATAGTGTTGGGGCCGGGGCATTGGATGCCACCCGACAAACAAGAGTCGTATAGAGATATGATTAGCAATCTGTTGCTTACCTATGTCACTATTTTTTTCTAGCCCTGATGCCAAAGCTCACTAGGATTTTAGTGATTATGGATCTTGAACCACTATATGTCATTAGAGGGAAGATGACTTTGATATAGTAGGTTGTCTTTTGTTAAATTAGTTAATGAAAGTCTTTACATAAACATAGTGCTAAAATCTTGCTTTATTTTAATGTTGTAGATCATGTCTGCCAGTAACAATTCCACTTTCAATTTGCGATCTGTTCTTGAGAAAGAAAAGTTGAATGGAACAAACTTTATTGATTGGTACCGCAACCTGAGAATTGTTCTCAGGCAAGAGAAAAAGGAGTATGTTCTTGAGCAACCATATCCTGATGATCTCCCTGATGGTTCCACTGCTGCTGAACGCAGAGTTTATGAGAAACACTGCAATGACTCACTTGACGTCAGCTGTCTGATGCTCGCCACTATGTCCTCTGATCTGCAAAAGCAGTATGAGCATACGGATGCTCACACTATGATCGAGGGGCTACGTGGGATGTTTCAGAACCAAGCCAGGACTGAGAGGTTCAACATCTCGAAGTCCTTGTTTGCGTGCAAGCTGCCAGAAGGTAGTCCGGTCAGTCCTCATGTGATCAAAATGATTGGTTACATCGAGACTTTGGACAGACTTGGTTCTGAACTTCACCATGACCTGGCTACTGATGTCATTCTCCAGTCGCTCCCGGCGAGCTACGAGCCTTTTATCATGAACTTTCAGATGAATGGCTTGGAGAAAACATTGAGTGAATTGCATGGGATGCTAAAAACAGCAGAGGAGAGCATTAAGAAGAATCCCAATCATGTGATGATGGTTCAGAATGGGAACAAAAAGAGGAAGCGTTGGACGCCTCCCAAGGGTAAAGGCAAGGAAAAGGTTCCTAGCGGTGAGTCCTCGGGCTCTAAGCAAAAGCCAGCACCTAAAGCCAAACCTGGCCCCACTTCTGAGGATGAATGCTTCCACTGTCATGAAAAGGGACATTGGTCAAGGAACTGCAAGAAGTACTTAGAAGAAAAGAAGAAGAAGAAGGGAAGTGAGACTTCCACTTCAGGTATAAATGTTATAGAAATTAATATTGCATTATCTTCTAGTGAATCATGGGTATTTGATACTGGATCGATGATTCACACTTGCAAATCGTTGCAGGGTCTAAGTGAGACTAGAAGGTTTGCACGAGGCGAGTTGGACGTTCGTGTCGGCAATGGCGCAAAGGTTGCGGTGTTGGCGGTCGGCACCTACCACTTGTCTCTACCCTCCGGATTAGTTTTGGAATTAAATAATTGTTATTGCATTCCTGCTTTGAGCAAGAACATTATTTCTTCTTCATGTTTGGAAGAAGTTGATGGTTTTAAGATTGTAATAGAGAACAAACGTTGTTCTATATTTTGCAATGGTATTTTCTATGCTCATTGTCCATTGGTGAATGGATTATATGTTCTTGATCTTGAGGATAAATCTGTCTGTAACATTAATACTAAGAGGCTTAGACCAAATGATTTGAATCCCACATTTATTTGGCATTGTCGCTTAGGTCATATAAATGAGAAGCGCATTGAACAACTCCATAAAGATGGTTTGTTGAGCTCATTTGATTTTGAATCATTTGACACGTGCGAGTCTTGTTTACTTGGGAAGATGACCAAAGCGCCTTTCACTGGTCATAGTGAGAGGGCAAGTGACTTGTTGGGACTTGTACATACCGATGTATGTGGACCAATGAGCTCAATAGCCAGAGGTGGTTTTCAGTACTTCATTACTTTTACTGATGACTTTAGTAGATATGGTTATATCTACTTGATGAGGCACAAGTCTGAATCGTTTGATAAGTTCAAAGAATTTCAGAGTGAAGTACAAAATCAATTAGGCAAGACAATTAAGTTTCTGCGATCGGATCGTGGAGGTGAATATTTGAGCCTTGAATTTGGTGATCATTTGAAGCAATGTGGAATCGTTCCGCAGCTAACTCCGCCTGGAACGCCTCAATGGAATGGGGTATCCGAACGGAGGAACCGAACCTTGTTGGACATGGTTAGGTCGATGATGAGCCAAGCCGATCTTCCATTGTCATTTTGGGGTTATGCTCTTGAAACTGCTGCGTTCACACTGAATAGGGTTCCAAGTAAGTCTGTTGAGAAGACACCATATGAGATATGGACTGGGAAACGTCCCGGATTATCTTTTCTCAAAGTTTGGGGATGTGAGGCTTATGTCAAACGTTTGATGTCAGATAAGCTCACTCCAAAGTCAGACAAATGCTTCTTTGTGGGGTATCCTAAGGAAACCAAAGGATACTATTTTTTCAATAAAGCGGAAGGCAAAGTGTTTGTCGCTCGCAATGGTGTTTTCTTAGAAAAGGAGTTTCTCTCAAAAGGATTTAGTGGGAGCAAGGTGCAGCTTGAAGAAATTCAGGAAACACCCGAAACTGTTTCAGCACCCACTGAAGAGCCACGGGAAGTGCAAGATGTTGCACAACCTGTAGTTGAGGCACCAGCCCCACGAAGGTCTATAAGGGCACGTCGCGCAACTGACAAGCTCAACCTCCTTATCACGGAGGAGCGCCACGTATTATTGATGGAAAATGATGAGCCCATGACCTACACGGAACCAATAATGGGACCCGACTCCGACAAATGGCTTGAGGCCATGGAATCCGAATTAAAATCCATGCATGACAATCAAGTTTGGAACTTGGTTGATCCAATTGACGGTGTGAGACCTATCGATTGTAAGTGGATTTTTAAGAAAAAGTTAGATATGGATGGAAATGTTCACATCTATAAGGCACGATTGGTGGCGAAAGGTTTCCGACAAATTCAAGGTGTTGACTATGAGGAAACTTTCTCGCCCGTCGCAATGCTAAAGTCTGTTCGGATTCTCCTAGCAATTGCTGCGTATTATGACTATGAAATATGGCAAATGGATGTCAAAACTGCTTTCCTTAATGGACATCTAAGCGAGGATGTGTATATGACACAGCCTGAAGGTTTTGTTGATCCTAAAAATGCTGGGAAAATATGTAAGCTTCACAGGTCTATTTATGGATTGAAGCAAGCATCTCGGAGTTGGAATATTCGTTTTGATGAAGTAGTCAAAGGGTTTGGCTTCATCAAGAATGAAGAAGAGCCTTGTATTTACAAAAAGGCTAGTGGGAGCGCACTTGTGTTTCTGGTCCTATATGTAGATGACATATTGCTGATCGGAAATGATATTCCAATGCTTGAAGCCGTTAAAACCTCATTGAAAAAGAGTTTTTCGATGAAGGATTTAGGAGAGGCGGCTTACGTTCTGGGGATAAAGATCTATAGAGATAGATCAAAAAGGCTAATTGGATTAAGCCAAGACACGTACATTGACAAGATATTGAATCGGTTCAATATGCAAGATTCCAAGAAAGGTTTCTTGCCAATGTCACATGGCGTTACTCTAAGCAAGAGTCAGTGTGCTACGACACCTGATGAGCGAAAGAGGATGAGTGCGATTCCTTATGCTTCAGCCATAGGATCCATCATGTATGCTATGCTTTGTACGCGCCCAGATGTCTCTTTTGCTCTAAGTGTTACGAGCAGGTACCAATCAAACTTCGGTGAAGATCACTGGACAGTTGTAAAGGGTATCCTTAAGAACTTGAGAAGAACTAAGGATATGTTCCTAATATTTGGAGGCGAAGATGAGCTCGTTGTAAAGGGTTACACCGATGCTAGTTTTCAAACAGATAAAGATGACTCCGCATCGCAATCCGGATTTGTTTTCTGCCTCAATGGTGGGGCAGTGAGCTGGAAAAGTTCCAAGCAAGATACGGTGGCTGATTCGACGACAGAGGCCGAGTATATTGCAGCTTCCGAAGCTGCAAAAGAAGCAGTTTGGATCAGAAAATTTGTTTCTGAGTTGGGTGTTGTTCCTAGTGCGTCCAGTCCAGTGGACCTCTATTGTGATAATAATGGTGCCATTGCGCTTGCAAAGGAGCCTAGATCACACAAGAAGTCCAAACATATACTACGGAAGTATCACCTCATCCGTCACTTTGTTGAGAGAGGTGATGTGAAGATTTGCAAGGTGCACACGGATTCAAACGTTGCTGATCCATTGACAAAGCCTCTCCCACAACCAAAGCATGAGGCGCACATGTGGTCTATGGGTATTAGATACTTACATAAGTGATTCTATTGTGCGTGGGAGAGTGTTATGTCATGAGTATGTTTATGTAATAATAAATAATTGTTATTTGTTCCATGGATGATTATCATTTATATTGATTATCAAGTACGTGACTTGATCGTGAAACTCTTTGTTTGTAATGATGTTGTTCTAAATTATCCCTAGTTTATGTCGTTATGTGGGACAATAACGACGTAGAGACTAGCACATGCATTAATTGATGATCATGTTTCACGGATCATAGATATGGAGATATCAGATTAATGATGTGGACACATGTTAGTGAACATGGTGTTGGATTGACCCACTCCAAGACAATACTGGGATTGTTATTTTGAATGTGCCATCAGTTGTTCTTGAGTGTTATACCTACTGGATCCTTAGACCTGAGATTGCCATTGTTTCTCACTGTGTGTAGTGGTGCATCTTGGGGTTGCTAAACGCTACTCCGTAAATGGGTAGTTATAAAAGTAGCTTACAGGTGTATCATGAAACATGGAATGGGATGTGTGCGGATCAAGATGGAATTTGCCCCTCCTAGATAACAGGAGAGATATCTCTGGGCCCCTCGAGATAGATGGATTAGAAAGTGCATGGCCATGCCAAAGTGATTAAAGAGTTAATCATAATGACTAAAGGTTAGTCATGAATAGAATCCACTATTAGATCGAGAGAATGGTCGAGCTATCACAAGGGTGGCACGCATCTCGCCTTGAGCTTGACTGGTATCGTGTGGCAAAAGGATCAGTGTATGAGTATATCTAAGGTTCGGCCGATATGATCTTTATGTGTATTTGTGAGTCACTATGCCCTGCTAGGTGCCGCTATTGACTAGTGATTCGGAAATGGTTTCCACTCACAACCATCTACACATGAACCTAACGGGTCACACACTTAAGGGGTTTGGAATGTTGGAAAACTTGCATAGATGATTGTCTCTAGTGCAAGTGGGAGATTGTTGGTGATATGCCCGAGAGCCCATCATCACAATACGGATTAAAGGCCCAAGAGGATATTGATCCAAAAAGGGATTAGGGTTACTAATGAGCCTATGAGATAGAAGCCCATTTGTACGCCCTATATATATGTGGGAGGGGCTAGGGGCGCCGATGATTAGTCGCCGCGCCTCCCCTCCTAGTCGCACCCTCCCTTCTCGGCCGCCGCCCTTGCCGTGCGCACGGTGCTAGCACACCGACGCCTGGCGTTCCATCCCCGTACGTGTGGACTCCGTAGAGGCGCTGCTGCGACTGCTGCGCTGATCGGCTGCTGGGATCAAGGACGAGGAGCTCGGTTCGTGGGACGTGATCGACTACTTCATCCACACCGACGCGCGACTTCTTCCGCTGCGCTGTGCGTCTAGTGGTAACGATCTATGATCTCCTACTCGCAAGTTTCTTGGATGTACGCGGTAGATTAGCTAGCGTAGCCTACCCGTTTCCCTACATATTCATTTTTAGACACACTTTGAAAAATGACCACCTCCAAAAGTTGATTAACAGCAGCCCCCCTTTGAATACGTGTCCATTTTTAGAGGCTGACCTTTTAGGAAGCCTATTTTAGAAAATAGGCTTGAAACCCAAAAATACATTACTAGATTCATTTATTTATGGCTACGTATCAGGTGGAAACCGGACCACCTGTGCAAACTTGAAAACTTTTAATCTGGACCATACGATGTTGATCCAAGGGGGCACATGGGAGAGTGGGAGGGGGGATTTGCAAAAGTGTGATTAGAAGCGGGCGGTTAAGCGTAAAATTGACCAATCCTCCTGCACCTCTTGGATCAACATCTTGTGGTCTTGATTCAAAGTTTCCAAGTTTGCACAGGTGATCCGGTTTCCACCTGATACATTGCCTTTATATATAGCACTTAGGGTTTTGGGGCTCTCACACCACCTCTCTCCGTTCTCCCACTGTGCAGCCCGTCTCTCATCTCTCAGCAGTTCCCTATCCCTCTCCGCAGCCCCTTCTCGGATTAGAACGGCGTCACCTCCACTTCTCCAAGCTCCCTTAGTCCTATCACCCTCCATCCACTCCATCCCCAGCTGCTCCCCACCCCAACAAAGCCAGCGACATGCACCTCGGGGCTCTCGTCTGTCTGTGGTGCATGTTCAGGGTGCTCCTCCAACAGGGGCATCCGGGCCTGGAGCCCTTGGATGGAGCCCACGTCCGGATCCGTATCGAGGTGGGTGTCATGCGCCCAGTGCGCTCCTCCAAGGCAGCAAGTGTCTGGGGCGCGCTCCTCTAGCGGCGGTGCGCAGCCCGGGAGCCCTCCGGTGGTGCCCACGGCCGTATCAGCCTAGAATGGTCTATCACGTGGCCTGAGCACTCCTTCGGTGGTGCCCACGGTCGAATTCACTGATGAGGGTATGACGCATGACCTAAGCACTCCTCCAGTGGTGCCCACGGTCGAATCCATTCATGAGGGTCTGACACATGGTCTGAGCACTCCAGTGGCGCAAATGGCTACATCCGCCGAGGAAGGTGCATCACTTGGCGTGAGTGCTCCTCTATCAACGACAACTATAGTAGGAGAGGGTGCAGGCTGGGAAAAGGTGGCGTTGGTGGATCTAGGCAAAAGCAGGCAGCAGCTCGATGGAGGGGGCTAGGGGGCACGTACGGTGGTGGCGGCGGCTTGACGGCGGGCTCAGTTCAGCTCAGCGGGTATGGGCTCCGTGCTAGGCTCAGCTCCTAGCTTTTTCAAATGGATTTTGAGAGATAGGCACAAAGCACCACCTCTGTTGGTCATGATTAATGGTGACTCTTGGGTGGAGGCAGCCTGCCTGCCTCTGTAAATGTTTTTTTGATAAGTCTTTGATAGTCTTCTGTGTGCTAGTGCGAGCCAGCCATCACCATGCTGCCATGATGCCCACGCTTGCCCCTGAGCGCACCATGCCACTTCCATGCACCTAAACTACTACAGAAACAGTCTTTCGAGGTGGTTAGAAAGGGTTTATAGATGGATACTTCTGTTAGTTCATAAGGATCGTCTAGGAGTGAAACAGTGCTAGTGAATTCATTATAGGTATAGAATAATCAAGTTCCTAATCACCTTCTACTAGAATCGAGAGAGACAGAGAGGGAGAAGTCGTAGACCATCCGTGGGAGCGGGGTTCGGTGAAGGAGTGGCCGATCCACTAGAGGCGCCGGTGTTGGGGTCGTTCGCCGGCGCCATCAACTCGGTGGAGGAGAAGTGTCACACCCGGTTTTCTAAAGAACAAAACCAGGCTAATCATATGTGTGCCCAGGAAGTCCACACATATGCCATAATGAAAAAGTATCAGAAATAATGTTATTATATAACGTATACATAGCTATATTAACACTTACATCAGAGTATCGCGGAACGGTGACTAAACTTCGGGCTCCATTCTTCTCAGGGACGGCTGACTGGGGGTAACATATGCCTAGCACTTCTACTAGTCTTCTGGAAACTCCACTACACCTTTGTCCTTTTTCCGAGTAGCATCTTATTACACACTGGAGTGTTGGGGAAATAGCAAGAGTGAGTCCATGTCGAACTCAACAAGTATAACACAGGGTTCATGAGGCTCAAAAAGGCTAGACACTGTTTAACTGCGTTTAGCTTTTAATCATCATATAATTAGCAATTGAGTAGCATCAAGGTAATCCAAATCCCATTAATAAATCAATGATCAATTGTAATAAGGATAATGAATAGCATTAACATGAGCATAATAATAATCAACAATAATTAAGCATGATATAATAATGGTGATCAACTATTCTGTAAGAATCCCCAAGGCCGCTCGTATCCATGAGCACGGCTAGTATACCAGTTTTTAACTCTGCGCAGAGGTGTACACTTTCACTGTGAGTCATGATTTCCAAATGCATGGGTTTGCAAGGCCCAAAACATCAGAGACCATATAAAGCCATTCAAAAGTTCGTCTAACAAGTTAGGGCCATTAGATTCACTCGGCAGGCAGATGTAGAACCCCCCTTCCCAGTGGCACAACAACGGCAGCCTATACACACTAGGCCAGGGGCTCGCACTACACCCAACGTGGCAAGCCATTCTTACGCCATTTAAGGTAACCTCTAACAAGCTAGAAAAGGTCTCTTGAACAACTAGAGCCAGAGCCATATAGCCCTCACAGCTGTACTGTATGTCTCGGTTATCACTTACAGGTAAGTCCTTACGGAGAGTAACTAGAGCATCAAAATAACCCACATGCTCTAGCCCCCTTTCAACAGAAATAACATCATCTTAATTGGTTGATTGCATAATCCATTAGTCAAATTACAAGATCATTGTTCATAATTAAGTGCTAGCATTAGCTACCCAAATGCATAACCCATAGGTGATAAGGAAACAAGATATCAATAGCTAAGTTATAATCTCTATGGTTGTCAAGGAAGACACATGCATATGTATGATAATTTCAGTGAATAGGTAACAAGGATGGTCCCATGTTATACTTGCCTTAATCAAAACTCTCCGAGTGATACTGCTGATCTGTCTCAAAGTAATACTCCTGATCGTCCAGATACTGCTCACCTTCTATACCCGATCATCAATCAACAACACACATGCATCCAATCAAACATACACGTAGCAAACAAAGAGATACAATTAGAACAGTACACCAACAATAACAAAACAGTAATAAAAGTTTATAAAACTCTTCTACACATTTCTACGATCACACAGACGCAAAGATCACCAAATTCGGAGTTAAAACGTATAAGTTATGAATTTTCTAAGATTTTCTATAGATAAATAAATACTTAATTATAACCTCGAAAAATAAATTATCAAAACTAACTGTACAACTACACTAACATGTAGAGCTCGCAAATACGAACCTAACGCAACTTGAACGGATCAAATCGGAGTTAAAACGAAGTTTTTATGACCAAAACAATTCTAGTGGCAAAACTGTAATTTCCTGAAAACGTATTTTTGAATAAACCGGAAGAGAATACACTTTCCAAACACGAAAACGTACTTTCAGTTTTACGTTACGGACCGCGGGTTGATTACTAAAAAGCTGGGGGTCTCTTTAACAAATTTACCCGCGAAGGGGTAAGTTCTAATCTGGGCCGTTGATCTCGATTTGGACGGCTCGCAATCATCTGCAACGCTACAGTAGAAAACCGATCCTTCTTCCTCGGTTCCGGCCGGCGGCCCCCCATGACCGGCGGCTCCATCTCGCCGGAGATGGCGGCTCTCCTCACCTAGACCACCGTTTGACTCGAGACTTGATCCAATCGGTGGAGAAGCTCCGTGCGAACTCAACTAAATGGTAAAGACTCGCTATGGTAGACCGAACACGACGCGCGGCAACAAGGGAGCGGCGACGCCATTACCGGCCACTATGAGCTCCAAATCCACGGTATAAAGCACAAAAGCTTCAATGGAAAGCATTGGGAGTAAGAGGAGAAGACAACAAACTTACCCAAGCGAAGAAATCGGCCTTGAATCCACCCTAGAACCCCCTAGCCGACCGTCCGCCCGCCTCCACCAACTTGAACCCTAAAAACCCTATTTCACGTGATAGAACTCGCAACTTAGGGGGAAAACAGAAAGAGGAGGGTCACGGCTTCCTATTTATAACCCCAAAACACCGAATTTGGGTAGGAGTCCCTAGCTAACACGGCAAGGAACGGCGGCTTCGTAGTGTCCGGTTCGGTCACGAGGAAGAAGATGACCGACAGGTGGCCCCCACCCGTCAGCGAAAGGAAAGAGGGAGAGAGGCCGCTGTTGGGATCGGCCGGACTGGGCCGCTGCGGTGCGGTCCGGCCCACGCGGCCGCAGGCGCGGAGGAAAGCAGGCCGCCCTGAACGAGCCGTCGGCCACCAGGCGGAAGGTAAGTTGTTTCTTCTTTTTTTTATTTTTCTTTCTTTTCTTTGTTTACTTGTTTTCAAAAATATCTCAAATAAAATTTTCTAATCCAAAATAAAATAAAATAAATCCACACCACATAATAAAATAAATGCAACAGCATGAATGCAACACCAAAAAATCTTTTTAAAATTTTAATTCCCTTTCTCTAAATTATTTAAAATTTATTACTCCTAAAATTTGGGTGTTACAAATTCTACCCCCCTTAAAATAATCTCGTCCTCGAGATTGGGCTGCTTACTCAAACAACTGCGGATATGACTTTTTCAATTCATCCTCTCTTTCCCAAGTTGCCTCTACTTCTGAATATCGATTCCACTGTATTTTACACATCTTAATAATCCGACTTCGAGTAACTCTCTCAGCAGTCTCTAAAATCTTAATCGGAAACTCTTCATATGTAAGATCCTCCATAACAGTCAACTCTTCTAAAGGTATCTGCTCCTCAGGCACCCGTAAACACTTCTTAAGTTGTGAAACATGGAACACATTATGCACTCCAGATAAATTTTCAGGCAACTCTAATTGATAAGCAACTTCCCCACGTCTAGTAATAACTTTAAATGGTCCAACATACCTTGGTGCTAATTTACGTTTCATGTTAAACCTCTTCACACTTCTCATAGGTGACACCTTCAAATAGACATAATCACCTACCTAAAAAAAACTAGATCTCTTCTGACGAGACTGTGCTACTCTCAAATTCTCACGAATCACTCGCACTTGATCTTCTGCGTTTCTAAGAACATCTGTTCCAAACACCTGAGATTCACCTGTCTGATCCCAAAACAATGGAGTTCTACACTTACGTCCATACAAAGCTTCAAACGGTGCCATCTTAAGACTCTGTTGATAACTATTATTGTAAGAAAATTCCGCATAAGGCAAACTCTTATCCCAACTAGTTCCACATTGTAATGCACAAGCTCTCAACATATCCTCTAATACCTGGTTGGTCCTTTCAGTCTGCCCATCTGTCTGTGGATGATATGCCATACTAAAATTCAATTTTGTTCCCAATGATTCATGTACAGCTTTTCAAAAGTGCGACGTAAACTGCGATCCTCGATCAGATACAATCTTCTTTGGAACTCCATGCAAACATACTATTCTTTCTATATACAAGGTAGCTAATTGTACTCCCGTGTAATTTAGTCTTGACTGGTATAAAATGAGCAACTTTAGTCAATCTATCCACTATCACCCAAATAGAATCATAACCTCTCTGAGTACGCGGTAACCCTACTATAAAGTCCATACCAACTTCCTCCCACTTCCATTCAGGAATCTTTATTGGTTGCACAATCCAGCAGGTCTCTGATGCTCTGCTTTCACCCTCTGACAAGTGTCACACAATGCCACATACTCAGCCACATCTCGCTTTAATCCAACCCACCAATATTTCTGTTTAAGATCCAAATACATCTTAGTACTACCAGGATGAATAAAATAAGCTGACTCATGAGCTTCGCGAAGAATTGTCTGTCGAATAGCTTGATCCTTAGATACACATAGCCTCTTTCCAAACCACAAAATCCCTTTATCATCCATTCGAAAACCCTGGTGACTTACCAATCACTATATCTTCTGCTATCTTCTTCAGTTTCTCATCCTTCAACTGACCCTTGTAAATTTCTTACTCTAAAGTAAGCTCTATCACTAATTCCATTGTATTAGTAACAATTCCTAAATTCAAATATTCAAATTCAGCACATAACTCACTAGTCATAGACAACGTCCGTATCTCATTGGCATAACTTTTCCTACTAAAAGCATCAGCTACTTTATTAGCCTTACCAGGATGATAGTGTATCTCAATATCATAATCCTTAATCAACTCTAACCATCTGCGTTGCCTCAAATTCAGATCTGACTGAATGAAAATATACTTCAAACTCTTATGATCAGTGTATATATCACTCTTATGTCCAATCAAATAATGTCTCCCAATCTTTAAAGCATGAACTACAGCTGCTAACTCCAAATCATGTGTAGGATAATTCAACTCATGCTTTCTCAACTGCCTAGATGCATAAGCTACAACTCTGCCTTCTTGCATAAGAACACATCCCAAACCTTGATGAGAAGCATCACAATAAATAGAAAACTTCTTGCTCAAATCTGGTAAAACCAAAACAGGCGCTGTAGTCAACCTCTTCTTCAATTCCTCAAAACTAACTTGACATTTATCTGACCACACAAACTTGGCATTCTTCTCTAACAGAGATGTCATAGGTTTAGCAAGTTTAGAAAATCCTTTAATGAATCGTCTGTAATATCCAGCTAATCCCAAGAAACTACGAATCTCGCTAACATCAATAGGTGGTTTCCAATTCAATAGATAAGCAAAATCTGATTTCTCTGTGCAAATTCCAATTTCAGTAACTCAGTAAAACTGTCATATCTCGAGCTACAGACGTCCAATTCAGATGATCTTTACATGGTTGGAAAGCTTACAAAATTATCTACAACTTTTATTCACAACACTTTTTCTAAATCTGTCAAATAATTGGCCAAAAACTGAACTTAACCGAAACTGTTTCAGAATTCCAGACTGTGCAGTAACCCCAACTTGAAATAGATATATCTCTTAGCTCTTAATAGATATTAGAGTGATTCTTGCGGGGTTGGAAAGATATAGAAGTCTAATTATTCCCAGTATAATTTCTGAAATTTCCCATTAATGGATTTTAAGTTATTTCTTAAACATCCCAGACTGACCTAAAAATCAGCAAAGGACAGAACTATGTTCACCTCATAACCAACTAATAAATTTTGATCAAACTTAATATTCTTAACCATGGAACTTGTAGGCCTGTCTACAAAACTCTAGCACACATTACAAAGATCCAAATCATACATTATCACATTAACAATCCATCAATCACATAATTGTTCAGACCACAAACTGACTCTCAAAACAATCCAACTTAAAATTGACTCGCAACTACTATCGTTCTTATTACATAGGGATTTTTCCTATTTCCTAGTTAAGCTTCTAATAAATCTTGGGACGACCTAACTCCGCCCTTAATTGGTCAATCTCCTTATAAGCTTGCTCCTTAAGTTCTTTTTCCTTCAGCAACTCTTATGCAATGATGATGCCACAAGCTTATAACCAACTTTATAAATGTCTCCTTTAGACCCTTATGATTCTTGTCAATGGTTCCAACAGGTTACCAACCCTAAAAAAATACCTGCGCTCGATAGTGACTTTACAACCATGTAGCTAGCTGATGCTTCCAGGTGACAAAATATAACATATAAACCTCCATCTTGTATCATCTTTTAGTTTGACAAACCCTCTTAAGAAGAGATCAACTAGAGTACACCAAAGGATAGCTTGCATTTGTTTCTGAGTGATAACTACTATCGTGTCCTTCTATCATGTCAAAGAGACTCATGAGCATATGCAAGAACAAGTAACCTGCACTTCCTCGCGAGCAGAAAAATGACAGTGCAGAAATACAGTTATATCTCGAGTTCTACGAATCCAATGATATTGTAGCTTATACCGTTGGAAAGCTTATCAAATTTACTACAACTTCCTTATAGAATTCTTCTCCAGATTCTGCAGTTAAAGTAGTCAAAAACTGTGCACAATAGAAACTATTCTAGGTTGCTGACAGCACAGATGCACCGCCTTGTGATTTTCATAACTCTCAAACCATAGTAGCTATCAGGACGGTTCTTACGGTCAGAGAAAGATATTGAAGTCTACTATTGTCCAGAATTTATCCATGATTTTTGGGCATCCAAAAATAGAGATATAAGCTAAGGAAGATAGACTGCTATATAAAAAAAACAGGATAAGGTAGAAACGAGATTCAAAGACACTAGAGAGATAGATAACACTAATCTTCAAGTCTTCATGCTTCTTTGCTTTGTGTTGATGAGATATAAGACATGGATCAAGGATAGCCAAAAGATGACAAGAAAGATAATGTTTGATCTTTAGTTCTTCATGCCTCCTCATGCCTCGTCGCTTGAGATATTCAGGACTTGCTGTTGTTGATAGCAGATGCTACCCCACTTAACAAAGATCTTGTTTCACCTGACGATGTCATTGAAAGCAACACTTTCTCTAAAGCTTGCTGCTAATGATAAGTCCTTCATGTGTTGATCATCCATTAAGATGAGATTAATAAGGTAGCATGACAACCAAGGGTAGACAGGAACGGTGTAAGAGAAAATGGCAAGAACTAGGATCGATTGAAAGATAAGTAAGATACAAGATGTCACTACCCCACTTAACATAGATCGAGCTACTTCTCAAGACTTATACCTTCCGGGCCTACCTTTGAAACACGAGAACAAGAACAACACACAAGTAACACATCAAGCAAAACAAGCACACATCACATCATCGGTACTACACATGCTTCTTCAATAATGGTGGTCATCCTAAGAAAAAGTATGGATGATGAAAAGCCATCGAATCTTTGAACCAGGTAAGATCAGAAAACTTTTAGTAAAAACAACATAAAACAAAATCTAAGAGAGTAAGAAATAATAGCTCAAAGGAAGCTATCAAGGAGAGGATACAACAAGACAAGGAAGAGGAATAGTCAAAATCAATGAGTCAAGGGATGACAAAATAGTTTTATCGTAAAATAAGTTTTAGAATACGTCCAGTGCTACTTGGCATACGTCCTATAGTCAACACCGCTCTGATACCACTCTGTCACACCCGGTTTTCTAAAGAACAAAACCAGGCTAATCATATGTGTGCCCAGGAAGTCCACACATATGCCAGAATGAAAAAGTATCAGAAACAATGTTATTATATAACGTATACATAGCTATATTAACACTTACATCAGAGTATCGCGGAACGGTGACTAAACTTCGGGCTCCATTCTTCTCAGGGACGGCTGACTGGGGGTAACATATGCCTAGCACTTCTACTAGTCTTCTGGAAACTCCACTACACCTTGTCCTTTTTCCGAGTAGCATCTTATTACACACTGGAGTGTTGGGGAAATAGCAAGAGTGAGTCCATGTCGAACTCAACAAGTATAACACAGGGTTCATGAGGCTCAAAAAGGCTAGACACTGTTTAACTGCGTTTAGCTTTTAATCATCATATAATTAGCAATTGAGTAGCATCAAGGTAATCCAAATCCCATTAATGAATCAATGATCAATTGTAATAAGGATAATGAATAGCATTAACATGAGCATAATAATAATCAACAATAATTAAGCATGATATAATAATGGTGATCAACTATTCTGTAAGAATCCCCAAGGCCGCTCGTATCCGTGAGCACGGCTAGTATACCAGTTTTTAACTCTGCGCAGAGGTGTACACTTTCACTGTGAGTCATGATTTCCAAATGCATGGGTTTGCAAGGCCCAAAACATCAGAGACCATATAAAGCCATTCAAAAGTTCGTCTAACAAGTTAGGGCCATTAGATTCACTCGACAGGCAGATGTAGAACCCTCCTTCCCTGTGGCACAACAACCGCAGCCTATACACACTAGGCCAGGGGCTCGCACTACACCCAACGTGGCAAGCCATTCTTATGCCATTTAAGGTAACCTCTAACAAGCTAGAAAAGGTCTCTTGAACAACTAGAGCCAGAGCCATATAGCCCTCACAGCTGTACTGTATGTCCCGGTTATCACTTACAGGTAAGTCCTTACGGAGAGTAACTAGAGCATCAAAATAACCCACATGCTCTAGCCCCCTTTCAACAGAAATAAAATCATCTTAATTGGTTGATTGCATAATCCATTAGTCAAATTACAAGATCATTGTTCATAATTAAGCGCTAGCAGTAGCTACCCAAATGCATAACCCATAGGTGACAAGGAAACAAGATATCAATAGCTAAGTTATAATCTCTATGGTTGTCAAGGAAGACACATGCATATGTATGATAATTTCAGTGAATAGGTAACAAGGATAGTCCCATGTTATACTTGCCTTAATCAAAACTCTCCGAGTGATACTGCTGATCTGGCTCAAAGTAATACTCCTCACCTTCTATACCCGATCATCAATCAACAACACACATGCATCCAATCAAACATACAAGAAGCAAACAAAGAGATACAATTAGAACAGTACACCAATAATAACAAAACAGTAATAAAAGTTTATAAAAACTCTTCTACACATTTCTACGATCACACAGACACAAAGATCACCAAATTCGGAGTTAAAACGTATAAGTTATGAATTTTCTATAGATAAATAAATACTTAATTATAACCTCGAAAAATAAATTATCAAAACTAACTGTACAACTACACTAACATGTAGAGCTCGCAAATACGAACCTAACGCAACTTGAACGGATCAAATCGGAGTTAAAACGAAGTTTTTATGACCAAAACAATTCTAGTGGCAAAACTGTAATTTCCTGAAAACGTATTTTTGAATAAATCGGAAGAGAATACGCTTTCCAAACACGAAAACGTACTTTTAGTTTTACGTTACGGACCGCGGGTTGATTACTAAAAAGCTGAGGGTCTCTTTAACAAATTTACCCGCGAAGGGGTAAGTTCTAATCTGGGCCGTTGATCTCGATTTGGACGGCTCGCAATCATCTGCAACGCTACAGTAGAAAATCGATCCTTCTTCCTCGCCGGAGATGGCGGCTCTCCTCACCTAGACCACCGTTTGACTCGAGACTTGATCCAATCGGTGGAGAAGCTCCGTGCGAACTCAACTAAACTGTAAAGACTTGCTATGGTAGACCGAACACGACGCGCGGCAACAAGGGAGCGGCGACGCCATTACCGGCCACTGTGAGCTCCAAATCCACGGTATAAAGCACAAAAGCTTTAATGGAAAGCATTGGGAGTAAGAGGAGAAGACAACAAACTTACCCAAGCGAAGAAATTGGCCTTGAATCCACCCTAGAACCCCCTAGCCGACCGTCTGCCCGCCTCCACCAACTTGAAACCTAAAAACCCTATTTCACGTGATAGAACTCGCAACTTAGGGGGAAAACAGAAAGAGGAGGGTCACGGCTTCCTATTTATAACCCCAAAACACCGAATTCGGGTAGGAGTCCCTAGCTAACACGGCAAGGAACGGCGGCTTCGTAGTGTCCGGTTCGGTCACGAGGAAGAAGATGACCGACAGGTGGCCCCCACCCGTCAGCGAAAGGAAAGAGGGATAGAGGCCGCTGTTGGGATCGGCCGGACTGGGCCGCTGCGGTGCGGTCCGGCCCACGCGGCCGCAGGCGCGGAGGAAAGCAGGCCGCCCTGAACGAGCCGTCGGCCACCAGGCGGAAGGTAAGTTGTTTCTTCTTTTTTTATTTTTCTTTCTTTTCTTTGTTTACTTGTTTTCAAAAATATCTCAAATAAAATTTTCTAATCCAAAATAAAATAAAATAAATCCACACCACATAATAAAATAAATGCAACAGCATGAATGCAACACCAAAAATTCTTTTAAAATTTTAATTCCCTTTCTCTAAATTATTTAAAATTTATTACTCCTAAAATTTGGGTGTTACCAGAAGGTCGATGCAGTGAGGTCCTCGGCGGTGGCGCGGAGGTCGGGGTGGCGTTGCCGGCGTCGGTGGCGCTTCCCGTCACTGGCAGCACCTCTCTCGGATCGGAATAGGGTTAGGATGTAGGTGGGGAACTGCCGGCGCAGTGAACTTTGTACCTCGAGCCCCGGCCCCCACTTGTCCTTTTATAGCACTGTGCGACGGGGGTCCAGCAACCATGTAGGGTTGGGCGCCCCCGATCAAGGCGCGAGAACAAGGCCTAAAGGCCGTTGGGCTTAATGGTGGGAGATCAATCCTAACAACTTCGTCTGCATTTATCCATGTGTCTCTAAAAGTCATTTGCTTCTAGAGTCAGTTTTGTAGCGGTCCAAAGAAATAGATTTTTAGAAGTGACCGGGAACATGAGCTGCCTCTAAAAATGAATTTCTAGAGGTGCCAATGGTTCGCAGCTACCTCTATAGTATTTTTCGCCAAAATTAAAAGTTCAAATTTCAAATTTCAAATCATGAACTTACAAACGGGTCATAAGATCTTCATTGACATAGGTTGCATTTCAAATAAAAGATGGGTCAGATGCTACCCTTAGAGGAACTGACGATTCAGCTGTAGCATTTTGCGAAACGTGCAGCGAGGCCTACCACTTGTCGATCTACGAACGTGATGAACGTGTGGCGCCTACGTACTCAACATCGAGTATCTAGGTCAGGAGTCCCAGTTGCGGTGGACCATCAAACTCAAGTCAATTATCAAATAGTGTACTTGTCCAAATTGATCGATCGCTTTTTGTGTTCCCTCGCGGGCATGCTCACAGTATTGATTAGAAGCTCGCTAGCTCGAGTACCATGGCCGTTTCTGGATAGTCGCATATCACAGTTTTAGGATACTTGTCGATTGTGATGATTGGGCCAGCTTTAGCTATCCAATCGTTTGGGACTAGTGAGGAAACACGATCGATTACATGGAAGTTGGCATTTAACTTCCATCTATCGCCATTTGGTTACAAATTCTGAATTTACCGCTGCATAGTTGGACAATCTATTAATGCTAAAGAAGTTATATGGTTGCAAAAGAAAATAGTTGATTTTCTAATTCTCCAGCTCGATCATAACATATTTTATGGTTGCCCTAGATAAGTCTATTTGGTTTTACTATTATGAGAGCCAAAATTCATATATATGTTCTAGACATCCACGTTAGGTCCTACGGTGGTAGCTGAACGAAGTAGTATATTTATGGCTGTGGATGAACAAGGTAGTAAATTTATGGCTTTATGCTTGCGCTATTGGTTATTGCAACAAAATTACTCTTCAGGGTCTTACTGTAATTTAATACATAAGATACACTAGTGCCATTGGCGCATTGAAGGCTAGTGCCATCCAGATAGATGATAAATAAATAAATACATATCTAAACCTAATAATAAAGAGGAAAAATTTCAGGCTCATTTTTTCGTCCATCCATTTGTTTGATCTGACCTCACTAACTAACTCCATGAATGACTCTCAACATCTCTTCTTCTCTCATATAATAAATATATAATATATAATATTTATATTATATTATATTTATAATAATAAAAACGCCAACCATATATATATGGTTTTCTATCTCATCTTATCTAATTTACTATATTTTATTTATTGTACTTGTCGCCAAGGTCATTGTTTATTAGCTAGAGAGCTCATAGATTTGCAGGCGATATGGCACTAACAATTAATAAAAAAATAGGCTATAATTTGCCCTGAAGCGCGACTTGCGCCAAACAGATTTTAGGTCGGCCAATCAACGGACTGGACTGGTGTAGGCCCAACGTCCCATTGGCCTATGCGACTCAGTAGGGTGCACAACGCGACAGCTTGGACTAGCTCGTGTGTAGCAAGCGCCGGTGCTTGAGATTAGCTGGATTGAGTTTTTAATCTATCCCTAATAATAAAAAGATAAAATTTCAGGTCATTTTTTTGTCCAGCCCATTCTAATCTAGCCTAACTGTCCAGCCCACTCACTCACATCCTCTCTCGTTCTGTCACTGCCGGCACACTCGCTGGCTGACGGCCTTTCCCCGTCACTCCTCTCATCTCGATTGATGAAAAAATGGCCGTCCCATAGTTCTTGTCGTTGAAAAAAAATGTTCGTCTCCTGACCCATCGACGCCGTCGGGGCTTGGCGGCGGCAAACGGGCAAAGGGGATGACCAGATGAGGGAGATGAACTCGCCCCTGTCGAGGGAGATGCTGGCGAGCTTGGGGTCGAGGAGGAGCTTGCCTCCGCGAAGGACGGGAGGAAAGAGATGAACCCGCCGCGGAGGACGGGAGGAAGGAGTGAACCCGCCGTGGAGGACAGGTGGAAGGAGATGAACTCCCCCGGGCGAGAGAGAGCCTGGCGAGCTTGATGTTGAGGAGGAGATTGCTGCCGTGGAGGACAGGTGGAAGACTGTGGTGGCCTGCACGGGCGGGAAGTAGACACACAGTGCCGCCTTGAGGTCCTGCACAGGCAGTGGCCAGGAGGCGCACGGATGTGGTGCGGGCACGCAGCTGTCAAGTGCATGCACGGGGAGGACCACCGAGCGCTGCTGCGCCATCATTACTGAAGCTGACGTACGTGCAATGAGGGAGGGGATCGGAAGCGAAGCGCGAAAATGAAGAGATCGCGCAGCTTTTCCCATCCGTCGGCGGCGGCGCCCGGCCGAATTTGTTTTGGAAAGAAGCGACCGCCGATGGTGTATCCCACGCGGAAGAGGTGTCCAAGAGGAACGGCCATGTAAGTTTTTTTAGTAACGACGGCCCAAGTAAGTTAACGATACGTTTTTTACAGCCTAAGTTTTGGATATAACTTCGGCAGCTCTCGGCCCACAGGCCTCTAGGCAATTCATGGGATTTTTTATGGCCTAAGATTTGGATGTAACTTCAGTGGCTTATAACTGTATTAGGATTTTGTCGGCCGCAACTACCTGATTTTTTTAGCATTAATTATTATTCATTCGCGTGACATGATCAGAAAATAGTCATTATAATACGAGGTCGGTGATGTAAGTGGTACCAAATTAGCTCCAATTATATTTGTTTAATAAGTAGTAACATATAACAAAAAAATGTAATACAACTTGTAGGCGACTTGGCACGTGGGCAGAGAGCGTCTTTAATTCATCCTAAGAAAAATAGCTAACGCCTACAGAAAGTTTTAGTTTTGCCGTGTTTTTCATACACTTCCTTGTTTCGAACTATAAGATGTTTTCGTTTGTCTAAATACATAGTTATATAGTAAAAACACTGTATCTAGAAAACCCAAAAGGTCTTATAGTTTAATACGGAGGGAGTACCATCTTAGGAAAAAAAAAACTACTTCTAGAGTCTCCAATTTCTCCTAGGAAAAAGAAAACCCTAGAAAAAACATGTAGATTGCAGTAGTGCCCACTCGTGCACGACTACCGTGGTGAAGTGGACAACTAAGAGCCTGTTTGGCACGGCTCCGGCTCCAGTAGCAGCTTCTGTGGAGTAGTCGGAGAAGCACTACCAAAGATTCTAAGAGAAGTTGTTTTCTAATGAACAATAGAGGAGTTGGAACCGTTTAGGCCAGGAGCTAGAGCCAAAAATGTGGCTCCTTATCAAGTTTTACGGCTCATCCGGAGAAGCACTTGAGGAGAAGTCCTGCCAAATAGACACTAACTATTACATTTCTATAGATGCTTCAAAGTTATCATCAACTCATCATGTGCAAATGTTGGGCACACCAATAAATGGTGAAGACTCAAGAGTGAGGGCAAGCAGATAATGACCCGTTGCAACGCACGGGCACTTTTGCTAGTATACATAAAAAAACAAATAGCTAGGTCGGTACTGATAGATAGAGATACAACAGAGATATAGATATAAATAGATTTTTATTTTTATTATTTTTGGACATATAGATAGATAGACAGATAGATAAATAGAGTGATAGATAGTCACAACAAATTGTTAATTAGGTAGTAGAAATAGAGATTGAGATAAACAGACAGTTAGAGATATAGATGTAGATATAAAAATAAATAGATATAGATATACATAGATGTAGAAATAAATAAATTTTGACAATAAATCTTACTCCATGTTAGTTAGAGATATAGATGTAGATATAAAAATAAATAGAGATATAGATATAGATAGATGTAGAAATAAATAAATTTTGACAATAAATCTTACTCCATGTTTTGGGGTACTCCTATATAAACACCTGCACACTAACGGAGAAAGCAAATACAGATATAATAATGCACACCACTCCCGATCCCAAAACAAGGTGAAGCAGGAAAATGAGGAGGAAAAATAAAAGAGTAGTATTGTTCTCTCACTACAGGAAACTGGCTCTTTGCCGACTGCAATTTTCTTTGCCAACTGTTTTTTCTCGACACTCGGCAAAGAGGTCCCTTTGCCAACTGAAATTTCCTGCAGTCGGCAAAGCAGGATTTGCCGACTGCCTGGCTTTGCCGACTGCCAGGCAGTTGGCAAAGAATTGCAGTTGGCAAAGGCAGGCCATGGTTGACGCCATCCACACCGTCACCTTTGCCGACTGCCACTCCGTCAGCAGTCGGCAAAGGTGCAGGCTTTGCCAACTGCCATCCTCCCTGGCAGTCGACAAAGAATTTTTATTTTTTTTATTTTCGATCCCAGTTTTTTGTGTTGCCTTGATACAGTAAGTACATGATATATTCCAAGTTTGGGATCATTTTGATTTATTTTGCTATATTCCATTGATTTTTTCTGTTTCTTTGATTTTTTCCGGCAGCTCCAGATTTGGTACATGAAATAATAGAATCCGACGATTCAGAAAATGATATTCATGATGTTTGGAGCATGTTGAGGCTGTGTGCGGGGCCTCGCGTGAAATTTCGACCGTGTTGGCGTCGGAACACGCCGAGCCACGCGCGTGAAAAGTGTTTTTAAATTTTATAAAATCGAAACGGAGTCCGAAAATGACAAAACTTGACGATGTGTCTTGTCATCGCATGCGGAGGCTGTGGTAAAAATTTGAGAAATTTTCGAGCAAGTGGCGACGTCGGGTGGCTAAAACCTGGACATCTATCACATGTGGAGATGTCCAGGTTTTAGCCACCCGACGTCACCACTTGCTCGAAACTTTCTCAAATTTTTACCACAGCCTCCGCATGCGATGACAAGACACGTCGTCAAGTTTTGTTATTTTCGGACTCCGTTTCAATTTTATAAAATTTAAAAACACTTTTCACGCGCGTGGCTCAGCGTGTTCCGACACCAACACGGTCGAAATTTCATGTGAGGCCCCGCACACGGCCTCATCATGCTCCAAACATCATGAATATTATTTTCTAAATCATCGGATTCCATTATTTCATGTACCTGCAGTTCAAATCTAGAGCTGCCGGAAAAAATCAAAGAAATAGAAAAAATCAATGGAATATAGCAAAATAAATCAAAATGACCCCAAACTTGGAATATATTATGTACTTACTGTAGCAAGGCAACACAAAAAAAACTGGGATCGAAAATCGAAAAAAAAATTAATTCTTTGCCGACTGCCATTAGTAGCCGTTGGTAAAGAACATTTGCCGACTGCCAGGGAGGATGGCAGTCGGCAAAGAATTTCTGAGAAAAAAAATCAAAAATAACCTTTGCCGACTGCCAGGGAGCAGAGCAGTCGACAAAGTATTTTTTAAAAAAAATAAAAAAAATAATTTTTTGAAAAAAAAATAGACCTTTGCCGACTGCGTCACATGCTGGTAGTCGGCAAAGGGAAAATATAAAAAAAAATAAAAACGTCGCCTTATCCGCTCGGCCCGCCCTCCCCCCTCCCCAAAATCCCGCCCGCCTACCCCAAATAACTCGCTCGCCCGGCCGGCCGCCGGCGCATCCCCCCGCGCCCCTCCCCTCCCTCTCTCCCGCAACGGTGGATCCCCTCCTCCTCCTCCCCCGGCCGCGCGCGCCGTCCCAGGCGGCGCAGCGCCCTACCCCGCGCGGCACGGCCCTCCCCGGCGGCGCCCCCCCCCCGCGCTGGTCCCTCCCCGACAGCGCGGCCATCCTCGGTGGCGCCCTGCCTCCCCCCGCGCTCCCCCGCCCACGCTGGGCCACCCCCGCGGCGCGTCCCCCCCCCCCCCCCCGCGCGCTGGCCCCCCGCGCGCTGGGCCCCTCCCGGCGCCGGCCGCCCCGCCCAGGCCCCTCACCGGCGCTGCCCCGCCCCGATCCGGCCCTGGCCAGGCGCGCCGCCACGTGCAGCTCCGGCGTCGGCCCCGTAGCGACTGCGGCCTCGCCCCAACCCGCCCCGGCGCCGTCGCTGCCCCGCCCTGATCCAGTGTGCCCCGCTCCGTCCGCCGTCCGCCGTCCGCGCGCCGTTCGTCGTCCGCTGTCCCTACGTCGCTGTCCTCGCGCGCGCCTCTGCTCCATGCAGCGGTGACGCCGTCCGTGACGACGAGGTAGTAGTACTACTAGTAGTAGTAGTTTACTTTGTTAATACCTGCTTATATTCTTCTGCATGGATTGGAAATACATTTATGGTTCTCGACCATCGTGCCTGACATGTATATGTGTTTGTCGGCCATCGTGGCGTCTTTTCTTGCAAGTTTGGTAACCTTCCCGTACAGTGGAGGTGCTGCCGAAATTTTTCGTTCTCACTAATTGTTTTTCTTTTTCAGGAGGGCTCCCATTGGAGGCTAGCCGAAGGAGCACGACTCGGCACTGCCCCGCTAGCCTTTCTTCACCGGCACCTGCGGTATGACCCCTCTTTCCGCCACATGTAGTCGTAGGTCATGTTACCCAGTTAGGCGTCTCCCGTCCAAAACGGATATGGTTGGAAGTATGCGTTCTTCGCATATGTATAACCGTATCCGTTTCGGATTGTCCACGTTATTTGGATAGCCCGAGGATGCGTAGACGAGGTTAGCTCCCATGTTCCGCTCCCGTCCGAGTCAGAGTTTTGACAGGACCTCCCCGTTGTTCTTTGGATACACACTCTCCCCACCGGGACGTGTATCGGGAGAATAGCGGGGAGGTGCTGCCGAAATTCCGTCTCGGACGGGAGCGGAGCATGGAAGCTAACCTCGTCTGCGCATGCTCAGGTGGGATTAGGACCTATCCTTCACCTATTAGATGGTAGGAGCGCGTTGTAGATGCACTTGCTGGTTTTATCACATGTTAACATTGCCGCATGACAGAGCATGGGTGACCGTGAGTGGATGTACTCGGGCTTCACAAGTAAGAGCCATGAATGGATCAGGGGGACGACTGAGTTCCTGGAGCATGCATTTGGCCCAGCTGCTAAAGGGTCAATTCGGATGCCGTGTCCCTGCAGCGAGTGTAGGAACAAGAAGAAGAAAGTAAAGGCTCAGGTGTTAAGAGATCTGTTCAAGCACGGGTTCGTTCCAAACTATACCCGTTGGCGCCACCATGGTGAATACCATCCTATTAGGGACAAGGTGGTGCGACCCGTCCTCGAGGAGTATGATGGCGATGCTGGGAAGGCAGACTTCCACAAAGCACGGTTTGGCGAAGGAATGGATGTGGAGGAAGATCCGGAGGAAACCGCGAAGGCCTTCTACGACATGATGGAGTCGGCACACAAGCCCCTTCACGAGAAGACAAAGCTTACGCAACTGGATGCCGTCTCACGCCTGATAGGGTTGAAGTCGTAGCTGGGCATTAGTCGAGACGGCTTTGATCTCGTGTTGAGCATTATTGGGGGACTACTTCCGGTAGATCATGTCCTGCCGACGAACACCTATGCTACACAGAAGCTCCTTCGTGCACTTAAGATGTCATATGAGGGGATCCATGCTTGTTCGAAGGGGTGCGTCCTGTTCAGGGGAGACCTCGAGGAAGCAAAAACCTGTCCGAAGTGCGATGCCTCTAGGTTCGTGTTGGTAGAAGGCTCTGATGGTAGCATGAAACAGTCTAAGGTCCCCGAGAAGGTCGTACGACACCTTCCTTTCCTATCGAGGCTGCAACGGCTGTATATGACGGAGGAGTCCGCGAAACAGATGACGTGGCACAAGAATGGCAAAAGATACCATCCTAACAAGATGGTACACCCGGCGGACGGTGATGCATGGAAGCACTTCGATAACATGAATCCTGTCAAGGCTATGGAGGCTCGGAATGTACGCGTAGCGCTGGCAACAGATGGGTTCAACCCGTTTGGAATGATGGCGGCCCCGTACACTTGCTGGCCCGTGTTTGTGACCCCCCTCGATCTCCCCCCCGGCGTCATGTTTGAACCTAAGAACGTGCTCTTAACGCTGATAATACCTGGACACCCGGGCGACAATATGAGTGTGTTCATGCAGCCGGTGTGGGATGAATTGGAACTTGCTTGGGAAGAGGGGGTACTCACGTACGACCGGGCTACGAAGAGGAACTTCAGAATGCGTGTGTGGTACCAGTATTCAATGCATGACTTCCTGGCGTATGGCTTATTCAGCGGGTGGTGTGTTCACGGGAAGTTCCCTTGCCCGACATGCAAGGCAGATGTGATGTTCACCTGGCTGGCCAAGGGCGGCGAGTTTTCTTCTTTCGACAAGCATCGCCAATTCCTGCCTGAGAACCATGAATTCAGGCTAGATGTAAAGCACTTCACGAAAGGCGTTCAAGTCACCGGCCCCATTCCGCAGGTTAAGAGCCCTGCCGCCGTCCTTGCCGACATACAGGCTCTCGAACCTGAGGAAACAGGTGGGTTTAAGGGACATGCTCAGGACCACATGTGGACTCATATATCGAGCTTGACTAGGCTCCCCTACTTCAAGGACCTTCTTCTTCCACACAACATCGATGTAATGCACACAGAAAAGAATGTGGCCGAGGCACTCTGGGCAACACTCATGGAGGTTGGCAAAAAGTCAAAGGACAACGTCAAGGCTAGACTGGACTTGGAGATGATCTGTGATAGACCAAACCTGGTGATGAAGACCCCTACGCCCGGCAGGAAATGGAAAAGGGGGCCGGTCGATTACATCCTGAAAAGGGCAGATAGGAAGGAAGTTCTGCAGTGGATCAAGACGTTAAAGTTCCCTGATGGGTATGCGACGAATCTGAGCAGGGGTGTGAACTTGCAGACTATGAAAGTCTTAGGGATGAAGAGCCATGACTTCCACATATGGATTGAGCGGATCTTTCCTACATGACCCGGGGATACCTCCCAGAGCATGTGTGGCGCGTCCTGGCAGAGTTGAGCTTCTTCTTCCGCCAGCTTTGTGCCAAGGAGTTGTCTCGGGATGCTTGTGTTGAACTGGAGAAGGCTGCACCTCTGTTGCTCTGCAAGTTGGAGATGATATTTCCACCCGGCTTCTTTCTATCCATGCAGCATCTGATCTTGCACCTACCGCGCGAGGCACGGTTGGGGGGTCCCGTGCAGGCCCGTTGGTGCTATCCAATCGAGAGGTGTCTAAAGCTTCTTCGGAAAAATTGTAGAAATAAAGCCAAGATTGAGGCTTCCGTGGGAGAGGCCTCCATTCTAGAGGAGGTGTCGACCTTCACACAGGCGTACAATACTGAGAAGCTTCCCAGCATGCACAATCCAACCCCTCGTTACAACGCTGACGAGAACTCATCGATACTCAGCCTTTTCCAAGGGGATCTTGGGAGTGGAAGCGCAAGCACCAACAAGCAGTTGAACCATCAGGAGTGGTAGACTATCATGTTCACATTGTTGATCAACCTTGATGAAGTGATTCCTTATCAGAAGTAAGTTCTCAATGAGCTTGTTACCTATGCCATCACTATCCTCCATCTATCATGGTCTGACCCTCTAGTTTCTTCCTTCTTTTAGGGAATTTTATTAGTCAATACTAGAGAGGCAATAGGGCTCCTACCGAGCAAGAAGAAGACAATCTTCTTAGACACGGTGTGCCCGATTTCATCTCCTAGTTCTGTACAAGGGTACCAACCAACTAACCTCTTTCCGACTTTGTGATTCCACTTTGCTCCCCGGAGCGAGTTATGTAACGGTCTCCTACCCTTGCAGGCCCGAACGGATGTAGAAATGAGCGATGAATTGAAATAGGTGGGCCGTGGCTTCTCCCGTAGGGTGAAGTCATTCACCGTTTATGATGTGAATGGCTATCGCTTTCGCACGAGAAGCTACGAGGAGAGTCGACCCAACCTAAAAACCATGTGCTGCGGAGTTCGTACGCTCGGCACGGATGGGAAGGACTACTACGACATAGTCGAAGAGATATACGAGCTCAACTTTAAGGGTGCGGGGACTTTAGCGCCGGTGGTATTCAAATGCCATTGGTTCGATCCTGATATCACGAGGAAAGACCTTACGATAGGTCAAGTCAAGATTCGACAGGACTCCAGCTATAAAGGAGATGATGTCTACATTGTGGCCAACCGAGACGCCACGCAAGTTTATTACCTCCCATGGGCATGCCAAAAAGACGAGAAGCTTGCGGGGTGGAGCCTTGTGCATTTGGTGTCGCCGCGCGGCAAAGCGCCTCTCCCAAACGACGACGATTACAACTTTGACCCAAGCACCGATGAGTTCTATCAACCTGAGGGGCTAGAAGGTACCTTGGAGATCGACATTGGTTCGCTCATGGGCATGGAAGTAGACAACGAAATCGATGAGGACGAGGGTGAGGAGGTGCAGGATGCCAGGGACTTAAGAATGCTTGAGCGATGGCAGATGCAGCGCGATGGAGTTGTCCAGGAGGAGGTACATGATGATGACTATGGAGATGATGAGGATGATGATGACAGTGATGACTTAAGGGAGCTCGACAATATTGATAGCGATGACAATGATAGTGATAGAGATGACGACTCCACACCCGAGATATTGCCGTTCGCGAAGATAATAACGAGGCCATGTAATACTATATTGTTATTATTATGTTCCTTTACAAGTACTTGTCATTTATTTATGCTAACAGTTTTGTTCTTTGTCATTGCAGGCACTCGGCAAAATGCCAGGCGAACGGCGGCAGCGGCCGCATCGAGCAGTACGCTCGGCATACCAGGTCCCCCCGCAGGAGACCGCCGACGACGACGAGGAGGAGGAGGAGGTGTTGGTGCGCGGGTCATCCAGTAGGGGGTCCCAGCCCCCTAGCGGACGTTGCCAGGCGACCAGGAGGCTGCCGTTCACGTCCTCGCAAGGGGGGACGATGTCGCGTGACGACGAGCGCGGCGGCGATGACGACGACGACGATGACGACGACGGCGACGATGCGCCTACACCAGGCGAGACGGCTTTGACTTCGTCAGGCATGGCCAAGGTGTACTCATGCGGGCCCACGTAGCTTCCTAGGGTGCGGCCGCAATTCCACCAGCGCCCGGTGATCACACCCGTGGGCCAGACGTAAGTAACCATTATTGATTTCACTACTTGTTCATATGACATGTCAAAAATCGAACTGAAGACTAACAATTGTTCTTAATGACTCGTGTAGTTCCTGGAAGATTGTGAGTGGAGCAGGTCAAGCACGCCATATCAATGGCATCCAGGGCCTCCTGATTAAGGAGTACTACCCTGGCCTTGTCAACGTCAACGGCGAGATGAAGGTGCCCACCAAGTGGTCCCACTTCTACCTCGTCAAGGAGGGTGGCGAGACCATCGTGGCAAAGATAAAGAGGGAGTTTTGGGTGAGTCTTTCATCGCACCGCATTGCTAAATATTACGCATTCGTCGGACTTCTTGCAAAAAGGAAATGCTACATGATGTGTCTGTGTGCAAGACTTCTTCACGTGCGAGGAGGGTAAAGCGGCCCAGGCGGCGTGAGTGCAGGAGGCGGTCTGCAAAGATCGTCTCAAGGACCTGTACCATGAGGCGCGCATACAGGCCATCCGCGACTTCCACGCCAACGTGCATGGAGAGAACATCAAGAAGCCCCAAATCCGCTAGAGAATGAACTCGAGGGAGGCCGACCTCACCCAAGCGCAATACGAGCAGGTAATTAAGTATGACAACATTCGTTCAGATTCCTTCAGTGAAACATTACACTAATCTTCTCGCATGTCAAATACTTGATGTCATGCAGGTGTGTCCGTCGTGGTGCGACAACCACAGGGAATGCTGGACGGAGATTGTGCGCATGTGGCGCACGGATGAGGCGTACGCGAGGCGCGCCGACCGTCAGGGCCGCCGCGCGCAGATGCGAGGGGTGTCAAACCACCAAGGGAATTAGCCCCTCCCCTAGTTCGCGACAAGATGGGTATGCGTCCGTTCATGTCTTAATCCTTGCGCTCAATTGTCAATACTTGTAACCATGTTTGTGTTTTCAATGCAGACGCAGACGCACGGTGGGCAGGAAATCAACGAGTACACCGCGTACCTCCTCTCTCACAAGGGCAAGGCAATGGATCCGAACAACGTCTACAACCCGGAGGACGGGCCCGATGCGTACACCAAACCCACCGCCTATGAGAAGGCCACCAAGTACACCATCGTGGCTCGCCAGCGCTACGGGGAGACGATCGACCCCACCGCCGAGCCCCTGGACACAGACCTCCTGCAGAGGTTGGGACCAGGAAAGCAGCACGGCCACTACTACATGGCCCACAGCGCCCTCGACCCGTCCCAGGTTCCTACGCTGACCCAGGTTCGATCCACGCCCACGAGCTCCAGCGACACCCCTGTAGCGCCCCGGCGGCAGTCAGCGTCACAGGTAAGTGCCGTTTTGTTCGTCGTTCACTTGTTTCGCACCTGTACATACAATCAACACTGCGGATGTAATATTGTAGGCCTAGATGGAGGCCAAGATGGAGGAGAGGATCGCCACGTTGCACGCGCAGATGATGGCACAACAGATGGCTTACCAGCAAAGCCTGCAGCAGCACTACAACACTCAGATGCAGAACATGGCCAGCTTCTTCCAGTCCATGCAGACGCCCGGGGCGTCTACACCGCCTCCTCTTCCAATGTTCGCTCCACCGCCTCCTCCAGAGTTTTTTCCTGTGCCTGCTCCTATCACTCGTGGACAGTCGGCGGGTTCGAACTCGTCTCCTGGAGGTCCCGGCCATCAGATGATGTCGTATCCACCACCTACACCCTATCCACCGTATCCACCTTCGCGTGGCCCTCCTCCGACGTACTCGTGGCCGCCGGTGCGCGGAGGGTGGCAGTACGCGCAGACGCCTCAGTTTGGTCCAAGGGGGTTTCCGTGGGCAAACCCTGGGGGCTCTGGGGGCGGAGCGGACGATGA
The DNA here is from genome assembly GCA_038087645.1 of Saccharum hybrid cultivar R570. NCBI lineage: Eukaryota > Viridiplantae > Streptophyta > Magnoliopsida > Poales > Poaceae > Saccharum > Saccharum hybrid cultivar. The sequence continues at coordinate 7,015,530 of JAQSUU010000758.1, read as the reverse complement.
GACCGGGGACAGCGCGACGAGCTAGGTACTTGTCGATTCTGTTATCATGTATCTACCGTATCATCGAAGTTGTTGTCATGTATTTCTTTTCTTCATTATGGACCTAGATTTGTTATGTTGAACTTCGTGTGATGGACGTCGACTTGTGGTGTTCGACGTGTTGGACTTCATGTGATGGTTGTAATGCACTTGTGTGGTTGTTATTGTGACATATATGTGAGATATATGTGATGTTGTGCGTTATTGTGATATATGTGGTGATGTTGGCGACAAATGTGATGAAATTGTGATATAAATGGTGCTACCGGTGCTTCTGGTGAAATTGGATTATAATTTGTGATTTTGCAGGGTTTTGATGCGAGAAAACAGAAAACAAAAGCAAAAAAAAATCCAGCTTTGTCGACTGTTTACAGTCGACAAAGCTAGGCAAAAAACCCCAGGATAGAGTCTTTGCCGACTGCAATGGGAGGCAGTCGGCAAAGAGGTCAAATCTTTGCCGACTGCAACTCCGAAAGCAGTCGGCAAAGAACATTTCAAAAAAATATATTTTCTTTCTTTGCCGACTGCCGAGCTGGCGGCCAGTCGGCAAACAATTTTTGAAAAAAAATTCTTTGCCGACTGCCGAGGAACCAGCAGTCGGCAAAGCCTGCCGTTAGGGCTGACGGCGCCACGTGGCTATGCCGATTGCTGGTGTGGCAGTTGGCAAAGGATTTGTCGACTGTGTTCCACGTGGCAGTCGGCAAATCCGCCTTTGCCGACCCAGGCTTTGCCGACTACTCTTTGCCGACTGCCACGTGGCTTTGCGGTCGGCAAAGTCTTTGCCGACTGGGTTTATGCCTTTGCCGACCACGGCAAGCAGTCGGCAAAGAGGCGTTTTCCTATAGTGTCTGGCGTCAGTCACCCAGTGCTATACAATGAGGAATATACACGTGACAAGTGCTATTTTCCTGATACTTATGATCATTTATTGTAACACCGAGAAGTGCATATATAAGGAATAAATGTGATTTTAATATGGAGGTATAATTTTTTCACAAAGATTGACCGGATGCTTTAAAGAGAGACCAAATTTTCACTTTTTAATCCGTCGCTCGAATGGATGAATGGAGACCACTAGTGTGTAGAGCTCATCAAGAGCTTTCTTTTTGACTACTTATTCGCATCAATCAGATTATAGATCGCAGAGTTACATCCTTCGCTACTTGGAGAAAAAAAAATAATATGCTACAGTAGCTCGCTAGTCGACCAGGTCTTTGTGCGTGGGTTCCTTCTCCCCAGCCCAGCGCTGCCCATAGAGTTCTGCATCCCAGAAAAAAAAAGAAGAGGAAGGAGGAGGAGGAGGCGAAGGCTTGGGTTTCGCTGCTGCCATCGGCGCCGTTAGTGGTGCCCGTTCTTCGTCCCACAAAACCGGTTAGGCTCTATTTCATCCCCTTAGTTTGTCATTAGCCTCTTGCTTCTCTTGCTGTTCACGAGGGGTTTGCCATGTTCGGCATAGATTGCAACAGCGAGAGAGTTGTAGCAGCAAGGATCATCGTGAGTTGGAGACAACGGAAAGGAGAAGAGAAGGGGAGGAAGGAGTAATCACCGAGAGTTGTGGCGTCGTGCTTGATGTGATTTCCCTAGGTCAGATGCCATATATTAATCCCCTGTTTTTGGTCAAGTTTTGTGTATTAAGGCGCTTGATTGGATGGGGTTTAGTGCAGTAATGCTCAAAATCAGTTTCGTCCTTGTTCTGAAATTTTCGTGAGACTGAGCAGTCCCTATTCATCGTTGTGTTTGGGCATTTTAGAGGCTTAAATAAATTTTGTCAAAGTTGTAGGGAACTTCAATATCTTTCTTTGGACACCAATAACATCGTCATAGCACATATTTTTTTGGAGATGTTACAAGTTGACTGTTGTTCAGCAACGAGAATCTAGACTGTTTTGGATCTAAGCAGGTTTAGCCATCGTAATGGAATAATGTAATCTATTGATATGAACCAAATTTGTAGTAATTTTCTTAAGCTTTCCAGATTAGTAACATTTATAATTGGTGAATTAGTATAACTCTAGTTATGAATTTTTAAAGTTCAGTTCGGTTTTGGTTGTCAGAAATATTTAGTTATGTTCAGTGGCTAATTACGCCATCTTGGAGACCTGATATGTAAAACCATACAATACAAAATTTGTAGATAATGGAGTTCTAGATAATCTGGTAAATGTTGGGAATTTTTGGAGGTTTGGTCTAAAGTCTACAGAAAAGAGAAGAGTTAGTGCTGCTGTCATGAATGGTAGCCTAAATGTTAGATGCTTAAAAATTGAGTTTGGGTGTGCTTTAGTGCATATTTATTGTTGTATTGGCTTGCATGATTGTGTTTGTACTGAGAATTACTTGTGATTAGGTGGTTTAATTTGCCATCGGAGTGTGCCTAGCTCTTCTGATTGATTGTCGGTAAAGGTAAGTAAACGTGGCGTTGTGGTCCACGTGCTTTATCTTTGTTGTTTGAATTGCCTCCACTAAATTTTCAAAGTCTCACACTAGCTATATAATCTAAAATTTCAAGTTTTTGCTTCAATTTGAAGTATATGACTTCATATCTTATGGTATTACTCTTGAATTATGAAGTATATGAAGTGCATTCATTGCAATATTTGCATTTGCACTTTTTCTATTGATATGCCTTTGAAGAAACTGTAGCCAAATTGGTGCATTAAGTACAGGTACAACAACGCACGTTGATGAGCAATGTGGTTGCAACAATGCACATTGATGAGCATTGTGGTTGCAGCCATCACTCCCAATCCTTGGGACGTGTGGGTAGAAGTGAAGTCATACATTGCATTGCATCGTTCGTATTTGCACTCTGAAGTATATTTATATCTTTATCAACGTTTGTTAGTGTTGCTGATGTATTGAGGATATATGCGTATATGTATACCAGGATATGGAGAGTGTTTTTAAGCTCAGCCAGTCAAGGAGAAAAAGAAGTTGTGCTTGCATGGGGCTCTGGAAAATATCCTGTATATTTGTACATGGCCGATCAAATAGGAATATTATATTCCGTTCGCTTGACAAGCAAGGACATGCACGTATCAGCGAGGACTCCACGTGATGGAAACCATAGTCCATGTATATTAATGTTTCATTTTTAGACGTCCGGACGTCCGGATCCGGGCGCTAGCGTCCGGATGCACCACAGGAGAAAGGATCCCTGACCCCCGCTTCCATCCCGCACCACGCTAATGAAAACCGACGAACCCATGATTCACAAAAAACGGCCACCCGCACCGTCCCCACGCGCGCGGGGAAAGGATCGAACGCATCTCGGGCCCGCATGCGGGATCCGATCCCACCTCTCCAAACTCCGTCTGCCCCCCGAAGCAACCTTCGCCTCCCTCCCCGCCGTGCAACACCCCGCCCCCCGCAGCTCGGCAAACAACTGAAACAACATACGCGAGTTGCTGCAAAATCATCATGAAAAACAGCTATGCAACAAACAAAGAAACGCCTGCTGCACCAAAGCATGAAAAATACCGTAACAACGACCAAACACCTACTGAAACAACAAACAAACACCTACTACAACATGCAGAAACTGATCTACTACACCAAACCATGGAAACTACTGCAACAACAATCAAACACCTACTGAAACAACGGCCAAACACCTACTACAATATGCAGAAAAAAACGAAGCTTCAACATGCAAGGAACACCTACTGAACCAAAAGCATAAAAACTACTGCAACAACAACAAAAACACCTACTGAAACATACCTTTCGAGAAACTGAAACAAACATATAGAAGCTACTGAAACAGGGGGGAGAAAGGGGAAAAAAGCCGCTGGATCTGCATTGCCCCCCATGGATCCACCACGGGGGGGGGCTGCTACATGGATCGACCACTGGGGGAGGCCCCCATGCCGCCGTCGAGGTGGAGCCGGGGTGAAGAACGCCACCCACGCAGCTGGATCTACACCGCCCCCCATGGATCCACCATGGGGAGCCCGGTGCTCCTGTGGATCCACCACGAGGGAAGAACCCCATGCCACCATCGAGGTGGAGGAGGACGCTCCAAGGTGGAGGAGACCCCACGCCGCTGGACCTGCAACGACTCATATGGATCCACCACGGGGAGGTCAGCGCTCCATGGATCCACCGGAGGAATGCCAGGAGCCCACGACCGCCCTCAACTTTGAGGAAGCGACGAAGGAAGGAGAGGGACACAGCAGGGGGGGCGTCACCGGGAGAGAGGAAGAGAGGGAGTGGTGACGAGCCGCCGAAGCGGCGTGCAGGGGAGGAGCTCGCGGCACGTGGAGGAGAGAATGAGGCGAGGCGAAGAGAGCGGAGCGAGCAAGTGGGGAGGGGGAAGAGCTGAGCGAGCGACAGACGAATGGATAAGGGAGCCGCGCGAGGTCGAGCGGGTGGAGTCACGCGTGAGCGGGTTCGGGTCGCACGGCGCGTCCATCTAGTCCGGACGTCTGCAGTGTATCATTACCGTTTTTAGATATTTGCTGTTAGGCAAGTTTGTACGACCGGGAGTCATTAGCCTAGGGTATAAATATAAACCCCGGCCATTGTATCAAGATCATCTCAGTGATCAATACAAAATCCGTACCTTTACTTTTCGGCTTATGCCAACCCTTAGGAGTAGGAGTAGAGTAGATCTCGCCGAGTTCTTCGGCAAGCAGGGCTGCCATCGGTTAAGTCGGACCTCCAGTTTGTCTGTGAGTATCCATCATGACATATATTTTGTTTGTAAGGCTGTCATCGGTCTGACCTCTTACAAGCATGGTATAAGTTAGTTATCATCAGTTAATTGTCAGGTTCCATTGGTCCGGCTCGTATCTCTTACAATTGCTGATACAAGTTACCCTTGATTCTTATCAAAATTTGTACGGTTGCATCGGTCTGGCTCATATATCCTACAAATTTTGATACGGATTAGTTATCGGCTAAATCTATTATTTTTAATAGATTTGCTAGTAGAAAGACGACAGGACCTTTTGCCGATCACTTCTCTTAAAATATATCGGCTAAAGGGCGTGGAAGCATGGAGACCAATTGATGACTATGGACAGACTTTTTCTGAGTCTCGCAGGCAATTTGGTTTTCAGCTGATGGTATTACACATGGCATATGGAAATCGAAGTCAAGGTTGGCATGTGAAACGCTATATACGACGTGAGTACAGAGCGCTAGCACTACAGATTCCATATTCAGATAAAGAGGAAAGAAATAATTTTGAGTATGGATAGTAGAAGACCAGCCAGCCGATTCACAAATGTACAATCGCCCTTTTCAATATTGCAATCAGATTCAAGAAATATATACGAGTCGTATTTCAATGGGGCTTGAATTAAGGTGATGATATCCATATACATACTTGCATACACCAGCCATGAGTCGAGAAGGACTAGGTAGGGATGAAAACGAAAATGATAATCTCCGATTTTTCGAAATAGTTTTCGAGTTTTTTCCGATTTTTATGCCTAAACGAAAATGATAGCGGTAACCGAAAAAACAAAAATGATAACGGTAAAAATAATCAGAAACGAAAGCGAAAATGATTTTGCCCTCTTCCGATCGTTTTCGAAAATTCCAGTATTTAACCGGTAATTTACCGTCGGTAATTATCGATTCAAAGGCCTTTAACTAATGAATCCTTATTTATTTAGAGATATACAACGCATTACACACGCAAGCACACAAGGTAAATTTTTTTTGGAAAGGATCACATCTGTACCGCAAGCTGCAAGCACACAAGATAATTTTTTTTGGAAAGGATCACATCTGCACACAAGGCAAATAATTTTTGGAAAGGAACTATCTAACGGAAGTATTTCATGTGTATAACAAGAAGGCAATCAACACTCGAGGTTCTTTTTTCTAGCCTTTACCTTGTATATGATGTGTTGGTCGCTACCTACGACACATACATATATTGTGTTTGCTTCTTATTAGCTATGTGTTTCTCATATTTTTATTTCTTATTAGCACTATTGCGCTAATACATCTATTGCAACGAGCCTTACATATCTCCGTACATTAATATGATGCTTATAACTAACTCATCTACAGTTGCCTTGTACGAGAACTAACATATGTATGTATCCATCACAAATTATGTAGGATGAATACTCAGAATATGGACGGGAAGATGTGGCCGGGGACGACGATGACATGCCTGACGTTCATCTTTAAGAAACCTACAGGCTATAGCCTCCACTGAAAAAGGAACTCTAATAATTCTTGTTTTGATCAATATTTATGTCGAGTCAACTTAGAACATGGTCGTTTATTTGTATCTTTGTCAAGAATTATTATACTGTTGCGTGGTTTGCCACTATTTGAGACATAAGATTGTGTGAATTGTGTGGTTTCAACTTGTGATCTTGTCAATTGTGGCTTTATTTACTATTGTCATGTGAGATATGTCGAGTTATATGGATCTTCTCATAGTCTACAGTTTGACGTGTTTATCGTTTTTTAAATACCGTTCTCATGGATTCCGATCGTTATCGATGTATTTTTCGATCGACTACTATCGTTTTCGAAATTTCCGGAATATCGGCGCCGTATTCGTTTCTGACAATATCGTATCGATTTCGTTTTCGAGAAAAAGATGTGAAAACGAAAGTGATTTGGCCTGCTGTTGATCGTTTCCCATCGTTTTCATCCCAGAACTAGGAATATTTTATTCGGCATGGAAGGAGCGGTTAATTATTGGAACTGAATTTACTGCCACAACACCAGGTGTGCAGGTCACTCTGTTTGCTGCAGGATTACGTGTCATTCCTGTGGTGTTACTAGCGGCATGCGCCAGGTTGCTGTTCTGCCGTTGCAAGCTTGCAATGACGCGTTGACACTCTAGGGGATAAGGATGATGGATGAATACGTCTGGTTGTTACTGAAATTTGAAGTTGCTCTTCTTGAATACGGGCATCACAGAAAGTTTTATCAGCTGATTATTCCTCTGCTACTAAAGAGGTCTCAGATTAGAGGTGCTCGGAAAAGGGGATAATCAACTCCCTGCAAAATTGAGGGAGTAGGTATGTACTAGTCTATCATTACCTTGGCAGAGTGGGCTGACTGTTACGGGAGGCGGCGCGAGGTCTCGTCGGGGATCACGCTTGGTGGTGCGCTGTGTCGCCACGGCGGGTGGGCGCCGTCACCTGCCGCATCGCCTCCTCCGCCCGCCCGGGCGTCGTCGCGTCTGGGATGCCGAGGGGGAGGCGTTTCACCCTAGCCCCGCCGATCAAGTGGGCTTTGCGGCCATCGCCTTCACAAGTGGAGGTCGGCGACGCTAATGATGATGAAGAGCGGCGTCGCGTCGAAGGACGAGGGGCACTGTCCCGGACGGTGGCATGGGCTGCAGAGGCGTGCCGACGGCCATCTCCAGTCCATGGAGTGTCTCCGGTCAGGTCCAAGTTCTGGGCTGGGGGAGAAGACTCGGAAGACCATGAGCAAGATATGCCGGCGGCGTAGAGTCCTTCCACACCGGAGTTCGTCAAGGATGCCATGGACGCCGGGTTCATGATCGGGCAGCTAATCAGAGCGGAGCAAGTTCTGAGTTCAGGTAAGTCCTCGACGACCGATGATGTTCATCTTCCAAGCGCTATCATCAGTACGATGGTGCAAAAAAAGCTTGCCGGAACGCCATGGTAGGGTCCCTTGCCTGCTTCTCGCGTGTCTCCCCCGAGAACACTTGGAGACTTCATGGCGAGGGCTACCCACCGGACTTGGGGATCACGATCCTTGTTTCCCTCCGCTACCAGGCGCGACAGTACCGGCTTTGGCCGCGTTTGTCACGTGCGGTGCAGAGGCGAAGAAGGATCAGGACCAAGTTGGACTAGATGAGCGGGTGCTAATCGGGCCCGACAAGTACTACAGGCCCACGAAGGGTCTCTATGCCCTTTTCGCACGTACTGGAACCAGACGCCGCGCCGGTCCAGTGTGCAAGCCGCAGCGACTCACATCTTCGACGACTCCACGTCTGTCGTTCGCAGAGGTCGTTCGTAAGGGCAAGTTCATGGCGGCGCCGGGCTCGGGGAACGGAGGAGACCTCGGTGGCGGTGGCGCGCGCGGAGGCGGAAGGGGCGCAGGGTACAACCTCGGCTTCCAACTTGGGTTTGATCTAGGTTTTGGAGGACGAGGTCGCGACCGCGACCAACTCCATCCACGCGGCAGAGGCCATGGCCATGGGGGGCATGGAGGATTCAGATTCAACAACTTCAACTCCGGCTATCCAGGTACGGGTCACGGAGGAAGGAACTTTGGGGGCGGCTTCGGCGGAGGTCCGGGACGTGGTGGATGGCCGAACCCTAACCGGCCATACCATCAAGCTCCGATGGCGCCGGCTCCAAATAAGCCAGCCATGCATGGGACCTTGGGAGGACAGCCGGTCCTCCCAAACCCGCAGGTTCTCCATGCAGGGGGGGTGGCGTCGGCATCAGCACAGGGTGCTGCTACTAGCTTCACTACAGGGGCAGCACCGCAACCTCCCCCGGCGACCACCAAGGCGGCAATGGCAGCAAACGCAACTCTGACTCAGTCTACTGCCCCGCCGGATTCCAGCATTGCAGATGGTTCGAGTGACGTACCAGAGTCATCCCAGAAAGGTGGATTTCAAAAAAGCAAGGGTAAACCTTATTGCTATCGTTGTCACACTAAAGGGCATACGATTTGTCTGTACAACAGTGCTTAGCTATGAGATTTGCTTTGGTGATCATGTTAAAAAAGTGTACCCAAATTTAAAGAGTTTACAATCCACTGCTATACCCTGTGGTTATGCTGTAGAAGGTTTGGGAATCTATTTTATACCTATTGCTGAGAATCCAAAGATACCTTCTGATGATAAGTCCACTGTGTTACGTGTGTTGAAGGTTCACTTACTGCAGATCAATTAGCAGTGGAACTCGACAAACTACTGCCCGGAAACAATTGGGTGATTGATGAGAAAGGCAATGATGCCTTTACTACTAATTTCCCATCTTCTGAGGTGCTCAACCACATGGTGAACTGGGGTCCGATGGACACCAAAACAGTGAAATGAAAGATTCGGTTCGAGAAAGAAGCTGAAAATGATGTTTCTAAATATGAGATTGACAAGGTTTGGGTACAGTTCCGGGGACTTCCAAAAGAATTACGAGAATTCCCTATTATTTGGGCAACTGGCTCAATTTTAGGTGTTTCTCGTGCTGCTGACACAAAGTTTACAAAGAAGCATGGTAGAGCTAGAATGAAAGTAGCCATGCTAAATCCTGATCTCATCCTAGATCTTGTGGATGTAGTCATCGGGGAGTATGTTTATGAGCTACAATTTAGAGTGGAGAAAGACATGCCCGATGGTGAGCCCCAGGTCATTGACATGGACTCTACCATGGACGAGGACAAGGCCCCTAAGGAGAAGGAACCGGAAAACATGGATCATGATGCTAACAAAACAGGAGATCCGCCAGCAGGTCAATTGTCTGATAAGCAGCCCAATGCCTCAGATGCGCCAAGTGGACAGCACAAGAACAAGGCTACCGCCGGTGCACCTACTGATCTTCACATGGGCAATGACATGACCGATGAACCAGACCTACCACTGGACGCTGATATTCAGCAGGGCGTGGAGGTCGATGCAGGTGTAATACTCCAGCAGAAAAATGCAAATAAGCCAGTGGTGTCAGTGTCTCAGACTGGGATGAGTCCTGATGGTACTACACAATGGAAGGCTAGTTTGATGCAGTCTAAGAGTGACTCTAGTCTTCTCAAAAAATCTAAGACGCTGAGTGGTGGGGCAGTGTCACCAGTGAGACCTAGCAAAAGAAACGCGTTTACTTCGGACCAATATTTGTTGGAGAAGGCAACGAAGTTAAAAGCGCGCAAAAATCTTGAATCCTCTTTGATCAAAGGTAAAGAAACACGACCTCTTTCTTTTGATGTTATTGATGATTCTATTTTGCTAGCTTCTACTAGTGCACTAGGGATTTCACTTGGGTCTAATGAGCAAGAAGTTTCTCTTTCTTTGAAATCTTTAAAAGATCTAGAGTCCCATAGACTGTCTAAGAATTTTAATTTAGAAGTAACTAACAAGAATCTAGTGGATGATGTCTCATCTGTTTGCTCTTTAGAAGAAAATATGGATTTAGATGCTTTAAACCTCATTTGTGCGGAGATTACTAAGGACCTAGGTGATGGGGGCTGTGAACCTTTGTGTCTACAGACTCCTTTATCACATTTTAAAAAATCTAGGTCCAGTCTTAACAAGAAAAAATCTAAACGTCGTTCCAAATGAAAGGCATTTTTTGGAACTGCAACGGTTTTGCTGACCATAAAAAGTATAAATTTCTATCCGACTTGACAAAAGAAAAGAACCTAGATTTCATTACCTTATCGGAGACTGGGAGAGCCAACTTTTCGCAATCAACTTTGAATAATATCTGCGATGGCAGAGATTTTCTTTGGCACTGCATGGCTCCAAGGGGTCGGTCTGGTGGTATGATGCTAGGTATAAATCCTTTTATTTTTGACATTGGTCAGATAGAAGAAGGAGATTTTTTTATTCGGTTCATGTTAAGACACAAGGATGATGATTTTAAATTTAATTTAATCTCGGTTTATGGCCCTGCTCAATTAGATCTAAAAACACAATTCTTATCTGAGCTGGTTAGAGTATGTTCAAAAGACGCCTTACCCATTATTATAGGTGGTGATTTCAACATTATTCGTAACCCGAATGAGAAAAACAATGAAAACTATACTGATAGATGGCCTTTTTTGTTTAATGCGGTCATTGACACTCTAAATCTTAGAGAATTAGAGTTGACGGGAAGAAAGTTTACTTGGGCTAACCATTTACAAAATCAGACCTTTGAGGAACTAGATAGGATTCTAGTTTGTACGGATTTTGAGTCTAAGTATCCGCTCTCAACTGTGGTTGCATTGAACAGAGAGATTTCTGACCACACTCCACTTTTATTTAGCACAAATAGTCCATCTTCAACTTACCAACCCCAATTTAAGTTTGAATTGGGATGGTTGCTTAGGGATGGTTTTTGTATGATGGTGCGAGATGTTTGGCTTAGTGTTATTGTAAACGGCAGCCCTTTAGAGAGGTGGCAAGCGAAAATTAGGAGGCTTCGCCAATACCTCAGAGGCTGGGCAAAAAATATGAGTGGGGCTTATAAGAAAGAAAAGAAGGAACTGTTAGATAAACTTGATGAGCTAGATAAAAAGGTAGAAATGTCTTTGCTTAATGAGACGGATTTAAACCTCAAACTTGTGTTAAATGAGAGACTGGCCGAATTATTACGTGAGGAGGAAATTAAATGGTACCAAAGGGCAAAGGCAAAATATTTACTGGAGGGTGATGCTAATACTAAATATTATCATCTGTTGGCTAATGGTAGGCATCGAAAAACTCGTATTTTCCAGTTGGAGGATGGTGAGAATATAATAGAAGGTGATGCTCAACCGAAACAACATATTACCAACTATTATAAAAAAACCTTTTTGGTCCCCCAGAAAGCTCTTCTATAGTGTTGGATGAGCACCAGGTCCAAGACATTCCTCAAGTTTCTGATCTGGAAAATGAGTTTCTCATTTATTTGTTTTCTGAGTCTAAGGTCAGAGCAGCAGTGTTCCAGATGGAACACAATAAGGCACCAGGTCCGGATGGATTTCCACCAGAGTTTTATCAGGTCTTCTGGGATTTAATAAAAGACGATCTGATGGCTCTCTTTATGGAATTTCATGAAGGAACTTTGCCTTTGAATAGTCTCAACTTTGGTACTTTAATACTATTACCAAAGAAGAAAGATACGAAAGTCATTCAACAATATAGACCAATCTGTTTGCTAAATGTTTCTTTTAAGATCTTTACCAAAGTTGCGACTAATAGACTAACTACTGTTGCCCAGAAGATCATTAGACCAACACAAATTGCCTTCCTCCCATGAAGAAACATCATAAACGAAGCAATAATTCTGCATGAGACGATTCATGAACTACATTCGAAAAAGCAAGATGGAATAATCTTTAAAATAGACTTTGAAAAGGCTTACGATAAAGTAAAATGGAACTTTTTACAACAAACCTTAGCAATGAAAGATTTCTCTCATAAGTGGTGTTCTTGGGTGCAGCAATTTACACAGGGAGGAAATGTAAACATTAAATTCAATGACCAACTTGGTTCCTATTTTCAAATAAAAAAAGGACTAAGGCAAGGTGACCCCATGTCACCAATACTATTTAATATAGTGGCAGACATATTGGCTATACTAATTGCGAGGGCCAAGGAAGCAGGCCAGATAGAGGGTCATTCCTCATCTTGTCCAGGATGGATTGTCTATTCTACAGTATGCGGATGACACTGTGATCTTTATGGGTCATGATGTTGAGAAGGCGGTAAACATGAAATTGATTCTAAGCACTTTTGAGCAACTTTCGGGGCTCAAAATTAATTTTCATAAAAGTGAAATATTTTGTTTTGGTAAAGCGAAGGAATATGAGGTTTTCTATTCGCAATTGTTTGGGTGCAGGGTGGGTAAGTTCCCATTTCGTTACCTTGGTTTACCTATGCACACTAGAAAGCTATGTAATAAAGTGTAACACCCTAAAAATTTGAAAAGAAGAAAAATAGGAAAAATATGATTTTTATATTTATTTTTGTGAAGCATGCAAAATTTAGAATAAGAATAATTTTTATAAATTTAAAATCAAATATAAGGGTAGAAACATGATTGAGCATTCATGCTGCTGCATTTGAAGTTTTGTATTGAGTGGTTTCAATCAAATTCAAATTTGATTTGAAAATCATTTGAAAAAGGAATTTGAAAAATTGGAAAAGGATTTCTTATTCTCTCTCTGCTCTCGGGCCGCTTCTCTCCGCAGCCCAGCGCGCGCGGCCCGCTCTTTCCTCTCTCCCGCGGCCTCCTTCTCCTTCGCGGGCCGAGCCCAGCAACCAGCCGCGGCCTGCCAAGCCAGCCGCCGCCCCGTTTTCTTCTGAGTCGCCGACATGTGGGACCCGTCTGTCAGTGACCGTTCTCCTTTCCTTTCTTCTTCCTCCGGTTCTTTCCAACCGCGAGCTCGCTTTCCTCCTTCTCCGATTCGAATCCGCGGCTCAATCTTCGTTCTTTCCTTAAGTGCGACGCCTTCGGGCTATAAAAACGGAGCCCCCGCACGATTCCGCCCCATCCCAACCCTTTTGGAGCAGCCGCAACCGCCTAGCGCCGCCACCGTGAGCACCACCGCCTCCACCGTCCGCCACCGCAAGCACGCCGCCGTCTTCGTCCATCCCGTGCCCTAGTTCTTGCCTGGGGTGAGTTCGCCATGCTCCAAGCTACCTTCCGGTGTTTCCCTTTCGTCGAATGGTGGCGGGAGCCGTGTTTTGGCTTTTTCCAGTGATGGCGCCGCCGCGGGAGCTCGCCGACGGCCGGAGTTCGGCCGGAGCGCCGCCCGGTTTCCCCCGATCTGCTCTGGACCGTTCATTTTAGATCTAACGGCTGTAAATAGAAGATACCGATTCGGCCGACGTTTTGCTAAAGAGACCCTGAGTTTTTATCTTTTCGAACCCGCGGTCCAAAGCGTAATCTAGAAAATACGTTTTGATTAATTGAAAACGTAATTCGTTTCGGAAAAAGAAAATACGCTTTCTGATATTTACAGTTTTGCCATTCAGATTGTTTTAGTTGTAGAATTTTCGTTTTAACTCCGATTTGGTCCATTCAAATTTCGTTAGATTCATATTTGCGAGCTCTATGTAAGTATACAACTGTACAGTAGGTTTGGATTTATTTATTTTCGAGTTTTTATTAAAGTATTTATTTTTCTATAGGAAATCTTTGGAAATTCATAACTTTGTCGTTTTAGCTCCGATTTTCGTGATCTTCGCGTCTGTGTGATCCTAGCAAGTTGTAGATTCATTTTAAAGACTTTTTATCTTATTTTCTTACTGTTGGTGTATTGTTCTAATTATAGTCTTGTTTGTCTATGCATGATTGCCTCTGGATGTGTGTTGTTGATATTGGTTGATCGAGTATAGACGGTGAGAAATTCGTTGGAGATCAAGAGCCTTACTACGAGCAAGATCTTCAGGACCAGTTTGAGCAAGGCAAGTATAGCATGGGATAATCCTTGTTGTCCTATTCACCTTATGTAATTAATATCATTATGCATTTATTCCTTGTTAAGGATGACTTAGCGATTGATCCATTACCTTGGTACCTATTATATTGCATTGAGTAGTGTGGCTAGTGCTTAAACATGGACTATGATCATGTAAATTGATTAGAGGAATATGCAACAAACATTAAAAGATGATTTTGATTAATGTTTAAAGGGGATTAGAGCTTGGGGGTTACTTTTGATGCTCTAATTGCTCTCCATAAGGACTCATCTATAAGCGACAATCCGGGATTTACAGTACAACTGTGGGGGCTATATGGCTCTGGCTTTAGTCATATAGAAGGACCTTTTCTAGCTTGTTAGTGGTATTCCTTTATGGCGTAAGAATGGCTTGACGAATCGGGTATAGTGCGGCCTCTGTCCTCATGTGTATAGGCTGCGTGTTATTGTGCCATCAGGAAGGGGGGCTCTACATCTGTTTGCCGAGTGAAATCTAATGGCCCTAACTTGTTAGACGAACCTTCGAAAGACTTCATAGTGTTTACCCTGCCTGCTCACCTTGGTAGTGTTTTGGGAGTAATTAACCCGGGCATTTGGGTAACACGACTCACAGTGAAAGTGTACAACCTCTGCAGAGTGTAAAACTGTTATAACAGCCGTGCTCACGGTTACGAGTGGCCTTGGACCCTTATGGAATAGTTGAATAATTGTTTATAATTATGTTTTTGCTATTCATTAATCATTTCACATGGATCATATGTTTACTGTTTATGTTGAGACATTTTGATGCTATTGTTATGCTAAAATCATGCTAACTAAAAGCTACATGCTGATAAACCAATGAATATGCCTTTTTGAGCCTCATGAACCCCATGATACACTTGTTGAGTACGAGATGTACTTACGCTTGTTTATTTCTCTTACTTGGATAAAAATCCCGGATGGGTAACAGATGGAGGTAATAGTGACTACTACGCCTACTTCCCTGAAGATTACTAGTCTTGCTGTCAACCAGTCAATGTACCTGTGACTGGAGCTACCACGAGAGATTTCTATTTATACTTCCGCTACGTTTGTGTTATGACTATGTGTTTAAATATCGTGATGTAATAACATTTGTGATGATACTTCTGTTATAATTTGTGAACTTATGTGTGATTGATCTCTGGGCGCACATAAGGGTATGCATTCCATTTGGTTGATAAATGGGTGTGACAAATTGGTATTAGAGCTCTTGTTGACTGTAGGACGCAAGCCTAGCTAGGAATGGTCGATTTAGTATCATCTTTACATTATTTTTATGCTCACTATCTTGCTCTTGTTATTTGATAAATTTTTATGCTTCTTATGTCACATTCTATTACGAAATTTTGCCTCTATTCTAACTTCATCTAAAAATTCTGTAGATGGCCCGTGACCGTAAGACTGCCCGCATTAGCTCTAGAGGATACTACCCACCTCGTGCCCTGCATGCAACTGAAGAGCCACAAGAGCCAGAACCTCAGGAACAGGAGCAGACTCCTGTAGTACCAATCCAAGCACCAGCACCTCCCCAGGAAGAGCCTGAGCCTGAAGAAGATCCAGAAATCGTCGAGATTGAAGATGATGAAGAGGAAGCTAATGGAGGAGTACAACCACCACCTCCACCACATGAAGCTCCTGAAGATATGCCACCAGCTCCAATGGGGTGGACTGTGAGGATCTACCACAGGAATGGAGGGAATGTTGTCTCTCATCTTCGCCTGGTGGGGATGCTCACTGCTTACTTCGCTGATTGGCATCCAGCTGTGGAGTACGTCTGCTGGGAGTACACTCATCCACTGGAGGACACGTACTGGAAGGCAAGGGCAAGCATCTTTGCCCATAAGCAAGACAAGGGGGCATATCAGCTGGACAGGATGTTCTCTCACGTGGGACATCGAGCTACTATAGAGGATAGCATTGAAGATGCTGCTTTTGAAGCATGTATGGGTCTCCGCTATCTTCGCTTTAACCTTATGAAGCATGACATTCATCGCTTCTTTCCTCGTGCACACTCCGAACTTGGATGGGCTATGACAGATCCAGTGCTGCTAGAGCCACTACCTCGGGTGATGGTGAACTTTGTCTATGATATGATAGATAGGAAGCTGCAGCTAGAAGAGATGGTCAAGGCACAAGGGAAGACTATCAGGAGGTGCCAAGCAACTATTGATGAGCTCCGAGCAAACCAAGGCATGCCCAAGATTTATGAGACATTAGAGCATGAGCCACTTCCTTAGGAAGTAGGAGTCCTTTATGTAATAAGAACGTTCTTAGTAACGTCAGTTGAGTCAGTCGAGTCTGTCGTGTGGTTTGAACATTGGTGTGCTAGTTGCTTTATTATTATGTTTATGTGTGAGTTGGATCTTTGTTTGAGTGTCGGGACTTGTAGGCATGTCTACAAGTTCCATTCTTAAGAATAATAAGTTTAATAGTCAAGGAATAATAGTTGGGTTTGATATTATCACGTTTCTGTCCTTGCTGTTTTCTGGAGCAGTCTTCAATGTTTCTGATATAGTTTAAAAACGGTTTGTGCAACATTTATGAAATTTTTATGAGAGAAACTAGACTCAAGCATATTTCAAATGCCACTGGAATCACCTTTTTATCTGATCTGGTTCGAGAGATATAATTTTTACAAGTTAAAGTTTCTGCACAGTCTGGAATCTGGAACAGTTTCTGTTACGCCTTATTTTTCATAGACTTAACGACAGAATCTGATCTTGAGGTCTGAATAGAAATTGTGGATAATTTCATAAGCTTTCCAACCATATAAGGCACGCCTCTTTTGGATTTCTGTAACTCGAGATATGATTGAAATACTGAACGGTCAACATTGCTACTCGTCCAGAAAATTTTCAGATCTCATTCTTAATCTTATAAGTGGTTGAAATCATGGAATTCTTAAAGTTTGCATGTTTATGGGTGGCAGATGGCCGGAAGAGGAAGAGGCAGAGGTCGTGGAAACATTCCCCCAAATCCACCACCACCACCGCCACCAACTATCGAGCAACTGTTGGCGGTACAGACGCAGTTGATGCAGCAACTAGTGCAACATCAGCAAAATCAGCCAGTTGCTGGGGCTCAACCACGTGATAAGCGTGGTGAGTTTTTGAAGGGTCGTCCCCCAGTGTTCACACATGCTGCTGATCCTTTGGAGGCCGATGATTGGCTTCGTGCTGTGGAGAAACAACTCACTATTGCCCAATGTGATGACCGACAGAAGGTGTTGTTTGCTTCTGGGCAACTTCAGGGAGAAGCTCAGGATTGGTGGGAGTCATATGAGTATGGTCGTCCTGCCAATGCTCCTGCAGTCACCTAGCAGGAGTTTAGGGAGAACTTCAGGGCTTACCATATACCTGAAGGAATGATAGAGTTGAAGGCGGAGGAATTCAGGAACCTGACCCAAGGGTCAATGACTGTAGCTGAGTACCGTGACAAGTTTGCTCAATTGTCATGATATGCTCCACATGAGGTGGCCAATGACAATGATAAGCAGCGCCGCTTCTTGAAGGGATTATATGATGGACTACAGTTGCAGTTGATGTCCAATACCTACCCTAACTTTCAGACGCTTGTGAACCGCGCTATCGTGGTGGATAGCAAGCGCAAGGAAATGGATGCAAAGAGAAAGAGGTTACAGGGACAAGCCTCCAATAGCAACACCCGTCCGCGTACTGGCTTTCAGCAGAATACTCAGCAGAGGCCTCCCTCTGGACAGTGGAATCGTGGTCAGGCCCCATTCCGTGGACAGTTCCCGCAACGTCCCCCATTCCAGCCACAGAATAGCAACCAACGTCCACCGCAGCAGAATGGAAATCAAGCGCAGCGTCAGGGTCCTTCCAATAACACTCCTACAAAGACTAGTGCTCCCAATACTCCCAACAGGTGTTTCCGATGTGGAAAAGAAGGTCACTTGTCTTACAATTGCCCGGAGAATCCCAACCAGCAGACTCCCCAGAGACAGAGCAGCCACCAGAAGCCCGCACCTAACTCAGGAAGGGTGAATCACTTGTCCCAGGAAACTGCAGTGGAGGAGCCAGAAGTTATGCTTGGTACGTTCGATGTCCACTCTACTCCCGCCACTGTTCTTTTTGATTCTGGAGCATCACATTATTTCATATCACAATCATTTGTTAGAATACATAGAATCCATTTGTGTGCCATGAAGAACCCTATCTTAGTAAACTCACCTGGTGGAAGCATGCCAGCATCTTATCGCTGTCTTCCGATTAGTCTCAACTTAAGGGGGGTAGAGTTTATAGTTAGCCCTATAGTATTGAGAACAGCTGGGATTGATCTTATATTGGAAATGGGAAGAGGTTGGTATGGATTTTATAGTTGGGTTGCCACGGACTCAAAGAGGATATGATTCAATTTGGGTGATAGTGGATCGTCTGACTAAGGTTGCTCATTTTCTACCTGTGAAGACTACATATAGCAGTGCGAAGTTGGCAGAGTTGTATATGGAAAGAATAGTGAGTCTACATGGAGTACCTAAGAAGATTGTGTCTGATCGAGGTACTCAGTTTACATCTCATTATTGGCAAAAGATACATGAATCATTGGGGACCAAACTAAATTTTAGTACAGCTTATCATCCTCAGACAGATGGTCAAACAGAGAGAATTAATCAGATATTGGAAGATATGTTGAGAGCTTGTGCTTTACAATATGGTACTAGCTGGGATAAGAGTTTGCCTTACGCAGAGTTCTCTTATAACAATAGTTATCAGAAGAGTCTTCAAATGGCACCGTTTGAGGCTCTGTATGGACGAAAATGTAGGACCCCGTTGTTCTGGAATCAGACAGGGGAGAGTCAAGTGTATGGGCCTGATGTATTAAAGGATGCTGAAAAGAAAGTGAGAATGATTAGAGATAATCTAAAAATAGCACAGTCCAGACAGAAAAGCTATGCTGATACTCGTAGAAGGGAGTTGACCTTTGAGGTAGGGGATTATGTATACTTGAAAGTGTCACCCATGAGGAGTGTGAAGAGGTTCAACATGAAGGGTAAATTGGCACCAAGATATATTGGACCTTTCAAGATTATAGAGAGACGTGGTGAAGTGGCATATCAGTTGGAATTACCTGAAAGTTTGGCAGGTGTACATGATGTGTTCCATGTGTCTCAATTGAAGAAATGTTTACGAGTACCAGAGGAGCAGATTCCATTAGAGGAACTCACTGTTAAGGAGGATCTTACATATGAAGAGTTTCCGGTTAAAATTTTAGAGACTGCGGACAGAGTCACAAGAAGTAGAACAATCAAAATGTGTAAAGTACAATGGAATCGGTACACAGCAGAAGAGGCTACTTGGGAACGAGAAGAGGATCTGAGAAAAACCTACCCGCAACTGTTTGAGTAAGCATTGGTCGAATCTCGGGACGAGATTCATCTTAAGGGGGGTAGAATTGTAACACCCTAAAAATTTGAAAAGAAGAAAAATAGGAAAAATATGATTTTTATATTTATTTTTGTGAAGCATGCAAAATTTAGAATAAGAATAATTTTTATAAATTTAAAATCAAATATAAGGGTAGAAACATGATTGAGCATTCATGCTGCTGCATTTGAAGTTTTGTATTGAGTGGTTTCAATCAAATTCAAATTTGATTTGAAAATCATTTGAAAAAGGAATTTGAAAAATTAGAAAAGGATTTCTTATTCTCTCTCTGCTCTCGGGCCGCTTCTCTCCGCAGCCCTGCGCGCGCGGCCCGCTCTTTCCTCTCTCCCGCGGCCTCCTTCTCCTTCGCGGGCCGAGCCCAGCAACCAGCCGCGGCCTGCCAAGCCAGCCGCCGCCCCGTTTTCTTCTGAGTCGCCGACATGTGGGACCCGTCTGTCAGTGACCGTTCTCCTTTCCTTTCTTCTTCCTCCGGTTCTTTCCAACCGCGAGCTCGCTTTCCTCCTTCTCCGATTCGAATCCACGGCTCAATCTTCGTTCTTTCCTTAAGTGCGACGCCTTCGGGCTATAAAAACGGAGCCCCCGCACGATTCCGCCCCATCCCAACCCTTTTGGAGCAGCCGCAACCGCCTAGCGCCGCCACCGTGAGCACCACCGCCTCCACCGTCTGCCACCGCAAGCACGCCGCCGTCTTCGTCCATCCCGTGCCCTAGTTCTTGCCTGGGGTGAGTTCGCCATGCTCCAAGCTACCTTCCGGTGTTTTCCCTTTCGTCGAATGGTGGCCGGAGCCGTGTTTTGGCTTTTTCCAGTGATGGCGCCGCCGCGGGAGCTCGCCGACGGCCGGAGTTCGGCCGGAGCGCCGCCCGGTTTCCCCCGATCTGCTCTGGACCGTTCATTTTAGATCTAACGGCTGTAAATAGAAGATACCGATTCGGCCGACGTTTTGCTAAAGAGACCCTGAGTTTTTATCTTTTCGAACCCGCGGTCCAAAGCGTAATCTAGAAAATACGTTTTGATTAATTGAAAACATAATTCGTTTCGGAAAAAGAAAAATACGCTTTCTGATATTTACAGTTTTGCCATTCAGATTGTTTTAGTTGTAGAATTTTCGTTTTAACTCCGATTTGGTCCATTCAAATTTCGTTAGATTCATATTTGCGAGCTCTATGTAAGTATACAACTGTACAGTAGGTTTGGATTTATTTATTTTCGAGTTTTTATTAAAGTATTTATTTTTCTATAGGAAATCTTTGGAAATTCATAACTTTGTCGTTTTAGCTCCGATTTTCGTGATCTTCGCGTCTGTGTGATCCTAGCAAGTTGTAGATTCATTTTAAAGACTTTTTATCTTATTTTCTTACTGTTGGTGTATTGTTCTAATTATAGTCTTGTTTGTCTATGCATGATTGCCTCTGGATGTGTGTTGTTGATATTGGTTGATCGAGTATAGACGGTGAGAAATTCGTTGGAGATCAAGAGCCTTACTACGAGCAAGATCTTCAGGACCAGTTTGAGCAAGGCAAGTATAGCATGGGATAATCCTTGTTGTCCTATTCACCTTATGTAATTAATATCATTATGCATTTATTCCTTGTTAAGGATGACTTAGCGATTGATCCATTACCTTGGTACCTATTATATTGCATTGAGTAGTGTGGCCAGTGCTTAAACATGGACTATGATCATGTAAATTGATTAGAGGAATATGCAACAAACATTAAAAGATGATTTTGATTAATGTTTAAAGGGGATTAGAGCTTGGGGGTTACTTTTGATGCTCTAATTGCTCTCCATAAGGACTCATCTATAAGCGACAATCCGAGATTTACAGTACAACTGTGGGGGCTATATGGCTCTGGCTTTAGTCATATAGAAGGACCTTTTCTAGCTTGTTAGTGGTATTCCTTTATGGCGTAAGAATGGCTTGACGAATCGGGTATAGTGCGGCCTCTGTCCTCATGTGTATAGGCTGCGTGTTATTGTGCCATCAGGAAGGGGGGCTCTACATCTGTTTGCCGAGTGAAATCTAATGGCCCTAACTTGTTAGACGAACCTTCGAAAGACTTCATAGTGTTTACCCTGCCTGCTCACCTTGGTAGTGTTTTGGGAGTAATTAACCCGGGCATTTGGGTAACACGACTCACAGTGAAAGTGTACAACCTCTGCAGAGTGTAAAACTGTTATAACAGCCATGCTCACGGTTACGAGTGGCCTTGGACCCTTATGGAATAGTTGAATAATTGTTTATAATTATGTTTTTGCTATTCATTAATCATTTCACATGGATCATATGTTTACTGTTTATGTTGAGACATTTTGATGCTATTGTTATGCTAAAATCATGCTAACTAAAAGCTACATGCTGATAAACCAATGAATATGCCTTTTTGAGCCTCATGAACCCCATGATACACTTGTTGAGTACGAGATGTACTTACGCTTGTTTATTTCTCTTACTTGGATAAAAATCCCGGATGGGTAACAGATGGAGGTAATAGTGACTACTACGCCTACTTCCCTGAAGATTACTAGTCTTGCTGTCAACCAGTCAATGTACCTGTGACTGGAGCTACCACGAGAGATTTCTATTTATACTTCCGCTACGTTTGTGTTATGACTATGTGTTTAAATATCGTGATGTAATAACATTTGTGATGATACTTCTGTTATAATTTGTGAACTTATGTGTGATTGATCTCTGGGCGCACATAAGGGTATGCATTCCATTTGGTTGATAAATGGGTGTGACATAAAGATTGGCAGTCAATAGAGAACATAATTGAAAACAAGCTTAGCGGATGGAAAGGTAAGCTGCTTTCAGTAGGAGGTCGACTGGTCTTAATGAAATCAGTGCTCTCTAGCTTACCGATGTTTATGATGTCTTTCTTTAAACTCCCAAAAGGAGTATTAGAAAAGATCGACTACTTCATATCAAGATTCTACTGGCAAAGCGACCATCATAAACGAAAATATAGATTGGCCAAATGGAAAATTATGTGCCAACCAAAAACACAAGGTGGTTTAAGCATACATAATTTAGATTTACAAAATAAATGCCTGTTAAGTAAATGGCTCTTCAAGTTGCTAAACGAGGATGGCTTGTGGCAATAATTATTGAGAAATAAATATATAAAAGATAAAACTCTAGGGATTTGTACCAAAAGGCCCACTAACTCTCACTTCTGGAAAGGACTGATGAATGTCAAAGATAGTTTTATGTCTTTTGGTTCATTCAGAGTAAAAAACGGGTCACAAGCTCATTTTTGGATGGACACCTGGTTGGTAAACCAACCATTAAAAGATAAATTCCCCTCGTTGTTCAATATTGTGAGAAGAAAGAAGGATTCTGTGGCAATGGTACTTGCATCAGTCCCACTAAACATTTTCTTTCACCGTAATTTAGTGGGTAGGAATTTAAGAGATTGGCATCGAATTGTTGCCTCTTTACAAAATATGAACTTAGATGGGGAAAAGGATGTGTTTATTTGGGGATTACATTCATTGGGTACCTTTTCTGTTAAATCCATGTATGTTGCACTAATTAACAATAGGGTCAGGGTGTCACAGGATTTATGGCAGATCAAAATTCCTTCAAGAATAAAAATATTCTTGTGGTATTTTAAAAGAGGTGTGATTTTGACCCAGGACAATCTTGCACGCTGAAACTGGAATGGTGATAAGAAATGTTGCTTCTGCCACCATCCAGAAACTATTCAACACCTTTTTTCCAATGCTTATGCTAAATTCTTGTGGCGCGCTGTACACTTGATGTTTGGGTTATCTCCCCCCATTAGTATAGACGATTTATTTGTCAATTGGTCTAAGTCGGGTGGTACCACACAGAATTCATTGTTATTAACTACAACATCAGCTCTATGTTGGACAATCTGGTTAACAAGAAACGAAGTGGTTTTTGACAAATGTAGACCAAAAACTTTTTTGCAGGTGCTATTCAGGGGAACCCATTGGCTACGGCAATGGGCAGGACTGCAGCGGCGTGATGATCTACGGGAAAAGTTGACCCTAATTGGGCAGCATTTGGAGACATCAGCATTGCACTTCTTCAGCTCCAATGGGTGGTTATAAGTTTGAGAACCCAGAAGGTTACTTCCCGCTTTGTTTTCCTTGTATCTGCTTGTAAGTTTGAGAACCCAGAAGGTTGTGTGCTAGTCGTTGGACCAAACTTTGTAATAATTGGCCTGATT
This sequence comes from Saccharum hybrid cultivar R570, assembly GCA_038087645.1. NCBI lineage: Eukaryota > Viridiplantae > Streptophyta > Magnoliopsida > Poales > Poaceae > Saccharum > Saccharum hybrid cultivar. The sequence continues at coordinate 6,991,802 of JAQSUU010000758.1, read as the reverse complement.
CTATCCTGGGGTAGATGAAGCCGGATATAAATTATCCATTATCTAAAAAAATTATTCCTCTGCTACTAAGGACAAGATGGACGATGAAGCTGTTGCGTTGATCGGCTGAAAAGACCAGAGATCACCAACCTGGAAGCTTGAAATATAATATTTAAACTATATTGATCCAATTCCAATAGTAGAAAAGAATAAGGTATGGTGGAGCAATAAAATATGGCCGAGTATGCAGTTGTTTGGTCTGAGATTTTTCAGATAAAAGAAGTGACTGTGAAAGTTCGGTACATAATAGATTGTTATGGACTCAATGGTATGACGCAGAGGAAGAAATGCTATTAGATGTCGTTGCTGCATGCCATTTAGTTCTACTTGATGTGAGATGGCCTAGCTATTGGGTATATCAGGATTGATTGATAAAGATTGGAACTTTCATGCAGTATGAGAATATTTCCAATTGCATAGCCGATTGATCTAACTACTCGAGCTGGTGTTCTGTACAGCTCATCGGCTCGGTCCTGTACAGTTCAGTTATGTACTTCTACATCCAGTAGAAAATAGACAGCAGGATTTCGGCAGCAGAGAAATTTACAAGAAACTCCAAGTATTTACCTGATTGTTATGAGATGAAGGGAAAGAATCAGAGTACACGTACAGGAGGAAATATATGCTTGGTGCAGCTCGGGAAGCAAGTTTGTTTAGTGGAATCGGATCTGGCAATGTACCGATTCATTGATCAAACCAATGTGGAAGTAGATGCCAGTGAACAAGGTTGGAAGATGTACGTGTACGTCCATCAAGCAGCAGGAGACGAATTTGACTCCGACACAGACAGGTGGCAGGACGGCAAGGGAAGTGAGCAAGCCGCGGCCGCCCGGCCTCTCATTGTTATTGTTGTCATCAAACATCTGATTACCTGATCTTGATCATTGATCGCGAAGAGCCGGAGAGCGGTGCGGTGGAACCTCCTTGCCTGATCTGGTGCTTCCTGCAAGATGCAGGGTAGAATTTGTGGGGTCTCGAGCTAGGAAGACCCCAGCCGCGTGTGTTGCCAATATCAAGCAGGTATGGAGCTGGAGCCGAGAGTGTTCCCGATCAGGTGGCCTTTAATATATGTGACTGGAGTCAGAGTGATTATGAAATCTGAGAGCGAGCCGATCTTGTGTCTGGAAAAAGATGGTCCTGATCGGCTCAGTATTGTCCACCAAGGTTTCATCGGCTCATGAGAAGACACAAATTTCTTGATGAGGTATAGTCGGTGAGGGCACCTGTCCTTGTGCCGATGTGTCTGATTGGGCATGCTCTCAGGGAATATTCAACATGAACAGCAGCGTTAGCATCCTCCCCTCTGCTCACCATTAAGATGGGTTGATTTTGATGCGATTCGATTTCATGGAGATAATCATCATCCTCTTCATCAGCCGATGGGAGTAGAAGTGGTCGATTCGATGCCAAAGAATGCCTTGACTTGTTCTAGCAAGAGAAAGCACAGCTTGCTTACTGCTAATAATGCTACTGAAAAATTGAAGCCAACAGGCTAGTTGTATATCCATTGGATGCTTCAAGATCATCGAATTCTGACCAAAGCAGTCAATCGTTCACATCTGCTACAATTATATGCCTCAGGATTTGTAACTGGCTTTACCTCGTGCAGCCAGGACTCCGAATTGAGCCGATTTGAGTTGATCTTTACAGCATGGAAATCTATGGAGAGATTTATGCACAGGCAAATAAAGATCATCAAGCACAAGGTGTCAACCTATTATCAGCTAGTCACATACAGATAACTAATGGTCAATAGCAAGGAAGGAGCTGATGTTCATGCTTATTGCCTCGAGATAGCCGATTATAATTATATATTCGGAGGCAGTTCCTAAACGGCTAAAGCCGATAAACGGCTAGGAGTTCAAAAAGATTGAATCCAAGCAAAGGTATCTGCTCGTGAAGGCCGATTGCTAGATACAGAGGAGAATCAATTTTGAAGTTATCAAGGCCAAAAAGAGGATAATTGATATGAAGCTGATGTCTATGAGAATTTCAAGCAAAGACGCTCATTGGCTCAGAATGGAGTACGTGCATGCGGATGTGAGGTATGCCTTTCCATGGTTGGTTTGCGTATTTCTTATTCCTCGCTTATATTCTTATCACTTGTGAACAATCTATCATAAGGAAAACATGCTATCTAAGTAGTTGATGAGTGAGATATGGTATGATGAAAGGAACCTTGCTTCTTTTTGCAAAGTACTTGGAAAATTTTCATACAAAACATTCAAAATGATATTGAATTTCAGACCAAGGCCCAATCTCATTAAAAACCTTCCACGAAAGCTGCTTGCTCTGTATTGAGTTTTGTCAAGTCTTGTTGACCCTTGTTGAGAGATTTATCATGCTCCCAAGATCAAGATCACATACACGCCACAAATATGTGTTGCTTTTACGCTGCAAGTACGCAAAAACATGATTTTCATCCACCCAGAATGTTTTGCTTCTACAGTGGGACAAGGCAAAAATATGTTTGTTAGGTTTTATCAAAATAAATGCTTCAAGTTCTTCATAATATTTCACTCAAAAGTTTGTTGCAAAAGGAGACATGGGTTATACAAAAGTATAAAAAAGGGATGGACATAAAGAGGTCTAGAGTAAAAAAAAGAAGAAAAAAGAGATGAGAATAAAGATAGCCCATGATATCGCAAAAATATTCCACAAGAGATTAATATGTTTTGGAGAGCATGGGTAGAGTTAGGTTAGCCACCAAATATTCCACACACATGCACATCTTAATCTACGAGTATGACACTTCTCTCCATAGATCCGGGATGCCGTAGAAAATGAAGCATGGTCGATGTGGTCTTCGCTATTGCAATCAGATCAGATCAAGAAAGAAGGCCATTGGACCGAAATAATTCGAAGCATGAAAATTCATACTCCGAACTAGGGGTCATGTGTTGATACCTAAATTTGGTAAGCTTAGCTTAAAAAGGAAGGAATCGGCCAATACCGTTCTTGGTATTTTGGAGAGATGTCAGAACAAACAGGAAGATCGGTGAGTTCAACTGCTACACGAGCCATGATAGATCAGTTTCCATTGCCAATTAGAAAAGGTTATACTATAAATAATTGGCAAGGGACGACACAGCAAAGTGCATCACGTCACTTGCCACGTGACCTGCGTACTAGAAGGATTCAGAGATTCAGATATAACGTGCATACATGTGTGGCCAGTTAAGCAGTGTTCTGTGTATATCCTACCGAGGCTAAAATAGGAAGCTGTGCACGTGTAAATCTACGAAACGCATCAAGGATGGAAGTCCAAGGAAGGTGCGATATTGATTGACAGTCAAGGAAGCAGGAAGGTGACCAATTTCTTATTTAATTAAGTGTTGGCCGGGACATGGTTGACGTGGTTGCCAGCAAGAGAGAAGCTAGAAGATTAAAGGAAAGCAAAGGCATGCATGCACACGATTAAAGGAGGAAGAAATTGATTGATTCATGTTGTCGACGTATTGAGGACATATGCGTATACGTGTACCAGGATATTATGGAGAGGGTTTTTAAGCTCGGCCACTCTGGAAAATATATTGTATATTTGTACATGGCCGATCCAATAGGAATATTATATTCCGTTTGCTTCACAAGCAAGGACACGCACGTATGAGCGAGGACTCCACATGAAGGAAACTAGAGTCCATGTATATTAATGTTTCCTTTTTAGATATTTGTTGTTAGGCAAGTTTGTACGATCGGGAGTCATTAGCCCAGGGTATAAATATAAACCCACAGCCATTGTATCAAGATCATCTCAGCGATCAATACAAAACTCGTACCTTTGCTTTTCAGCTTATGCCATCCCTTAGTAGGAGGAGTAGAATAGATTTCAGCGAGTTCTTCATGAAGCAGGGCTGCCATTGGTTAAGTCCGACCTCCGGTTTGTCTGAGTATCCATCAGGACTTATATTTTGTTTGTAAGGCTGCCATCGGTAAAGTCTGAACTCTTACAAGCACGGTATAAGTTAGCTATCATTAGTTAATTGTAAGGTTGCATCGGTCTGGCTCGTATCTCTTACAATTGCTAATACAAGTTACCCTTGATTGTTATCAAAATTTATACGGTTGCATCGGTCCGGCTCGTATCTCAAATAAATTTTGATACGGATTAGTTGTAGGCTAAATCTATTAAGATTTGTAGGGTTTCCTTGATGTTTTTAATAGATTTGCTAGTTATCGATCTTGTTGTAATTAGTTGATTATTACTATTTGTAACAAAACCACCTCTTGTCCGATTAAGATTGAAACAGATCGGCTTTATATCTCTTCGAATCCTCGTCTTGCTGCTTTACCTTATTTACATCTCGTTCTAACGATGATTCCGTTTAGTTGAGCCATTTCTATCCAATCTTGACCGAAGATAGCATGTGGTCAAGGTATGTTTAACCCTAGGGAAGACTTGCTAGTTGATGAAATCTGGTCTAGAACTGCTATTATGGCTATCATCGATCCGGTCAACCCCCACTGTTAGCATAGATCGGAAATCACTAAGTAGTAAGTCTCGCTTTATGGTCAAACATAGCCTCTGGCTGCATGCTATGTCTGCATCGGCTATTTAGCTTATCGCCTATGCTCTCACGACCGTAGCATGTTTTCATGATTCGGTTAAGTGCATATAGATTTGTATGCTTTGAAGGTTTAACCTATCATTTTTATCATGGTTACATCGGTCCGGCTCATATCCCCACTATTAGAGATAGTAGATTGGATCTGATAAGCATATGGACTTATCCACGTTTAATGGTTGATTGCATGCATACTATTACTTTACTCTCATTGGAATTGGCCGTTTTAACCAATAGCTTGCCTGTTAAGAATATATTGGCTATTTACATGTTTTTACTTGTTCTTATCTTGGTTAGAAGCAGTATGTCTCTCAATTAATATAAATACTTCCACGTCTACTTTTTATACCTTTTTGCATGTTTTCATGATCATCAGCTATTAAGATCTTTACAAATAAGTAACTGATAATTGTCGATATGCTTGTTTTACTTACCATACATCGTGAATAAGCTGGATATCAACTCTCTAGTCGATAGCCTTATATCATTGTCTACTTAGCTGTACATTTCGAACTGTATAGACAAACACTGACATGTTTCACCTTAAATTACTGATCAATCTGGCACGCCTTACGTCACGACCATCCGGTCTGGTGTCCTCCTAAGTCCGAGGAGAGCTCAGGATCTGCTCCACATGGTTTCTCTCGGCCTGCTCACGTGCCGGTGGCGAGGATCGACCCGTTCACTTTTCGCCATCAACACAGATTTGGACAATGATGCCATCCTCAAGGTCAACTTTGCGGAGCTGCTGGAAGATCAACAAACGCTATGTGGAATCTTGCCATGCTTGATTTGTAACACCCAAAATTTTGCTTCTCTTGAAATAGACCTAAAATGATTTCATTTTGTATTTTTGTGCTCATGAAACATAGGAAGAGCAAATTTTTTTCATTAAATTAAAACCATCATAAGTCTAGCAACATGTTTATTCATCCATGCTAGTGCATTTGTCTTTATGTATTGAGTGGTTTTGTGAAATCCCAAAAGTGATCCAGATTTGAATGTGAAAATGGCTTTAAAACACAAGAAATAGAGAAGAAAAAGGAAAACATCTCCCTCTCTCCATTTTCGGCCTGGTGGCCCAACTACCCGGCCTCCTCTCTCCCACAGACCAGACGAAAGGCCTGTTCCGCCTCCTCCCACTCCCTCTTGGGCTCGTGCTCCCTCCACGCGCGCAGAGGCCCAGTTGGGCAAGAAGCCTGGGGGCTAAGTTGTGCCCCCTTCTCTTCTGTCTCACTGCCGACATGGTCTGACACCCTCAGCCACTGCCAACCCGGGCCTCACTACAAGAAATTCTTCTTTTTATGACAAAATCCCTCATGACGAGGCCTGTTTTCGTCATATAATGTAACATAATATGACGAAAAGTTATGTGTCATCATAAAATTATGAGACCCAAAAGTATTTATGACGACATCGTTTCTTGTGTCACATAAAGGTAGCAAGTTTCGTCACAAATTGTCAAGCAGCAGGAGTCGGTTGACGGTTGTGAATTTTTGACGATTTAGACAGTTTTTATATGACGATAGTAGACCGTCACTGAATGTTTTATCAAATATGATGACCCCCAATGTCATAAAATACCCCAGTACGAGGTGAAGCCTTGACCCATGACAGTTGGGCTCGGAGCTTGGCCTAGGCCCATGTAAAAATGTAGAGGGGGCCAGGTGGAAGGAGGCAGGCCAAGCCTAAAATAGAAGGCCCGAGAGATGTCTTTTTCTTTTTCTTGCTTTTTTTTAATTTATAAATCACTTGTTCATCATGAACAAGAACAATTTCTCTTTTTAATTTCTGGTTAAAACTTGTAACTAGTATTTCTCCCACATATTAACTCCAAATATGATGATTTTTTCCTAAATTTTTCTAAAATCATTATCTATCAAGTTAATGTATTGATTTTGGTCATCTTTTCATGTGACAAAGTTTGACCAATTCGAATTTTAAATTTTAAAAAAATAACGACTTCAAACTAGATTTTGAAACTCGAAATGATTTTAAATGAAAAAGTCATAAACATAAAGGTTGTATAATTCATCAAGATCTACACTTTTTATTTTGGTCATTTGTTCATCCGATAAGTTATAGTAACGTTGTTCACAAATTTTACACATCTCTCTCATAGTTTATGAAACTATAAGATAGATCTATAAAATTTGTGAACAACGTAACTATCACTTTGTCGAATGAACAAATGACCAAAACGAAGTTTGTAGATCTCAATAAGCTTTACAATCTTCTTGTTGATGACTTTTTCATTTTAAATTACTTAGTACCCTAAAATTATGTTTGAAATTCTAATATTTTGAAATTTAAAACTCAAACTGTTCAAACAAAGTCATATGAAAAAATAACCAAAACAAAGAAGGTAGATCTTGATGAGTCGTACAAACTTGGTATTCATAACTTTTCTAGTTAAGACCATCTAGTGTTTCGAAAACTGGTTTGGGGCTGTCAAAATTTAAAAATCCAAAATTTGAATCGTTCAAACTTTGTCAAATGAAAAGTTGACCAAAACAACAAATGTAGATCTTGATGAGATTAACAAACTTGGTATTCATGAATTTTCTATTTGAAACCATTTAGAGTTTCAAAAACTGGTGTCAAAGTGTCAATTTTTTTTAAATTTCAAATTTGACTTGGTCAAACTTTGTCAAACAAGACACTAAATGACCTCAGATGAAAAACTTTTAAATACAAAGGTGTTAGAACTCATCAATATATACAATTGTTATATAGGTCATTTTTCCATTTGAAAAAGTGTTAGTAAACACTAGTTACAAAATCATGAATTGTACATAGAGTTTATGAAACTATACGAGAGACTTGTCAATTTAGAACTAAACTTTCCTAACACTTTCTCATATACAAAAATAACCTATATAACAATTGTATATCTTGATGAGTTATATAAACTTGGTATTCATGACTTTTCTAGTTGAGACCATCTAGGGTTTCGAAAACTGGTTTGGAGCAGTCAAAATTTAAAAATCCAAAGTTTGAATCGTTCAAACTTTGTCAAATAAAAAGTTGACCAAAACAACAAATGTAGATCTTGATGAGCTTAACAAACTTGGTACTCATGACTTTTCTATTTGAAACCATTTAGAGTTTCAAAAACTGGTGTCAAAGTGTCATTTTTTTAAAATTTAAAATTTGACTTGATCAAACTTTGTCAAACGAGACACTAAATGACCTCAGATGAAAAACTTTTGAATACAAAGGTGTTAGAACTCATCAATATCTACAATTATTATATAGGTCATTTTTCCATTTGAAAAAGTGTTAGTAAACACTAGTCACAAAAATCATGAATCTCACATAGAGTTTATGAAACTATACGAGAGACTTGTCAATTTAGAACTAAACTTTCCTAACACTTTCTCAAATGCAAAAATAACCTATATAACAATTGTATATCTTGATGAGTTATACAAACTTGGTATTCATGACTTTTCTAGTTGAGACCATCTAGGGTTTCGAAAACTGGTTTGGAGCAGTCAAAATTTAAAAATCCAAAATTTGAATGGTTCAAACTTTGTCAAATAAAAAGTTGCCCAAAACAACAAATGTAGATCTTGATGAGATTAACAAACTTGGTACTCATGACTTTTTCATTTGTATTCATTTGGTACTTAATATATTTATATAACATATCTGCTTTGAAAATAGAAAAATAAAAAACAAATGAATATTGGGCCACGTAGGGCTCCAGAATAAGCATTACATTTAGCCCAAACCCAACCCTCCCACGTGTTTGGCCATTAGATCAAAATGGACGGCCAAGATACATCAGGTCCCAAATAAAAACACTCCAGAAACCCTACCCATCCCTCCCCATATCCACTCCCTGCATCACGGCACCCTACTCCTGCGCCTCCACTTCCTCTGACTGTCCCCCATCAGCAAACCCTACCACACCTCGATCCCACATCCCACTAGCGCCGCCACCTGCATCTCATGGCTGCCTGCGAGCTGCGCCGCCATGGCCCTAGTCCTCAGCATAACCCCCTCTCCTGTGAGCAGCCACGGGCGGCATGGAGGAGGGCGCCCGGCCTCGATCTGGCCATCGGCTGCGTGGAGGAGGACGTTTGGCCTCGATCCGGTTATGGGTGGCGCGGAGGAGCATGTGCGTGAGGTCCGGGGGAAGCCTCCCCACCGAGTAGCCCGGCCCCAACACCTGCTCCTCTTTCTCATCCTCACTATGCAGGAGCAACGAGATCCATGGTGCGTGTGTCCTGGGAGCAGGAAGCGACAGTGATGGCTGGTTTGCAGCAGCACCCCAGCGACCACCGACATCCGCTCTCGCCCACGTCCTGCTGCAATCGGGTGGGGCAGACCCCTGTAGTCTTTCTGCTGCTCCACCCCTTCTGAGATGACGGCGTACGGGCGTATCTTCCTCGGCCGCTCCCAGGCGACGGAGTTCGGGCGCAACTTCCTCGGCAGCTTCGCCGCTGCCTTGCGGCGGTGACGACTGCGCTGCACGGCGGTTGGCGGCTCTCCTGCCAGTCTCTGTTCCTCTCAGCCCCAGATCCTGGCGCCGGGGCCTTCCATGCTTCCAGGTGCGTGCAGCTGTACTACAACCCTTTTCATTAATGTGTCGTGTCAATACCAATTCTATACAGGTTAGTAAAGCTCATTTGAAAAAGATCCTGTACTTGGCTCCTGTAAATTAGAGTGATTCTGTTTAATTTCTTCAACATTCAGTGACGTGTGGAAGCAGTTTCTGATAACCATTGTTCATAAGATTCATACACGGAGATTCCTGGGTACTTCCCTAATAGGTCATTTCCACATCACGGGGATATGCATCCTTAACTAAACACCATAATCTAATTGTTTCCCCTGCTCTGGCCTGAACCAAACTGCAAACACCAAATGTGTCCATCCATTCTTCTCAGTCAAGTACCCCCATTGCACAGCTTTGATTTCAAAAAAACCTCGCCACAATTAATTAGTCTCTCACACAATGCTTGCTATATTTCAGGTTAATCTAAGGCATGCATAAGCTACATGGTCTGTCCAGATAATTGTTCCATAATCCACAGTGACAGCGTGACTCCTCTTACAAGGTTATTTTGTTGACTCATGATTCGTTCATAATATCTTCCGCACCATTTATCAAAACAAGCCTCCATGTCTTGCCTTCTACAAATTCACCTTTGCATTTTTAAACAGCTTTTGCATAGTACACAACAGCCAATTGCTCTAGGTGAAATGTGGAGATATGTGTGAGGGAACGTACTTCTCACGTACACTGATGTTGACCAAAAATAAAGGTCTCTACAGATCCCGCTTTTGTATCATGCCTGTTACATAAGAAAAAATTTCCATCTGTTGCCGCTGTTGTATTATGCCTGCTAACTAAACACTTTGCATTTCCATGCTTGCCCACTATGTATTACGCCGCTGCATCTTTTAGTGGTTTATAACAGATTCATTGTCACCCTATTACGTTTGTGAATTATCCTAACCACCCTACTAAATGGCTCACTGCTTATATGATAACATTTCACTATGACAAAGCCTATTTTTTCTGCAATAGGTACACTAACTACTAAATGTTGATATAATGTTACATGCTACATACTTCAAAATCTTCCTTATATTGTCCTTCGATTTGCAAATATATGTATCCATCGATTTTTCGTCAACTAAACTACATACTTCAAAATCTTCCTGCACAGTTCCAGCTCTTCAGTGATGTCTTCTTCCTCAACCTACTCATCAGTTTGATGGAACATATCGCTCGACAGGTGCACAACTTCGCCAAACATTGAAAGTTCTTTCACCCATGCTGAAATGAGTATCCATGTCCAACTGAAACAGCCCTGTACTATGCTAACATTATCCTACGACAAGCTCAAATGATGACCCATATATGTAACTAATGTTACTGATCTTTTTGTTTCATGTGTATAATATGATGTGCTATAATTCCGCCTTGCTGGCCCGTGCGAAACACGGGGGTACCTGCTAGTTTATTTCATATTTAGTGAAGTAATTTTTCTAACCAATATAGGGAAACCATTTAGGTGAACTTTGCAAGGAACAATAGAAAGAAAGAAATGATTCTAGAATGAATCAAGCAAGTGGTGTCACCGTGACTTTCTATCTTTGCATTATTTAGTTGGGTGTAACTTTGCAGCTTCAAAGATTTCCCTACTGAGTACTTCTATTATGTCAATCACAATTGCCTACTGCTGTCCATTGTCCCTGTACTTGCATTTATCTTCCTGTTTTAATATAAATTGTGTGGTTTTAACGGTTACTCTATGGATCTAGTTATTTCCTCAAATTTCATTACATCTGTTATTTTACATTTTCCTTCATTTGTCTTGCTGCTTTACTACAAATTTGTGTGGTAATAGATGTGTATATTGATTCAGGTCCATTCCCAAATTCTATTACAGCTGGAATTAGCTCGTAAGTCACCAAGTCTGCTAAATTTGTGTGGTAACAGATGTCTAGTGTCATGTTGAATATTGTTGGTTTTTTCTGCTTGTAGTGACAGGCTCTGCTTGTTATGTAGAAATGCAAATAAATTGATTGATAATACCATTGAAGGATATGTTGCTTTGGCCATGATAATTTGCCTCTTGCTCGAATGATGCAAAGAATTGTTTCTTTACAATATAATAGTATTGTGTGTTTCTGCAACTTATTGCTTAGCCAAACAAGATAAAAAGTCGAATGACATACCTACATGTTTTGATCTGTCCTATGATTTATTTAGTGAAATTTGCTAACCAATATTTACTTAATTTTTTTTATCTAGATCATTCAAACACAATTGAATATGCCAACAATTGGAAAGTGTGATTCTTTTAGTTAGCATTTGCATAGTACATTTTTCCTCTTCATTGTTTCTTTTTAGATAACAGATAGGGTCATGGGTATTGTTTGCTGGGCTGTTGGCTGGAACTTGGCGCTACCTGTTGGCTACTGGCTGGAACTTGTTTGGTGCAAGAACTTGGCTCTAGGTGCTGGCTAGAACTTGACGCTAGCTGATAGAATTTGTTTAGTTGGCTGGATTATTTTGTGTTCATGTTTTTGTAGTAATTTTGTATGGAAACATGTATTCTAGAACATGCGCCTTTGTATGGTCGTTATGATATTATGGAATTGGTTATATGGTTTATTATTGTTTCAATTGGGTCAGCCCATAATATGGGCCTGGGCTGGAAATGTTGGGCTCACAATATTTGACGTTACCCTATTGTCATAATAACCTGTCCTCCTACGTACCATTTGTGACGGTTCGTACATTATGTGATGCGTTGACTAAACAATATGTGACAGTTATAGTCGTCATAAAAGGTAACAATAGGTGACGATAGAACGTTACCGTCACAAAAGGCCTTGACATTTTGTGACGGTGGCCCATAAAATCGTCACGAGGTACATTATGTGACGGTCGTTATATGACGACCGGCGTGACGCTGCTTTTTCGTCATAAAGTACTTTTTATGACAATTTCTGTACTTTACATGACAATTCCGGTTTGTCATACAAGCCCTGATTTTTTGTAGTGCCTAGCTGTCAGCCTGTCCTCCACTTTCTTCCCCGCCATGATCAAGCAGGGCTCTACCCCGATGAAATGGCTGCCACATCCTGTGCTTCCCGGGATTTGTTGCCCATAGTACACGCTGAGCGCCCCTATAAAGAGCCAAGGCCCCATCCACGCCCTTATTTCGTGTCTACGTGCCACCCTAAGCCCTAGCCTTGCTGTCCCGCTCATTCAGATCTCGTCGTCGGGCAGAGCTCGCCCACCGCCACCATAGACGCCAGTTGCTACCTCATTCAAAGTCCTATGTTTGGTGTTGGTAATTAGTGACAATGCCTAAATACTAATCCGATGCCTAAGTTGTATGTAGCATATGAGGATTAGTACATTCCAAGGTTGGTGGCAAGATGGACATGGTGATCACGATGGCCACACTTGGATTTGGACGCAACCCTACGTAATCAAGGCAAAGGTATATGCTTAAGGGTTGTGTTTTAGTAACCAAGACACCTAGTGGGTGTGGTTACATTATAGGATAGATAGTCGTACTATAAAGAGGGGAATGACGCGGCTATTGAACTCCTAAGTGCCTCAAGGTGTGCATTTCATAATCATATGCATTTGGATAGAACTAATAATGCCTCGGAAAATGATTGTGAAAATGCTAACACACTCACACATGACGAGACCACTTGGTGGTGTTAGCACGTTTGCGAAGGCAGTGGAGTTTGAGCGGTAGAGAGGGTTTGGGGTCCTCTCTCCCTCTCGTCGAGCTTGCGAGGCAGGATTCAGGCGTCTTGAGGAGTTGAAACGACTATTTTCCACTACGACGGAAGTCAGAAAAGAAATAGACATGAACGGAGGTCACAGAGGTGACCGGACGTGGTCTTTGCATGATCGGACGCGTCCGATCAGTGTTCGGTGTCTGCGCGTATTTCAGTTTGATGATTGGACGCGAAGCGCGTCCGGTTACAGTCGATCGGACGTGTCCGGTCGTTTAGGGAGCTTACTGGACTCTAACCGCACGCTGGCACTGTGGCGTCCGGTCATTTCTCCAGCGCGTCCGGTCATTGTGTCGTTGTGCGCTGCTCAGGCTTGACCAGCGCGTCCGGTCAGTCATGGGACCAGCGCGTCCGGTCGTTCGCAGCGCGTCCGGTTTGTGCATCAAGCGCGTCCAGTCGTTGCTTCGCAACTAGCCGTTGTGCGACCGACGCGTCCTGTTGTTTGGACGAGCGCGTCCGGTCGGTGCTTCGCGAGTTAGCCGTTGGGCGACCGGCGCATCCAGTCAGTTGGACCAGTGCGTCCGGTCAGCGCGATTTTAGCTGTTTAAGTTTCTAACGGCTTTATTCGAAGGGGTACGTCTATAAATACTCATTGGCCGGCTCAAGGCTCAACCTCTCGAACATTTGACATACTTGTGAGCACTTTGAGCTAAGCAACTCCCCTCCCACTCATCTCTCTTGCTTCTTTGCATATTCAAAGTGAGATTGAGTGATCCAAGTGCATTTGCATTGTGAGATTGCATCTAGTTGGCACTTGGTGGTTGATTTGCTGCGGGATTCTTGTTTCTCTTGGTGGTTGCCACCACCTAGATGGCTTGGAGTAGCTTGGAGGCGTTGGCAAGAGTTGTTGATTGTTCTTGGCCACCTCCGGTGATTGTAAGGGGTGTGTGCCTACCTCGACGAAGCGCCAAAGGCAACGTTAGTGAATTGCTTATGTCATTGCAACCTTTTGCCATTTGGTAGGTTCTTGTGGCGCCTTTTGAGAGGCTCGGTGTGAGACCGATTAGCCACCAAACCACGTGGTGAAGAGGGACACAACAGGGACTAGCGTGCTGGCAAGCACGTGAACCTCGGGATAAATCTTTGTGTCATCACTTTCATATTGTGATTGATTGATTCCGGTGTTCGGTTATCTTGGTATTCATTGTTGATTATATTGGTTGGCTCAATACTTCGCCCCTCGGTGAAACTCTCCTAACTCAACTTCGCATTACCTTCTTAGTTATATTTGCTAGCTATTTAGCTTTGCTAGAATAGCTCTTTTGTGTAGCTTGCTAGTTGTAGTTGTAGTTACCTTCTCGGTTTGACTTGTGCAGTTGAGTGCAAATACTAGAATTGTGAGTTGGTTAGGTGGCTTGCAAACACCCCGTAGGCTAAGCAAAACTCGCATCTCGCTATTTGTTATATTGATAAACTTATTTAGCTTGTCTTTGTAGAAAGTTTTAAAAGGCTATTCACCCCCCTCTAGCCATCAAGACCTTTCAAGTGGTATCAGAGCCGTGGTCACCGTTTGTAAGGCTTAACAACCTCGGTGTAAGATGGCTCAAGTTGTGTTCAACCATGTCAGGGGCAAGCCTCCATTCTTCGATGGTGTCTCATCTTTTGATCATTGGAAAAGAAAAATGAAGCAATATCTTGGCTCTATTCATGAGAACGTTTGGAAGGTAACACACCATGATTATACTATCATTGATCCCAACAACCTCACCAACAATGTTTGCATCAACAACCAATGCAACACTATGGCTCTCAATACTCTCTACAATGGGATTGATGCAAAGGTCTTTGAGCAAATCAAGGATCTTGAGATGGCAAGTGAAGTGTGGACAAGATTAGAGGAAACATATGAGGGCACTTCAACGGTAAAGAGTGCTAAGCTCTATATGCTCAAGGATAAGTTTGCAAGCTTCAAGATGAAGGATGATGAGTCCATACCGGAGATGTTCTATAGGCTACAAGTTATTGTCAATGATCTCAAGAGCCTAGGAGAAGATGTCAAGGACAAGGACTTATCACATAAGTTCTTGATGAACTTACCTAAGAAGTTTGCTATCTTGAGGAAGATGATCCAAAGAGAGGGTTTGGACAAGGTGACTCCAAACCAAGTGCTTGGAGATGTCATGACCGATGCTCAATATGATGATGATGAAGATGAAGATGAGAAGAAGGAGATCAAGGTCAAGCAAGAGAAGCCCATTGCATTCAAGGCTTCATCCTCTAAGGGTAAGAGCAAGGTAGAGAGCGATGATGATGATCCATTCGATGATGAGACCATTGCCCTCCTAGTGCACAAGATGGGGAGGTTCATAAAGAAGAAAGGATATGGTGCAAGAAAGAGAAGGGACTTCATGAAGGCAAAGGAGGTGCTTTGCTACAATTGCAATAGCCCCGATCATATAGTGGAAAAGTGCCCCTATGAAGACAAAAGATATCATGATGGGAAGTTGAAGTTGAAGAAGAACAAGAAGGAGAAGAAAGAGAAGAAGAGCTTCACTATCAACAAGAAGAATAAGGGTGGTGGCTATGTGGTCACTTGGGATAGTGATAACTCTGATAGTGATGATGATAGCTCTAGTGGTGATGAGAGGACCACTCGGTGAGCCATTGCAAGCATCGCCCTCTCCAACAAGCCATCCATCTTCGACACTACATCGACATGCCTTATGGCCAAGTCTACCAATGTAAAACATGATGATAGTGATGATGATTCTTGTGCTAGTGATAATTGTAGGAGTGATGATGAGGAGGATGAGGACTACTCCAAGGATGATCTATTAGGCATAATAGATCAAATGAGCAAGGGCTACAAGAGGACAACCAAGAAGTGCAAGATCTTGGAGCAAGAGCTCATTGCCAAGAGCAATGAAAATGATTCCTTGATGGAGGAGCTTGTTGCTCTAAAAAAGAGTAAGGAGTGCAAAGGAATTGAACAAGAGCTCAAAGCTCTTAGAAAATCCTTTGATGAGCTAGAGGCTTCTCGTGAGTGTCTAAAGGAAGACCACGAAGATCTTGAAATTGCTCACACTAGGCTTGAGGAAGCCCACTCCACTCTACTTGAGCTCATCAAGGAAAAGGATCTCAAGTTGGAGAAGTTCATGAGGGAAGCTAAGAAGAAGCAAGTGATTGTCACTTGTGATATTGGACTAACATGTGATATTATTGATGATTCTTTATTTGTTGGTCCTACTAATGATTCATGTAGCTCATCATCATCCGCCACAAACAACTCTATCTCTACTACTAGTGATTCATCACTTGAGGTTGAGAATGAGACTCTCAAGAGAGAGGTGGATGATCTCACCCGCGCATTAGGCAATGCTTATGGTGGGGATGCCCACTTGCTAAAATGCTTGGGTAGACAAAGGTTCTCTCTTAATAAAGAGGGTTTGGGCTATACTCCCAAGAAGGGCAAGGCGGCCTTTGCTACTCTAAAGTCTCGCTTTGTGAAGGGCAATGGTCGTTATTGCAATAGATGCAAGCAAGTTGGGCATCTAGAGATTAATTGCAACAAAATAAACAAGAACAAGAAAAATGCTAATGTACCTTACATTCCTTTTGATTCTTGTTATGTGCTTACCAAGGGTGAGAAAGGTGTGCATGCTAGGTTTGTTGGTACACCAATTGTGGGTCCAAAGAAGAAGGCCATTTGGGTACCAAAGAGCTTAGTTACTAACCTCCAAGGACCCAAGCAAGTATGGGTACCTAAAAGACATTAAATTGTTTTGTAGGTAAATTACAAGGCCGGAGGAAGGCATTGGATGCTTGATAGTGAGTGCTCTCAACATATGACCGGTGATTCAAGAATGTTCAACTCTCTCAAATCAAATGATAGTGGCATTGATATTATCACATTTGGTGACAACAGCAAGGGTGATGTAAAGGCTCTTGGAAGGATTACAATCTCAAATGATCATAGCATTTCCAATGTGCTCTTAGTTGAAAAGTTGAACTTCAATCTTCTCTCGGTTGCTCAATTGTGTGATCTCGGTTTCAAGTGCATATTTGGTATTAATGATGTGGAGATAGTTAGTGTTGATGGCTCTAACTTGATCTTCAAAGGCTTTAGATATGAGAATCTATACTTGGTTAATTTCAATGCTAGTGACACTCAACTTTCAACATGCTTGCTCACCAAATCAAGTATGGGTTGGTTATGGTATAGAAGACTTGGTCATGTTGGCATGAAACAATTGAACAAGTTAGTAAAGCATGACTTAGTTAGAGGCTTGAAGGATGTCACATTTGAGAAAGATAAGCTATGTAGTGCATGTCAAGCCAGAAAGCAAGTAGGCAACACTCATCTATTGAAAAGCATTATGACTACTTCTAAGGCATTTGAGTTGTTGCACATGGATATATTTGGGCCAACTACATATACAAGCATTGGTGGCAACAAGTATTGCTTTGTGATTGTGGATGATTTCACTAGATACACATGGGTATTCTTTCTTGGGAACAAAAGTGATGTATTTGATATATTCAAGAAGTTCATCAAGAGAGTACAAAATGAGTTTGAAACCACAATCAAGAAAGTGACAAGTGACAATGGAAGTGAGTTTAGAAACACAAGAGTTGATGAGCTATGTGATGAGCTTGGAATGAAACATCAATTCTCGGCCATGTATACACCTCAATCAAATGGCCTAGTTGAGAGGAAGAATCGAACCTTAATTGACATGGCAAGATCAATGTTGAATGAGTATAATGTGAGTCATTTATTTTGGGCCGAAGCAATCAACACGGCTTGCTTCTATAGAAACTGCCTCTATTGTCACAAGTTCCTAGAGAAGACACCATATGAGATCTTAAATGGAAGAAAGCCTAACATTGCATACTTTCGAGTATTTGGCTGCAAATGCTACATCTTGAAGAAGGGCACTAGATTGAGCAAGTTTGAGAAGAAATGTGATGAAGGATTCTTACTTGGGTACTCCACTACTAGCAAAGCTTATAGAGTTTGGAATTTGGCTAGTGGTTTACTTGAAGAAGTTCATGATGTTGAATTTGATGAAACAAATGGCTCTTAAGATGAAGAAGATAACTTGGATGATGTGAGAGGAACTCAATTGACCAATGCTATGAAAGAAATGGATATTGGTGATATTAGACCAAAGCAAGTGATTGATGTGGATGACAACAAAGATCAAGTGCTCTAAAGTCCAATTACACAAGCTAGTGGTTCTCTAATGCAAAATCAAGCTAGTACATCATCTCAAGTGCAACAAGATCAACAAGTGGCTAGTTCATCATCTCCAACTCATGATCAACATCAACATCCAAGCAATCAAGTCCAAGTACTTCAACCAACTAACATTACAAGAGACCATCCATTGGATTTCATCATTGGTGACATACAAAGGGGAGTTCAAACTAGATAAAGATTGGCATCATTTTGTGCTCACTCTTCTTTTGTGTCAATGGAAGAACCCAAGGACATTGATAAAGCATTGAGATATCCGGATTGGGTAAATGCAATTCATGAAGAGCTCAACAACTTCAAGAGAAATGAAGTATGGGAAATAGTTGAGAGGCCTAAGGATCACAATATCATTGGAACAAGATGGGTCTTTTGCAACAAACAAGATCAAGATGCGATAGTAGTAAGGAACAAAGTAAGACTAGTGGCTCAAGGTTACACACAAATAGAGGATCTTTACTTTGGTGAAACATATGCCCCGGTTTCAAGATTGGAAGCAATTAGGATCTTACTTGCCTATGCTTGTGCTCACAATATCAAGCTATATCAAATGGATGTGAAGAGTGCATTTCTCAATGGGTACATTCAAGAGGAGGTGTATGTGGAGCAACCTCCCAGTTTTGAAGATGACAAGAAACCCAACCATGTATATAAGTTAAGGAAAGCTTTGTATGGATTGAAGCAAGCACCTAGAGCATGGTATGAAAGATTAAGAGATTTCTTGCTATCCAAAGGATTTGTCATGGGCAAAGTTGATACAACACTATTCACCAAGAATATTGGGAAAGACTTGTTTGTGTTGCAAATATATGTTGATGATACCATATTTGGTTCAACCAATCAAGATTATTGTGATGAGTTTGGGAAAAATGATGGCAAAGGAATTTAAAATGTCAATGATTGGTGAACTTAGTTTCTTTCTTGGACTTCAAATTAAACAAATGAAGGAAGGAACATTTGTAAGCCAAACCAAATACATAAAGGATATGCTAAAGAAGTTTCGTATGGAAGATGCAAAAGGAATCACTACTCCAATGAGAACTAGTGGAAGCTTATATAATAACAAGAATGGCAACATGGTGGATCAAAAGCTATATAGATGAATGATTGGTAGCCTACTCTATGTGACGACATCAAGGCCTGATGTGATGTTTAGTGTATGCATGTGTGCAAGATTTCAAGCCTCACCAAGAGAAAGTCATTTGAAGGCAACAAAGAGAATATTGAGGTACTTAAAGCATACACAAGATGTTGAATTATGGTATCCCAAAGGTGCAAGTTTTGAGCTAGTTGGATATTCGGATTCCGACTATGCTGGTGACAAAGTGGAGAGAAAGAGCACCTCCAGGACTTGTCAATTGTTGGGAAGATCACTTGTCTCATGGTCATCCAAGAAGCAAAATAGTATTGCACTATCTACCGCCGAAAGCCGAATACATCGCCGCGGGTAGTTGTTGTGCACAAATCTTATGGATGAAGGCAACATTGAAGGAATTTGGAATCAATTTCAAGAATGTGCCATTGCTATGTGACAATGAAAGTGTCGTGAAGCTAACCAACAATCCAATTCAACATCAAACAACAAAGCATATTGATGTTCGCCATCACTTTATTAGAGATCATCAACAAAAGGGTGACATTGCTATTGAGAGTGTGGGCATCGAAGATCAATTAGCCGATCTATTCACCAAGCCACTTGATGAGAAGAGATTTCACAAGCTAAAGAATGAGTTGAACATACTTGACTTCTCCAACATGAGTTGATGCACCTCCATGATATGACATGCCTCTCCTTCGAGCCCCAAGGTACAATTGGTTGACATGTCATACATTCTATGTTAAGGACTTGTTTAGTGCATCTAGTCATAATTTACATGTTCTAGGCTCATTCATGAAAATCAAATTATTTGAAGTTTATATGGTGCCATTATTGTTTCCATGACTTGTATGATCTAGTGGTAGCATATAACTTGTTTAAGTAGATTGTGATCCTAAGTGTTTAATCTAGAAAACTTGTCTAAATATTTGCTTCAACATGGTGCATGATAACCCTTCTAGTGAGGTGTGAATAAGCTTGCCCTTAGATCAAACCGAAGCATTTTATTTATGCAAGCAATCTAGGTTGAGTCACAAACTTGATCCTCACCCCATATTTCAACATGATAATCTATCTAAAATTGGTCCCTTGTTGTCATTGGTGCCAAAGGGGGAGAAAATATTGTTCACAAAGATAGAACTCAAAGGGGGAGAAGCACAAAGGGGGAGAACAATGTTGTTCACAAAGATAAAACCTAAAGGGGAGAATTGATAAAAGAAGGGGGTCAACTAAAATTTTGAGCACACAAGTAGGGGGAGCAAGCTCTTTAAACATGAATGTTGCATTTCCATGTGCACTTCATATGTATGATGCATAGTTATGCATTTCTTTTTCTCCGATACTTTGCTTATGTGGTGACTTGCTAGTATAATTTGAATGATGCATTGAGGTACTAGCATGTATAGGAAGTAGTTAGATTTTTCTTGCTTCATGTTTTTCAAAGTGGTACTAGAGCCTTGCTTATAATGTTGATCTCACGAGGTTTCTAGTTATGTTTGTGTTTTTCCAAGTGGAATCTAACTACACAAGGTGCTAAGATGGTGTTTATCGCTACTCCGATGGTATCACGCTTCAAAGGTCTATAATCTCAAACACTTAGCACCTATTGGTAGTCAATGCTCCTAATCTTTCCTATCTAACATGTATGCTTCCAAAATCCAAACATATAGTATACATGTAGGGGGAGCCATTGCTATCAATTTGAATTCATGATCACATGTCCATAATTCTTACACATGGTAATATACTTGCACAATGTGACAAGGGTTCAATTAAAATTTTATCATAATATCTTTGTGAAAGGTTTGTCACCAATTACCAGCAAGGGGGAGATTGAAAGTCCTATGTTTGGTGTTTGGTAATTAGTGACAATGCCTAAGTACTAATCCTATGCCTAAGTTGTATGTAACATATGAGGATTAGTACATTCCAAGGTTGGTGGCAAGATGGACATGGTGATCATGATGGCCACACTTGGATTTGGACGCAACCCTACGTAATCAAGGCAAAGGTATATGCTTAAGGGTTATGTTTTAGTAACCAAGACACCTAGTGGGTGTGGTTACATTATAGGATAGATAGTCATACTATAAAGAGGGGAATGACACGACTATTAAACTCCTAAGTGCCTCTAGGTGTGCATTTCATAATCATATGCATTTGGATAGAACTAATAACGCCTCGGAAAATGATTGTGAAAATGCTAACACACTCACACATGACGAGATCACTTGGTGGTGTTAGCACATTTGCGAAGGCGGTGGAGTTTGAGCGGTAGAGAGGGTTTGGGGTCCTCTCTCCCTCCCACCGAGCTTGCGAGGCGGGATTCAGGCGTTTTGAGGAGTTAAAACGACTATTTTCCACTATGTCGGAAGTCAGAAAAGAAACAGACGCGAACGGAGGTCATAGAGGTGACCGGACGCTGAATCGGACGCGGTCTTTGCATGACTGGACGCGTCCGATCAGTGTTCAGTGTCTGCGCGTATTTCAGTTTGATGATCGGACGCAAAGCGCGTCCGGTCACAGTCGATCGGATGCGTCCGGTCGTTCAGGGAGCTTACTGGACTCTAACCGGACGCTGGCACTATGGCGTCCGGTCATTTCTCCAGCGTGTCCGGTCATTGTGTTGTTGTGCGCTGCTCAGGCTTGACCAGCGCGTCTAGTCAGTCATGGGACCAGCGCGTCTGGTCATTCGCAGCGCGTCCAGTCTGTGCATCAAGCACGTCCGGTCGTTGCTTCGCAACTAGCCGTTGTGCGACCGGCGCGTCCGGTCGTTTGGACGAGCGCGTCCGATCGGTGCTTCGCGAGTTAGCCGTTCGGTGGCCGGCGCGTCCGGTCAGTTGGACCTCTAACGACTCTATTCGAAGGGGTACGTCTATAAATACTCGTTGGCCGGCTCAAGGCTCAACCTCTTGAACATTTGACATACTTGTGAGCACTTTGAGCTAAGCAACTCCCCTCCCACTCATCTCTCTTGCTTCTTTGCATATTCGAAGTGAGATTGAGTGATCCAAGTGCATTTGCATTGTGAGATTGCTTCTAGTTGGCACTTGGTGGTTGATTTGCTACGGGATTCTTGTTTCTCTTGGTGGTTGCCGCCACCTAGACGGCTTGGAGCAGCTTGGAGGTGTTGGCAAGAGTTGCTGATTGTTCTTGGCCACCTCCGGTGATTGTGAGGGGTTTGTGCCTACCTCGGCGAAGCGCCAAAGACAACGTTAGTGAATTGCTTGTGTCATTACAACCTTTTGCCATTTGGTAGGTTCTTGTGGCGCCTTTTGAGAGGCTCGGTGTGAGACCGATTAGCCACCAAACCACGTGGTGAAGAGGGACACAACGGGGACTAGCGTGCCGGTAAGCACGTGAACCTCGGGATAAATCTTCATGTCATCACTTTCATATTGTGATTGATTGATCTCGGTGTTCGGTTATCTTGGTATTCATTGTTGATCATACTGGTTGGCTCAATACTTTGCCCCTCGGTGAAACTCTCATAACTCAACTTCGCATTACCTTCTTAGTTATATTTGCTAGCTAGTTAGCTTTGCTAGAATAGCTCTTTTGTGTAGCTTGATAGTTGTAGTTGTAGTTACCTTCTCGGTTTGACTTGTGCAGTTGAGTGCAAATACTAGAATTGTGAATTGGTTAGGTGGCATGCAAACACCCCGTAGGCTAAGCAAAACTCGCATCTCGCTATTTGTTATATTGATAAACTTGTTTAGCTTGTCTTTGTAGAAAGTTTTAAAAGGCTATTCACCCCCCCTCTAGCCATCAAGACCTTTCACTCATCATCGTCAAAATCTGTCCAACGCTCTTCGTCTTAAGGTGAACCAACTGTAGGTGCCTCTCTCTTTCTCCTTCTCGCCATGTGTCGCATGCTCATCACCGTCGCGCCTTCTCTCTCTTCCCTCCATCTGTTATCAACTGTCCAATTTAAGATCAATGGCCCATAATTGAAGATACCCCTTCGTGGGTCATTTTGCTAAAGAGACCCTGTCCTTTTCAATAATCATGCCTGTAGTCCCCGTCCGATTCAAAAATCCCAATTTTCTTTTTATTTTTAATTCGTTAATCATCACAGTATTTATAGAATTGCCATTGCACTGTTTTGCTTATAAAATCATCGTTTTAACTCCGATTTGACCCATTCAACTTGTGTTAGGTTCGTAATTCTGTAATCTATGCAATGGTGCTACTGTCGGACATGTTAGCAACTTTTAAGTTTCATGGTTCAGTTTAATTAGTTTAATAGCTATATGAGAACTTGTTTAAGTCGTAACTTTCACGTTCTAGCTCCGATTTTTGTGAACTTCGCGTCAATGTGATTGTAGCGAGACATAAATGATCTTCATAAACATTTTATCTTGTTTTGTTTACTACTTGTGTGCTGTTCTAACCATAGGATTGTTTTGCTTGTATGTTTGTTTCTGGAATGCATGTTGTTGGTCCATGTTGATCAAGTTCAGACAGTGAGGAGTATTTTGGGAACCCGGATTCTTTTGAGGAGCAGCAGGACCAGCAGGAGTTTGCTAACAAAGGCAAGTATAGCATGGCCTACCTTGATGTCTTATTCACTTTAAATCGTCTACTCATTTTGCATGTGTCTAATTTTGACCACGCTAAGGACTTCCTAGTATTTGATGACATACTCCTTGACTCCTATGGATTAATTGCACATGGGTAGCTTGCTAGTGCTCTAACCAAATATGATCTATACAATGATTAACGGTCCTATGGAGCAAAGGTTAAACATGCTTTTTGAAAACTGATCCATAGGGTGGAGGTGCAAATGACCTTGTTCATGTTGTACTAAACCCTCCATAAGGACTTATCTATTGGCAAAAGCTAGGATTGACAGTGCAACCGTGAGAGCCACGTGGCTCTGGCTTTAGCTCAGTAATAGGATCTTTTTTAGCTTGTTAGAGGTTACCTTTATGGTGCAATAGGGGCTCACCACTTTGGGTATAGGACTGCCCCTGCTCTTATGTGTATAGCCGCCAAGGATTTGTGCCATAGAAAGGGAGGTTCCTACATCTGCCTGCCGAGGAAACCTAGTGGCCCTAACATGTTAGAAAGACCTATGGAAGGCTTCATAGTGTACCCTGCTAGCTCACCTTGGGAGTGTTAGGGGGTCGATGGGCCCTGGGCATTTGGGCAACACGACTCAGGGGTAAAGATGCACAACCTTTGCAGAGTGTTAAAAACTATTATAACAGTCGTGCTCATGGTCACGAGCGGCCCGGAAAACTCATAGAATAAATGGTTACCTGTTATGTTGTTAATCCATGATGATGATGATGTTATAATGATGTTCAATGACTCTATTTAATTCTAGTATATGATCATGTGGGTTAATTTGGGAGCTTAAGCATAATTTGATATTAACCAATGATAAAATGTTGACTTACTAAAAGACTAAATGCAATAAATCGTGTTTACCTTTTGAGCCTCATGAATCCCCATGTTATGCTTGTGGACTATGAAATGTACTCACGCCTGTTCATTTTTCATTTTTGGATAAAACCCCGGATGGGTAACAGATGGCAGTTGGTATGAGGATTTCCCAGAAGATTTATAGGTTTGAGTCAACCAGTTAGCTGTCCCTGTGTTAGAGCTACCACGTTTGAGAGTTACCTTTTAATTTTTGCTTGTGTTGTATAAGACTAAGTGTTGTATTAAACATGATGTAAGATACATTGTGATGATACTTCCTGTAATTTGTCAACTTATGTGTGCGACTGTCCCTGGGGCGCACATAATGTTTATGCACTCTATCTTGTCCTTAAAATAGAGTGTGACAGGTGTGTCAATGGGCTTGCATCTGTCCATACCTGAACACTTGAGAATATCATTAGCACATCTTTCTTGGGTGAGAGTCAGACCAATGTCACCCCTCTTGACTTCGATGCCCAAGAAAAAATGAAGGTCCCCAAGTCCTTGAGGGCGAACTCCTACTACAGGTCAGCCAACAGAGCATTGGTTGCTTCCGGGGAAGAGCTGGCAACAATGATATCATCAACATAAACAAGGACAAACAAAGTATGACACCCTTTATTGTAATAAAACAGAGAAGTGTCAGCCTTGGAAGGGATGAACCCAAGTTCCTTAAGTCTCCCACATAACCGGGCATACCACGCCCGGGGCGCCTACTTCAAACCGTAGATGGCTTTGTCCAATTTACACTACTACACAAAAGATTATGCATGACACCAGCATTTTGATGTCCGTGGTGGGCACCTAGTTTTCCCACCACGGGAATTGGGTGGCTGGCCACCCGGGCACCCACCGTGGTAAATAGATTAATCGTGGTGGGCTCCCTTATGTGGCCGCCGCGATTAATCAGGCTTTACCGCGACGGGCGGGTAAGAAGAGCCCGCCGCGGTTAATACATTTACCGTGGTGGGCAAATTAAATCGTCCACCTCAGATTAATCATGGTGGGCACCTTATGCCGCTCGCCGTGGTTAATCGCCACTTGTACAAAACAGCAGCCGCCACCCCTCTTCTTCCTCACGGGTCTTCTTCCAACTTGTGGGGGGAGGCTTTGCCCTAGAAATTGCCCAAATTTTTGAATCTAGTGTTTTGCTTTGAATTGAGGTGAAAAGAAGATGCCAAAAGGTACATAAAGGCTCCCTCATACTCTCTCCTTCAATTCCTCTCTTTCTCCATAACTTGACTATGCATGTGCTATAGATCTAGATCTAGATCCATTAATGGAGGTGAGAGAAGCTTGTATTTTTTTATATAGATCCACATCCTACTCTTGTTGCTCTTTCTTATATAGCCTCTCTCATCCTCTCTCCTTCCTCTCTTTCTTCCAAAACTTTTGAATATTGATGCATGTGCACGCTCGTTGTTTAGATCTAGATCCATTAATGGAGGAGAGAGAAGCTTTGTGTTTTCTTAGGATGGGGTGCTCGGGCCAAAAAGTACGCACGGATGTTCCATACAAAAATGTTGAAGAAGCTCACTACAACATCCTACACTAGTTTGTGAGCATGGAGAAATATGTTGAAAAGCACCTCGAAGAGATCCGCGCCGCTAATGATGGGCAATGCACTAAGGCATGGGTCCAAAACCATCACAAGAGTACTTTCATACAGTGGCGAAAAGAGCAACACATACCCCTTGAAGGATGCGCCGTTGAAGATATGGAGACAGTTCAGAAGCTTGTGGCAGGCCCGTTAAGCCAGATCACCATGTGGCAAGGTTATGATGTCATGCGTAATAGGTTTCACACGAAAGAAAAGGACAAGAAAAGCGCAGCACAGAATTGCGGTGTTCGATACGAGGGCATCGACATGCCCATAGGTCAAATGAGGCAATACTATGGGCACGTTGAAGAAATCTGGGAACTTGACTATGGACAGAACGTACGCATAACAACCTTTTGATGTCAATGGGTGAAACCGAGTGCGGTTGCAGTGGACAGTTACGGGCTAACCACGGTGGACCTCAAAAGTATCAGCTACAAAGACAATCCGTGGGTAGTAGCAACCGATGTTGCACAGGTAGCCTACTATCTCTATCTGGAGGACCCAAGAAGGCACGTGGTTGTGTGAGGAAAGCAGTGGATCGTGGGAGCTATGGGGTGCAGAGTCCTGAACAATACAACAACTATGGAGAGCTCCAGCTTTTTACCGATCACCCAAAGAAGATCAAGGCCATCGAGGACCGATTCAACAAGACCAAGATCATGCCCTGGGCCCATCCCGATGGTGAGAAGCGGACCGTGAAAGCGCTTGCACTAAAATGATATGTATGGCAAACATGTATGTAATAAGTAGTGGACTCATTCAGGACACATGTATGTAATAAGTAGTGGACTCCATTCAAGACACATGTATGTAATAAGTAGTGGACTCCATTCAAGGCACATAATCTACTAATAATAATGGAGGCGGGCTCCCTTATTTGCCCTAATAATAATAATAGTAATATAAGTCCCTAATAATCTACTAATAATAACCGAGGTAGGCTCCCTTATTTGCCCGCCGCGGTTAATATTAACTGCGGTGGGTGTCCTTATTTTCCTGTCGTGGTTAATCCCTGCGTATATATACAATAGCTCCCACCCTGAATCTCCAAGTCCATCGGTGCGTGCTCAATTTGTTCCTGAAGGGCTGCCAAAAAATTTCGCCACCGCCACGCCGCCATTGCCTCCACCTCCCCTATCCCCACCGTGACCTCCCGGCGACTCCTGCCCTCCCCGGCCTCCACCGCGGACCTCCCGAACTCCTCGGCGACTTCTCAGACTTTGTCTTCCTCCCCAGCGACTTCCCGGGGTCCCGCGGACCTCCTGGACTCTCGCCCTCACCGGCGACATCTCAGACCTCGTCTTCCTCCCCGACGGAGGAACCCTAGCTTCAATGCATGGGGACACCATGGCGCTCCCTCTCTCCGCTAGCGCCGTCTGTGAGTGCAGTGGGACCCTAGGTCACCGTGGTGTGTGCTCCTTCCTCCTTGCCAGCGTCTGTGAGTGCCAACCCTTCCCCTGTGATGCCTCTGATGCATGTGATGCCAATCTTTGATTTATTTCTGCCTCTGATGCCAGTCTTCGATTTCTATTGCTGCCTGTGATGTGAATCTTCAATACTGAGTTGTTCTTGGTTCTATTCAAAGAACTGAATTTTGCAGCTACACTGTTGGTCCTGTTCCATTTGTAGTTAAGATGCAGTAGAAGATTATTTCATTAGTATGTAGAGTTAGGATATACTATACATTTTTATCATTAGTATGTAGGCTAAACGCATTCGTTTCTTGGACTACTAGAGTTAGGATATATGAACGATGTCATAACAGACTAGCATGAATATATAGATCACTTTGTAAGTTAATTTTTTAGGACATGTGAACATGCCAGTGATACATGGTGTAGCAAACTGAAATGTAGATTAGGAGTGCAGCGTATCCGCATGCTGAAATTTTCCCTTATAAATTTCTCAACCGGTTCAAATTTCAATATAGGTTCAGATTTGGTGTCTTGTGGGGTCTTCACATGCATTACCTTATACTTACCTTTGCTTGTTGCTAAACCGAGCTTGAACATTGTCTTGTAGTGCCCTGGTTTTTCCTTATCTCAGTATCAACTAACATTGAATTTGAAGTGCAAAAGATCTGAATTGGTGTGTTTCTGTATCCTAGTTTTTTTCAGACTCTTGCCTTGCTGCTGAGGTCAATGATGTTCTAATGGCATGAACATAGTAGAGGGTCTGTTTCTGTATCGTGCAGTGCTCCAAACAACCGTTGGGCTCGCTTACATCTGGCCGCTACATCCGCGAGTATCTGAGGGAGTGCAAGCAGTTCAGAGACAGCTGGCTGCAACTCAAGAAAGAACTCAATTGGTGGAGGACCGTGCAGTCAAACCAACACTGTTTCCGGCAAACAAGGGCAGACATATGTAAGACCGTCTTAGACAAATGCATGCACCAAGGCCAACCATTCTTCAACATGGACAGTCCTTTAGGATTGGAACCCGAGCACGAGAAGCTCAGGAAGTGGAGCACCATGCTACGTCTCAATGATTACACTTTCGACATGGATTTTGCTCAGAAAGGGTAGATGCCAATCCATGTGTTGATAACTTAGCTTTGATGACTTTGTTTCATGAGTTACTTGCATGTATATATGACTTACCTAGTTTCATGATGATTGTGTGTGTGTTAAGTTTGGATGTGTATATGAATGTCTTGGTTTCATCTATGAAATCTGAATTTGTTGAAATCTGTCAAATTCAAATTAAAATGAATCTGCTGAATTTTTTTTATTTTAAAAATATTAACCAAGGCGGGCCTCTTTATGTGCCCGCCGCTGTTAATGAGCTAACCATGACAAACTCTTAACGCTGCCCGCCGTGGTTAATTAGTTAACCGCGGCGGACGGTATGCCTGCCTCGGTTATTCCATGATTAACCGTTGCCTTCCATTGGAGGCGGGCGCTTCTGACCACCGCGCAAAATCAAAAACACCCGCCGCAGAAATTTGATTATGTAGTAGTTTTACACACATACCCTGGATGCGTGCTGTCAATGTATCTTTGGGGCTGATGCATATAAACCTCCTCCTTGAGCACACCATGCCGGAAAGCATTCTACACATCTAATTTCCGAAGCGACCACCCTTTGGAAAAGGGCCACAAATAGAATGATCTGAATTGTTGCAGCCTTGACAACAGTACTAAATGTGTCCTCGTAATCTATACCATATTGTTGCTTATAGCCCTTTGCCACCAAGCGAGCCTTATACCGATCTATCGAGCCATCTGCTTTACGTTTCACTTTATAGACCCACTTGCAACCAATCACATTCTTTCCTTTGGGAAGAGGTACCTAGCGCCATGTTTTGTTGCAAAGCAAGGCTTGATGTTCAACATCCATCGCCGAGACCCATTTAGTATCACCCAGTGCCTCATCAACAGTGGACGATTCTTCTGAAACTGTATTAGCAAGCTCACACCATCTCACAGTCCTATCTGTGTAAGTCTTGGGCCTCTGGATGCCGTGCTGAGCTCTAGTAATGGGCCGCTACTGCTATGTATCAACTGAATGTGCAGGAGAGACAATAGAGCTAGGCTACACAGCGGATCCACCTGAAACCACACCTAATCCACCCGAATCACCTTGGAAGTGTGGCTCGCTACCAGCGGGATCCGGTTGTGCGGCCATACCCAAGGAAACTGGCATACCTGAGGCATGTGGTGACATAGAAGATTCAGCCGGCCTGGGAGATAGTGCGGGGGACAGGCCAGTCTGTTGCGTGGGAGCCAATTCCGTAATTGACTCACCCCCTGACGCTACAAATCCATTGGGTGCATCAACCTCACGACCCGTGTGGTCGTAGCCAGGGGGGCACATGAAATATTGCCCCTTTGACACTAGAGTTTCACCATTTTTGCCGGGATTTCCCACCAATTCTTGAGCTGCATCAAATACACTTTCACAGGCAACTGTGAAGTATTAGTAGGTACAAGAGAAAACAACCTTTGGTCAGATATTTGCGCACCCCCAGAACTACAAGATGGATTCATAAGAATATCTGGTAACAAGGCAAGCTCGTCTCGCAATTGCGCACTAGCGTTGGGATGAAGAGATGCAAATGGGAAGACTTGTTCATCAAAAATGACATCCCTAGAAATATAGATACGACCAGCTTTAGGATCTAGGCATTTGAACCCTTTGTATTGGTTGCTATAGCCGAGGAAAACACATTGTTTGGATCAAAATTCAAGCTTTCTATCAATGTAGGGTCTGAGATTCGGCCAACACGCACAGCTAAACGTGTGAAGGGAGATGTAGTCCGGTTGTTGGCCAAAGAGACGAAAGAAGGGAGTATCATTGTTGACGACCCATGATGGAAGCCTATTGATCAAGAATACTGCAGTAA
Source organism: Saccharum hybrid cultivar R570 (assembly GCA_038087645.1). NCBI lineage: Eukaryota > Viridiplantae > Streptophyta > Magnoliopsida > Poales > Poaceae > Saccharum > Saccharum hybrid cultivar. Next base: position 6,961,242 of record JAQSUU010000758.1, on the reverse strand, counting down.
AAATGCTTCATCCCAAAATTTTAATGGCATGGAGGCATGTGCTAGCAGCGTGAGGCCAATTTCAACTATGTGCCTATGTTTGTGTTCTGCTGACCCATTTTGCTAGTGCGCGTGTGGGCAGGAGACGTGATGGGATATACCCATGCATTCGAAGAATGAGTTTAAGGCTTGATACTCACCCCCCCCCAATCAGTCTGCATAACACGAATTTTGTGATTGAATTGTCGCTCTACAAGACTTTGGAAGTCATAAAAACATTGGAAAACTTTAGACTTTTGACGCAACAACTAAATCCACACATATTTGGAATGATCATCAATAAAGGAAACATAATAATTGTTGCGACCAACAGAAGTTGGGGCTGGACCCCATACATCAGAGAACACTAGATCTAAAGGACTAGTTGACACACTAGTAGATCTAGGGTAGGGCAACTGGTGACTTTTGCCCTATTGACAAGCATCACACACACTAGATTTATTTGACTCTTTTTGAAAGGGAAGCTTGTGGCGGTGCAGGACTTGCTAGACTATAGCGGTAGACGCATGGCCTAGGCAGTGATGCCATAAGGACATGGTTGGGTTGATGACTCCAAGCACTTATTTATTGGATGGCTTCACATGATAAAGACCGCGTTCACATCGGCCTTTGAGGAGAGTTCTCCTCGTCGAGTGTTCCTTTACAAGAAAATGATCAGGGTGAAATTCTAGAGAAACACCATTGTCACAAGCAATGCGATTAACAGAGACAAGACTCTTATTTGCACTAGGAACATGAAGAATATTTTTCAGATGAAGATTACTAGTGGAGAAACGCAAGGTAACATGACAAGTATGATTGATCTTTATACCTGAACCAGATGCGGTGTGCACTTGGTCTCCTCCATGGTACATGTCACAAATAGTGAGCTTATCTAGTACACTGGTGATATGGTCCGTCGCACTGGTATCCATATACCAATTTGTGTCGACCCCATCTAAAGATGTCGCAGATGAAGCCGATTTCTTGGGTGGCCCAGTGTATGAGGCATCAAACCACTTGAAGCACCAGATGGCTATATGCCCTTCCTTGTGGCACACCTAACAGAAGACGCCTGGCTAGAATGTGTTGTAGCCACCACCACCAACGCGTCCTCCCTTGTGTCCATGGCCGTAGTTTCCACGGCCGCCAATACCGTGGCGACCACCACCACGGTTGTCGTTGCCATGCCCTCCTTTCACCGCCAAATTTGTTGACGACTGATTGCCGCCACCACCACCACGTATCTCCAGGCGCTGCTCATGGCTCACAAGTTGGGTGTATAGCTCCACAACTATGATGGGTTCGACCCGCACGGTCACTGCTGAGACCATGGGATCAAAGTCGACGTCGATTCCCATGAGAATGTAGGAGACGAGCTCCTCATCCTCAAACTTGCGCCCAACCGATGCCATCTCGTCTGCCAAACTTTTCATCTTGCCAATGTATTCACTAATGGAAGATGTACCTTTGGAGGCGGTGGTTAAGGCCATCCTAGTGGAGATGATGTGTGCCCTGGGCTGCAATGAGAACATTGCCTCGATGGCCGCCCATGCGGCCGATGTGGTGACTTCATTGTTAACCTGCCTAGGAATCTCCTTGGACATGTTGGAGAGCAGATAATTCTGGACTGTCAGGTCCTTTGCCACCCATGATTCATAATCAGGTTTGACGGCGGGGGGCTCCTTTGAGTCCTCCTTGCCCTTCTCCGGATCCAGGAATGGAGACGGTGCCTATGCACCGGGTAGGATGAACTTGGGAAGTTGCGCTCCCTTGAGCACTAATAGAACTTGCACCCTCCAAGATTGGAAATTGGCACCGGTGAGTTTCTCGTTGGTAGGAAGGAAAGTGATGGGGAAGACTACAGGAGATGTCGTGGAGGATGAAGTAACGAACGCCATGAAAAACCTCCGTTTGGACGAAGGCTCTGATACCATGTGAGAAGAAATGGGTTAACGAGGTTACCCCTTGGGATCCTCGGTTACGTGTTAAATAATGGTGAGAACAGCCCTCACTGTGGCTTTGGTTACAAGGCAACGTGTACAACAGACGTTCCTAGAATCTCTCAACTATCTACTTGTACATCACACCTCAAGCTATACAACGCACAAGTCTCTAGTCTACAACTGAGGGTACACTTGAACATAATCATATTGTCTAACATACCACCTCTAAATATAGGTTATATTGGAGTTTAGGTACCACTAATTAGTAATCTTCAAAAGTCATTTGCATAATGCATTTCAAAAATAAATGAACAAAATAATTATGTATTCATAAGCATATTATCTCACTTTTAACTTATTATTACTAATTTGAGGCTCAATTTAGAGGCTTTCATATTATTCCTAATTAAGATGTGCTAAAAGGACGAATCCTAGAAATTGCAAAAAGAACATTTGGCTATTAGACTTCGAGACTGTTTGGCATAGTAAGCTATTTTTTTTCCAAACACTCATTTCTAGGACAGCTTCATCTCCTCCTCTCACAAAGACATAAGTTGATATGAAGCTAAAAATAGTAGCTTATCCTAGCTTATCTCCCACATGTGGGCCCCAAATGACTAGAAAGACTGCACCTACCCCTCTGGCTCTTAGGGAAGGAGAGCACGAGAAGCTGAGATCACGTGACCATTGGGGTGCATCTCGCTGGGGAACAACCGCTAGGGTGCAGCCCGCTGGCAGCGCGGTCGCTAGGACATGGCCAGCCGGAGCTTGAAGATGGCCCGCCGGGGTGCGTCAAGACAGAGAAGGATACCAGAGCACGCGTGCGTGGTCACCAAGGACACAGCTGCTACGCGGGGCCAGGGATGTCACTGCCTGGGGCATGGCCTAGGACACTATTGACATTTGTTAATGCACATAGAAAAAGCTCCATAAGCACATGGATATCGGTGAGCATTTCACACGGGAGACATTTTCAGAGTATCGTATTTTTTATCCGCAAGGAGAAAGCGGGCGATGACTAACCTAAATCTATACTTAACCCCTGGGCCGCACTACAAGGCAGCGAAGATATAAGCGATTAGAGAAGACTACGATGATAGTCTGGTTCCAACCTGTGGTAAGCTATGAAACTATTGGTCTATGTGGACATATCGATTGAAAAGAGACACCACAGAGGATGCTTGACCAGGGCACTTAATCATACCAATCCTTTTGACGGGAGGAGGCTCCAAAGGTAACAATGGGACTATCACTTCCCACGCTACTACACACCGATCCAGCCAGATAGGGGATATCTATGAGTATCTCTAGCCTAAACACCATGCTTATGCTACAAACGATTACCCTACCCTCTACCATAGAAGAGAATAAAGTAAACTCGTAAACCATAGAACAATAATAAAAACGTACTTAGTATTCGAAGTTGAATTACCGAAGAATCCTAGAACCAAGCCTCGGGTTAGTAGACTTGATCTCACAGGTACAAGCTAGAGAGGGGACACCGACATGCCGGGCTTCCTCCAACTCTCCCTCCACTCTAACTCTCTCAATCTAGAAGAAGAACTCTAATCTCATTTTGAGACTACAAAGCTAATCTCTCTTATATGTGCCCTAAGAGAGAGATCCATTCAAGGAACCCCTCCCTGCTGATCCTCATAGGAAATAATGAATTAGGGTTTCAAGGGATGCCTCCTCTAGGGGCTAGGGGCCTTGCTTATATATCCCTCTGGGAAGCACCACAGCCCTCACATCAAACTGACCTTGATCTACGTTTATTATTCATCCTCAATGGTGGTAGAGGCAGGATCCGCGAGGTGGAGCCTAATTGGCCACCTGGGTGAGGCGGCCGCCCCTAGGGCTAGGCGCCCGCCCCTGTCAAAGTGACATGTGGGTCCCACCTCCTAGGATTTGGCTTCCAAAACCTTCTAGAATATACTTTTTCCATCCGTGGCCCTTTCTCTCTATGTAAACCTAACATATCGGCCATCTTTGATTATTTTGAGCTGGCACCCTATAGAAACAGACATTCACCAAAACTCATGGAATTATGTCAGTAAACCCCCTATATCTAAGTGGTAATTATTGTTTAGTCTTTTTTCATGCTATGTTGACGGTTAAAAAATGATACTTATCTACTGTCAACAAACTCCCCCAAGCTTACCCTTTGCTCGTCCTTGAGCAAAGATAAACTCAGTGATGGATCAGGAGTTGCTACAATGCTTTCACGTGTCAAAAGTACACATGCGTTCAAATAAGAACTCTCCTCTAGATTAGAACGAACTATCCAAACTTCAAACTTACCCATATTGCCTTTTACTATGGGGCTTGTAGCCGTCACTTGGGTCTTGAGCAGTTGAAATACAGAACGATCAAGTGAAGCGCTATGTCTCTTTTTTTTGCGACAGTCAAGCGCTATGTCTCAAGCTCTTTGATCAACCATTATTCTAGAGTTTTGCATGGTTTTCAAATAAAAACTCAGAGATTCCTGTGTATGACCCTTTCACGTCTCTCCTTTATGGTAATTCTGGATCCTCACCAAGGCATTTTTGGTGTATGCCTTCTCTCTTCTCTCAAAATATGTGGTATTTTTGGCATAAGGCATAGTAACATTATACCTTATCTCTCTCACCCTACTTCTAATAGGTCTATCTAGAGCTCATAGGTGGGAGACAAGGAATCCATACTTGCAAACATTTATTGCATAGTCAGACACATGGATCCAGAGGAACAAGTCCGGCCATACAGTCAAATCAAGATGTGCATGTGTGTGATCCTAAATATGGGCTGAGTGGATATGTATATAGTATTAATGATGGTGGATGTATGTGGAAATGAAGGGGTAGAGAAAAAATGGTGAATATATATTTCTACTTTTGCTCCTTGAAAGAAATTTATACCTCTCTTAAACTTTAAAAAACTTGCTCAGAACTTGGGTTGCTGAAAAATCTCTCATAATTAGAACCCATGTCCATTTATTCTCTCTTTTTTTCTCTTTTTTTTAAAAGAACTGAATACGATGGAATAATTCCCAAGTATCTTTTTGAAAACATAGATAAGAGATAGCAACAGAAATGTTTGAGCTTATAACAAAAGAGGCTAGCAATGGATGAAGGGCTCTGTTCACTCCTAGTATAGGATCAGAACAACTTGTTGGGTTGTGTCTAATGGAAAATATTTAAATGCATACCTCAAGGGTAGAAGCAGCATAAGTAGGTAGAGTGCACATGAATCTTGATTTTAACCGCATGACTAATCCCCTAGGGTCAACACAGACTAACCACACTCAATGCTTACAAGCAGCTAAGCTAACAAGTGAAAGTCTTTACTAATCTAGTGAGCATGTATATATGGCTGTGGTAGGAATTAAACTCTCATCATACAAAAACTTATCATGCAGGATTTTTAATTTTCAAAGATAAATTCTCTAGAACTCTAGTATCTCTAGGAGCATGATAAACAGCAGCTCAAATCTTCCCATATCATATCCGCCAACTACCTAGACTTAGATCAAGCATTCGCTACCCACGAGTTTCAGGTTCAGAGCAAATATTAGATCAAAATAGTTGTGTCTAAAACTCAGGAGAGTTTGAGGTTGAAAACTAGGTACTTGAAAGGAATTACGGCAGAGCAACTATTCATCATTTCCATGCAAGAGATTATTCGAGATTCTTCTTTTATTAACTTCTTTAAGAACAAAGACAAGCAAACTAGACACATCCTTTTTATTGTGTTTCTATTATTTTAGAATATTATTATTACTAAATAAGAAAACTCATAAAGAATAAGGTAAAACTAAGAGAAGAAAATACTTAGCTAGATACATGGGGGTGCTTTCCCCCAAGCTGGATGTTGACGTAATCGTTCAATCTTATGAAGTAGCAGATTGGCAGTGGGGATGTTCTTCCTCCTCTAGTGGAGCATTAATTGATGTTGATGATTGTTGAGACAGTGGTCCACCAGTGGATAGAACATCCACTTGCTTGTTGGCTCTTCTTGGTCTTTCAAATCGTGTGAAACTCAAATAGACAACAAAACTTATGGAATAGACTAAGCGTTAGTGGTTGGCCACTCAAGCCTTAATTGTCTAGAGTTTTTAAGATTGTTCTTGATTCTTTTAAGCAGAGTTTCAACAGGATTTCTCTCAAATATTTTTTATATTTTTATAATGCAGAGAAAGTCTAACAAGATGAATGCATATTTATTTTTATTTTATGCCACCACAGTGAATATTCCTATGGGTCCTTACATGCCACAAAATTATTCATATGGGGCTTATAATTTATGATGCAGCAAGGCAAACATATATTTATTTTATTTTCTAATGCAATGCTAATGTAGAAAAGTAAACATGCTAAAAGGAGAATGATTATGCAACTACTGGAAAGTAACCATGTGAAAAGGGAAACTGATGCAATGCTAAAAAAGGATAAATATGGATAACTACCGATTTTACCTTTCGGCAAGGGTTCAGTGTTTTTAGGTCCTCTAAACAGGACCTCTTACCATGTTCATTTTATAGGTGCACCATCTGGTCCCATAGTAGAGACCTTGATAGCTTGCACCTCTCGATATGGTGTCACCCATGTTTCTTGCTCTTCTAGCAGTTTGAAGTGAAGTACTAGTTGTGGAAACTGGCAGCATCTTACTCATTGTACATGTTCGTAGGTCCAGGATCTTCGCTTGTAGGATTCTTGGGGAGTTCACAAGCTCCTCTACTGTTGTGTTCAAAGTGGGTCCTGCTCATAGAGACAAGGCAAAGATCAAGTGCATGGGCTCTGTTGGTGGAAAAACACCAACATAACCAAAAGTTTATTCTTCTCTAACTTTAGGCATATTGAGCAAGATAAAGTTGATATTTATGTGTTTTGCTGGAACTTGACATGGATGATATGATCAAATAATGAGCATGAATGTAGCATTAAATCAATTGGGCATATCAAATTTCTTAACCTTATGGAAGGATAGTCTATCTATGCATATTGTGTAATAATTTCATGATTATGACTATCAACTTCCAAAGAAAAGACATGTAATTATTTCAGATCATTGAGTTAAGATTATAAGATCAAGAAAGTAGTGACAGGAACAAAGATTAGAGAACTAAGCATATTGAGTTAATTAGGTTGGGTCAAATGAGGTTGTAACTCAAACATGGTTGGTTCTCTATTTATGTGTATACCAGCATCAAGGAAAGAATTTTAATGTGATGATCACTAACCTTAGGATGTTACCTTTAATGTTGGAGTGTGCTGGCACTATAACACCTTGTGGAAGCTTTCCTTCGTTGGTCGTTCTTGTTCTTTTGTTCATGCGCCAATGTCTTCTCTGTTGCACTCCTTTCTTACATTTAGTAATGTCATATTTGGTTCTCTCTTTAATTTGTGCTTGGACCGTTAGCTCTTCTTATTGTTTCATTCCTACGAATTATTAGTGGGCACACATACCCGAAGGAGACTTGATCCCGCAGGTACAAGATGGAGAGGAGACATTGACATGGCAGGCTTCCTCCAATTCTCCCTCCACTCTAACTCTCTCAATCTAGAAGAAGAACTCTGATCTCACATGGAGACTACAAAGCTAATCTCTCTTATATGTGCTCTAAGAGAGAGATCCATTCAAGTAACCGCTCCCTGCTGATCCTCACAGAAAATAATGAATTAGGGTTTCATGGGATGCCTCCTCTAGGGGCCAGGGCCTTGCTTATATAGCCCTCTAGGAAGCACCACAGCCCTCGGAGTAAACCGACCTTGATCAACGATTATTATTCATCCTCAAAGCCAGTGGAGACAGGATCTGCGAGGTGGATCCTGATTGGCCACCTGGGTGGGGCGGCTGCCCCTAGTGCTGGGCGCCCACCCCTGTCACAGAGACTCCCACCTCTTAGGGTTTGGCTTCCCGAACCTTTTAGATTATACTATTTTCCATCTGTGGCCCTCTCTCTCTATGTAAACCTGACATGTGGGTCATCGTTGATTATTTTTAGCTGGCACCCTACAGAAACAAACATTCACCAAAACTCGTGGAATTATGTCAGTAAACCCCCTATATCTAAGTGGTAATTATTGTTTAGTCCTTTTTCATGCTATGTTGACTGTTAAAAATTGATACTTATCTATCGTCAACATACACGGACGCTGGGGGCACGGTGCCGAGAAAGCGAACGCCGGGGATGTCGCTGCTAGGGCACGGTGCTAGGGCTCGGACGCTGGGGGGATGGTGCCGGGAAAGCGGCCACCGTCGGGGCACAGGGTCGGAACTCCGCCGCCGGGGTCGCCACCTTTGGGGAAGAAGATGCGTTGTTGGGGAAGAAGGACGATGGGCCGCCGTTGGGAAAGAAGAATACGCAGTTGGGGAAGAAAGGATTTGCAGTTGTGAGGCCAGCAGGTGCCGCCGCGGCCGTTGGATCTTGGGACGAGGCCGCGGGGGATACTGGGTGCGGCCACCGGGGCAGACGCAGGGGCACGACTGTAGGGCCACGGGGCGCAGCTGTAGATGCTGCCAGATCCGGTCGAGTGTGGCCATGTGGGGCACAGCTCGCCAAGGCTCACAGTCTCCATGACAAGCGGTGTGATACGAGACCTGCGAGGTCGTGAGGAAGAGAGCGTCGGGGAGGGGATAAGGAAAAAATAGGGAAAAAAAGAAAAACGAAGGGTAGTATGGTAATTTTAATATTTTTGTCCATTCGCATGACGCTGTTTTGCCAAATAGGAAGAGAAAAATGGCTCAGCTTCATAGGTAAAGTTGCTCATTGAGCCAAAAACTAAAAAAACAGCTTTGCTGTTGAAGCTAAGCTGTGCCAAACAGGACTTTCATAGTTGTAGTCAATGCATCCATTGTTTTCTATATATAACTTACTCACATAAGTCATTGTTACTCTAACAGCATAACCCAAGATATAAATACATGATGTGGGGTTAGCACGAAGAAAGAGATGACCATATTGATTTTGTTGTTTACCACATATCTCAAGCTAAGGACTCAACTAAATACATGGTCTAGATTCATGAACAAAATGCACTATCCCAAAAAATTGAAATAGTTTCCAGTTGACATAGGGATGGAATATATTAGGATTGTATCTGCAAATTGCCATTATTCCAGGTGCGAAAGAAATTAATTACTTTTTGTATGAACCGTCTTCTTCCCATGAAACATAGTAACCTTTCATCCCTGTCATGTGTATCATTTCCCCGTTTTCTGAATGATTTAAATTAATTTTCAACCTCTGTCATGTTAATGTCTATTTCACGAACGGCTAATGTACGAGACAAGTCAGCTGTAAATACATATAGTTTTTTTTTTTGCATCAGGGATAAAAATATAAACCTGGCATTGAGCTGTCAGCTTAACAAACGTAGTTGTTACATTACTGGTAAAAAAAACAGTATGTTGACCCATACAAATCCTGAAACGGAGTGATATATTTTGGATGGTTGTTGAGGCGTAGTTGTTACACCTATGAAATTTGGGGCTTTTCTAGAAAGGATGCTAGTGGGATCACCTCTTAAATCACATTATGCTCTGGTGGACAGTGAATGTATGGCTCAACCCATTATTGTTGAAATTCGATCCTACTAAATCACAGGTGGCACATTCACAAATGTCGCACTTGCAAATAAATGAGTGTGGTGCCCAGAGGTAGATAAGTCCGACCACTCAGCAATGGCTGAGTCGGTGGATCTGATCTATAGTTAAAAGGCACCTCTGTAAGCCTTGCACCTCTGTTGAGTAATGGCCGAGTCGCAGAGAGTAATAGAACCGGCACTTCCCTATTACCATTATAAAATAGTCTGCAAGTTGTATATACAGCCATTTGGTCGGCTTCTGCTTGTTGGCACCAACCTGCACTACAGGCTCCACCGGACAAAAGAAACAAAAAATGTTTAGCTGCTTATCTTGGCTCGATGCGTCCTGGATGTTCATGACATCTTCAAAAGATAGTTATTAATTGGAAGGAGGACTTGTACGTACTGTGCCAAATGTCTTCACAATAGTGCAATATCAACTACACAAGACTCCAAGAGACTAAGACCAAAAAATATGCAGTATCAACTAGCATTACATATTAGCCTTCAAATAAGAAACGGCCATAGCTCCCAAGGCAGTGCAAAGAAATGGCCTTCTCAGACTCAGAGAGAGCTGCTGCTACAGCATCGCTGCTCCTGCGGGTTCTCACCCTCCTCCTCCTCGTAGCTTCTATAGTCATTCTAGTGACCAACAAAATCTATGCACCGTTTAGGAATGTAGTAGACCCACCAAATATCACCTTTCGGGACTTCTACACATACCGGTGAACTTCATCACCTCCTCTCCTAATCTGCCAATTTCTTTTCTGTTGTGGATTTATAGTTGCTCAGTCTTAACCTTGTGTGTATTTGTTCTTTTATTATTTCAGGTATGTTCTCTCTGCTGCTGTCATTGGAGGTGCGTACACTTTGCTAGTGCTTCCATTCGCCGCCATCCATGTGGCCCAGGAGAGGAGAATTGGGCGTGATCGTCGTGCGATAGCTCTCCTTGTTTTCACTGATGTCGTAAGATCGATCTCCAGTTCTCCACTGCCTATAGAGATACAAAAGGGCATCATTTTGTTTGGTTTTGTGATGAGGGCATCATCCCTTCATTCATAACAGTCTGCAATTAGCCTTTTCTTTCTGAGAGAAAAACAACGAAGTTCTTTTATTCGATTCCTACAATTACTATATATTTATTATATTCAGAAACCAAAATCCTCTTTCTCCACCAGAGCCTTAAATTTGAATCAAAAACCTTTTTCCATTTACGGTCTGGTTAGCACATAGGAGTAGTATCAGCGACTGGCCGGGCATTAAAATGCTTACTTCTAATTGAGTGGATGTCTGCATGCTGCAGGTGTTTGCTGTGCTGATTGCCACAGGAGCTGCCGCAGGCCTTGGTCTAACTGTTGAATCCCAGCGCTTTCCACAGGGTCCGGATTTCACCAACTTCTTTAAACTGGTGGACGTTTCGTGTGGTTTGATGTTGGTGGCTACTCTCTGCATGGTCATCATCATTATGGTTGCTGTTCGCTCGATCAACTAGCTAGAACTGTAAATAAATCTTCTTAGACAGAAGAACAAGTTTTTAGCCTATGCACAAAACTCTTACAAGAAATGAACCAATTTGATTCCCACTATTTTTTTCGAAGGGATCCTCTTTTGTTCATGTACTTATTTGTATTGGCAATAGGAGTGAAATCCATTTGACTCTCTGAACTTGTTGCTGAGTCTGAAAAATCACCCTCAACCCATACCAAGAATCATACATCCTCTAACTTTCAATACCGAACAAAACCACCCCCTAGCAATTCCAATGTGGTTTCTCATGTCGTTTTGCTAATGTGACATAGGGCCTCACATGTTAATTGTTTTTAAGCCATATCATGCTTTCATTGAATATATTATCTCCTAAAGCCTTCCATAGTGTAGAAGAAGTGAAGCCAGAAAAAAGTTAGGCCTCAAAATGAAAAAACTGGCATCATTCTTCAATGCCTGCAACGTGTAAGCAGTTGCTCTGAAGCAGCAGGCCAACAACCCTCTTAGTTCTTCTTTAGTTACCCTACGCACACCATTGAGTTCACCTGATCTTTGTGCGTGCCCCAAAAGTTCTCACTAAAGAACTTGAAACTGAAAGCAGACCGAATAAGTAATTGTTGAAGTAGCTCTTTGACCCAAGCTTCCTAATATATTTTCGCTAGCTTTATCTTTAGAGAGGTTAGAAGAGGGGAATCAAAATAATGGAGTCCACTGACCCACCTTCATATATATAAGTAGAAGTGCTAGTCTGTAACACCCAGTTTTGAAGAACAAACCAGGCTAGCCATATGTGTGCCCAGGAAGTCCACACATACAACAACAGAGTATAAAGTATCAGTTTCAATGTTATAAAGCAGAAACATACTCATATTTAACACTTACATCAGAGTATTGCGGAACGAGAACTAATCTTTAGGCTCCATTCTTCACGAGGGACGGCTGACTGGGGGTAACATATGCCTAGCACTCATCAGAAACTTAATCAAGTTTCACCTTCTATTACCCATCCGGGATTTTTATCCAAAAATAGAAAATAAACAAGCGTGAGTACATTTCGTACTCCACAAGCATAACATGGGGATTCATGAGGCTCAAAAGGCAGACACGGTTTACTGCATTTAGCATTTTAGTAAGTCAGCATTTTATCATTAGTTAATATCAACTTATGCTTAGGCTCCCAAATTAACCCACATGATCATATACTAGAATTAAATAGAGTCATTGATCAACATTATATCGTCATCATCGTCATCATCATCATAATACCATCATAGTTCACCATGAATAACAACATCATAAGTAACCATTTATTCTGTGAGTTTTCCGGGCCGCTCGTGACCATGAGCACGGCTGTTATAACAGTTTTAACACTCTGTAGAGGTTGTGCATCTTTACCCATGAGTCGTGTTGCCCATATGCCCGGGTTAATTACTCCCATAACACTTCCAAGGTGAGCGAGCAGGGTACACTATGAAGCCTTCCACAGGTCTCGTCTAACAAGTTAGGGCCGCGAGGTTTCCTCGGCAGGCAGATATAGAGAACCCCCTTTCGGTGGCACAATTCCCGCAGGCTATACACACCATAACAGAGGCAGTTCTATACCCAAAGTGGCAAGCCCCTCTTGTGCCCTTTCGGGTAACCTCTAACCAGCTAGAAAAATCCTATTACTGAGCTAAAGTCAGAGCCATATAACTCTCACGGTTGCACTGTATGTCCCAACTTTTGCCCTACAGATAAGTCCTTACGGAGAGTGTAACACCCGGTTTTAAGAACAAAACCAGATACACACCATATGTGAGCCCAGGAAGTCAAATCTCATATATAGCTACAAATAAAGGTAATATCAAATGACAATGCTTAATATATAACGTACTTATTATAAAAGATATAACCTTAGATAGCAAACAGCGGAAAGACAACTCTGGTCTTCAGGTGAAGACTCCACTCCACAGGGACAACTGACTGGTTGATCACAAGCCTGTCTGCTCCAATTTTTGGAAATCTGGTACCCATCCGGGATTTTTTTTCCCAAAATATTGAAAATAAACAAGCGTGAGTACATTTCGTACTCCACAAACATAACATGGGGATTCATGAGGCTCAAAAGGCAGACACGGTTTACTGCATTTAGCATTTTAGTAAGTCAACATTTTGTTATTGATCAATATCAAATTATGCTTAAGCTCCCAAATTAACCCACATGATCATATACTAGAATTAAATAGAGTCATTGATCAACATTATATCATCATCATCGTCATCATCATCATGATACCATCATAGTTCACCACGAACAACATCTTCACAAGTGACCATTTATTCTGTGAGTTTTCCGGGCCGCTCGTGACCGTGAGCACGGCTGTTATAACAGTTTTAACACTCTGCATAGGTTGTGCATCTTTACCCGTGAGTCGTGTTGCCCATATGCCCGGGTTAATTACTCCCATAACACTTCCAAGGTGAGCGGGCAGGGTACACTATGAAGCCTTCCATAGGTCTTGTCTAACAAGTTAGGGCCGCGAGATTTACTCGGCAGGCAGATATAGAGAACCCCCCTTTCTGTGGTACAATTCCCGCAGGCTATACACACAAGAACAGAGGCAGTTCTATACCCAAAGTGGCAAGCCCCTCTTGCGCCCTTTCGGGTAACCTCTAACAAGCTAGAAAAGATCATATTACTGAGCTAAAGTCAGAGCCATATAACTCTCACGGTTGCACTGTATGTCCCAGCTTTTGCCCTACAGATAAGTCCTTACGGAGAGTTTAGGGCAACATGATCGACATCATTTGCACCATCACTCTATATTTCAATTATTATCATCATGTTTATCCGTTTGTTCCATTAATCATAGTATTGATCATGTTTGAATAGAGCACTAGCATTCTACCCATAGGCATCAAGGTATAAGTCATCAATGGCTAGGATGTCCTTATAGTCGAGCAATATTAGACACATGCATAATGAGTAGATTATATAATGAATAGGAATCAAGGTAGGCCCATGCTATACTTGCCTTGGTTCACGAACTGCTGCTGGTCATTGAAGAGTTCTTGGTCTCCAACGTTTTCCTCACCGTCTGAACGCGACCAACACGGCAACATACAACATTCCAAAAGCATTCATGCAAAGCAAACATTCCTATCATTAGAACATTACACCAACAATATTGAAATCAATATAAAATGTTTGTAAAACTAATCTACGTTTCGCTACGATCACATTGACGTGAATTGCACGAAAAACGGAGCTACAACGCAAAAGTTACGCGCTAAACAAGGTTCCAAAACTAGCTATTAAACTAGACTTAATCGAGAAACTTAAAAGCTTCTAACAGGTCTATCAGTAGCACTAATACGTAGATTATGAAATTACGAAACTAACGCAAGTTGAACGGGTCGAATCGGAGCTAAAACGACGATTTTATACACGTTTTACTGCAGTGGCAATTCTGTAAATAGATCAAACTATTTTTGGATTTAAAATAAATCAAAACTCAGATTTATTCAAATGGCCGAGGACTGCGGGTTCAATTATATGAAAGTGAGGGGTCTCTTTAACAAAAAGACCCGCGAAGGGGTATCGGCCAACCAGGGCCGTTGATCTCGCGATGTACGGTCAAGAAAGAAAAAGGGGGGGGAGAGAGAGCCGGCCGCCAGAGCTGGGGATGAACGCGGCGGCGCCGCCATTACCGTGGCGTGGAGCTCGCCGGCGTTGCTCGCACGGGTGCTACAGGACGTCATTTTCAAAAATAAAAGCTCCGGAGCGAAGAGGGGAGGATGGCGAACCCATCCTGGGGCAAAACAAGGCCGGTGGAAGGCTCGAGGGGCACCCGCCACTGCCGGCCATGGATAAGCTCGCCAGAGTTCATGTAGAACGGCCCTAGAGACCATGAATCGTAGAATTGAAGGTGCAAGGAGAGGGAGGGAAGCACAGGGAGGCCCACCGAGCGAAAAATCACAGACGGAGGAGGCTCGGGGCAAAGACCGACGAGGTGGCCGTACGGTGCTTCGGTGGTGCGCCGCCGCGGGGCTTCGACTGCTCAGAAGAGAGGGACTGGAGCGGGAAACAACAGGGGGGGAGGTGGTGAAGGGTTGCGGCTCCCTTTTGAAAGCCGAGCGCGGGGGAAAAAGGACGCTCCCACGACGTGGAAGGTGGGCGCGGGGTGAGTCATGGCGGTTGCCTTGACCGAGGGAGTCGGGGGAACAGCTGGAGGTTGGAGATGGGAGCGCCGACAGGTGGGCCCGCCATGTCAGCCGCACAATGGAGAGAGGGCAGGCGTGGCAACGGCTGCCGGCTGGGCTGGGCCACGGCCCAAGAGAAGGGGCGCGGGGAGGAAATGGTGGGCCGGCCGAGAATTGGGCTAGCAGGCCGAAATGGAGGGAAGTGAAGGCGGGAAAAGGAATTTGTTTTCCTTTTTCAGAGTTGATTTTTCAAATCACATTTCCAATTGATTTTCAAATCCTTTCAGCTATTTAACAAAAACCACTCATCACAATAAATGAAATGCATCGGCATGAGTGCTCCAAAGAGTTGCTAACCTTATGATTGATTTTAATTTCCCAAAATTTATTACTCCCTAAATTTGAATGCAAAAACAAATACATATTTAAATCAAATTTATCTATTTTGAAATAATGCAAAAATTAGGGTGTCACAATTCTACCCCCCTTAAGAGAAATCTCGTCCTCGAGATTCGGAAGACGGTGATCAAAGAGATGTACATGCTCTGCCTTTGGATCTTCTTCATTTTCTCATAACGATCACGTTGTAGCTTGCACGTTGTTACAACCTTGCTCCTAATTGCTTGATCAACTCTTAAGCACAATCCCTTAGCCCTCTATGCCATTCCTCCAATTGACCTTTGCAATTCCTTTTGTTCCAAGGTGATCACTATTAATTACCAACTTTGTAGTGTAGGTGACACCACTCAAGTTTCTCACACAACTCAACCTTGGTGTCGACCGAACCTCCCTAGCTCACTCTTTATGCTAGGAGCATCAGCAACAACTTTTGCTTCTCCAGACGATAACACACTTCCATGTCATAATCCTTGATCGCTCTAATTCATCGATGATTTCATAAGATCAAAACCAACTTAGCGAAGATATCCTTTATATTCTTACGATCCTTGTGGATGTCACCCTTATATCCAAGATTATAATGCCTCCAATGAACCTCTGACGATATCTTCTATTCCTAGGAAAACTTTAAATCTCACTCACATCTCGCATCCTTTGGTGGGTTCCAACTCAACACATCATTAGCTTTCTTAAGTTTCCCATAATTCCACCATTTGAGATAACTTATCCAAGTAGAGATCTTCCTTGAATCAAAAATTTATTGCCATAATTGATGTCCCAACGAATCTTCCGAGTCTCTATAGAACCAACTGTAGATGAACCATATCTCCTTGCCTTGTCATTGTTGCTGACTTGTCTTGGGTATGGTGAAGTTCAAACACCCAACTGTGCTTGATGGTGACTTCTCAACCCTAGGGATAACTAATTCTTTCAGGTGGAGTACTTGAATGTAAGAAACCTTCATCTTGTTACTTCTTTACTCGGCTACCCCCCTTAAGAGAGATCAACTAGGGGACAACAAAGGGTAGCTTGCATCTTCTTCCAAGTGAGTTAACCATCATAATGACCTTCTGATATCCCACGGAAACTCATGTGTATAAGTAAGAACAAGAAGTCTGAAATTCCTTATGAGTAGAAAAACAGCAGCGCATGAAAACAGCTGTAACTCCTATTCTGTTAATCCAATGAAGTTGTAGTTTATACTGTTGGAAAGCTGTTGAAATCCTCTACAACTTTTGTATAGAACACTTTTTCTGATTCCAAACATAATTTGGTCGAAAACTGTGCACCACAAAACTACTCCAGGTTTCAGATAGCACAACTATATCATCTTGTGATTTCCATAACTCCCAAACCAAAATAGCTATGGAATTGATTCCAGCGGCAGATGAAACATACAAGAGTCTTCTTTTATCTATAAAAGTTTCATAACTTTTGGATGCCCAGATCTGGAGATATATCATGATGAACACAGACTGCTCTAGAAAACAGGATGGATAAAACAGGGGAAAACCAAAACCCGCATATTTACTTCATTAATCCTTATGCCTTAGGCCTATAGACTAAATGAAATTGTGGAAAATCCCCACAAGATCATTACAATCATTACAAAGATCCAAAACAAGCACATGCATAATGAAAATTCAATAAGCAATTAAGGTGCATACTTCAATCATTGACTCAGCTTGCGATGCTATCGTTCTATTCATATTAAGGGCAAATATCCTAAAGCTCCGCTTCCGATGTCACAGGAAGATGGTAAGAGACAAGATTCTAAGAGCATATCAAAGCAAGGAGTGAAGATGAGAGCAAAGGCTTAAACAAGTATCAAGAAGGAGATGAATATCAAGGGTACAGAAATAATAGAGGAGAAATATCAAGGTTTATAGAACAAGGGTCTTATAGCAATTCCTAAACCTTAAGACGACCAATTGCTAACTAGGCTTGTGTCCTATAGTCAGCATTGCTCTGATACCACTTTGTAACACCCGGTTTTAAGAACAAAACCAGATACACACCATATGTGAGCCCAGGAAGTCAAATCTCACATATAGCTACAAATAAAGGTAATATCAAATGACAATGCTTAATATATAACGTACTTATTATAAAAGATATAACCTTAGATAGCAAACAGCGGAAAGACAACTCCGGTCTTCAGGTGAAGACTCCACTCCACAGGGACAACTGACTGGTTGATCACAAGCCTGTCTGCTCCAATATTTGGAAATCTGGTACCCATCCGGGATTTTTTTTCCAAAATATTGAAAATAAACAAGCGTGAGTACATTTCGTACTCCACAAGCATAACATGGGGATTCATGAGGCTCAAAAGGCAGACACGGTTTACTGCATTTAGCATTTTAGTAAGTCAACATTTTGTTATTGATCAATATCAAATTATGCTTAAGCTCCCAAATTAACCCACATTATCATATACTAGAATTAAATAGAGTCATTGATCAACATTATATCATCATCATCGTCATCATCATCATGATACCATCATAGTTCACCACGAACAACATCTTCACAAGTGACCATTTATTCTGTGAGTTTTCCGGGCCGCTCGTGACCGTGAGCACGGCTGTTATAACAGTTTTAACACTCTGCAGAGGTTGTGCATCTTTACCCGTGAGTCGTGTTGCCCATATGCCCGGGTTAATTACTCCCATAACACTTCCAAGGTGAGCGGGCAGGGTACACTATGAAGCCTTCCATAGGTCTTGTCTAACAAGTTAGGGCCGCGAGGTTTCCTCGGCAGGCAGATATAGAGAACCCCCCTTTCTGTGGCACAATTCCCGCAGGCTATACACACAAGAACAGAGGCAGTTCTATACCCAAAGTGGCAAGCCCCTCTTGCGCCCTTTCGGGTAACCTCTAACAAGCTAGAAAAGATCATATTACTAAGCTAAAGTCAGAGCCATATAACTCTCACGGTTGCACTGTATGTCCCAGCTTTTGCCCTACAGATAAGTCCTTACGGAGAGTTTAGGGCAACATGATCGACATCATTTGCACCATCACTCTATATTTCAATTATTATCATCATGTTTATCCATTTGTTCCATTAATCATAGTATTGATCATGTTTGAATAGAGCACTAGCATTCTACCCATATGCAATAAAACCCATAGGCATCAAGGTATAAGTCATCAATGGCTAGGATGTCCTTATAGTCGAGCAATATTAGACACATGCATAATGAGTAGATTATATAATGAATAGGAATCAAGGTAGGCCCATGCTATACTTGCCTTGGTTCACGAACTGCTGCTGGTCATTGAAGAGTTCTTGGTCTCCAACGTTTTCCTCACCGTCTGAACGCGACCAACACGGCAACATACAACATTCCAAAAGCATTCATGCAAAGCAAACATTCCTATCATTAGAACATTACACCAACAATATTGAAATCAAGATAAAATGTTTGTAAAACTAATCTACGTTTCGCTACGATCACATTGACGTGAATTGCACGAAAAACGGAGCTACAACGCAAAAGTTACGCGCTAAACATGGTTCCAAAACTAGCTATTAAACTAGACTTAATCGAGAAACTTAAAAGCTTCTAACAGGTCTATCAGTAGCACTAATACGTAGATTATGAAATTACGAAACTAACGCAAGTTGAACGGGTCGAATCGGAGCAAAAACGACGATTTTATACATGTTTTACTGCAGTGGCAATTCTGTAAATAGATCAAACTATTTTCGGATTTAAAATAAATCAAAACTCGGATTTATTCAAATGGCCAAGGACTGCGGGTTCAATTATATGAAAGTGAGGGGTCTCTTTAACAAAAAGACCCGCGAAGGGGTATCGGCCAACCAGGGCCGTTGATCTCGCGATGTACGGTCAAGAAAGAAAAAGGGGGGGAGAGAGAGCCGGCCGCCAGAGCTGGGGATGAACGCGGCGGCGCCGCCATTACCGCGGCGTGGAGCTCGCCGGCATTGCTCGCACGGGTGCTACAGGACGTCATTTTCAAAAATAAAAGCTCCGGAGCGAAGAGGGGAGGATGGCGAACCCATCCCGGGGCAAAACAAGGCCGGTGGAAGGCTCGAGGGGCACCCGCCACTGCCGGCCATGGATAAGCTCGCCAGAGTTCATGTAGAACGGCCCTAGAGACCACGAATCGTAGAATTGAAGGTGCAAGGAGAGGGAGGGAAGCACAGGGAGGCCCACCGAGCGAAAAATCACAAACGGAGGAGGCTCGGGGCAAAGACCGACGAGGTGGCCGTACGGTGCTTCGGTGGTGCGCCGCCGCGGGGCTTCGACTGCTCAGAAGAGAGGGACTGGAGCGGGAAACAACAGGGGGGGAGGCGGTGAAGGGTTGCGGCTCCCTTTTGAAAGCCGAGCGCGGGGGAAAAAGGACGCTCCCACGACGTGGAAGGTGGGCGCGGGGTGAGTCATGGCGGTTGCCTTGACCGAGGGAGTCGGGGGAACAACTGGAGGTTGGAGATGGGAGCGCCGACAGGTGGGCCCGCCATGTCAGCCGCACAATGGAGAGAGGGCAGGCGCGGCAACGGCTGCCGGCTGGGCTGGGCCACGGCCCAAGAGAAGGGGCGCGGGGAGGAAATGGTGGGCCGGCCGAGAATTGGGCTAGCAGGCCGAAATGGAGGGAAGTGAAGGCGGGAAAAAGAATTTGTTTTCCTTTTTCAGAGTTGATTTTTCAAATCACATTTCCAATTGATTTTCAAATCCTTTCAGCTATTTAACAAAAACCACTCATCACAATAAATAAAATGCATCGGCATGAGTGCTCCAAAGAGTTGCTAACCTTATGATTGATTTTAATTTCCCAAAATTTATTACTCCCTAAATTTGAATGCATAAACAAATACATATTTAAATCAAATTTATCTATTTTGAAATAATGCAAAAATTAGGGTGTCACAGAGAGTTTAGGGCAACATGATCGATATCATTTGCACCATCACCCTATATTTCAATTATTACCATCATGTTTATCCGTTTGTTCCATTAATCATAGTATTGATCATGTTTGAATAGAGCACTAGCATTCTACCCATATGCAATAAAACCCATAGGCATCAAGGTATAAGTCATCAATGGCTAGGATGTCCTTATAGTCGAGCATTATTAGACACATGCATAATGAGTAGATTATATAATGAATAGGAATCAAGGTAGGCCCATGCTATACTTGCCTTAAATTGATATCCTTCTTTTGTAGATTAGTAACCTCCAAAGAACTGTCTTTTGATTACCACGTAAATCTCACCTACTGGACATGATTATAAAGCACCACACAAGCATCCAAACACAAACATGCATAGCAAACAAAGACTATAGATTAGAGCAGTACATCAATCAATTAAAAATATTTGAAAACTAGTCTTTGTATTGCTATGAACACACAAACACAAGAACCACGCTAATCAGAGCTACGATTCGAAGTAAATGACTACCGAGACTTTTTTATTATTATATTAAAGAAAAGGCTATATATATACTTGATTTATTTTAATTGCGCAAAAACATGTAAAGATTTATTAAGACTCGAAACATAATTTAATTCAAAAGCTGACTTGAAACTACTCATGTTTAGTTTATGAACAATACCCTATAATTTAATCAAGTTAAACTTTATTATTACAAAAAGAAATAATAAACATGTAAAAGCATTTAACTGAATGGTATATGACATAAGCAAGTTATAATTTAGAAATACATTTTGTTCGTTAGTTATTAATCACATTAGTATTTATGTATTTAGCACCAAGGTATAAATATACGTTATTGCTTTTATATTACAAAACTAGTGTCACGCAAATTAATCAAGTTAATATTAACATTGAGATTGACTCTTGATTATGTGTGGTGTATTTCTATAGTATTTTCCAATTTGTTTTTCTGAAAGAAAACGGCCACAATATACATGCGATGTCATCATGACATCATTGTGAGGTCATTAGGCTAGCAGTTGGATTAAACCACTGCAGAACACGCATGGCTCAATCTCCGGCACGGTGATGCCATGAACGGCAGCGAGTTTCTTGCCGGCTGCGTGAGGAAAAACCTACGTGTCCTCGGTCTGGCACAGGGAAGGCACAGGGAGATGAGGAGCTTACCGCGAACTCGCATAAAGGCACAGAGATGAGGCTGAGCTTGGCAGAGAAACAACGGTTTTTCTACAGAATTCGATGGCGGTGTGCAGCTCGTTGGGGCGGACGCTGGTTACCTGCAAACGTCTGGCGGCGATTTGCGGACGTCGGCGACACGGCATTAGCAAACCAAAACGAGAAAGAACGAAGAGAAGGATTCAGCGACTTCGAATCCTCGTCACGAAGCTCGGCGGATTGCTTACAGCGACTACGGGATCGGCAGGTTCCTCTGCTGGACGGCAAGATCGCGCAGAGGTGGCAGATCGAACGGTGGTCACCACGGTGGTGGCTCCGCGCGGCAGGCTGCTGCGCTGCGGTTTTTGCGAGCTCAGGAGAGGGAAACTGCAGCGAGGGGGGCAGCAGAGGAGCAGCGACGGGTCCGGGCTCTAGAGGCCGGGGCACTATGGACGCTCCCACTGTTGTAAAACATACGGACTTAATCCTAGAAGGAAAGAAGAAGGAGGAATCCTAATCCTAGTCCGTTTGTATGTGGGCTCTTACCAAAACTCTTAGCCCTTGGCAGGACTATATATATGTGGGAGCTCTATGTTGTAATCACCAATATTCAGAGGAATAAAGAATAGTCTCCTTACATCTTGTGTCTATGTGTTCTACTTTCATCTACGTCGACATCGCCATCGCCGCCAATTTACGACGCCGCTGCTCGTGCCGACGTCCCTGTCGCGACTACTTCGACGACGTCGACATCCTGACGTTGTTAGCGGAACGGATCTACTACCTCTACCTGCTACCGATCAGGCAGATCTACGACAATGTCAAATGCCCTACGCGGTATGTATCTATTAATCACTGCCCTACGCGGCATGTGACGTAGATCAAATTGGCATCCATTACAAGGTACGAAAAAAAATAATCTCAAAGATAGCTTATGTCGGCCATCGAACTAGTCTACATACTTAAATTATACATGTTGAATTGTATTGGAAGTACATATGCTGGGGACACATACATGCATACGTATTTGAACAGTGCATACACATAAAATTCAAGATTCATCCACTGATGCGGCACCAGCATGGAAGCTGCCGACCGATAGCATGGAAGCTGACAACGGTGACAAATTTGCATGTGTTTGTCCTAGCCATTGAGTTAGATTTTTGTTGGTCTTTTACGTAGCATCCGTACATGCAGTGTGAATTAGTACATGAAGTACGAATATACATGTATACATCAACAGTATGTATGCATGAAGAAAACTTGTGCGATGGGCCTAGTAGCCACCACAGTGCCATGTAAATTAGGGTTAGAGGCCGATCCAGCATGATCCATCCTCACCGTCATTAAAGTTGCCTTCATGCAGCAACTCTAATTTGACTCGAAGAAGAGCCACGAGCATATGTCGGCAAGAAGCTATCAACAATTAAGATACTGACGTCCTAGTCAAATTCGGATTGCATCTGAGTCACACGTGGTTTCGAATCCAAACCGTTTTTCCTGCAACCTGCATACCATCGCCGGACATCTTGCAGTCCACACGGCTCATGATCCTCGGCTCGAAGCCATTGGCATTGTCGCACCCCCTACTGCACGTGGCCCGCACGCTGCAAGCAGTCTCTGCACTCCGCTTGTTTGCACTACTATCTTGTTTCTTCATCGCGGCCCGTACACCGCTGGCCGCTCGCCTCGGACCGAATCCCAAAATTTTGTAACCAGCAGTTCCAACATGCACGATTAATTGTTAAACACCGTGGCTAACCAGCAAGCTTGCAGCTACATGTACCACAAATTATATCAATTTCTTGAAGAAAATTATTTTGGTATTATTAAATCTACAGTTTAGTTGTGTTGCCTAGTTTTATTTTCTGAATTGTATAGTAGATTAATTCTGAAAATTTTCTATGCTTTGAATTTAATTCTAAAAAAATTCTAGTGCAACTCCGTTATGAATTATACCATGTAATTGCAATGATTATATTAGAAACATGGTATAAGGTATATGGGCTCTCTAAATCATGCAGACCTTAGAATTATCACCTTTGAGAGGCTCATATTTATTTTTCCTAGCATAATGAATTTTTGGGATGAATGAATGCTTATATTAATTCTGAAATTTACATATACCATAATCCTAAAAAATACTTAGATGCTTTTAAGAATATTTTTAGATAACCATCCACTATCTTTTTGCACCTTGCTACTTGTTTACATGCAGTAAACCTATTTGCACATGATTTTGTAATAATAATATATGCATACCTTCATGAAGAAGGAATATCCTAGACTTGTCCTGAATGACAGAATTATATAGCATGGTCATTTATTAAATCCTAGTAGGATATTCTATTACCACTGAAGTGGTGGATAGTTTCTTCTATTACTCTCAAAGAATGAGTATGTGACTAAGCTAAATCCCGAAGGTCTTATGGGACTCGCTGAATGAGAAATTCTAGAAGATATCCTACATTATGATTGCATAAAGCAAATTGAATTTTCAAGCTATATGACCATACGGGATATAGTGCTGCTCTATGAAAAATACAATAAGCTTGAAGCTTTGTGATTAAAAGTCATAGAAGACGGGATGGTAAATAAGACTTTGCCTAATTCTAGAAGAAATATTTCTTGAAATAGAAAGACCGAGAGCATTGAAGTACTAGAAGTATTCAAATTTATCATCCATAATTACTCAATATCAAGTAGAATTGAGTTGAAATTTTTAGACAGCATTATGAATCAGGATATATAACTTGCATATGTTGTACTCCTAACTATGAAGTAGAGCATGCATGAAGCTGCTAAATGTCAAGCATAGAAGCTAAGACATGTAAGAACGGATAAGAATTTTTAAGGTTTCTCCGGAAGAAGAACTTGAATCATGTGCTTACATATTTGTTTTATTTTTAAAATTACTATCCAAGAATATTAGTAGTAGTGGTGGTGAATTAAGTTTTAATTCTCGTTGAATTAAGTGGTTCTCGTATACTCATAGAAGAGTTAATGGTTAATTTAGTTGCTTGAAGACTAATGTAAAGCATTTAATATTTTTAGTTGCAATTTTTACATGCAGTAATATATGTTAATCTTGCATGGAATAAATTATGTTTTACATATAAACAATTGCCTATTACCTATAGCCTATCTAAATAAATTTTGCATTATTTTATCCACAAAGAAGCCTTAATTAACCATGTATGTTATAGTTTGCTATGCAATACTACCTTATAGGTAGAAGGGAAATTGAATTTCCTAGAAGCACTTGAACAATTGGAATATACTGGCATATGAACTGATCTTTGAAGGATCTATTTAGCCAAGAAATAGTATAATCCATAAACTAAGTATTTAATACTTTAACCCAAAAGCTAGAAGTTTATGTCCTACCCTGGATATGTTATTGTACACACTAAATAGTGCACTTGATATGTGAATTTCATGCCATAACCAATGAATAATAGAAGTACAATTGGATTCTATAGACTATTAGAAATGACTATTCATAGATGATGCATGAAGCAACTTACTACTTCAAATAATTATGGCATGAAAAGGGGGAGGAATTTTAGGTAAAGGCATAAGAAAATATGGGTAATATATATTTAGTAGGCATAGCCTTCCTAAATCTATCTTTAAGTGAAGTGCATGTATAAGGACTTGGAGTTCTAGTCATGTCCTTTCCGGTAGAATTAACTTTCTCTACATTGCACAAATTGCAAGTAAGCTTGTAGCATTTTGTTGTTATCTATTACGTTGGATTGAATACCACTTGAATGTGTATCACTATGTTGTGCTCTCGTTGAGCTGCACCTATCTCCACTCCTATATGAATATTAGCAAAGAAGCTATATTTGTAGCTTATAGCTACCTTGCACTTCCTTCATAATTGGATTGGCTAGCTAGTATACTATGTCTATATAGTTCCCATTAAACTAAGAAATATTTTGCTTTTCAATGTATTGCATGCATAAGCAATATATTGGTCTATGGCCAAGTAGCCTATGATCAGGGGAGTTGCTTATATTGAAATTAACTAAATGGAGAAGTGATCCACTTGAATGGGCTGAATTATAGTAGAAATTGAGTTAATAGATAAAACACTTAATGATGATTTAGGATTTATGAAGAAAAGGCATTTGGTTAGAAAATTATAGAAGAAATTCCTTGTAAGTTTGAATGTTGCATATCTATACTTTTGAAATATATGGTCCGTTTTTATGTATGAGTAATTGGATCATTTTTTTGCTAAACAATAAAGAAGCTAGATAATGAAATAGTTTTTTGAACTACAATATGTGCAAATCAGGGGGAGAACACCCCAGAGTTTACAGGAATGAGAAACATTCTTTATTGCACTTTATGTATTCTAGCTTACTGCATATAATGTATAATAACCCCCGTATTTAAATATGTGCTTGAATATTTCCCATATATTTTTATCATAGCATACATGAATGGGCCTCCACTTGTAGTTGGAGACACATGAATTTGATTATTTTAAGCCCATGATAGGGGATATCTTTTGAAGTATGTTATTATAGATCTAATATTGGCATTAGGGGGAGAGAAAGGCTATGTTGAATGCCAAATATTATTTTCATAGAAGGAAAGTGATATGTTGAATGCCAAATATTATTTCCATGGAAGAAAAGTGATCTTAAGAGAAAATATTCCTTTAAGTTTAAAGTAGGAATAGTATCATGCACTAAGTCAAACAATAGTTTGACTAATGCTCTTGTGAAGCATGAAGTAGAGCATATGCCAGATATATTTGAAATGAGAGGAGTAACTTGAAGTTATAGAAAAACCAGAAGTTATGTTTACTAGTAGTAAACTAAATGTTGTATATTATCAAGCTAAAATCTATGGGGACGCCTATGGGTTATAGTTTAGTGTACACTTGGTAAATAAAATAAGAACAAACTCCTTCATTCTCATGAAGAGAACACCTCACGAAGAAGGTCAAGCACCTCATGAAGAGGATCATCATGAAGATGAAATCCAACACATAAACACGCATCATAGTGTTGGGTACGCAGAAAAATAAATCATCTCTTGTTTGAGAAATAACAAAGAGACAGAGAATAATCTCATATTATGAGAATATTGGGAGAAAATAATAGTTGTCGATAACACTACCTCTATAATTGCAAATGTTTCTCTTATGAGAACCCGGATCCAGAAAATAAAGTCCATGGCAAAGTCGCCTGTAGCGATTATATCGGGTCAATGAAGAAAGCAATTGAGGTTAAATCCCCTACTAAGAAGAAATAAATGTTCTGCTATACCTCTAGCAAATGAATGGAATGAATATGGAATATGCAGTTAATAAGTGGATTATGAAAATCCATAAAATTCTTGAAGAATATAAATCATAACATATGAAAATTAAATCTCATATAAGTATTAAAAAGTCCAAGGTAGAATATGTTCATGAATGAATATATATATGTCTCAAGAAGAGCATGTCCTAGAAGGAAGAGTCATCAAATGACTTTGTAGTGAATAACACTATCTCATTGTGTATATCACATAACAATCTCTCATGAAGCAGAGAATATATCTTATAGAAAAGAAATATTAGTCACCAAAAATGAGAAAGTCCTTGAAGGAGTCAATCCATTAAGGATTTACCAGTCGATTCTTGAATAAACACCATTAATCCCTGAAGTGAATAGAGACCTGAGAGAAAGAAAATGAGGAATCATATACACTTAGAAAGTGTATATTGTAAAGCTAGAAATGAAGTGTTGATATCCTCTAAATACCATGAAGGTATAAGAGTAGTGGTGATTTTGGCAATTGAATTGTCCCCTAAATGTCATATGTGAGACTGGATTTTTATTATTTAGTGGTATAATCAAAATCTTGAAGATTTGTAGAACATATAATTTGAAAATCTACTAAGGAAGAATAATAAGTTTGGTGTACTATCTAGAAGATATTGAATATTGTAAGTTATTTACCCGCATAATCCTCTGATATGATTTATTATCCTGAAGGATAAATTTTTGTCTTGCACAACTAATAAGTGGTCATTTATGCATGAAGTATATCACTCTTATTTTCTCACATAATAATTCATAGAAGAATTTCAAGCCAACATTTTGAAGGATATAGTATTATGGTACTGCATACCATTATTAAGCATACATTTATGAAATGTGTGGTTTGAGCAATGTAATTCAAATGATGGCTTTATAAGGGGGAGTATATTTTATTGCATCTACCTTGAAGGTAAACCACCAGAATTACAAACATCAAGTAGATCATATTTGCTAAAACACTGAAGTTTATGCATATATCATGAAGATCAATATCTATTCATGAAGAATAGAATATCCTGAAGAATACATAACTAAGAAGGTTAGATGTTGTACTCTTTTTTTCCTATGTGAGTTTTTATTTGAAGGTTTCTCACACAAGGTTTTTAATGAGACAACATAAGCAATGCAAATTAACGAATGCAATGTACTCTTTTCTCCAAGAACTATTTTTTTCCCACTGGGTTTTCGGATGGAGTTTTTAACGAGGCATGTGCATATCGTGGTAATCGCCCAAGGGGGAGTGTTGTAAAACATACGGACTTAATCCTAGAAGGAAAAGAGAAGGAGGAATCCTAATCCTAGTCCGTTTGTATGTGGGCTCTTACCAAAACTCTTAGCCCTTGGCAGGACTATATATACGTGGGAGCTCTATGTTGTAATCACCAATATTCAGAGGAATAAAGAATAGTCTCCCTACATCTTGTGTCTATGTGTTCTACTTTCATCTACTATATTGATCATGAGAGACGGAGAGGGAAAGGTTCTAACCGCTGGCAACATGTTTTATAACACCCACAACGCACAACGCGAGTAGTGGGCGCGCGGCAGCGGCGGTTCATAAGCAGCTAGGGCACGAGCGATATGATATAGACTGGGCATTGGCAGGTGCTACCACCTGGCGTGGAGGAGTTGGACTTGATAGGGCTATCATATTGGCTCGAAGCCGGTGTTGCAAATACGAGAAGCAGGTCGGGCTGCTAGTCAATGGTGCTACCTCTATTTTCATACAATACACGTCACTTGCAAGGTGGATTAGGCCATCAAATCAATTAGTTTTTTTATTTAATCAACAAAACATTGTATATATATATATATATATATATATATATATATATATATATATATATATATATATATATATATATATATATATATATATATATATATATATATATATATATATATATATATATATATATATTCATGTGAGTACCTGATATTCAATCTATACACAGGAGCAAATATGTCGCATGTCTTCACTCTTGCATATTTGGCTGTACTAAATTTCATAGCCAATATCATTTCTCCTATTATTCATTTCTTATTTATATGGGATTTGGCCACATATCTTTTACATTTATTTAAAGCAAATCTTGCACAAATTATAATTATAGGTGAGTCAAAAACCGTGTCAACACATCCAAGGAGGCGATCGTCGGCGTACTAGAGAAGAAAAACAATGGGGATTCAGTTGGCACAAACAAGATCACTAAAGCGTATAGAACGACGAGAATTGCCTTGTGCTGGTGTTGATTCTCGCCGGAGACGCCCAAAGTGGCCTGAAAACCTAACCAGAAATTCATCGAAAACCTCGATAGGCAGAACTTCGGCGATAGATTTGGGACGCTATGGTTGGCGGCTCACTAAAAGGAATTTAGATCTGGAACAACCGCGATGATTGAGAGATAATGAATCTAAATGAAGTATTTGGAGCCCATGAAAAAGGATTTTAGAGCATCTAGAATTTAGATTAAACTCTAGGAAAATAGGAAAATGCTCTGGAAAAGTCCGGAAAATTCATGAGAAGGACCGGATGGTGTCTAACGCGTTTTGAAAATTTTACGCGCACAACACACAAAGTCACACGACAAGCTAACATGGCATCACGAAAGGCCTGTTAAATTAATATGAAAAGTTTGAAACCACATCTTTTCTAAATTTAAATTAGCATAACTTAATTAATCTTAAAAAAATATATAAATATTAAAATCATTTATTTTATTTAGTATTTTCCATGCACAACCCAAAATCGAAAATTTTGGGGTGTGACATAGTCTAGGCATGTTCCTTTTGTTTCCTTCATATGGAGATCTGGGGCCAGGGGGTCATTCCCTTGACTCGTACTGATGTGAAAAGTTCGTTAATCCAAGAGAAGTTGAACAAAAAGCTGCCGAACTGGCCTAGTTCTTCCATGCAATTGGAAGGGGATTTTTTAGTATTTATCTAAATGAAGTAACAAACGATTTCCTAGCTTCGCCTCCAAAACTCTATCTCCATCCTCTTCTCTCAGCCATCGATGAAAGCTAGGTCAAATTTGTTAGCAGCAGGATAGCGGATAGAATTATAGAAAGGGGTGAATCGGAGAACAAGCAACGATCGATGAAAACACACTCTAACTAAAGTGATGCTCCAACACCATCTCCATTTTAGACGCTACTCTAGCCACACAATGACGATGGCCTAAATGATCTCAAAACAAAAAAGATTTCAACAAAAAGAAGATTTTAGATCTTATAGACCACTATAACTTTAGTATAGAGCTTGTCTCCATCCGAGGTTATTTGAAAAATTAAAAAAAATTCCAAAATATCAAATGGAAAAGTTAACCGACTAGAAAGTTATTGATCTGGTTAAAAGCTACAACTCTGATATACACAAAAATCAGAGAACGTTGAAAAAAATAAAAAAAATGAAATTCAAAACACATAAGTTAATGTGATTATTTACATATTTTAATGATTCTAAATAAAAATATTGTCAACAAGAAAGTAGTAGGTTCCACTGAGAGCTACAATTTTATTGTGTACCATATCAAGACATATCTGAGGTCGTTTAAAAATTTTAAAATTTTGAATTTAAAACGAATATTTGGGCAACTAAATTCCTAAACGATCCCAAATAAAAAAAGTTATCAACTTCGAAATTATAGATCGCATTGACTACAATTATGATAGATAGTTCTTCATCATCCACTTTAATACTAAAGTTATAATTTGTTTATATAAGAGGAAAAAATGAGAGACAAAGAAAGAGACCACCTACCTAATACAAGGCCCCTACTGCCACATCAACCAAATCATGTTTGGAACCACCACTTTGACGTGGTCAAGAGGTATATTGCAGGCTTTAAAATGAATTCTGGTATTGGAACAGACTTCACTTATAATAATGAAAAAAGCAACCTGCTATAGAGTTATTCTTTATTTATTACCTCTTTTACCGTTTCTGTGTGTCGATCATTGATGGCGCCTGCCCATAGTTATGGGAGGCACAACTTCATCCAATTTATTCTTCTTGTTACAATATATGGGCAATCATCTAGTTTATATACAAATTTAGGGGTTATTTTTTGTTTTTTCATAACCATAGAGATGGCTATTTTTATAAAACAAAACAGATCCAATGGCTATTGTTGCTGATGATGATTAGAGTCTACTAAATTAAAGTCTAGATGTTTCTGATTATTGTGAGAATTTTCAAATATTAATCTTTTTTTTGCGCATCTTGTGAGAATTAACGTTAAAGCTTCTAATTAGTAATAGTAAGATTTGGGTGCAAGAAACATAATTTTTTTTTGAGCTAGGATGAATTTACTGTAAATTTTCAGTGATTAAATTGAAGCCTTATATCTGGCAGCTCTGCCTCAGCCGTGGGCCACAATGGACCTCTACAGAGAGAGAAAAGTTTTTTGTTTTGAACGCACATGCTTGTCTGAAGTCTAGAGGACATGTACATTATTTATGCATATATACGTATGTGCTAGCTCAACATACTTGATATTATCACGCATATACTAGTTCACATATATACACGTTCACTACAGGAAACTAGAATTGCCTTGGCGGCCCAGAATTTTCTTGGGGGCCAAAATCAAACCGCCAAGAAAAGGTCAGTTTCCTTGGCGGTGGTACTCCACACTCAAGGAAACATATATTCCTTGAAGGTTTAGGTAAACCGCCAAGGAATATGGGGGTTTCCTTGGCGGTTTCTAGTAACCTCCAAGGAAATGACTCATTTTCTTGAGTGTTATTCTCAACTGCCAAGGAAAATACCCATTTTCTTGGGTGTTATTCGAAACCGTCAAGTAAATTATCATTTCCTTGGGGGTTATTTAATTTTCTTGGAGGTCGGCACCAAAGGAAATGCTTGTAAGTATTTTGGTGTCTCCGACTGAAAAAATACAATAATATCTTAAAGGTGTCTAAAAATCATAAAATTTGGCATGAGATCATAACATGGTTGTATTATCTTGCCATAAAATTTTCAAATCATATTAACAAAGTTGGACTACACATTATTCATAAATAGATAAATCTCTCACATAGTTACATAAGTTGTGAGAGATGTATCCATTTGTGAACAATATATAAGACCACTTTGTTTAAATCATTTTGATTTTTTATGTAAAGATTATACACCAAAAACCATGATGTCATGCGAGTTTGTAGAACTTTCTAACAAAGTTTAAATATTATTAATTATCTTATGATAATTTGGAGATAGAACCCCAGCGGCGCGCCCCTTCGATGGTGCGGGTGTCCCCTCCCTCCAGCAGCGTGAGTAGCAAGCCACGGCCCCTCCAATGGCACTTCCCTCTGCCGATGCGCCCCTCGAATCCTAGATATGCTTTTGTGTCGATATGTCCTTTTTACTAATGAAGCTTTAAGGAGGTCTAGAATGTCAAAATCAATAGCTTCAATGGCATATCTATATAGAGGTTGTTTGGTTCATAGCGCACACCAGGCACTCAGTTGTGGCGTCATCGAAGACTTGTGGCGGAGAATATGTCCGCCACGCCTTGGCGTAAATTTCTACTATGAAAGTACGTTGCTGTCCCACCTAACTATGTTTGAATGGTCTAAAATTTTAAATTCAAATTTTGTAAACGATCTCGGATGGAGAAATGATCAATACGAAAGTTGTTCCTCTCAAAAAGTTATGAAACTTTGTAGTTGACAACTTTTTGATTTGAAATCGTTTAGGACCTCAAACAAGCAAATTACACACGGATTTGTATAATATGTGGGGGAACCGAAAGGATATATGAACACATGTGAGTGTGTGGTGCAGTGGTAGAGGAGGCTCCGCGCGAGGCTGAGGTCGTGGGTTCGAATCCCACCCGGAGCGCGTAGCGCGCGATTTTTGCGCGAAAAATTGCGCGACTTGCGACTTCGACGGAGACGGGCGGGCGGGGTCCTCCCCTAATTAAAATCTTTTTTTAATGCAAGTATATTTTTACCTTGCTGGATACGTATAGGACCAAGACACCTAGCTGGCCACGTGCATGTACATTTGCTATTTGCTGATTTGAGCATGCACGATTATTCATAGATTAATCAGACCTCACGCAGCATCACATATCACCGTCGGACTCAGGTCCAAATGTACAGGTCATCAAATTCCTGGTTCCCCCGCGTGTTACCAAAACGCAGAGCGCGGCAAAATTTGGTAGACTCCCGCGTGGCCAAACCCTAACCTTATCTCCAGCCGCCTCCACTCACGGGCCTCAGCCACCAGCCCACCACACCACACAAACGCAGAGCGCGGCAAAAATGATGCTTCATGTTATTACTTCAGTTTTGCTTGTCACAGGAATCCAGAAAATAAAGTGCATATATATTGTGTATTTTGTAGGCCACTGGATCATTACATGGATGTGATGGCGAAGACAACAATGCTAATTTAGAAGAAGATGATGATGATGACCACACCTGGTGTGGTAGCGACAATGATGATGACCTTGACTGTGATGTTGATGGCCACTTTGAAGCAGACAGTGACGATGACCTTGAAGAGGATGGGGATGACACCAGTGATGAAGACCACTACATTGACCATGTATCAGATGGTCCTACAGGCAGCAGGGAGATCAACATGCCTACAGATGGAAGTGGCACAAGGGCAACTAACTAATGCCAACAGCTCCAAGTGGCAGGCATGGACATTCTTTTGGTAGATTTTGGTACAAACTAGGCTGATGTGCAGCTAACCTTTTGCTAACGTTTAGTTGCGGACAATTGTTTCCATATGCATGTGGTGTTGACATGTTGGAATGATACTATATTGTCACCTAGACCTAGTAATATTTGCAGACTGTTAGAGTATTGCCATCTAGGCATGAACGTGTTGGCTGGAGTATTGCCTTGTAGGCATGAACGTATTGCCAATTAGGCCTGAACTTGTTGGCTGGAGTATTGCCATGTAGGCATGAACTTGTTGTAACGAACCACTATGGATGTTGGTTGTACGATGTTGGCTGGAATATATATTTGTATGGATGACTTTCTGGCTATATTTTATATATGGTTCTCTGAATAGTAATTACCATGCTGGTTATATATGTATATACTAAAATAATAAACTTGGCGGCAATGGCAGCCAAGAAAAACAATGATTACCTTGAGGGTTTTGTACAGTCAAGGAAATAAGAGTTTACTTGATGGTTATTGCAGCCAAGGATTTACAGCCATGCCCTCAAGAATAATAATTAACCTGTCAGCTGGCTGCCCCCAAGGAAATGTCTTTCCTTGAAGGTTTATAACCGCCAAGAAAATATGTATTACCTTGACGGTTGTTGGCGCTCAAAAAAACTATTTTCCTTGGAGGTTGTTGGCGCTCAAGAAAACTACTTTCCTTGGAGGCTGTTGGCCCTCAAGCAAACTACTTTTCTTGGCGGTCACAACATTTCCTTGACACTTTGGCAAATTAAGTCTGCTCGTAGTTTCCTTGGCGGCTAGCCTCCAAGGAAATCATCCTTGAGGGCCAGAACCGCCAAGGAAACTAATTTCCCTTAGCTTCTATCCTTGAGTGCGTTTGCTTGACGGTTTGTAGTCAAGGATCATTTCCTTGGCGGTTTTACCCCTTTCCTTGGCGGTTTTTGGCACTCAAGGCAATTCCGGATTGTGGTAGTGGTTTGTCCTTACGCGTTATTGGCAGACTGCATGCATTTTTATGACGTTTGTGCTTCCACGTTATTAGCAGACTACATACATTGTTATGGTCGACAACTATCGTTATTGGCAGCAAAAGGGCAGTATGACGTTCAAGCATCAATTGAATAATGTGAGCGAGTGTGATATCTGAATTCCTTTCATGGTTGATTTCATATATGTACGTGTCTTGATGAATCTATTGAGTAGAGTCATACTCAATATATCTAAATAATAAACAATGAGATCTCTTGTGTTGAGTAACGTGTGTCTGGTGAAGTATTTATGTATAGTCCTTAATGTTGTCGTGGCGTTCCAGCTGCCGAGATGTGCCGTCCAAGGCCTCCTTAGAGATGAAGTTGTGCGTCGAGCCTGAGGTTTGGAGGTAGAGCAGAGTGGCGCGGCCAAGATGGATGCGCACCTGCACGGTCTCCGGGGTGGATCTGGGCCTAAGGCCTCTAGGGCCCCGGCCATAGTCATGGCCTACTAACATTTATTAACCCCATGTAATATTGGCCCATAAATATTAGACCTAGAAAGGCAGGAACAATTACTAGCGCAGGCAGTCAGCCCATTAGGCTCTCGGTCTCCCCATCTTGTCACTCTTTCCGACTAGCTGACTCTGCCGCCACCTGCGGCCTCCCAACACTACTGCACGGGGTCGTGGATTCGACAAGGCGCCGCCGTGAGGCACCCTACGCCTCCGGCACCGGCAGACCGGCATGGACGAAACTCTGCCTCCACTTCAACCGTGGAGAGACAAGGCGCGTCACCGCCGACGGGGGAGAACAGCTGGTGCCGGCCCGCAGGGGCGGAGACAAGGGGGGCGGGCAGGGGCCTAGCCCCCCCTAATGTTGCACACTTTTCATTAAATACATCTCATTAGTTCTCACTAATCACTGGAAATTATAAGTAAACAAAGACTTCTCAGCTAATTCTAAATTGTTTTTCTCAAATAAATCAAATAGATCTAGCAAGTTAACATAAGAAATATTAACCTTAAATGTTGTCCTTATCCAACAATTTCGTACAATAACTTACTAAACAATTTTGCCCTAGGAGCCCCGAAATATTTCTGTCACACCCATTTTTAAGGACAAAAATAGGATGTATAAAAGACTCATGTGCGCCCCAGGAAACAGTCGCACACATAAGTTGACAAATTACAAAGTATCATCACAGTGCTTATTACATAACGAATAAGTATTTAAGACATAGTCTTGAACGATAGATAATAATAACTAATAATAATTCTTCAGCGGAAACTCCACACAGGGACACGGTTGACTGGTTGACACCAAGACTAGTACTCGTTCCGATAATCTTCCTCATTATCTTCATCTGTTATGGTGGAAATAGCAAGAGTGAGTCCATGTCGAACTCCACAAATATAACACAGGGTTCATGAGGCTCAAAAAGGCTAGACACTGTTTAACTGCGTTTAGCTTTTTAATCATATATTAGCAATTGAGTAGCATCAAGATAAACCACTTCCCATTATAGAACCAATGATCAATTGTAATAAGGATAATGAATAGCATTAACATGAGCATAATAATAATCAACAATAATTAAGCATGATATAACAATTATGATCAACTATTCCATAAGAATCCCCAAGGCCGCTCGTATCCGTGAGCACGGCTAGTATACCAGTTTTTAACTCTGCGCAGAGGTGTACACTTTCACTGTAAGTCATGATTTCCAAATGAGTGGGGAGATCAAACCCAAACACCCGAGAACCATATAAAGCCACTCAAAAGTTTGTCTAACAAGTTAGGGCCATTAGATTTCACTCGGCAGGCAGATGTAGAACCCCCCTTCCCTGTGGCACAACAACCGCAGCCTATACACACTAGGCCAGGGGCTCGCACTACACCCAACATGGCAAGCCATTCTTACGCCATTTAAGGTAACCTCTAACAAGCTAGAAAAGGTCTCTTGAACAACTAAAGCCAGAGCCATATAGCCCTCACAGCTGTACTGTATATCCCGGTTATCACTTACAGATAAGTCCTTATGAAGAGAAACCAGAGCATCAAAATAATACACATGCTCTAGCCCCCTTTTAACAATAATAAAATCATCTTAATAGTTGATTGCTTAATCCATTAATCAAATTACAAGATCATTGTTCTTAGTTTAAGCACTAGCAGTAGCTACCCATATGCATTCCCAAGGTTGACAAGGAATCAAGATAACAATCACTAAGTTATAATCTCTAAGGTTGTCAAGGTAAGCACATGCATATGTATGACAATTTGATGTATAGGTACAAGGATAGTCCTGTGTTATACTTGCCTTGATCAAAGCTCTCCAAGTGATACTGCTGACTTGGCTCAAAGTAATACTCCGAATCGTCCAAATACTGCTCACCTTCTATATTCGATCATCAATCAACAACACACATGCATCCAATCAAACATACACGAAGCAAACAAAGAGATATAATTAGAACAGTACACCAACAGTAGTAAAACAGTAATAAAAGTTTATAAAACTCTTCTACACGTTTCTACAATCACACAGACGCAAAGATCACCAAATTCGGAGTTAAAACGTGAAAGTTATGAATTTTCTAAGATTTCCTATAGATAAATAAATACTTAATTATAACCTCGAAAAATAAATTATCAAAACTAACTGTACAACTACACTAACATGTAGACCTCGCAAATACGAACCTAACGCAACTTGAACGGATCAAATCGGAGTTAAAACGAAGATTTTATGACCAAAACAATTCTAGTGGCAAAACTGTAAATACCTGAAAACGTATTTTTGACTTATCCGGGAGAAAATACGCTTTCAAAACACGAAAACAGATTTAGAATATTGCGCTAAGGACTGCGGGTTCTAATCTGAGAAAGTCTAGGGGCTCTTTATCAATTTTACCCGCGAAGGGGTATCTTCTAATCTCAGCCCTTCATCTCGAATCCAACGGTTCGTGTTCATCATCAAGTGCACAGTGACCATCCGGCCACCTCTATCAAGTCCGGTCGGCGGCTCCTCCATGGCCGGCGACTCCTCCATGGCCGGAGAACTCCGTCTCCCCTTTTTCCGACCACGATTCACTCCGCAACCGACACCAATCGAAAGAGAAGGTCCACTCGAACTTATCTACGCGGTTTAGGAAGGCTACGACGGACCGAGGATGAAACGCGGCTCAATTAGGGCGGCGACGCCATTGTTGGCCACGGTGAGCTCCAAACCCGCGATTTAAAGCACAAAAACTTAAAAGAAGAGCATTGGGAGGGAGAAGAGAAGATGGCGAGCTCACCAAAACGAAGAACACGGCCTCAAATTCACCCGCAAGCCCCGACGACGTACCGGCCGCAAGAACCTAGGGTTCCGGCCTCCTACGCTCAATCTCACGTGATGAAGCTCGAGTTTTAGATGGAAAACGAAAAATAGAGAGTCTCCTCTTCCTATTTGTAGCCCCAAGATGCCGTATACGGGTAGGAGATCCCGGAAATCACAGGACGGATGTTGCGTTCGCTTCCGGTTCGAAGTCCGGCTCGAGTACGAAAGGAAGAAGACGACTGACCACCGGGCCCCACCTGTCAGCGAAGCAAAGAGAAAAGGCGCGCGCGGTCGGGCTCGGCTGCTGGACTCGGCTGCTGGGCCGCTGCGGCGCTGGGCGGCCCACGCGGGCAGGCGCGGCCTTCGGGCCGAGAAGGTAAGGAGGTGAGTAGTTTTCTTTTTTTTTTCTTTTGTTTCTTTTCTTTTCTAATTTTCCAAACACATTTCCAAATCAAATTTTCCTAAACCAATCAAATAAAACAAATATATCCACACCACAAAATAAAATAAATGCAACAGCATGAATGCAACACCAAATAATTTTTTTAAAATTTTAATTTCTCATTAATTGTTATCTAAATTATTTAAAATTTATTAACTCTAAAATTTGGGTGTTACAAATTCTACCCCCCTTAAAAGAATCTCGTCCTCGAGATTGAACTGCTTACTCAAATAACTGCGGATATGATTTTCTCAATTCATCCTCTCTTTCCCAAGTTGCCTCTGCCTCTGAATATCGATTCCACTGCACCTTGCACATCTTAATAATCCGACTTCGAGTAACTCTCTCAGCAGTTTCTAAAATCTTGATCGGAAACTCTTCATATGTAAGATCTTCCTTAACAGTCAACTCTTCTAAAGGTATTTGCTCCTCAGGCACACGCAAACACTTCTTAAGTTGTGAAACATGGAACACATCATGTACTCCAGATAAATTCTCAGGCAACTCTAATTGATAAGCAACTTCCCCACGTCTAGTAATAACTTTAAATGGTCCAACATACCTTGGTGCTAGTTTACCTTTCATGTTAAACCTCTTCACACTTTTCATAACTAGCTTGACATTTATCTGACCACACAAACTTGGCATTCTTCTCTAACAGAGATGTCATAGGTTTAGCAAGTTTAGAAAACCCTTCAATGAACCGTCTGTAATATCCAGCCAATCCCAAGAAACTACGAATCTCGCTAACATCAATAGGTGGTTTCCAATTTAATACATCCTTTACTTTACCTGGATCCACTGATATCCCTCCATTAGAAACAATATGACCAAGGAAAGAAACTTCCTTCAACCAAAACTCACATTTACTTCGCTTCGCATACAATTTATGCTCTCTAAGTTTCTGCAATACCAACCTCAAATGTTCAGCATGCTCTACCTCTGTTTTGGAAAATACCAGTATATCATCAATAAACACTACCACAAACTTATCCAAATATTCCATGAACACCTTATTCATCATGTACATAAAGTATGCAGGTGCATTGGTCAATCCAAATGACATAACAGTATACTCATACAATCCATACCTTGTAGTAAAAGCTGTCTTTGGAATATCAGAAACACGAATCTTCAACTGATGATAACCAGAACGTAAATCAATCTTAGAGAACACACATGCACCTCTCAACTGATCAAACAAGTCATCAATCCTGGGCAAAGGATACTTATTCTTGATAGTTACCTCATTTAATGATCTATAATCAACACACATCCTCTGACCGCCATCTTTCTTATCAACAAAAATAACTGGTGCTCCCCAAGGTGATGAACTAGGTCTAATAAAATCTTTATCTTGTAATTCTTTAATTTGTTTCTTAAGTTCTTCTAATTCATCTACTCCCATCCTATATGGTCGTTTGGCTATAGGTGCAGTTCCAGGAAGTAATTCAATAAGAAATTCAATGTCTCGGTCAGGTGGCATACCTGGCAATTCATCAGGGAAGACATCCGGAAATTCCTCAATCACTGAATTCTCCTTAATAGTATTTTCAAGCTGATTCATCACAGCGGTTGGTTGCTTCTGCACTGCTACATCCACATTGATTTTATCTCCATTAGGTGCATTCACAACTACCACTTTCTGCTGACACTGAATCTCTACCTGATTTTGCTTCATCCAGTCCATACCCAATATCACATCAATACCAGATGTCCTCAACACTATAGGAGTTATCTTAAACTCTACCCCTCTTAATACCATACTAATTGGAAGACAACGATTACTGGTTTGCATGGTACCTCCAGGTGAATTTACTAAGAGAGATTCTTTCATAGCTAACATGGGTATACTATGCATTTTAACAAAAATGTTGGATATGAATGTATGAGATGCTCCAGAGTCAAAAAGAACAGTTGCGGGAGTGGAATGTACATTGAACGTACCAATCATAACTTCTGGTGCATCATGAACTGTATCAGAAGACACGTGATTCACCCTTCCAGTACCAGATTGCTTCTGGTTGCTCTTCTAGCTCTGAGGAGTCTGCTGATTCTGCTTCTCAGGACAATGATAAGACATATGCCCCTCTTTACCACAGACAAAGCATCTAGTAGGAGTGCTGGGAGCACTATTCTTCATAGGGGTAACATTGGAATTTCCAGTGCGAGGAGTCTGTTGCCCGGTTTGCGGATACTGTTGACGTTGTGAATATGATGAACGCTGTTGTGACTGATTACCTTGCCAATTCTGGGACCATCTCTGATTCGGATTGCGATTCCATTGACTAACCGGTCCCTGAAACTTCTGATGAAAACCATGCTGAGAATTAGTGCGCTGACGGTTGTTGCTTCCTGAGCTTTGTACCTTCATCTTCCTCTTCCTGTCCATCTCTCTGCGCTCATTATCAAGCACAATAGCTTTATTTACCAGCTCTTGAAAACTAGTATAGTTGTTCCCCTTCAACTGCAAGCGAAGATCATAATAAATTCCCTTCAAGAAAAGACGCTGTCTGTCTGCATCTTCTCTCACTTCATTAGGAGCATAGCGAGCCAACTGGGTAAATCTATCATGATATTCACTAACGCTCATTTGTCCCATCCTAAGGTTTCTGAATTCTTCCTGCTTCAGCTCAATTATACCTTCAGGAATATGACGAGCTCGAAAATCTCTAACAAACTCATTCCAAGTGATAGGAGGAGCATTGTCAGGGCGTGCAGCTTGATACGACTCCCACCAAGTCTGAGCTGTCCCCTGTAACTGACCAGATGCATATAACACCTTCTCCATATCATTGCATTGGGCTATATTCAGCTGTTTCTCCACTGCCCTCACCCAATCATCTGCCTCTAAAGGATCAGCAGCATGAGAAAACACTGGAGGGCGCCCCTTTAAAAATTCCCCACGCTTATCCCTCACTTGCACAGGCGGTGGTCCTCCTGCAGCAGGATTGTTCTGCATGTGCTGCATAAACATCTGCATCATCTGGTTCTGAGTTTGCATGAGTTCCTCCATAGTAATGGGTAGGTTAGCACCTCCACGACCTCTACCACGACCTCTGCCTGACATCTGTTTCCAAAAACACAGAAATTGAAATTCAGTACGATCCGAGATGATGTATTCAATAGATAAATAAAATCTGATTTTTCTGGGCGATCTCCAATTTCAGCAACTCAGTAAAACTGTCATATCTCGAGCTACAGACGTCCAATTCAGATGATCTTTACATGGTTGGAAAGCTTACAAAATTATCTACAACTTTTATTCACAACACTTTTTCTGATTCTGTCAATAAATTGGCCAAAAACTGA
Organism: Saccharum hybrid cultivar R570; assembly: GCA_038087645.1. Lineage (NCBI taxonomy): Eukaryota > Viridiplantae > Streptophyta > Magnoliopsida > Poales > Poaceae > Saccharum > Saccharum hybrid cultivar. The sequence goes on along the minus strand of JAQSUU010000758.1, from coordinate 6,919,529 downwards.
ACTTAACCGAAACTGTTTCAGAATTCCAGACTGTGCAGTTACTCCAACTTGAAACAGGTATATCTCTTAGCTCATAATAGATATTAAAGTGATTCTTATGGGGTTGGAAAGATACAGAAGTCTAATTATTCCCAGTAAAATTTCTTAAATTTCTCATGAACGGATTTTAAGTTATTTCTAAAACATCCCAGACTGATCCAAAAATCAGCAAAGGACAGAACTAAGTTAACCTCATATTCAACTAATATATTTTGATCAAACTTAATATTCTTAACCATGGAACTTGTAGGCATGTCTACAAAACTCCAGCACACATTACAAAGATCCAAATCACACATTATCATAATAACAATCCATCAATCACACAATTGTTCACACCACAAACTGACTCTTAAAACAATCCAAACTTAAAGTTAACTCGCAAATACTATCGTTCCTATTACATAGGGATTTTTCCTATTGCCTAATTAAGCTTCTCATAAATCTTGGAACGACCTAACTCCGCCCTTAATTGGTCAATCTCCTTATAAGCTTGCTCCTTAAGTTCTTTTTCCTTCAGCAACTCATCCTTCAAATCCACCTCATGGAGAGCCAATTCACGAGCTAATCCCACCGTAGCTTGTAAAGTCAAGGAGGAATCATCTGCAGGCAGCACGGTCCAAATACCCTTGTCATGTATGAAACAAGGAAAATGCCGAAGTGCACCCTTTAACGTCTTGTCCGAGCGTAGACCATGGTAGTAAACAAATGCATTAAAAGCGACATCCTCCATGCTTATCTCCACGGTTGCCCGGCTCACTCTGGTAATGAACTTTGACTCCACCTTAGGCTCCTTAGTGGTAGGATCCCTTTTATTAACCCATAACTCAGTTTCCCAATAGGAATCCATCCAGGGATGACTAAACTCTGCACTACGATACTCCAACGTAGCTTCCCAGTCGTAGTAGTAATTGTCCAAGGTTCTTGTCAACATGTCATGAAAGAAAGCATCAGCTTTAGGAACCATGATATGAAACTTCGTAGTCCATCCCATAACTACATCCTCCATTGGTGTATCACCAACTCTTGATTCAGCATCAGATAGCTCTTGCTCACCATCTTCATACGGCTCCTGAGGTTTGAAACGGGCAACGTACTGTGCAGCTGACAAACGGGGATGAGGAGGCATCTATAAAATTTAGACATAGATTAGATAGAATCAATGTATTTTCGCAATGGGATAAAGTAGAGGAAGCATAAAACTTTAGTAACTAACAAGGTGAAAAGAGGAAGCATGAATTAAATGGAGTATGGATGCTATTAACGACCATTCTAACTAGGCTTGCGTCCTACAGTCAACACGGCTCTGATACCAATCTGTCACACCCATTTTTAAGGACAAAAATAGGATGTATAAAAGACTCATGTGCGCCCCAGGAAACAGTCGCACACATAAGTTGACAAATTACAAAGTATCATCACAGTGCTTATTACATAACGAATAAGTATTTAAGACATAGTCTTGAACGATAGATAATAATAACTAATAATAATTCTTCAGCGGAAACTCCACACAGGGACACGGTTGACTGGTTGACACCAAGACTAGTACTCGTTCCGATAATCTTCCTCATTATCTTCATCTGTTATGGTGGAAATAGCAAGAGTGAGTCCATGTCGAACTCCACAAATATAACACAGGGTTCATGAGGCTCAAAAAGGCTAGACACTGTTTAACTGCGTTTAGCTTTTTAATCATATATTAGCAATTGAGTAGCATCAAGATAAACCACTTCCCATTATAGAACCAATGATCAATTGTAATAAGGATAATGAATAGCATTAACATGAGCATAATAATAATCAACAATAATTAAGCATGATATAACAATTATGATCAACTATTCCATAAGAATCCCCAAGGCCGCTCGTATCCGTGAGCACGGCTAGTATACCAGTTTTTAACTCTGCGCAGAGGTGTACACTTTCACTGTAAGTCATGATTTCCAAATGAGTAGGGAGATCAAACCCAAACACCCGAGAACCATATAAAGCCACTCAAAAGTTCGTCTAACAAGTTAGGGCCATTAGATTTCACTCGGCAGGCAGATGTAGAACCCCCCTTCCCTGTGGCACAACAACCGCAGCCTATACACACTAGGCCAGGGGCTCGCACTACACCCAACATGGCAAGCCATTCTTACGCCATTTAAGGTAACCTCTAACAAGCTAGAAAAGGTCTCTTGAACAACTAAAGCCAGAGCCATATAGCCCTCACAGCTGTACTGTATATCCCGGTTATCACTTACAGATAAGTCCTTATGGAGAGAAACCAGAGCATCAAAATAATACACATGCTCTAGCCCCCTTTTAACAATAATAAAATCATCTTAATAGTTGATTGCTTAATCCATTAATCAAATTACAAGATCATTGTTCTTAGTTTAAGCACTAGCAGTAGCTACCCATATGCATTCCCAAGGTTGACAAGGAATCAAGATAACAATCACTAAGTTATAATCTCTAAGGTTGTCAAGGTAAGCACATGCATATGTATGACAATTTGATGTATAGGTACAAGGATAGTCCTGTGTTATACTTGCCTTGATCAAAGCTCTCCAAGTGATACTGCTGACTTGGCTCAAAGTAATACTCCGAATCGTCCAAATACTGCTCACCTTCTATATTCGATCATCAATCAACAACACACATGCATCCAATCAAACATACACGAAGCAAACAAAGAGATATAATTAGAACAGTACACCAACAGTAGTAAAACAGTAATAAAAGTTTATAAAACTCTTCTACACGTTTCTACGATCACACAGACGCAAAGATCACCAAATTCGGAGTTAAAACGTGAAAGTTATGAATTTTCTAAGATTTCCTATAGATAAATAAATACTTAATTATAACCTCGAAAAATAAATTATCAAAACTAACTGTACAACTACACTAACATGTAGAGCTCGCAAATACGAACCTAACGCAACTTGAACGGATCAAATCGGAGTTAAAACGAAGATTTTATGACCAAAACAATTCTAGTGGCAAAACTGTAAATACCTGAAAACGTATTTTTGACTTATCCGGGAGAAAATACGCTTTCAAAACACGAAAACAGATTTAGAATATTGCGCTAAGGACTGCGGGTTCTAATCTGAGAAAGTCTAGGGGCTCTTTATCAATTTTACCCGCGAAGGGGTATCTTCTAATCTCAGCCCTTCATCTCGAATCCAACGGTTCGTGTTCATCATCAAGTGCACAGTGACCATCCGGCCACCTCTATCAAGTCCGGCCGGCGGCTCCTCCATGGCCGGCGACTCCTCCATGGCCGGAGAACTCCGTCTCCCCTTTTTCCGACCACGATTCACTCCGCAACCGACACCAATCGAAAGAGAAGGTCCACTCGAACTTATCTACGCGGTTTAGGAAGGCTACGACGGACTGAGGATGAAACGCGGCTCAATTAGGGCGGCGACGCCATTGTTGGCCACGGTGAGCTCCAAACCCGCGATTTAAAGCACAAAAACTTAAAAGAAGAGCATTGGGAGGGAGAAGAGAAGATGGCGAGCTCACCAAAACGAAGAACACGGCCTCAAATTCACCCGCAAGCCCCGACGACGTACCGGCCGCAAGAACCTAGGGTTCCGGCCTCCTACGCTCAATCTCACGTGATGAAGCTCGAGTTTTAGATGGAAAACGAAAAATAGAGAGTCTCCTCTTCCTATTTGTAGCCCCAAGATGCCGTATACGGGTAGGAGATCCCGGAAATCACAGGACGGATGTTGCGTTCGCTTCCGGTTCGAAGTCCGGCTCGAGTACGAAAGGAAGAAGACGACTGACCACCGGGCCCCACCTGTCAGCGAAGCAAAGAGAAAAGGCGCGCGCGGTCGGGCTCGGCTGCTGGACTCGGCTGCTGGGCCGCTGCGGCGCTGGGCGGCCCACGCGGGCAGGCGCGGCCTTCGGGCCGAGAAGGTAAGGAGGTGAGTAGTTTTCTTTTTTTTTTCTTTTGTTTCTTTTCTTTTCTAATTTTCCAAACACATTTCCAAATCAAATTTTCCTAAACCAATCAAATAAAACAAATATATCCACACCACAAAATAAAATAAATGCAACAGCATGAATGCAACACCAAATAATTTTTTTAAATTTTTAATTTCTCATTAATTGTTATCTAAATTATTTAAAATTTATTAACTCTAAAATTTGGGTGTTACAATTTCTAACTAACCAAACCTTTTTAATATTTTATTTGTCTCTTACCGCTTTCTTATTGGAAATCCTTTATTTTCTGAATCTAAGCATCGTCCAATTTACTCTAATCTCTCGAGAAAAATACCACTCAACTGTGAAAACTTACCAGTTAGAGTGGATATTTGGTAACTTTTTTTATTTTTTAAGCCAACATCAAGATTTGACGGTGATACCATATATTGTTTCTGGACACTCGATGATCCGCCCCCCTATATCTAAATCCTGGCTCCGCCCCTGCCGGCCCGATATCGACGCTGTGCTCGTCTCAGCTTCCACCTCTGCCTTGAAGAACATGAAACAAACATAGAGTCAGGAGAAAAGGGAAGACAATGGGCGGTACCATTTTAAATATTTTTTAAATGGCCAAGGCCACGCAAACGTTTCCGAATAGAAGCCAGTGCATCAAAATCATGAAGGAAACAGAAGGTACCGGACGGACGAAAATATATCCAGTGTAAAAGGTAACCGCGCATCGCTAGGAAGCCTGGCGCACGCGTGCTGAATAAGATTTGGGCCATCGCTTGCCATGTTTGATTCGGTAGCCAAAGCAAAGGTAAGGGCCTGTTTGGTTTGGGTGTCAAAGTTTAACAAATATTGTAGTATTTTCGTCTTATTTGATAAAAAGTTTTTAATCTTGGACTAATTAGGCTTAATAGATTCGTCTCGTAAATTACTCCTAATCTGTGCCGACATGCATGCAATTAGTCTACATTTAGTACTCCATGTATTTGAGGGAACTTTGATGTGACGGGAGTTAAACTTTAACCGCTTGAAACCAAATAGGCCCTAAATTATTCCTGAAGTATTATTCATGCAATTAGCCCAGGCTGTCTGCACTGGCCAAACGCTGAGTCGTCCTGCAGCTACAAACCTGCTGGTGATTACTTTAGTCTGTCTTATCAGATGTTTGAAGCCCACGACTAAACTTTAGTTCCTATTTAGCTCATGTGTGTGCTAATCTTGAAATAATTAGGCTTAATATATTCATATGATGAATTAGTTTTTATTTATATAATTAGTTTTGTAATTAGTCAATACTTTATACTACTAATTAGCATCAAACATTCGATGTGACGGAACTAAAGTTTAGTCCCTTGGAACCAAACACCCCCTAAACTAATCCCACAACGAGATATCACAATCATATCCGGAATATAATCTGATCTTGTACCGTCGTACGTTAGAGGAATCAAGCATTCATGTGGTGGTTTGCTCGATCCACATTTTCTGTCAGCGAAAGAGCACATGTCGAGCAGAGCAGCAGAGGTTTTTTCAATTCCAAGCTCCAGGACGTGCCACACAACGGATTCACATGCCTAGGCGACCAACTGAGTGACTGAGGTCTGAGGGCACTCCCAACGCAGTGAGGTTTGAGGGCACTCCCAAGTCCCAACGCAGACCTAAGGATAGCTTAGGCCCTGTTTGTTTGAGGAGTTAAATTTTAACTCCCATCACATCGAATGTTGCGGTACATGTATGGAGTACTAAATGTAGACTAATTCCATGCATGTTGACATAGTTTAGGAGTTTTTTACGAGACGAATCTATTAAGCCTAATTACTCTATGATTGGAAACTTTTTGTCAAATAAGACGAGAGTGTTACAGTGCAAGTTAAACTTTAACTCCTCAAACCAAACACCCCTTTATTTATCACGCTGCCACATCAGCATTTTGATGATGTAGAAGCCAATTAAGGGGGTGTTTGGTTTGATGTGTTAAAGTTTAACAAACACTGTAGCACTTTCGTCTTATTTGACAAAAAGTTTCCAATCTTGGACTAATTAGGCTTAATAGATTCGTCTCGTAAATTACTCCTAATCTGTGTCGACATGCATGCAATTAGTCTACATTTAGTACTCCATGCATTTGAGGGAACATTGATGTGATGGGAGTTAAACTTTAACAAAAGGTAACCAAACAGGCCCTAAATAAAGAAAGAGAATGAAACCATTTCTTAGTTAGAAACCATGTCAGCCCACGTGGTTTGCATCTCTCCTCTGCAAACCCTGTGCACCATAGACGTGGGAGCTCGCCGGCGCGGTCACCGGGACGGAGCTGCTCGCAGCTTCTCGCATGGCCGGTGGGAACTTACAGGCAAAGCCGTCGGAGCGAACGCGGAGTCGCTCACACGGACGCGGCCACCGGTGCAGAGCTCGCTGGCGCGGCCACCGACACTCGATGACATCCTCTGAGCTCGCGGACTTGGAGTTGCTTAGGAGGCAGCTGGCACTCGATGACGTCCTCGGAGCTCGCCTGCGCGCGGCCGCCAGTGCAGTGAGGAGTAGGTGTGCGGAGCTCAAGCCGCTCGTCGACCACACAAAGACCCACGCAAAGGATTGCGACGAGAGACAGAAGCAACAAGAGAATGATCGGCTAGATTTTTAGCTGCCCCCCTTAAAAAAATACTGTATTGGGAAGAATGGTTTCTATGTGTAGTGTCTTAAGCTATGCTTTGTTGGGACTGCCCTGACCATGCACCATTAGTAAACTCGTTCGTAGCACATGCCGTTAATGGAGGTGATTGACTGAGCATCTAATATATAATTTGACATCAGCACAAGTTTAGTTCTTCGAAGGTACTCGTAGAAACAGAAATGGGTTGTGTATGTGCGTGCCGTTCATGGAGGAGATTGACTGAGCATCTAATGTGTGTACTGTGTTTAAAAAATATATATAATGCTCAACATGCCGCATGTGCGCAACACGTCTGAGGGGACTAAACTAATCTCGCACGAGAGACGACAGTCCGGAATATAATCTGATCTCGTGAGAGAAATCAGGTATTCATGTGGTTGTTTACTTGATCCACGGTTTGTGTCCGGGAAAGCACACGTACGACCTGCATGGAAGTGTGTAATGATGGAAGGAATGCATGCGATATATAATCATTTCTTTGTATTTATCAAAATATACAGTACAGTAGTACACGATTACTATATGGCATCTAAATGGAATGTTACAGGTGATTGATACACTGATCAGAATGAAGGAAGGCAACTAATCAGGGCCTCGTCGCATGCCAATAAAGATGGCCTAGGTCATGCAGTACAGGCACAGTTGTTGACATCGGCTAATAAGCTCGTCATGACGACCATGGCACTCGGCAGCCAGAAGAAACTAGCCATCGCCATGGCCATCTGCGCCGCGTCGCTCGCCTCCGCTCTAACCGCCGCCACCGTGGCCAAGAACTCCCCAGAGGACTACGTCGAGCTCCACAACGCGGTGCGCGCTGTGGCCGGCGCCGGCCCGGTGTCCTGGGACGGCGAGGCGGCGCGGCACGCAGCCAAGCGCGCCGCCACGGGCTGCGCTGCAGGCCTCCGTAGTAGCAGGTCGACTGCTGTTGGTGGCGTTTACGGGGAGAACGTCTTCCGTGGCACTGGCACGCCGGGGCGGCAGGCCTGGGCGGCCGCCGACGCCATGCGCGCGTGGACGGCGCCCGCGGCTAGGGAGTACGTTCAGGTCGTGTGGACGGGTTCAGACAGGGTCGGCTGCGCCCGCGCCGTCTGCGACGTCGGCGTCGTCATTAGCTGCAGCTACAAACCTGCTGGTAAGCAAGTGGTGCCACGTTGCGGAGAATGAGTGTTCAATTTGAAGGCCAACTCCCATAAAACCTGCCGAAATCTAGCGTATGCTTGTGTGACATGTCATAGAATCGTTACTTTTCATTATATAAACTGATATTATATACCATTTTGTAATGCAGGGGCTTAATTTACAATACATTGTTGGTGATCTATGTTAATTTGCTTGTTCGATTTTCGTTTTACCATCAACATACAGATGTATTTTGTTGATGAAACAAACTGCTACTAATCTGTTGTTCTTTATCACTCTTTTTTAGTGAAGGAAGAACTGAGAGGGGCGCCACTTCCTAGCTATTGTAGGTACAACATTAGTCGTTGCTTTAACTGCCCGATTTGCTAAAATATTTTCCGAGTATGTGAAGACAAATGTTTGTGCTAACAAATAATGAAACTTGAGGATCTGATTATATTCGAGGTAGTATTTTCCATCTCATGAGTCTGTTCATAATTTGCTTTTATACTGTTAGTTGCTAAAAAAATGTTTATCTTTGTTGAGCATACTGTTCACAACTTAAGCAACGTATCTATTCAATATTATAAAGGCACTGCTAGCATCGAGACGCTGCTCCTAAACGTTTGATTCGAGCATGTTTAGATACCCGTCTTTCTCTGTATCTTCCACGTGACTTATTCCACAACAGGAGCGTGTAGCACAACGCCACACCCACATCCCTGCCGTGCCTAACAGATGCAAGGAGGGCTCGAGGGGCGTCTACGACGGGCCAGGCTCTCGTGTTGCATGTGCCTGCCCCACACATCTGACGCACGAGAGAGAGACACAAGAAAGAGAGGGAGAGAAAAATATTTGTCAGTGCAGTACAAAACAATAAAATCTGATAGAAGCTAGAGGAAAGAACACCAGCAAAAGTGATTAGTTTCTGCCCCATCACAACATGTTTTATGCAAAAGATTCACGAAACAAAACAAGACATCAGCCACAACATCTCCATGAGTTGCTATGACATCATAAAAGCACATGTCACAACGTAGCAGAAAAATGACCCTGTTCGCAACAACAAAATGATTCAGTCTCAACAATAGAAGCTATAGATAGGAACATCAGAAATATGGTAAGTTTCTACCTCATTGCAGCAAGTTTTTGTGCACAAACATTCATGAAACAAATCAAGACATCAGGCGTAACATCCTTGAATTGCTATTGCAACATCACAAAACCACATATTGCAACATAAAAAAAAGGCCATGTTTACAATATCATAATATGTTTTTGTTGCAACATCTCTTAATCAACAAGCAAAATCAACAACTGTTGCACCTCAGTTTTATTGTTGCAACATGAGAAATCATTTACTGTAACATCTTAGTCTACTGCAACATGGAAAATCAATAAAATGCAACATCCAGCAGTCAGCTAATGGAACATCAAAATAAATGCAATGCAACATCTCTAATCATCATGAGAAAATAATTGCTTACTGCAACACCAAACATTCATGTAGCTAGTCTCATTGCAGCAACATGAGAGACCATGTACTGAAAAATCTAAATTTATTGTAGAAACATGAGAAAATCTCCTGATGCAACATAGAAAAACAACAAATACAACATTCCAAAAAATATATATTGAGCAATTGCAGCCCCAGATCCAAAGAGGAGGGTATGGATCTTGGCATCCCCGAGCAGCACAAGGTGTCCAGCTTAGAACATGAGCAATTGCAGCCCTAGTCCAAAGAGAGTGTGGATTTGGGCATCCATGAGCAGTGGCTTATCGATCGATGAAGGTAGATGGGCGTGGGAGGGAGAGAGAGAGAGAGGCTGCTTCTTGCTCGCCACTCCCAGTGGGAGCTAGAGACGGAGAAAAACATGCTAGGGACGCGGAGGAGAGGAAACAAGGCAAGCCCTGACCATAGGGCATGGTGGAGAGAGAGGCAGCTAGAGAGTGAGCGAGGGTGGAGAAGGTGGCGGCTTCGGACAAACGGCGAGACAGGAACTCGAGCGGTGGCACTCGGTAGTCAGCAAGAAAGAAGATCCGGCAGATGACTAATACAGATAGAATGGGGAGACAAGCCAAGTTTTGATAAGTTGGTGGAGATGGAGACACAGTTATACAGAAGGTGTTGGGCTGTTGGGGCCGAGCCACATTGCGTTTGAAAAATTATGCCATCCGGTCGCCCGCGTGGAAGTATTGTCGATATTATAATGATCATGCTCTCAACATTAGTTAAGAGTAAGGATGAAAACAGTCGGAAAACCCCTAAACCGTTTTCTACTTTTACATTTGAATACGAAGACGAAAGCGAAAGTGGTAAAGCTAGACACGAAAACAAACACGAACTTATGAAATATCGAAAACGAACCAAATCGAGCGGAATGATGTCGAACACAATCAGTATACGAAAATCAATACTGAATACCGACCCATAGGACATGAGTTTTTCCTCGTGCTAACATTCACTAAAAGTTTAAATTTTTAAAATTTTACAACAAATTAAAACTTGGTGAACTTATTTTCTGCAAAACTATTTGGAAAATCTTTTTCCAAAAACATTATGTAACCCCTTCCTAGATTTTTCTAGGAATTACAAAAGTTGTCACAATAATACACAATCTTTGGGCTAGTTTCTATTCCGTCCTCTCCCTACACTTGGCCCAAGAGCCCACTTGGCCCGAGCCACTCAGCATGGCAGGCCGGCTAGCAGGTAGCAGCAGCCAACTCCCACGCTGCATGCAAGCTGCGAGTGCCAGCCGTAGGTGCCCTTCTCAATTTGTCCCACCTCGCTTACACACGTAAGATTGAGAGAGCCCGCTGCGTAACGCGCCTTGTGGTGTCATCTGCTTTAGGTGGCTGGCCTGTGCATAAGATTGGGTTCTTGTTTGAGCCAAATTCGGTTTTGGGATGTTTCGAATTAAAAGTAGAAAGTAGGGATCGATTGAAAAATATCTAAATTGTTTTTGTTCTGATTTTGAATTTGGTTGTCTGAGAATATGAATTGATTGGATCAAATAGAAAAAATGATGTGGTTCGGTACAGGATATTTCTGTACTGTTTTCATGCTTAGTGAAGAGGACAAATGATGACGGTCAGATTAGAAGTCATTCCTAACCTTGTGGTTGATGAGTTGTCTATCTCGCAATATGTGATGACACAATTCTTTTTACGGATCATATAGAGCAAACACTCATGCACCTTAATATTTATTATGGCATGAAGAAATAAAGTGAGTCCCAGAAGTCACCACAAAATATGAACTTAACGAGATGCATGGAAAAATGGCCCGCAACACCATCATCATTACCACAACACCATCGTCATTACCACACTGTCGTTGCAAACTCAAGTCTTTGGGAAAGAACATCTGCAAAAGCTGTAGGCATGGTACGTCATTACCACACTGAAGATGTATGTATTACTACACACATGGATTACGTTATTACAATAAAGATCATCCGCATAGATAAAGACAAACAAAACTCTCCGTGTGAGGCCGTGAGGGGCTCTGAATAACCCGTTGATATGTCATCCCATTCTTGGGTCAGAAAATTTCCAGCCCAGTAGCCAATCAATAAAGATCAATCAGAATTTCGGCCTACGTGTAAACTCAGCCATGCAATGGGAAGCCCGGCAGCCGATGTTAAACCACGGAGGCGTGTTTCCATGGGCCGAACGAATGGGTGGCCGTGTGACAAGTGGGCCGAAGAGATGACTGGCCACTCGCCCTTTCAGTGCTCGGCCAAGGTCCTGCCCAGCTTTACCAAACCGCAGGCCGGAGTCAGCAACGCCCAGATGTTGGTTGGTAGTCCTTTATTGCCTTATGCAAAAAGTCAACTTTGTCTCTCTCAACTATCGCGAAAGTCAGCTTTTCCTTCTTAAACTCTAAAACCAGAAATAATTCCTCACTCATCTCTCAAAACCGATCACTTGACCTCCATTGTTGTTTCTCTTGGTGGTTTTTCTTTTTTCATTTATGTTTATTTCGGTTGAATCTTTAAAATTTCATAATAAATCACCAACAGATCATAAAATGGAAAATCTGATTGTGTTGGACTCTGCATGAGTATGAACATATCATATGGTTTTCTTTAGAAAAAAGTTTTTACTATAACTTTAAATCTATGTTTTCTATAATTAATTTATGGCTACAGTTTCTCTGGTCCAATTATGTTGAAACTTTTATGATGAATTAATCATTGCATGCTTGAGTTGTAGAAAAATTTCATGCTTATTGGATCATATATGACTGACTTATAGATTTATCTAGGTTTATCTAGATAAAACTATAACTCAATCATACATGATCAAATGAACATGAAATTTTTGCTATGGGGGTGTTTAATTCCTGGGGTAAAAAAATTTGGGGTGTCACATTGGATGTTTCATAGGATGTTAGGGGTGTTCTGATACTAACAAAAAAACTAATTACATAACTCGCCTGAAAACCGTAAGACGAATTTATTAAGCCTAATTAATCTGTCATTAGCACATGTGTGTACTGTAGCATTTTGTTGTCAAATCATGGACTAATTAGACTTTAAAAAATTCGTCAGGCAAATTTATTACAATATGTGTAATTAGTTATGTTTTTCATCTACATTTAATACTTCATGCATGTGTCCAAACATCTAATGTGACGGGGTGAAAAATTTTGGGAAGGAACAAAACAAGGCCTATATCTCAAGCATTCAATGGTTGTCTCATCGTAAAAATTTTACCATTATTGGACAACAGAACTGCAGCTATGAATTAATTATAGAAAAGTTTAGATCTAAAGCTACAAAAAAACATTGTACTAAAACATAACCATATCATATCCTATGTTTACTGCGTAGATCTACTCATGGACTCCAAAAAAAATTTCATGCTCATTGGATTATGTATGACTGAGTTATAAATTTAATTTCATTTAAAAACTATTTAACAAACATAAACCTAGATAAATCTATAACCCAATCATACGTGATCCAATGATGGGCATGAAATATTTTCTATAGATCAAGCATGTAATGATTGGCTCACCATAAAAATTTCACCACAATTAGACTAGAGAAACCGCAACTATGAATCAATTAATTAAAGAAAAACATAGATCTAAAGATATAACAAAAGTGGACTTTTTCCTTTCTTTACTGGCCCTGCTGGCCCATAAAATTGGAGAATTACATTGTCGGTAGCCAAGGCCCAAGAGGTATCAATTACAATCTCAACACTAGGATTACATTTCCCCTAATAAGAAAAATTGAACACCAAATATTCAACACACTTCATAGTCTTTTGCGGCACAGGTTTGCCTCGTCCTTGCATTCATTGAGGCCTTGGCTTATCGTCATCGTTTGCTTTTGGGGTGGTAGTTCACCAATATATATAAACAGTAAAACTAGTGATATAATTTTGGATAGTAGGGTAGCACAATTAGTGGATAGTATATGCTTTCTAGAAAGTACTGTTCGTGATTAGTTAGGTACATTTCTAGAAAGGCCGCTACTACAAGCCATATGATTTATGCACATAATTTAGTGCCAAATCATATGTGTACTGTGTGAGATGCTGTGTTTATTAATAATATTGTGCGTAATACACCGAAATAAACGAAGAAAATCTTTCAAGTGACAGCTGACAGGGTCCTGATGCCTGAAAAAAAAACAAGATAGAATTACACTTGGCATCTGTGACCATATGCAGCCATTTTAGCCGGCAGGGATCCTGCAGCAACCAGCCAAATCCAGCAAAAACAAACAAAAAGGAACGATGCTAGCTTGGCTGCAACCTCACAAGAAAACTTCAAACGGTAGCGATTACAACAAGGACTTGTGTATAGTGCCAAATGCCTTGAACAAGTAAGCCTCCATAACAACAAAAAGGAAGGTGGTACCAACCACAGTATAAATCTTGGATGAGCCGGACATAAGCTCACGCTAGTTTGCAAAGAAATGACGGCCTTCTTAGAGAGAGCCCTTGCTGCTGTATCCCTGGTCCTTCGAGTTCTCACGCTCCTCCTCCTTATAGCTTCTCTTATCATTATGGTGACCAACAAAATTTATGTTGGACCGTTTAGCGCCCTAGAGGACCCACCAAATTTCACCTTTCGGGACCGTTTAGCATACAGGTGAGAATTACGAAGGACCTCTCCTCATCTGTCAATTTCTTTTTCTGTTGTAAAATTTGGTCGATTAGTTGCTCAATTTTAAGTTCGTGTGCATTCTTTCGTTACTTTTTTTCAGATATGTTGTATCTGCAGCCGTCATTGGATGTGCTTACACTTTGCTGGTGCTTCCATTCGCCGTCATCCATGTAGCCCAGGGAAGGAAAATTGGGCGCGGCGGTGCTACTGTTCTTCACATTTTCACTGATGTGGTAAGTATCTTGCTATTACATTTTTTAAAATAATGAATTTTATTAATCCGGCCTGTATATCCACGAAGGATATATGTCACACCCAAAATTTTCTATTTTGGGTTGTGCATGAAAAACACTAAATAAAATAAATGATTTCAATGTTTGAATAAATTTATTAGATAAGTTAAGTTGTTGCTAATTTAAATATAGAAAATTGTGATTTTAAACTTTTTCATATTAATTTGATAATGTGGTGTTTGTGTGATGCTTGACTTTGGTGTTGGTGAGTGCTATTATTTTCAAAATACCGTAAGACGACGTTTACTTCTCATCGGAAAACTTTTCGGTATTTTCTGGATCCAAAATTCCAATTTCCGTGAGCTTAATCTTTTTCCTTGATCTCTTCATCCATCTTTTCATAAGCTCCAAATACTTTATTTGGGTTCCTTATGTTCCATAATGTCTCTAGAAATTTCCCTCGAATTTTCGGAGTTTTCGGAGTATTTTTCGCGGCTTAAATAATAATTCTGGACTTTTCCTAGAATTATTTTATCCACGAAATTAATTAATTCCGAAAAGTTTCCAAACCCTACAACTATATATATGCCGGCGTAGCCCTCGACGCCCTGGTTCCAGAAGTACAACTCTTATCGCGAGCCGTCGCTCGTAGCTCTCTTTATCTCTCGCCGTATCTTAAATATACGTATATACATGTATACGTGTATGCAAGTGACTTACGTGACCAGCTAGCTAGCTAATGCCAGGACGCTGCATCCCTGTCTCCTATCCCCTGTACATGAGCAGAAATCATTTTCTATTAGTCTAATACCTTGATAATGGGCCTTAATGTCTATTTAGACCTATTACGGAGGTGGACGGTGCAACATCAAATTAGCACCATATCGCTAGTTGACGTGAAGGTGGAGAGTCTTCCTCCCTATATATATGTCCGGCCTGCCTGCTAGCCCTGTTTTCCACCGCTGTCGCCGCCGCTGTTGCCGCCGCCGCTATCGCCGCCGCCGCGATCTGTTCATATGTCCATCCCGTGCGGCCGTGCCGTTGCCATGTCGACGTACTCCGAATTCTCCATCACGCCTGCATTTGTCACCGTGATGTTCCTCGCCAACCAACCTCGAATTCATTAGTCCATGTTGCCACTGGATAAAAGCGACCGCAGTGCGTGGCAATTCCTAGGCGTGTCGTCGATGCAGCTGTCGATTCATAATTCAGGGCTGCGGAATTCTACGTGAAAGCTGTCTCATGCAAAGGCGACGTCGTCGTCGCTGTGCGTGTGTGCATAGCGCTGTTTTCTGCTGTGATGCGGATGCGATCAATTTTTCTGACGCTGGTTAAATTGACATTTGCATCGTCCGCCTCCTCCCAGGTCAGCCACCTCCTCATTACGATCGAGCACGTCATGATCCTAATGAACTGATTGATTGACAAGCATTAGTACTAATAGTACAGCGGTACAGCTAGAGCTCTGAGATTACAGATTTTTGTGTTTAAAGCCTCTTTATATATGTTTATTAGCTATGCAAATATATAAAGATTCGTTCTCCGCACAGTCACAGATTGACGAGGTTTAGAATAATACTCGATCGGGTAGGCTAATACTCCACACGACCACACGTACACCAGATTAGGTGAAACATTCGGACCTGAATACCTGATAATGTTCCAAAGCTCGTTAGTTAACAGATGGCAATGGGTATTAGGTTTGCAACCTTTGTTAGGTGTAGCAGATGAAGTCTCTCTCGATCGTACTCAGTATGTACTGTATCTTTCAGTAGAAAACGATGTGCTCTTTAATTTGATTGCTGGACGCCGTCCATTGGGCGCATGGCCCTGATCTAGCTATCTTCATGCCCTGTCTTTGTTTAGATGGACGTATGCACGCACGAACAAGTAGGTTTATATACTGGTAATTATACATAGCATGCTAATTTGATTAACTGTTAACTTAAATATGTTTTAAACTGTACTTAGTGTAAACGCAGGATGCATACCATTAGATGCTCTAACTTGTTATTTTGTTATACAAATTAAATTATATAATCGACATATAAAGAATATTGAAATATTTATAATTAATTAAGACATGACTAGAGCGAGCTTGGTAATGAAATTAAAATGCATAGCGGCTAATATGAATTAATGCATTTCACTTGGTTTTGTTTAGTTAAAAGTAATTAGCTAGTTTGATGACATCATGCATAAGTTTTGTGGCCGTTTTTCTTTAGGAAAACAAATCCCGAAATACAATAGAAATACGTATACACATACAATTTTGTTTAGGCCATATCTTCCATGTTTTAACTCCGATTTGACCCGTTCAAGTTGCGTTAGGTTTGTATTTGCAAGCCCTATATGTTAGTGTAGCTGTACAGTAGGTTTGAAAAGTTTAATTTTCGAGTTTATATTAAAGTAATTATTTATCTATAGGAAATCTTAGAAAATTCATAACTTTCACGTTTTAAGTCCGATTTTTGTGATCTTTACGTCTGTGTGATCGTAGCAACGTGTAGAATAGTTTTGTAAGCTTTCCTAAATGTTTTTCTACTGTTGGTGTACTGTTCTAATTGTATCTTTTGTTTGCTTCGTGTATGTTTGCTCGGAATGTTTGTATGTTGATGCTTGGTGATCGAATTTAGACGGTGAGCAGTACTACGACGATTAGGAGTATTATTTTGAGCCGGACCAGCAGTATCTATCGGAGAACTTTGATCAAGGCAAGTATAACATGGGACCATCCTTGTTACCTATTCACTGAAATTATCATACATATGCATGTGTCCTCCTTGACAACCATAGAGATTATAACTTAGCTATTGATATCTTGTTTCCTTGTCACCTATGGGTTGTGCATTTGGGTAGCTATTGCTAGTGCTTAATCATGAACAATGATCTTGTAATTTTGATTAATGGATTAAGCAATCAACCTTTAATGATGATTTTATTACTGTTGAAAAGGGGGCTGGAGCAAGGGGTTATATTGTTGCTCTAGTTTCTCTCCATAAGGACTTATCTGTACGTGATCATCCGGGACATACAGTACAGCTGTGAGGGCTATATGGCTCTGGCTCTAGTTGTTCAAGAGACCTTTTCTAGCTTGTTAGTGGTTACCTTAAATGGCGTAAGAATGGCTTGACACTTTGGGTGTAGTGCGAGCCCCTGGCCTAGTGTGTATAGGCTGCGGTTGTTGTGCCACAGGGAAGGGGGGTTCTACATCTGCCTGCCGAGTGAATCTAATGGCCCTAACTTGTTAGACGAACTCTTGAGTGGCTTTATATGGTTTTCAATGTTCTGGGCCTTGCAAACCCATGCATTTGGAAATCATGACTCACAGTGAAAGTGTACACCTCTGCGCAGAGTTAAAAACTGGTATACTAGCCGTGCTCACGGATACGAGCGGCCTTGGAACATTTACAGATAGATGATCACCATTGTTATATCATGCTTAATTATTGTTGTTATTATTATGCTCATGTTAATGCTATTCATTATCTTTATTACAATTGATCATTGGCTCATTAATGGGAATTGGAATAACTTGATGCTACTCAATTGCTAATTATATGATGATTAAAAGCTAAACGCAGTCAAACAGTGTCTAGCCTTTTTGAGCCTCATGTACCCTGTGTTATATTTGTTGAGTTCGACATGGACTCACTCTTGCTATTTCCCCCATACTCCAGTGTGTAGTAAGATGCTTCTCGGAAGAAGGACAAAGGTGTAGTGGAGTTTTCAGAAGACTAGTAGAAGTGCTAGGCATATGTTACCCCCAGTCAGCCGTCCCTGAGAAGAATGGAGCCTGAAGTTTAGTCACCGTTCCGCGATACTCTGATGTAAGTGTTAATATAGCTATGTATACGTTATATAATAACATTGTTTCTGATACTTTTTCATTCTGACATATGTGTGGACTTCCTGGGCACACATATGGCGAGCCTGGTTTTGTTCTTTAGAAAACCGGGTGTGACAGAGTGGTATCAGAGCGGTGTTGACTGTAGGACGTATGCCAAGTAGCACCGGACGTATTCTAAAACTTATTTTACTATAAAACTATTTTGTGATCCCTTGATTCATTGATTTGACTATTCCTCTTCCTTGTCCTATTGTATCTCCTCCTTGATAGCTTCCTTTGAGCTATTTCTGCCTATCCCATTGATTTTTGTTTTGTTGTTGTTAAAAAAAAAAGTTTTCTGATCTTACCTGGTTCAAAGATTCGATGGCATTTCATCATCCATACTTTTCTATAGGATGACCACCATTGTTGAAGAAGCACGTGTAGTACCGATGATGTGATGTGTGCTTGTTTTGCTTGATGTATTGCTTGTGTGTTGCCTTGTTTTCGTGTTTCAAAGGTGGCTTGGAAGAAATAAGTCTTGAGGAGTAGCTCGATCCATGTTAAGAGGGGTAGGTTTTACGTAATACTCCGCATGCTGATTTCTATAGCAGTCTGCAATGTTTCTATTATATCTCAAGATATGGACATGAGAAATTTATAAAATTTTACTGGGAATAACTAGACTTCTGTATCTTTCCAAACCCACTGGACTTATCTTTTTATCTATTATGAGCTAAGAGATATACCTGTTCCAAGTTGGGGTCACTGCGCAGTCTGGAATCCTGAAACAGTTTCGGTTAAGTTCAGTTTTTGACTAACTTATGGACAGAATCTGGAAAAGTGTTGTGAATAAAAGTTGTAGATAATTTTATAAGCTTTCCAATCATGTAAAGATCACTTCATTTGGATCTTTGTAGCTCGAGTTATGTCAGATTTACTGGACTGCTAAAATTGGAATTCGCCCAGAAATTTTCTGCATTACTTCCTTATCTTGTATAAGTGAATATATCATTGGATATCTTTGAATCTCATTGATTTGCCTTGGAATCTTACATTAGAGATGATTATGGTTATCTAGTATAAAAGGAGATGCAAGTTACTTTGGTGTCCCCTAGTTTCTTTTTCTTAAGAGGGGTAGCAAAGTTGTGAGTGTTGTAAGATGAAGGTTTCCTATGTCCTAGTGCTTCACTTGGAAGAAGTGGTTATCTCTATGATTGGAAGTCTACTCATGTGCTAGTGTTGTTTGCTTGAGATCAGTGCTTTGTTGGATCATCTACAAGAAGCTCGAGTATTCGTCAGGACTAGTCTTCACTTTAAGCTATCATCAGTTGGAAGTTTAACATTCAATTCAACATACTCTATACAAGTTAGCATGGACGACATAGGAAGGAGATGTTGGAAGTCTATAGTTAGTTTCCTGGAAACTTAGATGACATCACCCCCATATCAAGTATGTTTAGTAAGTTTTAAGTGAAGTGAGTTTTCTACTTGGATAGGTATTCTCTAGTGGAGTTACTATGAAGAAGAGCTCAAGAGAGTTGAATGTGGAAAGCTCTTAAGGCTGTAAGTGTGGCATTTATTGGGATTATAAGAGCGACATCTACGTGGATCACAAGAATCTGAGGGATATCTTCGCTATGTTGGTTTTGAACCTATGGTATCATTATCAGTTTGATCCTGATCAAGATTTTTATGAATTGCAAAGTGTTGCCTTCAATGACATTGCTAGGTGGAACAAAATCTTTGTTAAGTGGGGTAGTGTCTGCTACCATCAACAATCTCAAGCGACGAGGTACGAAGAACTGAAGACCAAACCTTATCTTTCTTGTCATCTTTTGGCTATCCTTGATCCACGTCTTATATCTCATCAACGCAAAGCAAAGAAGCATGAAGACTTGAAAATTAGGGTTATCTATCTCTCTAATCTCTCTGAATCTTGTTCCTACCTTATCCTGTCTTTTTAGAACAGTCTGTCTTCTTTAGCTTATATCTCTATTTTTGGATGCCCAAAAATCATGGATAAATTCTGGACAACAGTAGACTTCAATATCTTTCTCTGACCATAAGAACCACCCTGATAGCTATTATGTTTTGGGAGTTATGAAAATCACAAGGCGACGCATTTGTGCTGTCAGCAACCTGGAATAGTATCTGTTGTGTACAGTTTTCGACTACCTTAACTGCAGAATCTGGAGAAGTGTTCTATAAGGAAGTTGTAGTAAATTTGATAAGCTTTCCAACGGTATAAGCTATAATATCATTGGATTCATAGAACTTGAGTTATAACTGTATTTCTGCACTGCCATTTTTCTGCTCGCGAGGAAATGGAGGTTACTTGTTCTTGCATATGCTCATGAATCTCTCTGGGATGCGAGAAGGACATGATGATAGTTATCACTCAGAAACAAATGCAATCTATCCATTGGTGTTCTCCAATTGATCTCTTCTTAAGGGGTTTGCCGAACTAAAAGACGATACATGATGGAGGATTTATACGTTCTATTTTCGTCATCTGGAAGCATCAGCTATCTACATGGTTGCAAAGTCATTATCGAGCGCAAGTATCTTTTCTCAGAGTGGGTAACCTGTTGGAACCATCTATAAGGATCGTAAGTGTCTAAAAGACACCTTTACAAAGTTGGTTATGAGTTTGTGGCATCATCATTGCATAAGAGTTGATGAAGGAAAAGTGAAGACTTGCAGAATCAACTTTATCTTTCTCCCTAGTCTCTCTAAATCTCGGGACGAGATTCCTGTTAAGTGGGGTAGATTTGTCACACCCAAAATTTTCTATTTTGGGTTGTGCATGAAAAACACTAAATAAAATAAATGATTTCAATGTTTGAATAAATTTATTAGATAAGTTAAGTTGTTGCTAATTTAAATATAGAAAATTGTGATTTTAAACTTTTTCATATTAATTTGATAATGTGGTGTTTGTGTGATGCTTGACTTTGGTGTTGGTGAGTGCTATTATTTTCAAAATACCGTAAGACGACGTTTACTTCTCATCGGAAAACTTTTCGGTATTTTCTGGATCCAAAATTCCAATTTCCGTGAGCTTAATCTTTTTCCTTGATCTCTTCATCCATCTTTTCATAAGCTCCAAATACTTTATTTGGGTTCCTTATGTTCCATAATGTCTCTAGAAATTTCCCTCGAATTTTCGGAGTTTTCGGAGTATTTTTCGCGGCTTAAATAATAATTCTGGACTTTTCCTAGAATTATTTTATCCACGAAATTAATTAATTCCGAAAAGTTTCCAAACCCTACAACTATATATATGCCGGCGTAGCCCTCGACGCCCTGGTTCCAGAAGTACAACTCTTATCGCGAGCCGTCGCTCGTAGCTCTCTCTATCTCTCGCCGTATCTTAAATATACGTATATACATGTATACGTGTATGCAAGTGACTTACGTGACCAGCTAGCTAGCTAATGCCAGGACGCTGCATCCCTGTCTCCTATCCCCTGTACATGAGCAGAAATCATTTTCTATTAGTCTAATACCTTGATAATGGGCCTTAATGTCTATTTAGACCTATTACGGAGGTGGACGGTGCAACATCAAATTAGCACCATATCGCTAGTTGACGTGAAGGTGGAGAGTCTTCCTCCCTATATATATGTCCGGCCTGCCTGCTAGCCCTGTTTTCCACCGCTGTCGCCGCCGCTGTTGCCGCCGCCGCTATCGCCGCCGCCGCGATCTGTTCATATGTCCATCCCGTGCGGCCGTGCCGTTGCCATGTCGACGTACTCCGAATTCTCCATCACGCCTGCATTTGTCACCGTGATGTTCCTCGCCAACCAACCTCGAATTCATTAGTCCATGTTGCCACTGGATAAAAGCGACCGCAGTGCGTGGCAATTCCTAGGCGTGTCGTCGATGCAGCTGTCGATTCATAATTCAGGGCTGCGGAATTCTACGTGAAAGCTGTCTCATGCAAAGGCGACGTCGTCGTCGCTGTGCGTGTGTGCATAGCGCTGTTTTCTGCTGTGATGCGGATGCGATCAATTTTTCTGACGCTGGTTAAATTGACATTTGCATCGTCCGCCTCCTCCCAGGTCAGCCACCTCCTCATTACGATCGAGCACGTCATGATCCTAATGAACTGATTGATTGACAAGCATTAGTACTAATAGTACAGCGGTACAGCTAGAGCTCTGAGATTACAGATTTTTGTGTTTAAAGCCTCTTTATATATGTTTATTAGCTATGCAAATATATAAAGATTCGTTCTCCGCACAGTCACAGATTGACGAGGTTTAGAATAATACTCGATCGGGTAGGCTAATACTCCACACGACCACACGTACACCAGATTAGGTGAAACATTCGGACCTGAATACCTGATAATGTTCCAAAGCTCGTTAGTTAACAGATGGCAATGGGTATTAGGTTTGCAACCTTTGTTAGGTGTAGCAGATGAAGTCTCTCTCGATCGTACTCAGTATGTACTGTATCTTTCAGTAGAAAACGATGTGCTCTTTAATTTGATTGCTGGACGCCGTCCATTGGGCGCATGGCCCTGATCTAGCTATCTTCATGCCCTGTCTTTGTTTAGATGGACGTATGCACGCACGAACAAGTAGGTTTATATACTGGTAATTATACATAGCATGCTAATTTGATTAACTGTTAACTTAAATATGTTTTAAACTGTACTTAGTGTAAACGCAGGATGCATACCATTAGATGCTCTAACTTGTTATTTTGTTATACAAATTAAATTATATAATCGACATATAAAGAATATTGAAATATTTATAATTAATTAAGACATGACTAGAGCGAGCTTGGTAATGAAATTAAAATGCATAGCGGCTAATATGAATTAATGCATTTCACTTGGTTTTGTTTAGTTAAAAGTAATTAGCTAGTTTGATGACATCATGCATAAGTTTTGTGGCCGTTTTTCTTTAGGAAAACAAATCCCGAAATACAATAGAAATACGTATACACATACAATTTTGTTTAGGCCATATCTTCCATGTTTTAACTCCGATTTGACCCGTTCAAGTTGCGTTAGGTTTGTATTTGCAAGCCCTATATGTTAGTGTAGCTGTACAGTAGGTTTGAAAAGTTTAATTTTCGAGTTTATATTAAAGTAATTATTTATCTATAGGAAATCTTAGAAAATTCATAACTTTCACGTTTTAAGTCCGATTTTTGTGATCTTTACGTCTGTGTGATCGTAGCAACGTGTAGAATAGTTTTGTAAGCTTTCCTAAATGTTTTTCTACTGTTGGTGTACTGTTCTAATTGTATCTTTTGTTTGCTTCGTGTATGTTTGCTCGGAATGTTTGTATGTTGATGCTTGGTGATCGAATTTAGACGGTGAGCAGTACTACGACGATTAGGAGTATTATTTTGAGCCGGACCAGCAGTATCTATCGGAGAACTTTGATCAAGGCAAGTATAACATGGGACCATCCTTGTTACCTATTCACTGAAATTATCATACATATGCATGTGTCCTCCTTGACAACCATAGAGATTATAACTTAGCTATTGATATCTTGTTTCCTTGTCACCTATGGGTTGTGCATTTGGGTAGCTATTGCTAGTGCTTAATCATGAACAATGATCTTGTAATTTTGATTAATGGATTAAGCAATCAACCTTTAATGATGATTTTATTACTGTTGAAAAGGGGGCTGGAGCAAGGGGTTATATTGTTGCTCTAGTTTCTCTCCATAAGGACTTATCTGTACGTGATCATCCGGGACATACAGTACAGCTGTGAGGGCTATATGGCTCTGGCTCTAGTTGTTCAAGAGACCTTTTCTAGCTTGTTAGTGGTTACCTTAAATGGCGTAAGAATGGCTTGACACTTTGGGTGTAGTGCGAGCCCCTGGCCTAGTGTGTATAGGCTGCGGTTGTTGTGCCACAGGGAAGGGGGGTTCTACATCTGCCTGCCGAGTGAATCTAATGGCCCTAACTTGTTAGACGAACTCTTGAGTGGCTTTATATGGTTTTCAATGTTCTGGGCCTTGCAAACCCATGCATTTGGAAATCATGACTCACAGTGAAAGTGTACACCTCTGCGCAGAGTTAAAAACTGGTATACTAGCCGTGCTCACGGATACGAGCGGCCTTGGAACATTTACAGATAGATGATCACCATTGTTATATCATGCTTAATTATTGTTGTTATTATTATGCTCATGTTAATGCTATTCATTATCTTTATTACAATTGATCATTGGCTCATTAATGGGAATTGGAATAACTTGATGCTACTCAATTGCTAATTATATGATGATTAAAAGCTAAACGCAGTCAAACAGTGTCTAGCCTTTTTGAGCCTCATGTACCCTGTGTTATATTTGTTGAGTTCGACATGGACTCACTCTTGCTATTTCCCCCATACTCCAGTGTGTAGTAAGATGCTTCTCGGAAGAAGGACAAAGGTGTAGTGGAGTTTTCAGAAGACTAGTAGAAGTGCTAGGCATATGTTACCCCCAGTCAGCCGTCCCTGAGAAGAATGGAGCCTGAAGTTTAGTCACCGTTCCGCGATACTCTGATGTAAGTGTTAATATAGCTATGTATACGTTATATAATAACATTGTTTCTGATACTTTTTCATTCTGACATATGTGTGGACTTCCTGGGCACACATATGGCGAGCCTGGTTTTGTTCTTTAGAAAACCGGGTGTGACAATATACACAGCCAAAATCACGCCATTGCATAAGGGGGCGGGATGCCTAGGGGCGTGATTAGTTGCCCAGATTTGACCTGGCATGGCTCAGCATGGCTCAGATGATAAAAAAAAAACAACACTTGCCTGTTTCTATGCGGCCTGGTTGGCTCCATGCAAGGAGGGCACTCAGGCGATGCAGAGCACAGGGGACGGCCATGTACAGTCTTTAGTTAGCACGTATGCTTACCTGCAGCCTGCAGGCGACGCAAGCGGGAGTATGCATGTCCCCCAAATTAGGAATGGGAGGGGGCAGGGGGGGCAGCAGGATGGTAGACGTGGCAACGGCTGCGGCAGTATTTGGAGTTAGAGTTCCAGATTTTCGGGATGGTCAAGGCCGGTAGGTTTAGAAGGGGAGGGGATCAGTGGCGGTGGTAGCGAGTTGAAGGCCGGTCAGCGATGAGCGAGGTGCTACCAAGCGAACTGTGGAGGACAACCAGTTGGACAAAGCCGATGACAAGCGTGAGAAGTTGCTGGTGAGGTTGCCAATTGGACTGAGGAAAGGGCGGGCAAGGAGTGGCAGAGGGTAGGGATGGGTGGGGAGCTCACAGGTGACTTGAATAGCAGGCGAGGCAGGTGGGGCTAGGGCTGGAGGGGAGATGACTGAGGTTGAAGACGAGCATCCATAGTCTTAACAATGCGTGCGATGTGAAGAAGGTTGTCCACAGTAATGCGGGACTACAACATATATGGCTGCAAGCAATAACATTGTTTCTCTTGCGTGTGTAGACATAAACGGACAACTATTAATATGCTCTTGTATCCACCGAGCTTCGGTCTACTTCGTTTGTACAGGCCAGGTTAACCTGAACCAGGAAACTAATCATACCCTAGATGTACACTATGTAGTATGTACCAAACTAAAAAAAAGGACATGCTTTCAAAATAGTATATAGGGCCGTTTTGGTAGAGCTCCACCAGCTCTAAATTTCCCAAAAACAGCTCCTCCACAAAAAAAATTGACGAGCTCTCTTTATCCACCAAATTCGGATTCACCAAAACAGTGGATCCGAAACCAGATATTGACGCTATTTTGGTGGAGCTCCTCAGAGGATGCTCCACAAAAGAGTGTTTGGTACCTCCCCGTGGAGTTAGGTGGAAATTATTGACTATATATTTGTTTTGTTAGTTTTGAGAAAAGTATTATGGTTTTTTATTCCATTATTCCTTCAATTACTGATTATATATTTATTTTGTTCAGAATTTAAAGGTTGTGTCTATCTAACCCTCAGATTTGAATTCAATCCCTTTTTAAGTACACTGGTTATGAATAGAGTAGCTAATATTAGGGTCTTGACACAAAAATGCTCACTAACTGAATAATGAATGTCCCTGCACGCTGCAGGTGTTTGCGGTGCTGATTGCCACAGGAGCTGCCGCAGGCCTTGGTCTGACTGTTGACGCCCAGCGTTTTCCAGAGTTGCTGGATTCGGATTCCAAGAATTTCTTAAACATGGTGGACCTCTCGTGTGGTTTGATGCTGGGGGCAACTGTCTGCATGGTGATCATGATAACGATCTCGGCTCACTTGCTCATCTAGCTATAACTACAAATTATATTGTTCCAAAAATATTCTGTATTTCTGTTCATCACACAGTTTAACAGGTTTCCAGACTCTGCACAGAAGATATATATATATATATATATATATATATATATATATATATATATATATATATATATATATATATATATATATATATATATATATATATATATATATATATATATATATATATAACTATTACCCTACAGCTGGCTACAAAATAATTTATTCTGTAGCCACTTTGAGTTACGATAATTGATATGTTAATTTACGTGATTATAGTAACTCCTTACTATAATATTTACTATAACATTATGGTAAATATCCTCATGTGTTATAGTAATTCAACTATCGTAAATATATACTGACATTGTCGTAAATTAGTATATAAAATTATCGTAAATGGAGGTGGCTACAGAATAACTTATTCTGTAGCTAGCTACAGAGTATACTTATATATATATATATATATATATATATATATATATATATATATATATATATATATATATATATATATATATATATATATATATATATATATATATTCCTAGCTCCTCTTCTTCGCTTTCATTTTTTTTTTGTCAAGCAAACTACGATTGTAATAATAAGGTTATGTTTTCTTTTTGTGCCTGCGTGTTTAACATGGATTATGTTCTATAGATTGAGAAGTCTACTGATGTCAAGATATTGCTGTGTTCATTTACACTATTTTGTGTTGATAGTTGACGGCACAGATGACCCATGCCCTGCATGGTATAAATGCTATAATTGTATATATTTACTAATTTAATGCCATATAAAAAATTAATACACTGCTACAACATTGCCCTCGCATAATATACATATTTTGGGGATCATTCGTATCACTAGTGTGGTTTATCATAACTTTAAATAAAACGCACCTTCTGTCTTTCTCACCCATATATAAGATCCAAACAGGACATTAATGTTTACTGGTGAGTACCCAAAGAAATAAAATAA
Organism: Saccharum hybrid cultivar R570; assembly: GCA_038087645.1. Taxonomy (NCBI): domain Eukaryota; kingdom Viridiplantae; phylum Streptophyta; class Magnoliopsida; order Poales; family Poaceae; genus Saccharum; species Saccharum hybrid cultivar. The sequence continues at coordinate 6,892,331 of JAQSUU010000758.1, read as the reverse complement.
TTCAAGGAGTCCTGACAAAATGACTCCATGCATGGAGTTACTTAACGAGCTAAGATCCAAAGAAACTGTCCGGCAAAAGCCTATTTTTATATAATCCTTTTTTGTGAATTAACAATGCTAAACCTTTAAATAAATTATCAAGCAGGTTCCACAACAAAGAACCTAACCAACTTATTAATTATGCTAGTTTTGCAACTTTCATATAATACTTATCGCTAATTATTTGGTGAGGGCATCTGTCCGGATGCCCTATTCCTAGGCTTGGCACAACGATCAGGCCCAACAAGGCAACGAGCATACTCCCCTCCATCACTACCCAACAACCTTTTCTATAAAAAATAAAAAAAAATCCCCAATCGCTACTGTGCAGCTTCACCGCACAGTTCTCTCCGCCGCGCCACCGCGAGACGCGCGGCACCCCGATCCCACGACACGCGCTCCATCCCCTACTGCATCACCTTCGTCCCAATCCACACTATGCCAGGCGCAGGTGCTCGCTGCTGCCATCCTGCTCGCCATGGTTACTCGTGGCCTCACATAGTTGGTGCTCGCCCCGAGTAGGTGCTCGCCTAGGTCACACAGTGCTCGCCACCCCACAGGTGCACCGGCGAGCTTCATTGCGCCACTGCTGACCTCCGCACCAGTATCGAGCTCCACAACAACGAGCTCCATTTGTCCAAGCAGCAAGGTGACATTGCGCTGAAAACACATGTTGCAATAGTATGTTTTAAGTATTTCAAATGTATACTGTAAGTGTTTCATATGGATGTTGCAAACATAGATTGAGATATTGCATATGTTGCAATGGTAGTGCACATGTTGCAAAAGTCTGTTCCCAATATTTCATCTGTTTTTTCGACATATGTTGCAAGTGTACGTTGCATATGTTTCACATGTATGTTGCAAGTATTTTATGTGGATGTTGCGTAAATGTTGCAATGGTTTTCAAGTGTTCCATGTGTTTTTTGCAAGTGTTTTAGACGTATGTTTCGATTATTTTATCTATATTCAGGCGTATATTGTAAGTGTTGGATCTGGATGTTTCAAAAGAATATCGGGGTAGCATCTCCCTCCTCGCCTTCTTCTGCCTCACCTTGGTGTCTCCTCGTCTTCTACTACCTTGCATCCTTCTCAGACTATGGAGGAGGCGCGACAGGGGCCGGTGGAGGTTGATGAACCTGTTGTGGGTCACGACGCCAACCCACGGTTCGTTTGGCTGAGCTGTGTCCGGACACGCTGCTGGCACCGGACGTCGAGGCGCTAGTGGCTTGGAATCCTTATTGTATGCATTAATAGAAGATGGCTACAATGCAAAAGTCAGAATCCAAAACTTCAATTATATAAAAATACAAATGGCTCGAAATAAAATCATTAGCATATAAAATAATTTTCAACATATAAATAAGTGCCGGTGAGTACCCCATGAATCACTACAACTAGCACAGGTGGGCGCGCTGACACCGCGCCGGCGAGGCGGTTAGTGTCAGGAAAATCGATGCAGTAAACAGTGCGTGAATAGTGGTTAACAGCGGATAAACAGGTTGCAAACAGTAAGAAACAGTAGCGTCGCGGCTGTATTTGATTCACGCCAATTTCCCTTTTTTATATATATAGTTCAGCACTGCATTTGCCGTGAGGCTTATTGATGGATCAAAAGAGAGGGAGCAAGTTAAATGGAGCGGATGCCCTAACAAAGAAAGTCTAACTCAAATACAACGATTCACATAAGAAAATTTTAGCATCTTTTTATATTAGCCATAAGATAAGAATTATTTTCTCTAAGGGCAACACAACTGTCATGTTGCACAAAAAAAAGTTTCATCATTCTTGTATGTGCCCAGCAAATGAGATAAAAAAATGTTACATTAGTTACAATAACAATCATGTCCTAGGTAGGCTATAAAGTGTTTGGGGGGTCCCTCGATCCAACCACAGTTACAGCATGGCAGCTGACCCTGCATGTCATCTGAAAGCTTTTTCAAAAAATGAGGAATTTCTTTCCTTAGCCATATAGGCTACCTGGTCTAAAGAGAGTAAGAAAGTTATTATCTGCTCAAAGAGCCCTCAACCATACATTTATGTATAGTTTAATCTTGGTAGAGGGAACTGCAAAAGGAGAAAATACATTGTTGATCGAAACAACAGAGATGGAAAAGAAGGAAACATATTACAACAGGTTAACGGAGGGCACAGATTAACTGAAGATATAAAAATGAAAATTAGGAGACATTCATTTTCACCTCTGTTTATATCACTATGTTCTTTTGCTGTCATGAAACAACCAAACTAAGACCTCACAAAGAAATGAATAAGATCCTAAGAAAAGGTTTAGGAGTATCTCCTTGGGCATGGCAAGTGGACAGAGTGGGCTGAAAGACAGGCTCTAGATCTGGCGACCCTAGAATACGAAACCAGTTCAATTTTTGAGGGAAATCAGAGAGGTAGAGCAAAGTTAGAAAAGGGAAGAAATTGGAGTACCTAAGAGAGTGGGGAAGGGATTTTTCTGGTGTGGTCTCTTGGACTACATCAACTTTGGACATGGTCGGCCCATGCTAGACACGGAGGCAAATAGCCTGGACAATGATGATATGAAAGGAGCCGGCTGTTGCGCCAACATTGCCATGTCATTTAATTCTAAGACAATCATGGAGTTAGGCATGATCAATCAGAAACCAACCAACCCAAGACCAATGCATCTGGGTAAAATCTAGTATTTAATTTTGTGTATGCATCAAGATGCAAACACATACCTGGCATCCAGTGAAAAAGAAAATGAAAGGAGATGCTGATCTTAAAGAAGTATATTAGATAAACACACGTCTACGGCTTCACTATCTTACAACTAATGCAAGGCAAGATACCACTAAGACTAGTTGGGCATACGTTCTTTGATCTTCACATGTACACTGTTTCTCGTGTTGTGTATTTAAAAAGTATTTTACAGATAAAATGATGCCGGTCTATTCTGGGAAACCAATAATCAACAGTGAAAGCACAATGACACCTGTTTATTATGGAAAACAGTCGATGAATTTGATATGTACCTGCTCCACAAGGAAACAGGTTCAGGGAGCTCAGATTCGAATAATGTGCATGCCTAAAGTGATGTTTTCCCTACAACATTGGAAGTCACAGAGAAATAAGACAATCAAACCACCATAGCAGGAAAACTATGAAAATACAAATATATGTACAAAAGGAGCAGTGCAGCACCTTCAATATCAGCACATCATGGCAAAAAAAGGGGAAACCCATGGACCCCCTCTGGCCATGCCCATGAACCGCTCAACATCGGAGGCATCTGAAAGGATCAAGATACCCAAGAGGGGGGTGAATTGGGCTTTTCTAAAAATTAATTGCAAGAATTAAATCCTACAAGCCAAAGTTCACCCCTAGTGCCTACTACTGTTCCTTGTGATTCTACCGGTAAAAGTTTTGCACCCTAAGTTCCAATCCTAGTCTAGCATGGCAATTCTAGGAAAGTAAATCAAGAAATGAAAGTAATACACGAAAGTAAATGCTTGAAAGTAAGGGTTAGGAACACGGCGATGTTTTTCCGAGGTATCGGAGAGTCGCCACTCCCCACTAGTCCTCGTTGGAGCACCCGCGTAAGGGTGTAGCTCCCCCTTGATCCGCGCAAGGATCAAGTGCTCTCTACGGGCTGATTCTTTGACACTCCGTCGCGGTGAATCGCCCAAAACCGCTCACAAGATGAGTTGGGTCATCCACAAGCTCGCCGGATGATCACCAATCTCCCAATCACCACCAAACCGTCTAGGTGATGGCGATCACCAAGAGTAACAAGCTAGAACTCTCACTTGACCACAACAAGCCGAATGAGAAGATGGATGCACACTTGCTACTCTCTAGTCACTAATGAGGGATCTCAAACTTTGATTCTCAAATCACTATCCTCACTAGGGCTCTTACACTCCCTTGCACTTGAAAGGTGTTTCTCAGCTGAACAAATGAGCAAGAGACCTCTAAAAGAGGTGGAGGGGATGTATTTATACACCCACAGACAAATCCAACCGTTACCTGCCAACTCAGCAAAACATGAACTGACCGGACGCGCCGGTCGACGTGACTGGATGCGCCGGTCGAGTGTAACGGTCGAAAACCAGAACGAAACCACTAAGTGACTGGACGCACCGATCAGGGGTGACCGCCGCTGAATGACCGGACGCACCGATCAGGGGTGACCGGACGCGTCCGATCGTGCAAGAACCTTACTGTACTTTGACCTGACGCTCGATCGCGTCCGATCAATGATGACCGGACACGTTAGGTCAGCTAAGTACCTTACTGGAACGTGATCGAATGCATCCGATCATTTTCCAGTCGCGTCCGATTATACTTTTAGCCTCTGAAGCACGTGTCAGACTGATCAACGTGTCCGGTCCTCGCAAGGACCGCGTCCGGTCAACTAGGTTAAAAACGCAGTGACTCTTAGTACTGACCGGACGCGTTCGGTCATGACAGAGACCGCGTCTGGTCAAGGGTAAACAGCTCAAACGACTTCGAAACGCGACGCAACTTGAAGCAAGTTACTTCCAACTCAACTTTGAGCTTTTCTTGAGCTACCTAGTGCTAAGTTTGACAAGTGTGCACCACACCTAAACAAAAGACTCACCTAGGTCAAGCTACTTTGCTCATGCCCCTCTTTATAGTATGGCTAAAGGAAAAAAACGAAGATTCTAACGACTATTCCGGATGTAACTCAACACCTTGACATCCGAAACTAACCGTCCTTAATCTTGTCGTTGATCCTTTGAAAACCGAAACAATTTCCATCAAGGGGCATGAATACCATAGTGCCCAAAGCAGTTATCAACCCCATGACCTAACTTATCAAAGTTTCTGCAAAACACATGTTAGTCATGGTAATAATGCGATGTCATCAATTGCCGAAACCAACTTCTGGGGCCTAGATGCTTTCAATCTCCCCCTTTTTGGTGATTGATGACAACACTTAGATTCAAAAGATTTAAGAGTTAAGGTTTTCGAACATGCTTGGTTCACATAAGCAAAAAGCTATAAGCACAAGGGGTTAGGAATTGTTTATGTGTTCCAAGCCAACTTAGTGTACTCACAAAATAAGACATGAAGAGTTAGTACACATAAAACATAGCTCATATCAAATCGGAGTAAGGCACGGAAGCACAACCTTATGATCTAAGACCAATTAAGTGACATGATATATAATAAAGTCTCACAAGCACACTTGTCACAAAATGCAGGGCGAGAAATTAAATATAATGCATGAATGTAGCACACAAAGAAAACGAAACCCTCTATCAACACTCCGCCTGAGTCTACTCTCTCCCCCTTTGGCATCAAACGCCAAAAACAAAACTAAGGATCTAATGGGGGAACAGAAGCTGTCGTGTCGGGTGCTGAGGAGCGTGGAGTGATCACAAACTGTGAAGTATCCTCCTCAGACTCTGAACTGTCAAGCTGACCCTCTGTAGATAGACGTGGCAGTGAAGCAGTCTGGGTCTGTAGAGCAGGCGTTGGAACTAAAGACGTAGTAGCAACAATAGGAGCAGTCTCTGTCACCTGAGCCTGAAGAACACCAAGAGTGGGAGGATCTGTCGAGGCAACTGACGATGGCACTGTCTCTGTAGTCCCGACCCCTGACACTGGAAGAGCCAGTCTCAGAAGCTGACATCCCTGAAGAGGTCACAACAGTGGTGTGCGAGGGTGTCAGCTGACCAGTCAGCTCGCTGTAGGAGGCACTCAAGTCGGTGAAAGGAGTGCCCGAGAGAAGGTGAGATCTAGGCTAAGCTGGTGGAGTGAACCCCGTCTAAATAGGAGTGTAGCTCGGGGACTGAAAAGTCTGAGGAACCTGCTGCTGGGGAGAGGTAAACTGAAAGCTTGGCTGTCCCTAACTCTGAAGTCCACTGGACTGTAGTGCTAGAGTAAGGACAGAAGGTGGTGGAGGTACCCCAACAGTGACGAGGTGTCACAGGAGCTCAAGATACTATTGCTGGGTGGCTGCCTGCTGCCTCTGCATCTCAAACTGCTGCCTCTGAAACTCCAGCTGCTGCCTCTGGAACTCGTCCTAACGAGCCTGAATCTGAGCAAATGCAGCAGCTGTGTCCTGAGCCTATCGCTGCATCTGAACCTCCTGTCTCTCCTGGGCCTGGGTCAGCCTCTCAAATATAGCCACCATGGCTGGGTCTGAGCGAGAGGCTGATCCTGAACCACCGGCCTCATGGTCATGAGACTAAGGAGAGCGGTACCGGGGGATAGGCTGGTAATCCTCGTCAGTGCTGTCAGTGGCAACATCCTCAACTGGATCAGCTGGCTGAGTATCAAGATCTGCAAGCTCAGCATCAGCAAGACCCTCAACGGTCTTGTCCTGCTCAGCTGCTGTCTCTGGAACCTCTGGCCTCTGACATTGTCCTAGCCTAGGTGCCTGCTCTCTAGTCACTGAAGCCCACAACTATCGAATATCTTATTCTAGGAATGCAGTAGTGGTATCAGATATCTCAGCTCTAATCTCTGCAGGCAGGTCACACGCAGATCGAATAATAAATAGATCCAGTGCGCATAAGGTAACTGCCGGTGACCCTTGAAGCCCTCTGCTAAAGTGTCCTCTATCTCACATAGCATCAGATCCCAAATATCAAACGGTGTTTGTGAGATGAGGTGATGAACAACCCAGAGCTGCATCCGTCCTAGGCCCTCTCTATATCCTAGCCTCGGAAGAAGGGTCCGCCTCACAATAGCATCTAGCACTCTGGCAAGGGGTGTCAAGCTAGCAGGTGTACGTCTAGACCCCTCGCCAAACGACTCACGGAAGCAAGGTCTGATCAAATCTGTGGGTGGTACTGTACCTCCGTGAGGACGTCTCGGTGGTGAAGTCTGTCCAAAGCATAGCTGGTGAATCTTCGTCTCTGAAGAAGGGAGTATGAGAATCTCCCGTACCCTGGTGTTGTACAGTCTGCAGTCACGGCCTCGGAATGCAAAGTGTATGAACTCGTGAGCAGGGTCAATCCAAAGTGAGGAGTAGAACTCTCTGACCCAAGTCCCATAGTAAGCTCCAATGCATCCCAGAAAGTCTGACAAACCAGGTAGAAAGGACAGATGTGGACGGAGCTGCTCACCAACAACCTCAACTAAAGCCTCAAGTCGATAGACTCTCTGAGGTCAGAATGCAATCCCGCTATCAACATATGCTCTGTAGAAATCCTCGTGCAGAGGTGTGTAGAAGCCCTCTGAAGCTCGGGGATCCCGCTGAGGTGGGAACCACCGACTAACCTCGACAAACCTAAGAGCCTATACCTATCGTGCTGTAGCTCCCTTGAGGTCAAAGTGCTCGACTAGGGGGTGACCTCGAGCCCTAGGAGGTGGACGACCTCCACGACGCTGGCCCTCTGGCCTAGGAGTCACCTGAGCACGTGTACGTCCTGAGCGACGACGCGGTGGAGTCTGAGTGGTCTGCTCCTCTGTCTCCTCTATGTCCTCTGTGGACTGCTCTGCAGGTGGGTCCTATGTGCCCTCTGTGGCCTCAGTACCGAGCTATTGACCTTCAAGATGAAAGCGGCGCTCGCCAATGTGAATCCCACTGCCTCTGCTACCCCTCTCTGCACGCTCTGCTGCATCAGCAACGGCCTATGCTATCTCTGCCTCAGTGGGTGTCCTCTTTCTCTTTTTGACTGCTAACTTCTTGCGCTTGCTACGGACTACCTCTGTCACCCTGGGAGGACTTTCGTCCCTGTCACTCGGTCCACCACCAGCATTCTTGCAGCGAACCATACTGGCAGAACTCTGAGAAAAAACTAAAAGTGCAAGATGGTGAACTGACACTCATGAGGCTTGGCCTCAATCCATATCCGCAGGCTTGGCCTCGGATTCAAAACAGATCACCTAACACACACAGAGCACCGACAAGACCCTCTGTAAAGATGGAATAGATAGAGCTACTATTAAGCATTATATTTTAACTACCAGACGAGCAAGGTCCTTATGAAAGCAAGCATACGAGGTAAGAAAAGAATAGATCGCGATAGCTACCTCAGATGAGCGAAACTCTAATGAGAAGGAAAGTGACCTTGACGTGCTAGGGTTCCCCGGAAACGACAGACGAGCGCTGGAGTGCCGATAAGATCAAAGGATGCATTAGAATTTCATCGGGAATCCATCGGCAAACCCTAATTGAAAGGATCAAGGCAATGAAATCACCTTGCAGAGTCGAACTCGTGCGAAAGGCCTTTGCTAGAGAACGGTCAGAGAGAGTCGAAGACGTCACGACCGTTAGGGTTAAGTCGTAGGGTGCGACGGTCGGAGGCACGACTGCGACTACGGGAGACGATGGACGTGCACGATGGACGTGCACATTGTGGCGGCGCGGCTGCGCGAGAGAGCTGCGGCGGCGCGGCTGCGCGGGACGGCTGTGGCGGCACGGCTGCGCGGGACAGCGAGGAGGCACGGCTGCGCGGGCGCGAGATGGCGAGGAGGCGCGGCTGTGGCGATGGAGAAGGCGCGGTGGCGATGGAGAAGTCAGCGAGGAGGCGGCTAGGGTTCGAGGCATGGTGGATTGAAAAGAAAACAGCGACGGATGTACAGTTAAAAAGGCTTAGATCCGCTTTTCACGTGATGACCGGACGCGTTGGTCGACTGACCGGACGCGGTGGAGCAGCGTCTGGTTAGAGTCTAGTAAGCTCCTGGCGCGACCGGACATGTCCGGTTAGGGATGATTGGACGCTGACAGAGTCCGGTCAGAGTTTACCCGGGAACCCAACACGCATGACCGAACGCGTTGGTGGTGGCCAGGACCGGACGCGGTGGTCACAACATCACGTCCGGTGCAGCGTCCGGTTACAGATCCTTGAGATGATTTTCAGGATGACCGAACACGCTGGTGGTCGGCGGGACCGAACGCAGTGATGAAGCAGCATCGCGTCCGGTCCAGCGTCCGGTCGCTGTAAAGCACCTTTCTTCAATTCGATCTTCGACACGACTTCTCCCAATCAAGTTCCAATTCAAAGAGACTCAAATAAACACCAATTGGAACCTGATATGAGGGACCTCTCTCAAACCCTCGAGGTTTTCAAAATATTTTGCCTTAGGCTAGTATTATTTTTAAGAAAATATGCAATAACACCTAAGGAGCAACGTATGGCCATGCAATAGAGTTTATGAACCCTTGGGAGCGTCAAATGCTCTCTCTATTCATGGATGAACACAGAGGTTGCTCAAAGCAAAACCAAAAAGAAACGACAAAGCAACAACCATGCATATGCAATGCAAAGCGAGAAGACTAGGTTGCTTGTCAAGTTTGATCTACGGTTAGGATTCTTCACTCCTCCAAAGGAGGGTTATCATAACCGTGTTAGACAAGTTCTAGATACATTACAGAAATTTAAACAAGACATATGGTACAATGCAATGCAAGGGACAACACAAGCTCATTTTTTAAAGTTACTAGAATCAAGCACATTTAGTTCGCTTCTCAACCTACAAAAGGTAGCCTCATCCAAAGGTTTAGTGAAGATATCCACTAATTGATTTTCACTTCTTAAACCTTCTAGTGATATGTCATTTTTAGCAACATGATCTCTTAGAAAGTAGTGGCGGATATCAATGTGCTTGGTGCTTGAGTGTTGTACCGGATTATTAGCAATTTTAACGGCACTTTCATTGTCACATAAAAGTGGCACCTTATCAAGAACAACTCCATAGTCTAGGAGGGTTTGTTTCATGTATAAGATTTGTGCACAACAAGCCCCCGCGGCAATGTATTCCGCCTCGGCGATGGACAAAGCCACACTATTTTGCTTTTTAGATTACCAAGATACTAAAGACCTCCCAAGCAAATGGCACCCTCCGGATGTGCTTTTTCTATCAATTTTGCAACCGGCGTAATCCAAATCGGAATAGCCAACTAGTTGGAATCTAGCTCCTTTGGGGTACCAAAGACCAATGCTTGGGGTGTGCTTAAGATATCTCAAGATTCTTTTTACGGCACTTAGGTGAGGTTCTTTAGGGCACGCTTGAAAGCGAGCACACATGCACACACTAAACATGATATCGGCCCTAGATGCGGTAAGGTACAACAAGCTACCAATCATAGAACGGTAGAGAGTTTGATCAATTGGTTTACCTCTCTCATCTAGGTCGAGATGTCCATTAGATGGCATTAGGGTCTTGATTGGCTTACACTCTTCCATCTTGAATCTCTTGAGAAGATCCTTGGTATACTTTTCTTGAGAGATGAAAATCCCTTCTCTCATTTGCTTGACTTGAAAACCAAGGAAGAATGTTAGCTCACCAATCATTGACATCTCGAACTCCTTCGACATCAATTCATCAAATTCCTTGCAATAGTTTTCATTTATTGATCTGAAGATGATATCATCAACATAGACTTGACAAATGAAGATCTCCCCATTAAGCTTCTTAGTGAATAGTGTGGTGTCGACCTTCCCAATAGTGAAGCCCTTCTCAATAAGGAAGTCCCGGAGGCGCTCATACCACACTCTAGGGGCTTGCTTGAGCCCATATAGCGCCTTGGACAACCTATAAACATGATTAGGATATCTAGGGTCTTCAAACCCGAGAGGTTGTTCAACATAGACTAGTTCATTTATGAAGCCATTTAAAAATACACTTTTCACATCTATTTGATATAGTTTCCTTTCATGATGTGATGCATATGCAAGAAGGATACGAATGGCTTCAAGTCTTGCAATGGGTGCAAAGGTCTCTCCAAAATCAAGACCTTAAACTTGAGAGAACCCCTTTGCAACTAGTCTTGCCTTGTTCCTCACTACTACGCTTTGGTCATCTTGCTTGTTGCAGAACACCCACTTGGTTCCAATGACTCTTGCACCTTTTGGATGCTCTTCAAGTGTCCAAACTTGATTGCGGGTGAAGTTGTTCAATTCTTCGTGCATAGCATTCACCCAATGCGGATCTTGAAGAGCTTCTTCTACATTCGTAGGTTCAAGACAAGAGACAAAAGAGTGATGTTCAACAAATGAAGCAAGCTTTTGAGATTGAGTCATTACACCCTTTGTAGGACTTCCTACGATGAGATCTTATGGATGTGCTTGAAGTAGAGGTGAGTTTCTTCTATCAACCACTTGAGGAGATGGTTGGGGAGCATCAACATCTTGAGCTTGTGCCTCGGCTTGTTCATGAGAGACATGAGTGTCTTCATTTTCAACTCTCTCATTCTTATCATCATCTTGAGGCACATGTGATGAAGATGGTGGATTGACAATTTGTACATTGTCTTCATCATCTTTAGGCTTGATGTCTCCCACCGGCATATTATTCACTGCCTCCCTCAATGGTTCATCACCTACATCATCACAATTCTCAATTGCTCCTTGGGAGCCGTTAGATTCATCAAATTCCACATCATATGTTTCTTCAACCAAACCGGTGGCATGGTTAAATACTCTATATGCTTTGGACTTTGATGAGTAACCAACAAGAAAGCCAATATCACAACGTCTTTGAAACTTCTCTAGGTGTTGACACTTTTTGTAGATGTAGCATTTGCAACCAAACACCCAGAAGAATGAGACGTCCGGCTTCTTCCCATTTAGCAACTCATAGGGAGTCTTGCCAAGAAACTTTTATAGGAAGAGGCGATTTGAAGCATAGCATGCGGTGTTGATTGTCTCGGCCCATAATTTTTCCGGTGTATTGTACTCATCTAGCATTGTTCTTGCAAGGGTGATCAAAGTCCGGTTCTTTCTCTCAACTACACCATTTTGTTGAGGAGTGTAGGTTGATGAAACTTCATGCTTGATTCCAATCTCATCACAATAAGCTTCAATGTTTGTGTTGTCAAACTCTTTGCCATTGTCACTTCTAATTTTCTTTATCTTGACTTCAAATTCATTTTAAGCTCTCTTTGCAAACTTCTTGAAGCAATTGGCTACTTCGGATTTGTCATGAAGAAAGAAGGTCATGTAAGCTTTCCACCCAAGCTCTTGTAAGTTGTAGGACCAAACAAATCCACGTGTAGAAGTTCTAACACTCTTGATATTGACATGTAAGCTTTGGTTGGATGAGTATTTGCAACTTGTTTGCTAGCTTGACATGCACTACAAGGTTTGTCCTTCTCAAACTTGACATCCTTCAAGCCTCTTACTAGTTCTTTCTTCAATAGCTTGTTGAGAGTGTTCATTCCAATATGAGCAAGCCTCCTATGCCAAAGCCATCCAAGTGTAGTTTTGGTGAACAAACATGTCATCAAGTTTGCATCTTCGGAGGTGAAGTCAACAAGATAGAGATTGTTGTATCTAAAGCCTTTGAAAATCATTTGCTTGTCATCTATCTTTGTAACTACTACTTCATTAGGAGTGAATAAGCATTGATAGCCAAGGTCACAAAGTTGCCCAACGGATAGTAAGTTGAAACTCAATGAAGCAACATAGAGCACATTTGAAAGAGAGTGATCATTTGATATTGCAATCTTGCCTATACCCTTGACTTTGCTCTTTGAATTGTCCCCAAATGTGATCTTCTCTTGACATACCCCATTCTCTTCAAGTGAGGTGAACATATAAGGGTCATCGGTCATATGTTGAGTGCAACCACTATCAATAACCCAATGAGATCCACCGGTCTTGTAGTTCACCTACACACAAGAGATCAAGCTTTTTGTTTAGGCACCCAAACTTGAGAGGGTCCCTTGACTTTCTCAACTAGTGACTTGGCAACCCATATTTTCTTAGACCTATTCTTGTTAGGGGGACCCAAGAACATGACTTTCATCTTTCCACTTGAATCTTTTCTAAGCATGTAATGAGCATTGAAAGCAAAGGGTCTAGCATGCTTGGGCAAGGGTTGTGGTGGTGGAGTTTTGCACTCATGAGCAAAATGACCTTCTTGTCCACACTCAACACATCTCTTTGGCTTGGGCTTTGACTTGCTTTGTTGTTGTTGAGCTTTAGCAATCTTCTCTTGATTTGCCAAGTAACCAATGCCACTTCTATCCATCTTCATGATGGTGTTCATGAGTAGCTCACTTTGCAAATGTTGGCCTCTTGTGAACTTGCTTAGGCCGGTCTTGAGATGCTCTTTTTCTTGCTTGAGCTTTTTGTTCTCTTCAATAAGTGACTCATTTGATGTTTGCTTTTCAAGAGCCATCAACTTCTTGTTCTCATTTCTAAGCATCTCATTTTCACTCTTGAGCTTGACATAATCATCATAGTTGTCGGACTCAACCAGATTCTTGCCTTTGCCGCTAGAGCCTTGCTCAATGTTCTCAATAATCAAGTCATCACATGATGTAGCTATATCAATCTTAACAACTTGGTTAGTAGCATCATGTGTCTCAAGAGCAAGCTCATTAGCAATAATAAGACTATCATAATTGATTTTCAATGTAGTATATTTTTCTTTTAGCAAGTTGAGCCTAGTGATGAGTTCATCATGCTTCTTCTCAAGTTTATCATGTTCATCTCTAAGCTCTTTGTTATAAGTTTTGAGCTCCTTGAGAGTAGAAGACATAATTTCATTTTGATCTTTGAGCTCATCACTAGTCTTATGTGCATTCTTAAGCTTAGATGAGAGTGAGTCATTTTCATTTTGGAGCTCATCATTTTCATTTCTAGTTCTTCTTATGATTTTAGAGTATTTGTTCAACAATTTTACAAGTTCATCATAAGAATGTGCATCATATTCATCATCACTATCACTATCATCATCATCACTCTCATTGTTTTGTATCTTTCGTTCACCTTTGGCCATAAGGCATAGGTGAGAAGTGGACGATGATGGTGAAGGTGGCGGTAAAGGTGGTGATGAAGATGTCGGTGAAGATGATGATGGCCCAATCAAAAATGCGGTGACCTTCTCTTTCTCATCGTCGCTCTCATCGCCGGAGGACTCACATGATGACTCAATGTCGGTGAGCCAATCACCAACAATGTAGGCTTTGCCTCCCTTGTTCTTCTTGTAAAACTCTTTTCTCTTGCCATCCTTCTTTTTGTATGGCTTGTTCTTCTTCTTCTCATCTTCTTCATCACTTGAATTATTTCTCTTGCCCTTGTTCTTGTTCTTGTACTTGTCTTTTGGAGGCTTAGGGCATTGATGAGCTAAGTGGCCAAGTTCACCACAATTGTAGCAATCCATCTCGGATATTGGCTTCCTTTTGCTACTTGTGAAGAACTTCTTCTTCTTGACATCGAACTTGATGCCACTCTTGTTGAGCTTCTTTAGCATCTTGGTGGTCTTTCTCACCATGAGTGCAAGTGATGCATCATCAATATCACTTTCATTTGAGCTTTCTTGCACCATCATGGCTTGGCCCTTCTTTTTTTTCTTGTCATAGCTAGCTTTGAAGGCCAAGTCCTTCTTGGAAGATGATGAGACCTCTTCCAGAGTGATGTGCATGTACATCTCATGTGCATTGATCTTTCCCAATACTTGTGTTGGTGTTGTGGTGAAGAGATCACTTTGGTGAAGCACGGTGACAATGTGCCCATACTTCTCAACGGGAAGAACACTCAAGATCCTCCTTGCAACATCCGATTGACTTATTTGAGTGAGTCCAAAAGCATTGAGGTCCTCTACAAGAACATTCAATCGAGTGTACATTTCATTAGCACTTTCTTTGGGAAGCATCTCAAAAGAATTAATTTTCTGTAAAGCAATGTGATAGCGTTCCTCACGCTCACTCTTAGTTCCCTCGTGGAGAGCACAAAGGTTTTCCCACAATTCATGAGCGTTTTTGGCATTACGCACACGATTGAAGATATCCTTGCCTAGGCCCTGGTAGAGTGCATTTTTTGCCTTTGCATTCCACCGGTCATACTTCTCCTCGTCAGCACTTGGGTTGGCGGGATCCTTGATAGCGGGAAGCCCTTTGGTTGCGGATCTAAGGCACCCAACATCTATGGCTTCGAGATACGCCTCCATACGAATTTTCTAATATGGAAAATCGTCTCCCTCAAAGGTGGGAGGTGATCCTTCCCCATTAGACATCTTGCTCTAGGCGGTGAAGCCTAAATAAGGAGCAACACAGCTCCGATACCAATTAAAAGGATCAAGATGCCCAAGAAGGGGGTGAATTGGGCTTTTCTAAAAATGATTTGCAAGAATTAAATCCTACAAGCCAAAGTTCACCCCTAGTGTATACTAGTGTTCCTTGTGATTCTACCGGTAAAAGTTTTGTACCCTAAGTTCCAATCCTAGTCTAGCATGGCAATTCTAGGAAAGTAAATCAAGCAATGAAAGTAATACATGAAAGTAAATGCTTGAAAGTAAGGGTTAGGAACACGGCGATATTTTCCCGAGGTATCGGAGAGTCACCACTCCCCACTAGTCCTCGTTGGAGCACCCGCGCAAGGGTGTAGCTCCCCCTTGATCCGCGCAAGGATCAAGTGCTCTCTACGGGGTGATTCTTTGACACTCCGTCGCGGTGAATCACCCAAAACTGCTCACAAGATGAGTTGGGTCATCCACAAGCTCGTCGGATGATCACTAAACTCCCAATCACCCCCAAACCGTCTAGGTGATGGCGATCACCAAGAGTAACAAGCTAGAACTCTCACTTGACCACAACAAGCCTAATGAGAAGATGGATGCACATTTGCTACTCTCTAGTCACTAATGAGGGATCTCAAACTTTGATTCTCAAATGACTATCCTCACTAGGGCTCTTGCACTCCCTTGCACTTAAAAGGTGTTTCTCAGCTGAACAAATGAGCAAGAGACCTCTAAAAGAGGTGGAGGGGATGTATTTATACACCCCATAGACAAATCCAATCATTACCTGCCAACTCAGCAAAACACGGACTGACCGGACGCGCCGGTCGGGTGTAACGGTCGAAAACCAGAACGAAACCGCTGAGTGACCGGACGCACCGATCAGGGGTGATCGAACGCGTCCGATCGTGCAAGAACCTTACTGTACTTTGACCTGACGCTCGATCGCGTCCGATCAGTGATGACCGGACGCGTCAGGTCAGCTAAGTACCTTACTGGAACGTGATCGGACACGTCCGATCATTTTCCAGTCACGTCCGATTATACTTTTACCCTCTGAAGCACGTGTCAGACTGATCAATGCGTCCGGTCCTCACAAGGACTGCGTCCGGTCAACCAGGTTGAAAACACAGTGATTGTTAGTACTGACCGGACGTGTCCGGTCGTGACAGAGACCGTGTCCGGTCAAGGGTAAACAACTCAAACGACTTCGAAACGCGACGCAACTTGAACCAAGTTGCTTCCAACTGAACTTTGAGCTTTTCCTGGGCTACCTAGTGCTAAGTTTGACAAGTGTGCACCACACCTAAACAAAAGACTCACCTAGGTCAAGCTACTCGCTCATGCGCCCCTTTATAGTATGGCCAAAGGAAAAAAAACGAAGATCCTAGCGACTATTCCGGATGTAACTCAACACCTTGACATCCGGAACTAACCATCCTTAATCTTGTCGTTGATCCTTTGAAAACCGAAATGATTTCCATCAAGGGGCATGAATACCACAGTGCCCAAAGCAGTTATCAACCCCATGACCTAACTTATCAAAGTTTCTGCAAAACACACGTTAGTCAGGGTAATACTGCGATGTCATCAATTGCCGAAACCAACTCCCGGGGCCTAAATGCTTTCAGCATCTGCATGTCCATTCCATATGAAAATCACCAGACTGGTGTAGTACTCCTGAAGCAAGCGTGATGAAGCTGGGCAAAAACAGAAAGGCCGTGAAAGAATTAAATAATGCTGGTGTTTTCTCTCTTTTTCCATGACCTCAGATAACAGGAGGCTAGGATGTTAAGTGTAAAAGCACCAAAGCAAAAATTCAGTAGGAGAGGCAAATGATGTACTGTGGTTTTAGTTGATCATTGAAACACAGAACATATATACTTGGCACTCTGATAATAGGTCCCGCCAGTATCACGGGGTAATTCTTTCTGTTGGACAGCTGAGGTCCCATATCTTTATGTAAGGCACATAGCCTTCCTGCACATCTATCTATCTCTGAGCAAATCAGAAAACACACAATACACAAATACACAAAATACAGTTTAACTATGATGAGGTTACCTCCAAACAGAAGAAATGACAATTTAGTTATGACTAATTACTGAATCCAGCTGACTGCACCATGCATATACCATTGCACAAAACTCTTATGTCATTATGGCAACCTTTAATTTTGAGGTTCTACTGATATAGGAAATAACTAATAACTTTCCAACAGTAACAATTAGGCCATGTCATAAAGCATGTTTTTCTTTATAAATGACAGGTGAAATGG
Organism: Saccharum hybrid cultivar R570; assembly: GCA_038087645.1. Lineage (NCBI taxonomy): Eukaryota > Viridiplantae > Streptophyta > Magnoliopsida > Poales > Poaceae > Saccharum > Saccharum hybrid cultivar. The sequence goes on along the minus strand of JAQSUU010000758.1, from coordinate 6,875,095 downwards.
AAATAGAGAGAGGACACAAAAAATCACCAAACCATAATTATTATTAGAGGCCATACATGCATCTCTGCCTTAACCTCACATTTCATTTTTTGGCTTTTGACTAAACCACCACCTCAATCCTCTATAATAAGTCAAAGAGGCATGAAATAAATCCGATCCATACCACTTGTCTACATGTACCATAGGTCCCCACTAAGTCATTTGTTGAAGTCCATTCTGTCTGATAATTCTGAGAAGCATGACAAATCCTCCATATTTCAGAGTTCAAACACCTATTCATTGAAATTAATGTTAGGCCATAAATCAAACACTTGACACGCACAAGATGGAACAAAACATGAAGAAAGAAAGAACAGGGCAGTTATTCAGCTGAAATCATTGAAAATTACAACACGATACTGCTGTAGCAAGGCTGATGTAAATGCTGACTCTATGTAAAGCATCATATAGTGCCATAGTGGCATGAGAATGAGAGGGAGCACTAGCTGATATCTAAGTGACAAATGAATAAGTGATAAACAATAGATTAATTGAGTTAGGCAGTCAACTAAAACGAAATAGAACAAAACCTGATGAAATTTGGAAAGGGGGATTTCCAATGGAGAAAGGTGACGGATGCAGTAGAGTACTGTGTACCTTCGACGGCGTGGCCAAGGTTCGATGGAGGTGGCCGCACCCATCAGGTCCAGGGCCCTTCATTTGGATGGAGCCAACGCACACTGACCACAGCGGCAGCGGTAGACGCGGAGGCGGACTGGCCGAGCCGGCAGTTGGACCGGTTGTTTCAACAACCGTCACGAGCGCCATGGGATCGAGGAGAGGAGGGAAGGCAGCACGCGTGTTGGCGAGGTGTATCTCTTTGTACCGGATCCGTGCGCACAGGCTCCGGGAGGGCCGGCCGCCCCCCATCCGCGTGCACAGATGCCAGGACCGGCTACCGCGTCCGCGTAGGCCACTGCTGAAGGAGTAGGCGGCGATCGACGCCCACCACATCCGCGCACGCCGTTGATGAGGGAGAGGAGGTGGTGACGCCCGCCACATCCGCGCAAGCCGCTGCTAGGAGAGAGGAGGCGGCGAAGCGATTAGCGCGTGTCGGCACCGGCAGGTCCGGGCACCGCAACAGCGCACGCTGCCGCCGGGAAGAGGAAGCGCCATCGCCGTTGAAGGGAGAGGCGACGAAATGGCGGCGGAGACAGCGAGGCCCGACGCTACACGGAACGGCACCAACGGCGTGGCGGCCGAGAGCGAAGGAGACGAGGAGACGACGGAGGGCCCGACGCTACGAGCGAGACACTGCACGCGGCTGATTGGCCCTGACTACAGCACCCCAACGCGAGATCAAAAACATACACCGGTTGGCGTATTTAATTCCGTGTGGGGTCAGATACAGTAGCTTGCAACAGTAGCTGATGCCCTGGGAGGTTTCCGATTTTCTCGTGGATGAGGGTTAATCCTATGATTTAAGACAAACAAAAGTAGTTTCTAGTGACAGGCGCCAGGACCTTATGTCTATATAAATTAAGATACACACATGCGGGTTGAATGTCTGCCTCTAGAAATGAAATTTAACAAATAAAAAAAATCTCTAACACAATAAACCCGCCGTAGGTCTACCAAGCCCGGCATGGAGGCCCACCAAACCCATGCGTGGAGAGGTTTCCCAGGACCCACCGTGGAGGCTCCCAGCTAGTGCAAGTTTTTTTTTATTTTTAACACTTTTTAAATACTATTTATAAAAATAACATGGCAAAATTTTCTTGTTCAAAACTAACACGTTTGGCCATGCCTAGCGCCCTGGCGTGGCCAAACCATGCCGCCGCGCAAGCCGCTTTCTGACTCACTGACGTGGACGGGCTTGCTGCGCCATCGACTCCAGCAAGGGCCTTGCCATGCCAACCCACCTAGCGTGGCAAGGCCGGCTCCCTCCCTCCCTCTTTCTCCCTCACTTCTCTCCACCCGCACTTACCGCCGCCGCCAGGGGCCGCCACACCACCTGCCACCACCGGCCTCTCTCTCCCTCCCTCCCCTCAGCGCAACTGCCCCCTCTCTCCCTCCCCTCAGTGCAGCCGGCCCTCTCCCTCTCTCCCTCATTTCTCCTCCCCCTCCACTCTTCACTTTTGGATTTTGAATACTTCGATTGGGAAGATGCCAATGCATGGTAAATCAAGTAAACAAGGTAACATTTTGCCTTTAGTATATCGATGTGCAACAAATGGAACCCCTAGGTTTGATTTAGACAGTTCATTGCTTTCGGTTCTTAGAAAGAATCTATTTTTGGACTAGGACGGTGGTGGGAACCGCATTCAACTGATTGGTGCCGCCTAGTGGTGTTCTAGTGCTGATGTGCTACTGTGGTGATCCTTGCAGAGTAGCGATTTTTGATGAAGAGCAAACATATTGACAATTGGCAGTTTGGCCCTACCCCTCGTCAAATCCGCACTAGGTTGTTGGTGGGAAAATGATTTAGTGAACTATTTTTTGTGTTATTTGAAACAATGTATGTTTTATTAGGTGCGTAATAGTTGCATGTTTTGCAAGACCCTCCACCTTTATGTGATTTTCAAGAGTGGATCGACACTGAGATCAAAGAGAAGGACAAGGAGCATTTGCAGAGAATGAAGGAGTGGGAGGTGGAGCAGAAGGAGTTGTTGGAGAAGAGACACAAAGAGGAGGCAGCGGAAAAGGAGCACAAAGAAGAGGTGGAAAGGAGGTATGCTGATCAGCGTAGGGCAATTTGCTTAGCATGCCTTGCCTTTCCATACTTGGGCTCATAACCTGTGAATCCAATTATGGACCGAATCAAATGTGACACCAAAATGTCGTTATTGTCATCAACAAGGCCCAATATGTGACGTGCAAGGTAACGTGCCGTGAGGTGAGCATGATTTTCCTGCCCCTTATTTGATAGGCACATGTGGGGTTGGACCACTTTAATTATTCTCCACTTGCCATTGCTCTCTTTCTTTCGATAATTTAACCTCCACAGACAACCTTCATTGCATATCACATGGTACCTCAACTCCTTGTCAGAATGAGTGATAGTGTGGGGCCTATGGTTACACACTGCATAGTCCTAAAGAAACAACTTCAGCTTAGACATTGTGCTGAATACCATCCCCTTGCTAAGGATCACATTCTCATGGTTGTACAATGATTTCCTACACAACTGCAGGCCGGTGTCACAAACTGCCTTATCCGCCATGCTGACGTCCATGTAGTTGGGAACGCCACGAAAAGGTACATTCACCGACCTCAGTTGCATTAGCTCTATCACTGTGTAAGGCTCCGATAAAATGTATTGTTGTGCTTCGCTCAACCTCACCCATGAATCATAGCGGGTAGCATCCTCTGGTACATCTCAGACTAAACAAGCATAGCATGATGTACTTGAGTAGGTCCTAGCACATCTCTGACTAATCTCCCATGAACCGGTACTGGTATAGCATCTCTGCCTCCTTGCTCACCATCTGAATCCTCTAAATCATTGCTAACTACATCATCAATCCTTTCCTCCTCCTCCTACTCCTCGTCCTGCCCCAATTCATCCACATCGAAGTCATTGTTTATACGGGCCACTAACAACCGCCTAGAATCATCCACTACCATTGGAGAGGAATGAAGTTGCTCCTGCGTCAACTAACCGTCCAAATAGATATTCCCCAGTGTTGCATCCACACCGACCCCCTTCATGTTCATCACCTCCAACACCATCAAAAGGATGGCCAGTCCTCCACATCCTCAATCCTATACCCATTCTCTACCACCACCTCAGCCATGGTCACATTTGACCCCTGGATTACCCTTGTGTAGCGGGACCAATAACCCTGGTCGCGCAAGGGCATTAAGACGTCCTAGTCTTCCCATTATCAAACCACCCTGTTGACAGTAGTTAACACCCATCATAAATCATCAATACAACTTGTATAAATGCATGAATATGATCACCAACATAGGATTAGGGGTTTAAACTATTAAATTCCACGAGTTTTGGTGAATTTGTGTTTTTAGTAGGGTTTATCTAGAAAACCATCAAGGTGGACCCAAACATCAGATTTAATCATGCTTATCCGCGACGAAACCGACTCAGGAATACTCCAGAAGACTCCAGAAGGCAAACCACTAAAGCAGAGCAGGAGATCCTGACATGTGGGGCCGGTCGGCAGGCATGTGGGGCCCACCTAGCAGCCCCTCTTCTCTACGTCAGTTCTCCACTGCCTTATAGATTAAATCTACACCGTTACTCTAGGTTGGTTTGATATGAGAGTCCATGGTTGATGCTACTCCCTATATATATCAGCCCCTACCCCCTGAGGCATCCTCCACAATAATTCTCCAACATCAAGAGAGATCATTGTCAGAAGAGAAGAACCTCAGTGCTCCACAAATATTTAGGCATAGCTAGATGAGTTAGATCTAGAGGAAGGCAAGCTTCGCTTGGATTCCTGATCTAGTCAAGAGAGTGGCTTGGTATGGCCCTTGTATCCTTTCTTGTATCTTTTATTATTCATATGTTAGCTACATTTGCTATAACATTGTTCTTAATATTATTCATGTTCTTAGTTATCATGTTCATCGTTTACTTTGATTATATGTTTAGTATAGCAAGATTATCATTATGTTTGTGCATAAGTGAGTGGTTGACATTGTGTAAGCATGGTGCTTATATGTTGTTTACCTATGGACACACCCTATATTCTGGGCCATGTGGTAGATTGCAAGTGTGACACTCTCATTGAGTCCTTTGTAGTCCACTCCCCGAATGTAGGTCAAGTAGGATCTAGTTGTGAAGGAAGTCAGGCTATGTTCTTGATCTTCCTTAGTAATATACCTTATGTGTAGATATGAAGTTAACCTTAGCCATGATTATTAAGTGTAATTGCACTAATCAAAGTATGCTTTGACTTGTAATTAAGAATGACTTAGGAATTGTTTCTCTATTGTATCTACTTAATCTTTCTATTGCTAACATAAGGAGTACTCTAAGTGTTCATTGATCAACTATCATTTATCATTATCCTATCTCTTGATTTACCCCTGTTTAGAGTAGAAGGTTGGTTGGTTTATTCGTTCATCATAAGTAAAAGTATGAGTTATCAATATATCTCCTATGCTAGTCCTTCCTTGAGGTAAAAATATAAATAACGATACTTGGAATACTTCCTGTTGAAGTGCTACAATAGTATATTATATGTGCGCTTGTAGAGTTCTTTATATATAATCTTTCCAAATTACAAGTGCCATTAATAAATACTAGCAAGCATTTCTGGTGCCGTTGCCGGGAAAGGTAGCTAGGCAATCAAAAGGAACATTGATAAACTTTTACTTATAGATGAGATCGAAAAACCAATTACCTCTACTCAAGCAGGCTTACCCTTGTTATGTCTACTTTTATATCTTATGAAGGGTAATGTATGACTGGTTTTAACCTTCCAATAAACTACGTTGAAGATCCAGAAGCATTATTTTGGAGGACTATAGCCAAACACAAGAAAGTTTTAGCTTTAGAATCGGAAGACAACCTGACAAGGCATAGCTTAACACCAATTTTTGATGCTATGGCTGATGAAATTATTCATGAATTCTCTACTCCAACTACGGCCAACATCTGTACTGGACCGGCGATCAACATTGGAGACAATGCTTTTGAGCTCAAGTTAGATCTCATCAACATGGTGCAAGCTAGCTATTTTTGTGGAAAGGCACATGAAGATGCGAGTGCCCATCTATAACACTTGCTAGAGATTTGCAACACTTCCACCATCAAAGGAGTTACAAGAGATGCCATCTTACTTCACCTCTTCCCATTTTCACTTTTGGGGAAGGCGAAGAAATGGTTCTATGCCAACAAAGATAGGAACACTACATGGCAAAACTGCTCCACTATCTTCCTAGCAATGTTCTTTCCCACGGGCAAAACCAATGCTCTGCGTGTAAGAATCTATCCCTAAGGCGTGGGAACGCTTCTAAGAATGTCCTCACCTTGGGATGGAGGATTGGCTGCTCATGTAGACTTTCTACTATGGGTTGACAAACAACACATGTGAGAATATGGATGCCGCTACTGGAGGTGCATTTTTATCACTCACAATCACATAGGAAACAACTCTTGTGGAAAGGATGGCCTCCAACCAAGGTTGGAATGAAGAACATCTTTAAACCCACAAAGAGAGGTGGAGGTATGCATGAACTCAAGGAGGTAGACATGTTGTCTGCCAAGATGGGTCTGCTGATGAAGAGGCTTGAAAACCGAGCCACTGAGAAGCAAGAAGTCATGCACATTCATGATTCTCGCATGACTTGTGAAGAATGTGAAAACACTCGACATTTAGGGAATAACTATCCTGAAACCCATGAGGACATCAACTTCATCAACAACAATTATCGTCCTTAACAAAATCAAGGATGGAATTAGTAACAGAGGCCAAACTACCAAGGTAACTATTAAGATAATAATTACAATAATTTCAATAACCACCCATCTTTGAGAGATTTAGTCCCTGGTCAAGCTAAAATTATGGAGGGTTTATCTAGGAAACTAGCTTCCACTACTACAAAAATGATTTTAGGTGACGATGCCCAAACATTAATGGAGGCGGGCACAAAATCCAACTGGGTCCTAAAATTGATTTACTGAGGCGGGCATATTAAGATAACTGCCTCCAAAAATGGCCTATTTCAGAGGCGGTTGTCTTAAGGTGCCTACCACTATAAATCCATTTTCGGAGGCGGGCACCTTATAAGGCTTGCCTCTGAAAAAGGCCACGGCCCAATAGGCCTGGTGAGGCCCGATAGCTGTCATCGTTTATATACATGAACTTAGGGTTTGGAGCTGCGATCTCTGCTCAGCCTAGCGCCCCCTTCTCTCCCTCAGCCAAGCACCTCCTCTCTCTCTCTCTCTTCCTCTCCCTCTCCCTCCCTTAGCCGAGCACCCCATTCTCTCCTACTCCCATGCGTTCCTCCCCAACTCCTCCCACTCCCGAGCGCTCCTCTCCTCCTCCTCTGCGAGCCATGGTCGGCACCTCCTCGAGCTCCTCTACCGCCTGCTGCATGGTGCTCCTTGCGTCATCGCTCGTGTGTGCTACGTGCCTCTTTGGCTCCGGGGAGGCTTTAGGGGCGGTGGACATGGCGACCAGGGCCTAGATCTAGTGGCACCTCTGTCCTCGTCTTCATCGGCGCTAGTGGCGGATCTGGCCTCCTCCTTGGCATCCGCGGTGGATCTACCCCCTCCTCACCGATAGTGGATCTGGCCCCCTCCTCCTCACTGGTGGTGGATTGGGCTCCCTCCTCCTCACCGATGGCGGATCCGGCGCCCCTCCCCCTTCTTCCCCGCCACCGAGCATGGATCGGGTCGAGGCGGCCCCTTGGTGGCGGATCCAGTCATGGCGGGGGCAGATTAGGTTGCAGTGGCGGCAGATCGAGACGTGGCTAGAGCGGATCGGGTCACGGTAGCCTTGATCCAGTCATGGCAGCAGTGGTGCGTGAGGCGGTGCCTGCTCCCACGATGACGGCCCAGATCCAGGCCCATTAGGTCCAGGCTTTGGGCTTTTTTCTTTTTTTAATTTGATTAACTGAGGCGGGCATCTGAACCGCCTCTGTAAAGTCATGATTATCTGTGACCTTTGATTGAGGTGGTTGCAATGCCCACCTCCATTAACCATTTTTGCCCATCACCATTAAGATTTATGTAATATTGTTCCAATGAGAAAATCTTAGAAAATATAAATAATAGAATGGATAGCTTCTCTTCAGCCATTAAAAACCAGCATAGCTTTAACAAAATGATAGAATCACAAATAGCTCAGTTGGCGGCTACTGTTCCTTCGACCGACATAGGTAAGATCCAGGGTAACTGGAAGATCCTGAAACTACAAATCTTGTCGATACTCACAATGCTGCAGGATACTACATTGAACCATCGACAGGAAGATGGGAGGATTATTCCTTGCCCATCAAGAAAGGTGGTCTAGGAAGACCTTTCATCCCCATAGCCATTAGACCTCACATATTCCAAGAAGTTGTCTATGACTTCGGAGCAAGTGTTAACATCATGCCAAAGGTAATCTATGATAAAATCAATGGACATACTTTATTATACACAAACATGCATTTGCAGCTTGCAGATCAGTTACTCTGCTACCCCAAGGGAATTCTTGAAGATATCTGTATACGAGTTGGAAGCTCATACATACCTGTAGACTTTGTGGTTTTGAAAAGAGGTGGAGATGTCAGGGCACCCATTATCTTGGGTCGACCTTTTCTGAGCACCGCAAAAGCCATCATCTACGCAGATAGTGCCAAAATCTGTTTCACAATTAAGGATAGGAAGGAGAAATTTACTTTCAAGAATCATATTCTACAATCTCTTGGACATTCACAAATGTCGTATTTGCCCAAAGAGACAACAGTAAGCAAGAAGATAAAAAACTGAAGGAGGAAGAACAGTGCTAGGTAGCTACAATAAGAATTAGTCAAGATGATCAACACACTCTGATCAGAGTATGACCACCTCCTTGCATCACCATTCCTTACCAAGAAGGAAGACCGAGGCGTACCGACGATCGAGTGTACAATCGGACAAAGAATCTTGCACAACACCTTCGGCGATATTGGATCAGGTGTCAACATAATGTCTAAGGTAACATATGACTATTTGTTTGGTGATGAACCTTTGTTCCCTACATATATCCAATTGCAGATGGTGGACCAACCAATCCAATTTCTGGAGGAAACAGCAAAAGACATCATGGTCAAAATACAAGATTATTATGTCCCTACCGACTTCATGATTCATGACATGGGAGAAGAATAAAGAAGACACACCTATCATCTTTGGAAGACCGTTCCTCAACACTACAAACGTGATCATCTACATTGGATCACGACAAATTCACTTCCAATTCCCTAGGCAAAAGGTACAGTGTTATTTCAGTAGTTATACAACTTACAAACAGCCGAAGAAGATCCGCTCCAAGAGGAGACATCGATCATCCCAATGCCGGAGGAATCAACTCCCAAAGAATGAAGAAGAGGGAGAAGTTGAGAATAACAAACCTACTACACCTAAATCAAGTCCACAAACTAAGCAGGTCTGCAAATAAAAGGTGACATCACTATCAGAGTCGCCATCACAAGAGGTGCAACCATCAAGGTCTCTATCTTTGGGACCGACAGATGCACCCGAAGAATAAAGGACTTCTCCAATCATGTCCGGTTTGGAGAACTCAAAATTCTGAACCCTCTCCGGGAGGTAAAATCGGTAGTTATCCGGATTTACTTTTCCGCGTTGCATGAATTACTTTCACTTTATCATATTTACTTTTCTAGATTCGCATTGCACTTAGAAAAGAAAATAAAAATTCCATGATTGCATTAAAAATGTAAAGCCCCACGTGAATATTTCTACGGTGTGTGAAAACCCGCAAGAATATTCACCGTGGTGGCATAAAAAATAATAGAAATACCATGCATACATCTAGTTATATTATATTTTCTATAGAAATTAGAAAATCAAAAATATATATTAGATAAACATCCTGCTAAAATTTTGCCAGTTCAAAAATATTTCTAAACCCAAGAATGACTAACCCTGGACGGTTGATCACTAATCCTTTTATTCTATACCGTTCCACGAGTTTTTGTTGTTCTTGCTGACATTTTTGCAAGATGATGCACAAGATCAAGAGCAAGTACACCCGTTTGTCTTCATCTCGCTCAACCAGGACTACATCTTCATGAGCCAGCTCCGACATGAACATAGATAAACCAACCGCTAGAGCCGTTGCATAACAGGATCCCAACTTCCTGATGGACGAGAAAGACATTCGCTGGCAAAACCGCTCTCAGCAGGATTACACAACTTCAACATTCGACCATGACAACAATCAGCTTGGGGGAAGGGCATCTCCCATATATCTAGTTAAGTATTTATTTTACTTTTTTGTTCTATTACTTAAGCATGCTTTATATTTGCTAAAAACAAAAAAGAGATGCATAATTAAAAACTAAATATAAAAAATTATCTTTGTGTTAGATATATATAGTAGTAATGTGTGATTTAAAAAATAACAAAAATAAAAAGAGTGCGTCTAGTTTTCTTCAAGTGTGAATTTTAAGAGCTGAATAAAGTAAAAAGGAACTCTCCAGATTTCTTGAATGGAAATGATGAATAGTTGCTCTGTTGTAATTCCTTTTGAGTACCTAGTTTTCAACCTTGAATTGTCCTAAGTTTTGGATAAGATTGTTTTGACATAAGGATTTACTCTGAACTTGAAACTCGTGGGTAGCATATGCTAGATCTAAGTCTATGTTATGATATGAGAAGGTCTGAGCTACTGTTTATCTTGTTCCAAGTGATACTAAAGTTCTGGAGATTTATTTTTTGAAAACATAAAATTCCTGTATGACAAAGCTTGAACTCCTATCAGAGCCATATATGATATTTAGGCTAGGAAAACTTCCACTGATATGCTGCTTATATTGCATTGAGTTTGGTCAAGCTTTGTTGACCCTTATGAGAGGTTTTTTATGCTCTTAAAATCAAGATCATGTACACACCACCCACATATGCACTACACCTACATTGGGGGTAGACGCAAAAACATGCCTTTCCATTTAGATTCACCCCAAAATGTTTTACTTCTACACTGGGAGTGAACACCAAAAATATACCTGATATGTTTTACCATCCACTAAATAAATGCTTCAAAGTTCTTGTTGCTATCTCTCAAAAAGTTTTGTTGCAGAAAAGAAGCATGGCCTATGCAAAAGTTATTCATAAAAAAAAGTTGAAAAAATGGACAAGTGTCCAAGATGTTAAAAACAATGCGTACTTAGATGCCTGCCTGAAAAAAAGAGATGAATAAGATAGCCCATGTTTTCTTGCAAAGTATTTCCAAATTTCAAAAGAGAGATAATTCTCAAGGAGCATAGTAGAATTAGGTTAGCTACCATATATTTCACACACATGCACATCTTGATTTGATTATATGACTCAATTTTCTTTGGATACAAGGTTTGACTTTACAATATATGTATTGCAAGTATGCTTTCATGTTATTTCCACTCCTATGAGCTTCACGTAAGCCTTAGTTGTAGGAAGAGAAATGCATAACATCATTATTGCCTTGGTGAGGATCCACAAATACCACATATGTTGAGAGACTTGAGAGTGTCATACAATGGAAGCTCTGAGTTTTATTTTAAAAACTTATAAAAACTCCAGAATAGTGGTTGAGCAAAGAACTCAAGACATAGTGCTTGACTTGATTGTTCTGTCTTTCAATTGCTCAAGACCCAAGTGAAGGCTAAGAAGCCACATGGTTGAAGATAATATGGGTAAGTTTGAAAGTCAGACTAGTTTTTTCTAATCCGGAGGAGAATTTTTATTTGAACACATGTCTACTTTTGAGGAGTGAAAATATCATAGCAACTCCTGATCCATTTCTGAGTTTAGCATTGCTTAGGGACGAGCAAAGGTTAAGCTTGAAAAAGTTTGTTGACGGTAGTTAACACCCATCATAAACCATCAATATAACTTGTATAAATGCATGTGTATGATCACCATAGGTTTAGGGATTTAAACTAATAAATTCCCTGAGTTTTGGTGAATCTATGTTTTCAGCAGGGTTTATCTAGAAAACTATCAAGGTGGATGTTGGTGCTCCTTAATGACCAAATCCGACCACCAATTAAGATCTAAATTAGGAGAAATAAACAAACTTATTACAAATATTCCTTTACTATTGACATATTTCCACATGTATCGAAGACTTAGTGTTTTATAGGACTTATTCATGAAATACACGGGAAGTATGATCAAAATGCACCATCAGAGAAAGCGTAATGAAGATCCTACACCAAAAAATGGGAAGACGACCCATCCAACTGCCAACTCTAGGCCAAGCATCGATGTAGGGTCCATCCAAGCCCAGCCAGGAGCCCGCTAGAGCAAGGTAGTGGCGAACGAGCCAGCCCAGGGTACGGCCACACCGCCCCCAGCTTCGCTCGGTCCCACATTTCTCTGGCGATGCAATCAATGCACGTAGAAGGAGGTTTGTGAGATTTCCTGATTTACCTGCACCCAAACCGACCTCTTGCAAGTATAAGAAGAGTGGTGGAGTTCATTCTACACGCATGCCATTTGAGCCTCTACACCTCCACTTCTCTACTTGTAATCTTTTATTTTTAGTAGTCTGTTGTGAAGAATTCTTTCAAGTCTTGCTCTCATTTTATCAATTTAGTTGTGCTTATGAACTATAGTATAATTTTCATGTTATATTCTTGACATATGTACTAGAATATAGTTTCTATGTCATCAACTTAACATGTAGAACCTTATGCTTAATTATTCATATAATTTATATGATTAGAAGTAGAGCTAAGTTGAGGTGGTGGTTCATCATTCATTCGGGTTTGCCCATATCCTATGCTTGTCGATCCATAGAGTCAGAGTCCCAGGTGGATATGGGTAGTTTCTTTGTACGCGGGCATGATGCCTAGGTGCATGGGAACCTTTGTGTATAATGGTGCTCCACGGTTGAGGGGTAGGCGACAGGTGGTGATAATCCTGTCCGTCCCTTGTAATCCCCTATGTTCGGGTATTCATGTAGGAGTTCGTAAGTCTGCCTGGCTTACTGGCAGACCAGTGCCCAGAGATCTCTCCGGCCATCTTACACTTATGTCTAGGTCTAACCATGTAATTTGTATGATCTTCAATTGTTCTTTGCATGGCTATATTAGAATAAGCCTACTCCACTTAGGAACATCCTTTTATTCTTTATTTCTCTTTTATCCTTGAGGTTGACCCAAGTGTGTGTCCACTATCCTAAAAACACCAAGTGTTACCCCTGCTTTAAACTTTGGTTCACTGTGCAAGCATGTAATCTTGTTTATTTCCATGCTAGACTCTTTACACCATGCCTTCCTTTGGGAAAGTATGAATAACGATACCCTGAATACTTCCGGATGAAATACTACAATGGTAGATCCGTGCGCTTGCGGATATTGTTTCTATAATCGTTAAGAACTATCGTGTTGGTGTCCCTTAGCGGTGTTGCTAAGATTCATCCAAATCTTAGTGATGGTGCTAAGAAATACCAACAGACGTTTCTAGTGCCATTGCCAGGAATGGATTCCATCTCCATACTTGGTGATTGCACTAAGGAATGCCAACAAGCATTTCTAGTGTCATTATCGGGAAAGGCATAGGTTAAAAGAATCCATTCTAGTGCCAACAAGTAGGACATGATCATGATCGTATGCATGAATGGTAGCCATAGTTTATGCAGGCTAACTCTGTTTGTTTTCTCCTATTGTGGATGAAAACAGGACAGTGTATGATCGGTTACAACCTACCAAAAAACTACACCAATAATCCAGAGGCACTCCTAAGGAAGAGTCGGTCTCTACCGCTTCTTCTGCTACTCTGTCGACAAGTGAACCAGTCACCTCAGCATAGTCCGCTACTACCTGTATAGCCAAGTCACTCTGCGACTACTTCACCCCCGCTGTTGCCAATGTGCCTGTTGGGCCCACTATCAACACGGGTACCGGGAACTTTGAGCTCTAGACTGGCCTCATAACGATGATGCAGGCAAACCAGTTTTGTAGTTTGCCTAGCGAGGATGCAAGTACGCACCTTCAGCACTTTCTTGAGCTGTGCGACACCATTGTCATAAAAGACACTGCACCAGCAAGCATGTGGCTATGTCTGTATCCCTTCTCCCTTGCGAGGAAGGCGAAGAAGTGGTTCTATAAGGGCAAGGAAGCCGTCAACACATGGGACAAATATTCCACGACGTTCCTCACAAAATTCTTCTCCATGGACAAAACCAATGCCCTAAGGGGGAGAATTTCAAACTTCTAGCAAAATTCCATGCAATCTATCCCTGAGGCATGGGAGAGGCTGTAGGATTACATCCAAGCGTACCCGCACCATGAGATAGAGAATAGGCTCGTGCTCCAGAACTTCTACGAGGGATTAACATCCATGTCGAAGGGGCACATTGATGCCGCTGCTGGAGGCGCTTTCCTTTCCCTCACCATCGATGGAGCCACGACTCTCATCGACAAGATGGTGTCGAATCAAAGCTGGGGTAGGAAAGAAAACAACGAAAATACATGCATACCGTGAAGGAGGTGGATATGCTTCCCACAAAAATGGATCTCTTATTGAAAAGACTGGGCGAGCGTGCCGCTGAGAAGGAAACCATGAAGGCCACCATGCAGGCTGTGGACTCACACATGACATGTGAGTTTTGTGGAGAAGTTAGACACTCAGGGAACGACTGCCCCGAGACCCATGAAGACACCACATATATCAACAATGGGTTCTGATAGAATAACAATGGGTGGAACAATCAATCCCGCCTGCAAGGAGGTAATTCAAATTTCAACTCTAATTTCAATTCGAATTAACCGTCCTTGAATGACTTGGTCTTAGGCCAAGCAAAAATAAATGAAAATATCACTTAAAAATTAATGTTTAATGATAAAATGTTTGAAAATATAAATTCTAAAATTAAAAATTTGTCTGCCTCCGTAAAGAATCAACTAAGTTTTAATAAAATGACTGAAACACAAATAGTGCAAATAGCTATTGCAATTCTAGTCAACCATTCGGGGAAAATCCTAGGACAACCCAAGAATTCCCCTGAGTTTGTTCATGCAGCTGCAGAGCAATAAAGGAGGAGAAGTCTTGCCGACAAACTATAAATGTCGAGCCCTTGCCGAAGGTAAATCGGTAGTTATCCCTAAAAAATTCAAAAATTCAAAATTTTAAATTTCAAAATTTGAAAATTAAAAATTTACTTCAAAATAAGCTTTTTAGAAAAATAAAATAAAAATCATTTTCTCAAAGTATAGATTTTCTATTATTATTTCTCATTTTTAAAATATTTATGAAAATTCAAATATAATAAAAGTTTTGTGAAAAATCAATTCTGAGAAGTGGGGAGTTTGAAAAATTGCAAAACCCCAATGGCTAGCTCCCACTTAGCCGTTGGGAGCAACCGGCCAAAGGAGGGACTGAGTGGGCCCACCTCTGGTGTGGCCGCACCACCTAACGGATGCCGCCGGCGCTGCTACTTCTCCAACAGCTAGGAGTCGTTGCTCCCTCTCTCTCTCGGCCGGTGCTCTGCTCTATAAATACCGAGAGCTCAGGTGTGAGCCCTCACTCACACTCCACTCTCATTTTTTCACTCCCTCTCACTCTCTTTGCTCTATCACTTGTAAAAATATTTTTCCACAAAGCCTGACTACAAGGAAACTCTACAAAAAATTCCTAAGCTCAAGACCACCAAGCCAAGCTCACGGGTTGTTCAATTTGATTTCACTAACGTAACCCCGTTTTCGAGTTTGTGTTGTTGTTTTCCACCATGGGCAGGTTCAGAAAAAGTATCGCTGGTGCCATCAAGAAAATCACAGGGTTGAGCTCAAGGCGCTCCTATGGAAGCTTAAGCATGCGCTACACCGAACATGAAGAGAGCCCGATGCATGAAGACGAAGAAACTATGCCAACGGAAGAAGAAGAAGAGCAAGAGCAAGAGCAAGAACAACCAATGGAGGAAGGTGATGATGATCCTCACCTTGATTTGGAAGGAGAATGGGAGATGCAGGTGTATGACCTCATCAAGAATCGAGAGTTCATCCACACACTGGCATATGACCCCAATCTCCTCGAAAAGATAGGTATGGAGACCAAATTCGCCACCATCTAGAAAGTCATTGGATGGGAGAACATTGCTCCCGTTGAGGAGCAAGGTTCTCGCCTCCTCACTATCCAGTTTCTATGCTCTTTGCAAGAAGTAGAGAATGGGATTACTATCCGTCTTTTTGAACAACCATATTATCTTACATGGAGAGATCTTGTTCTCACTTAGGCTTCAATAAGAAATGCTCCATTGACTTAGACTATGCTCTTAAGGGTTTTAATCGTCATGAATCTTGGAGAGTAATTTCTAGTCAAAATGTGATTGGCAAGTTTCAACCTCGAAATATGAATATTCACCATCCTACTTTGAGGTTCATGCATTGTTGGATTGCCATGACTTTGTTTGCTAGACAAGACATACCATTTGTTTATCATGCTTAAAAAGATTAAAGTTGCTCCTGTAAAAGAAATGTTTGAACATTGGTTAGAAACATTCAAGGCTTCCACATCTATTTCTTGCACATCCCTTGTGACACGTATTGCCACTAGTATTGGTGCATTGGAAGGACAAGATGTGACATACATCTCTACACCACGCATCAGTATTAATGACCACTACTTGATGCAAGGGCATCATTTGAAATATGATGATGCAGGAAACCTTGTATTTTTCTTCTCGGGATATACAAACGAGATTCCATTACCTAACCCGGAACTCTCTTTGTATAAGTCCTCGAAGCTAACCTTCGCTCTTGTCGAACAAGAGGAAGCATGCATGAGTTCTGTTTCTGGCAGGTCGACAAGGAGCAGGACTAGGACAAAGCAGGCAGCTCTTAGCAACCACCGCCAACACCAACACCATTTGTGCCTCGGCGTACCATGCGGAGTGGTTCTAACTATGTAGGTGCCTAGGTTCACACCTAGGTACCAGCCGGGTTGGCATCACACCCCGCAACAACACAAGGCTGGAGGGTCAGGATGGCGAGAAGCTGATGCCACAGAATGGACAAGACACTCCTTTGACTCCGAGAGGCTACCACCACCGTTCTAGCCATGATAGTCCACTTTAGATCGTCACGAGCTAGACGACATCAACACCCGACTCGAAGGGTTCGAAATCCGCACAACATGATGCACAGGCAGCCTACTGGCGGTCCATGGGATACAATCACGGACCATAGGGCTCGAGCAAGTTTGGGGGAGGACCCCCGCAGAGGTACATTGTATCTTTTTATTTTTCGCATTTCATTTTCTGCATTTATTTAATTATTAGAATTTAAAAAAAATCAAAAAATTAAAAATACCAAAAAATGAAATATGATAAAAACAATAGAAATATGAATTCCACTCTTCATATGTGTTTTAGGAATGTTTAAGTTCTCCTATGTTAAAATGATAAATAGTTGCTCTATCTGTAATTCATCTATGCCTAGGCTATAACTTAGTATTGCCTAAGATTTAAGTTTGTTGGCTAAAAATGTCTCATCCTAAAAAACATGAAAACTTGTGGGTTGCAAATGCATGCTCCTTTTCTAAGTTGTTGCGAGTAATGACATGGTACAAATAAAAATTGTGATGAGTTTGTTCTAAGAGAAACTAGACATCTGAAGTTTTTAATTTCAAAAATGCTAAAATTCAAAAGTTCCTCGATGATTATAATTACCTCCCAAGGCCATACGACACAAAATTCAAATACAAAACCTTAGTCGTATGCTACTTGTTATTGCATTGAGCTTTGCCAAATTGTTTGTGACCCTTGTTGAGATTCTCGTCATGCGCCCATGATCAAGACACACATACACCCACAAATAAACTGCTCACTTTTACAATGAGAGTTACCCAAAAACATATTTTTCTGTCTACCAAAATAACTACTCCATTCATTTATCATGAGTCTCTCTTTCTAAAATTTCATATGCCAAAAAGTAAAATATGGGCTACGCTAAAAAAAAGAGAGAAAAGAAAAATATCGATGCTGAAAACCATGAGAGAAAAAAAGACATGCCAAAAAGCATGAATAAATAAAAGAAAAAAAGAAAGAAATAAGATAGCCTATACTTTCAAATAAAAGGCATTAATCCAAAATAGAGGGAGTCGTGGTTCAAAGGAGTACCAAAACTACTTAGAATTAGGAAGTTATAAAAATCCACACACTTGCACGTCTTGATCAAAGTGTATGACTTGCATCTCCTTGGATTTGGTTTTTGACTTAGCAAAATATGTGATGCAAATATGCCTCAATTTCATACCTACCCAAAACTCCACCAAAAAGCCTTTTAGTGGTAGGATGAAAAGAAGGCAAAATATCAAAATGCCCTGGTGAGGTTCTTTATACACATTGAGCGATCGAGTGAATCATTTGAGGAACTTACATTTATTTCGCAAAACTTATAAAACCTTCAGATAGAAGGTTGATCAAGGAATAAATGATTGGTGATTCTGTTATAATCGTTCTATCATGCAACCGTCCAAGAACTTGGAAAAGCTATACGCCCCACAGGGATCAAAGAAAAGGGTGGATAAGAATGCCAACTTATTTAAGATGCAAAAGAATACTCTGTTATAGGTATGGCACTTATGAATAATATTCGGCATAGCAGCAACTCCTGATCAACATCCAAGTACTTAGCTATTTGCTCGGGATGAGCAAAGGTTAAGCTTGGGGGATTTTGTTGGCAGTCCATAATGACCAAATCCGACCACCAATTAAAATCTAAATTAGGAGAAATAAACAAACTTATGACACATATACCTTTACTATTGACATATTTCCACATGTATTGGAGACTTAGTGTTTTTGCAGGACTTATTCATGAAATACTTGGGAAGTACGATCAAAATGCGCCATTAGAGAAAGCGTAATGCAGACCCTACACCAAAGAATGAGAAGACAGCCCATCCAACTGTAAACTCTGGGCCAACCACTGACGTAGGATCCATCCAGGCCCGGCCAGGAGCCCACTAGAGCAAGGTAGTGGCAAACAGGCCAGGCCAAGGTACGGCCGCACCGTCTCCAGCTCCGCTCGGTTCCACATTTCTCAAGCGGTGCAATCAATGCGCGTAGAAGGCGGTTTGGGAGGTTTTCTAATTTACCTGCACACACACCATTTGAGCCTCTACACCTCCACTTCTCTACTTGTAATCTTTTACTTTTTAGTAGTCTTTTGTGAAGAATTCTTCCAAAGTCTTGCTCTCATTTTATCAATTTAGTTGTGCTTATGAACTAGAGTATAGTTTTCATGTTATAATCTTGACATATGAACTAGCATATAGTTTCTATGTCATCAACCTAACATGTAGAACCTTATGCTTAATTATTCATATAACTTATATGATTAGAAGTAGAGCTAAGTTGAGGTGGTGGTTCATCGTTCCTTTGGGTTTGCCCATGTATTATGCTTGTCGATCCGTAGGGTTAGAATCCTATGGGGATATGGGTAGTTTCTTTGTACACGGGCGTGGTGCCCGGGTGCACGGGAACCTTCGGATATAATGGTGCTCCACGTTTGAGGGGTAGGTGACAGGTGGTGACAGCCCTATCTGTCCCTTGTAATCCCGTACATTCGGGTATTCATGTAGGAGTTTGTAAAGTCTGCCTGGCTTGTTGGCAGACCAGTGCCCGCAGATCTCCCCGTCCATGTTACACTTAGGTCTAGCTCTAACCATGTAATTTGTATGATCATCAACTGTTCTTTGCACGGCTATATTAGAACAAGCCTACTCCGCTTAGGAACATTCTTTTATTCTTTATTTTTCTTTTATCCTTGAGGTTGGCCCAAGTGTGGCCACTATCCTAAAAATACCATGTTTACTAACTAGGAGGATGAAGATCATCAAACATTTCCAATTCTTCTTACATATCCTCAAACAAACCATCTTCTTTCCTAACACTTCGTCCATAAAACAAATAGACCAAACAATCTATCTGCAAAAGCATTTGAGGAAACTTCATCAAGTCTTTGAAATCATCATACCACATACAACTAAACATAGAGTAAGCACTAGACCTTCCAATATATACCTAACTAATAACTACCTATACTAATGAAAACCTACCAACTACACTAACTAACACTAGTACTAGAAAGTACCTATACTAAGTAAAATACAACATAACTAATCTAACTAACTCTAATAATCTAAGTATTCTAACTATACCAATATAAACAAACTAACTATTCTACCTATATTAAACTAAACCCTAAACCCTAATTATACTAACTATTGTAATCACTATACCAAACTAAATCACAAAACCTAACTACCAATCAACCAAAATCATGAAATCGCCCAAAAAATCAAAACCCTAACTACTAATCAACGATAACTACCAATTATCCAAAAAATTAACAATAATCATGAAATCGAGCGGGCAATACTACCTTGGCTAAGAAGGGGGGACCTTGGGGGATCACCCCTGACGACAGCTGGCGACGAGAGGGCCGCCGGTGGCCTCGCTGGCCAATGGCAGTCGCAGGGAGAGAGGGAAGGAGGGGGCGGCGAAGGAGCTTGGGAAGGAGGAGGTGGTGGCGGATGGGCAGGCGAGAAGAAGGAGATTGGGAGCAAGAAGAAGGGGAGAGAGAAAAGGGAAGGGCAGGCCGCACTGATCTATTGGGCCCACTGCGCCAGTGGGTGGCGCGACAAAGGCCCACGCCAGAGTATGGCACGACAAGCCTGGCCGCGTCAATGAGTCACCGCATGGCTGGCTGCCACGGTGGCAAGCCTACCACGCCACCATGCATGGTGCGTCGGCATGGTTTGGCCGTGCCGTGGCACTAGGCTTTGCCAAACGGGTTAGTTTTAAAAAAATTATGCCATGTTATTTTTATAAATAGTACTTAAATTGTGTTAAAACTAAAAAAATTCACTGCTGCCTCCAACGTTGCGTCCATCACCTCTAGCACCAGATCCACCAAGCTTAACCCATGGAAGATGCTGCGCAGAACCCACCATGGTGGCTTGCTGCTTCCACTCCTACTGCTGCTGCTGTTGCCATCATATCTGCAGCCTTTCCCCTTCCTCTTCGGCCACCACCACTAGTCGACCACCTAGACTTGCTACGAAATCCGAGCTTCAATACTGTTAGAGAGAGTGAGGGCGAGGGAGAGAGGAGAGTGAGAGAGAGACAGATATAGATAGGATGGAACTCTACCTCACCGCCAATGCTAGATCAAGCTCGCACGGTGTTAGATGTGGCTCTAACTATCCTAGCTCGCAGGTATATCTGGTTTCGGCCCACCCATCTTGCCAAATTAGAGCAGGCGTCCTGCGACATGGACAAATTGGAGGGTGGTGGCGGCAGGTCCGCCTCAGGCCTGCCTGCTCACTTCCAGTGCGGGAGGGGCAGTGCTATAGACTGAACTGCCATAGCCAGCTCAGCTCCTGGCCCTAGGTGCCATGCTTGCATGGATCTAGATCCCCTCTGGGGAGAGCAGAGGAGAGGGAGCGAGCTGAGGTAGAGAAGAGGGAGTGGAGAGAGGTTGCAAGTGGGAGGGAGGACAAGAGCCTGGTAGTTAGACAGAATTTAATGCTCGGGTCTGTTTTGTGGGCTAACTACGGGCAATTGCCTTATTAGTGAAAGCAGGCTTCTGAAGAGGTTTGTCTCTAAAAATAGGCTCTATTTTTAGAGTGAATCAATTTATAGAGGTAAATTGTCTCCAAAAATGGGCCAACTGGCTTTGAAGTTGTCTAAATATTTTTGGAAACATGAACTATCTTAATAGATTTCTGGTTCAAGAGTGCACTCAACCCAAGCCAAGGGAAGCCCAGCACTAGATGTCAACCAACTGGAGTTCTTCCCATATTACAAATAATTATAAGTGCTATATGTATAGGTCTGTGGTACTACAAAAGTAATTCAGAAGACAAATCTAGACATACAAGTATTTTGATTTCCATCATTTTTTTAGAAGTATGGACGTACTACAGAGTTTAGTTTATCTTTATCTCTATCTACACCTAAAAATAACTATTGCTATATATCGTCTGCGCAAATAATCGCCCCACTCGACTCTTCTCTCTGTTCCTAGGTGACTCTGTTTCCTAGGTACATCATAAGTGACTCTCTCAACCTCCACTCAAACAAGGGAGTCTATCTAAGGGTTACCTAGGTACGTCCGTTCACCGTCACCGGGGGCATCGGTCTCCAAGCCGTGCTGGGATGGACAGCAGTGGCCATGGGCGGGTCGATGCTCCTGGCGAGGCTCACGGGTGCCACGCGTATCAGCGCTGATAGGGCGACAAGCACCATGCCGAACGCCGGCCGAGCGGGGCTGTCCTTTGTGCCGCGGCCGGGTGCCATGCCGCTGGCAGCTCCGGCGACCTCAACATCGAGAGTCCGGCCAGGCGCGTTGCGCAAGCCCTTGCACCACTTTCACATTCGTGCATGCGTGCAGCGGCGAACACTGGCTCAGCGGTGCCCGTGCTCTGCTCTGCTCCAGCAGCGTGATGTCGGCATGTCATCATGCTGATGTCATATACTTACTTCTTCCCTTGGAAAATAAAATCAGGAAATACACTAGAAATACTAAAATGCAATGCACATGTGGAGCCGTTCAACTCTGGATCAAGCCACAGATTAACCGGCCCATGCCCATATCCTCCTCACCATGTACCGTTCAAGAACTTCCATTAGAAAATTGTCATAGTTCAAAAAATACAAATTAAACTTGTATCAGTGCCTGTTTAAAATATTATCCTACATGTATTAGTTTTCTAGAATACCAGTAATTGATTAATTAGGCTATATAACTGCAATTGATTTTAAATTATACTGCTTTCTCCTAGAGCAGCCAAAATTGCATGAACCAAAATAAATATTGTCGTGCACCAATGTTTGTCCATACTATTAGAGTGGCCCCATAGATATTAATTGATTATTCCACTTTTTGCGCTCTTTGAATTCTTCAAATAGTTGGTCATCTTTTTATGTTGTTTACTCCTATCTAGGTTTGGCTACCTTCGTTAGCAAAAGTTGATTTTACGCCAATGTAATATTGGTCTGATTGTTTTTTTTCCCTCAAACATGATATTTGTCTGATTGTTAAATTACTCACACAAGACTTGCATTTCATAAAGGGTCATGCGGGATAGGTTATTCCTGCATAAGTAAATGCAATTAGGTATTGTTATGTAAAAAATACCTATGGGTATCGTCTGCATCGCCCCGTCGCCTCACTCCTTGGCTTCGTCGCTCCGCTCCCCTCTCCAACGTCAAACCTTCTGTAAATGAAAGCAGAGTCCGCATCAGGGACGAGAGGCTTCTGGTGTCTTACCTCTTATAGAGGATTCATGTGTTGGTGCTATGCTAAGGGTTAATTAGAGAAGTGAAAAAAAGGCCTCATATTTGGGAATAATTTAGGGTTCCTAATAAAAAAAATTAATAGCTTTTAACTATTTTCACAAAATGATCAAATTCGACGTTTTAGGCGTGGGCAAAAAAATCATGCCTTCATGCAGCACATGGGCATATATCTAGTGTAGTTACAGAACTTCTATCATCCAAACCACGTATGTATTATTTTCCAAACTAAATATTATAAAGTTTTTGACAATTAAATATGTACTAGTTTGACGGAATATTGTCCTTGATGTCAAGTATTTGTAACGCTTGGGGTACTAATTTAAGTCCATCTTACCGTAGCTATTACCATCGCTACTTAGCTTATAATGGCAATTGACATCTAGCCTCATTTTGTTGCATTAACATGTAATTTACATATTTACTTACATCTACAAAAACATGTATCTAAACTACTCCATTAATCTCCTAAAGCAAGCCAATTTTGTTTTGTTCGAAATCAAATCATCTTAACTTTGGCTAAGTTTGTAAAAAACAGAGTATCTATGGTACCAAATATTCCTAAGTTACATTAAATTCATCACAAAACATTTTTCTCATATTTTTTTGACTTTGGACAAATCAATAATGACTTTCCTAATGGGACAGAGCGAGCGAGATTAGTATCTTTGTTGACTGATGCACCGTTTGACCAAATATGAGTGGTATGTTAGCATTGTTGTGATTAATTATACGCAGCTGCAGACTCAAGGCACCTCCGTCTCGTTTAGCTGTTTGTGTATATGATATGACGACCTAAACAAGGAGCGATAGATTTCATCCAAATCTACTGTGTGCCCTTGTTGTACTTTCCTTGAACTTAACTTCTCGTTATTTCCAATGAATGCAAGCGAGGCTGCATGCAGATAGAGGACTTGTATAAATCCTTATACAAGTGGCAAACCATTGCAATGCAGGTGGAAAGCATCTCAAATCTATAGCCACAAAAATGGCCCCTAGAGCTCGAGGTCTAGCCGTGGCAAACCTAGTCCTCCGTGTCGTCACCCTAGGCGTCCTTGCAGCATCTCTTGTCGTCATAGCGACAACAGCTAGAACTGACTATGACCCAATTGGTGAAGACGTTGGCCAGATATATGACATCAGCTTCCAAGATCTTTACACATATAGGTGAGGGTTTAATTTGCCGCAGCTATATATGGGAGTTACATAGAATATTCTAATTGTACTTTGTAATGTTTTTAGGTATGTCCTGTCCGTGGCTGCCATTGGGTGTGCCTACACTCTGGCGTTAATTTCTGTGGCCGCAATTGTTGTCGTCGAAGGGAAAAGAATTGGAGGCACCAGTGTTGCAACATTCTTCATCTTCATGGATGTTGTAAGCCTTCCCTTACTTTATTCATCAATTGTGAATTCATCAGCAAGATAACAGCGTAAGATTCTTCTGTAAATAGTACAATTCATCACTTATTGTTTTTACCTGATGGATGAATGTGTTGTTCAGGTACTTTGCGCACTGTTAACCTCGGGAGGTGCTGCCGGACTAGGTCTTGTAGTTGACAATCAACGAATTAATGGGAAGTCCATCGACTCTGCTCATAGAAAATTCTACACCTCCTTCGACGCCTCTTGTGGTTTGCTCCTAGCGGCCGCTGTCTGCACTGTGGTCATGATCATGATTTCAGTTTCTTCAAAGTAGCTGGCAAAGGTTGACACGGTTATAAGACAATACGTACTAATTCTACATGAATAATTTTTGTTTCTCTTTCATCCTCTATGATGAGGATTGAGGACAGTAAACTATAATATGTCGTGGTGTTTGTGTGGACCCAAGGATCTTGGATCATCCTTGAAAAATAAAATGGTTTCTATTGCTTCGATCGGTTACATCGATACTAATATATGTTGTGGATTTGAGTTAAAAAGGTTGTACTGGCCAAGTTATTTGCCCTTGTTGTTTTATTTGAGTGTCGTAGTATATGTGTAACACCCTAAAATTTGCATGAATTGGAAATAGGTGAATTGATTTGTTTATGCATTTTTATGTGCATGCAAACCTATAGAAATAATAATTTTTGAATTAAAATCAACTATGAGGCTAGTAACATGTATGTGCATTCGTGCTGGTGCATTTGAGGTTTTGTACTGTGTGGTTTTTGTCAAACGTGAAAAGGAATTCAAAATCCATTGAAAATTGCTTTGAAAAATTTAGAAAAGAAAAAGGAAAGGAAATCCTCTTTTCTCCCGCCCTCTCTCTTTCTTTTTAGGCCTGCTTGGCTTTGCTCCCGCCTGTGGCCCAGCAGCTGGCCCGCTGAAGGAGCCCGGCTCCCTTTCCCCTCTCTCCTGGCTCTGGCCCGTAGCAGCTCCGAGGCCCAGCTCCTCCAGCTCTCTCCCTCACCTTGCTGCAGGCCCGAGTTGATCCCACGCTGGCCCATCTTCTCCTGCTGGCCAGAGCACCATTTTGGCCCAGTCAAACCCACGTGGGCGTCTCCCTCTCTCTATTTTGCTGACGTCTGGGACCTGCCCCTTCACCCGCTGCCATCTCGGGCCCGCTTGTCAGTCGTATCTTCCTCCTCCCGTAAGCGAGCCGGACTTCACCTGGGAATGGAAATCCCCTGCTGAAGCCCGATTTCTGGGATTCTTGGTGTGCGCGCCACCCCCCAAGCCCCTATAAAACAAAGCCCTCGAGCGCCGCCTCCCCTCAACCCTAATTGCAAGTCGCTGCCTCGTGTCTAGAGCTCCAGCGCCGCCTCAAGCCCTAGCTGCCGCGGCCCCGCATCTCTCAGCTCACCTGGCGCCCCTCTGTTGTTCTTAGCCCGCGGCTGAGCTTGGTAGCGAGGTAACGAAACTGGCTATGCCCTTCTTTCTCTCTTGTTTGCTCTCTGTTGTTCACTTTTCTTCGCCGAACTCTTACAGGACGTCGTTGTCCGCCTCGTCGAGCCGCACACCATCCTCGTCTCGTTTCCGACCGTGAGAAGCCACTTGGTGAGTTCGCTTTGATCCCCCCTTTATCCCCGTGCAATTACCAAGCCGAACCATGGCCTCTAGGGGCCTAACTGTGTGCGCCGGTGAGGTACCTCGCCGCCGGCCATGGCTGACCACCGCGCTGGCCTTCTTCTCCGGCTAGCCGGGTCCTCTCTCCCTTTCATCTAATCTGAGCCACACAAGGTAGATCCAACGGCTCAGATCTCATCATACCCCTTCGCTGGAAATTTTGTTAAAGAGCCCTTCCCTTTTTACTAAATAGTACTTGCAGTCCTCGGCTTAGTTTAAAATCTGAATTTTATTTAAATTCGAATATAAGTTCAGGATATTTACAGATTTGCCACTATCTTAATTTGCTTATAAAATCTTCGTTTTAACTTCGATTTGATCCGTTCAAATTGCGTTAGATTCGTAATTCTATAATCTGCGTGTTAATACTACTGTTAACTATGTTTTCAACTTTTAAATTTTGGGGTTAGATTTAATCTATTATTTTATTAAAGACAATCTTGTTTAATCCATAACTTCTTCGTTATAGCTCCCATTTGTGTGCAATTCACGCCTGTGTGATCATAGCAAGATGTAGATCTTTTTAAAAACTTTTCATCTTATTTTGCTACTATTGGTGTACTGTTCTAATTGTAGCCTTGTTTGCCTTGCATGATTGCCTTTGGATGATTGTTGTGGATGTGTTGATCGAGTATAGACGGTGAGCCATTCGTTGGTGATCAAGAGTACTTCTACGAACTATACCAGCAGGATCAGTTTGATCAAGGCAAGTATAGCATGGTATCATCCTTGTCTTCTAATCACCTTTAATGCAAATAATTCATCATGCATGTGTCACCTTGATAAGGATGCCTTAGAATTGATCTTGTACGTTGACTCCTATGGTTATGGCTTTGGGTAGCTTTTGCTAGTGCTCACATAAACAATGATCTTGTAATTTGACTAATGGAATATGCAATAACAGTAAAAGATGACATTTTAGCATTATGTTTAAATAGGGCTAGAGCAAGATGCTAGCTTTTTGGTGCTCTAGTTTCACTCACTAAAGACTTATCTGAAAGTGATCATCTGGGACTTATAGTACAACTGTGAAGGCTACATGGCTCTGACTTTAGTCATATAGAAGGACCTTTTCTAGCTTGTTAGTGGTTACCTTTATGGCGTAAGAATGGCTTGCCACGATGGGTGTAGGACAACCTTTAGTCTTTTGAGTATAGCCGGGATGGAATTGTGCCATTTGAAAAGAGGGGTTCCTACATCTGCTTGCTGAGTGAATCTAATGGCCCTAACTTGTAAGACAAACCTTTGAAAGACTTCATAGTGAAACATGTCTGCCCATTGGGGCCTTGCAAACCTCGGGCTTTTGGGGATCACGACAGACAGTGAAAGTGTACAACCTGTGCAGAGTGTAAAACTGGTATATCAGCCATGCTCACAGACACGAGCAGCCTTGGGAATTCTTACTGAATAGATGATCACCATTGAACTGTATTATGCTTATATTTTTGCTATTCATTATTCACTTTACATGATCATATGTTTACTATGGATATAAGATAGTTTGTTGCTACACATATGCTAAAACTTTGCCAACTAAAAGCTATATGCAGCCAAATCTGAGTCTTGCCTTTTGAGCCTCATGAACCCCATATTACACTTGTTGAGTACGAGATGTACTTACACTTGTTTATTTTCTGTATTTGGATAAAAAAACCTGAATGGGTAACAGATTGCTTGGGTAATGATCATTACTTCTACTTCCCCGAAGATTACTAGACTTGTGGTCAACCAGTCAATGTGCTTGTGCCATGGAGCCAGCTACCACGAGGGAGTTATCTTTTATTTCCGCTACATTTATGTGAAGACTATGTGTTATTATTCGTTATGTAACAAACATTTATGATGATACTATCTTTAATTTGTCGGCTTATGTGTGATTGATCTCTGGGCGCACATAAGAATATGCACTTTATTTGTTCCGTAAAAATGGGTGTGACAATATGTGGTGTATTCAAATTGGCCATGCAACTTATAACACAAGTGGTTCCCTACTAAAATATATGAAAGGTGACCTGACCGAAGGGATAAGGTGTTCCCCCAATTCATGGTCTGCTTATTCTTTTCCCAACTCCCTCCCATCTCCGTTGGACTAGGGCGCCATCCACCAGGGAGCCGCCATTCGAGGAGTTGAAACGACTCTTTTCCACTACGCCGGAAGTCCAGAAAAGAAACGGAGGCGAACGGAGGTCACAGAGGTGACCGGACGCCGAACCGAACGCGGTCTTTGCATGACCGGACACGTCCGGTCAGTGTTCAGTGTCCACGTGGTTTTCAGTTTGATGATCGGACGTGAAGCGCGTCCGGTCACAGTTGATCGGACGTGTCCGGTCGTTCAGGGAGCTTACTGGACTCTAACCGGACGCTGGCACTGTCGCGTCTGGTCATGTTTCTTTAGCGCGTCCGGTCATTCACGGGACCAACGCGTCTGGTCGTTCGCAGCGCGTCCAGTCTGCGCGACCAGCGCGTCCGGTCGTTGCTTCGCAGTTAGCCATTGTGCAACCGGCGCGTCCGGTCAGTGCTTCGCAACTTAGCCGTTGTGTGACCAGCGCGTCTGGTCGTTTGGACCAGCGCGTCCGGTCAGTACTTCACGAGTTAGCCGTTGTGCGACCGGCGCGTCCGGTCAGTTGGACCAGCGTGTCCGGTCAGCACAATTTCAGCTGTTTAAGTTTCTAACGGCTCTATTCGAAGGGGTACGTCTATAAATACTCGTTGGCCAGCTCAAGGCTCTCTCTCTCGAATATTTGACATACTTGTGAGCACTTTGAGCTAAGCAACTCCCCTCCCACTCATCTCTCTTGCTTCTTTGCATATTCAAAGTGAGATTGAGTGATTCAAGTGCATTTGCATTGTGAGATAGCATCTAGTTGGCACTTGGTGGTTGATTTGCTGCGGGATTCTTGTTTCTCTTGGTGGTTGCCGCCACCTAGACGGCTTGGAGCAGCTTGGAGGCGTTGGCAAGAGTTGGTGATTGTTCTTGGCCACCTCCGGTGATTGTGAGGGATTTGTGCCTACCTCGGCGAAGCGCCAAAGGCAACGTTAGTGAATTGCTCGTGTCATTGCAACCTTTTGTCATTTGGTAGGTTCTTGTGGCGCCTTTTGAGAGGCTTGGTGTGTGACCGATTAGCCACCGAACCACGTGGTGAAGAGGGACACAACGGGGACTAGCGTGCCGGCAAGCACGTGAACCTCGGGATAAATCTTCGTGTCATCATTCTTATTATGTTTGATCGATCCTGGTGGTTGTATATTGTGGTATTCATCTCTTGATCATATTGATTGGTTGGTTCAATACTTCGCCCCTCGGTGATACCCTCCTAACTCTCTCTTGTATTAATTTCTTAGTTACCTTGCTAGCTTGTTAGTGTAACTCTTAGCTTGTGTAGCTAGCTAGCTTTAGGTGTAGTTAACTTGTGCGGTTGAGTGCAAATATACTAGAATTGTGAATTGGTTAGGTGGCTTGCAAACACCCCGTAGGCTAAGCAAAACTCGCATCTCGCTACTTGTTATATTGATAAACTTGTTTAGCTTGTCTTTGTAGAAAATTTTAAATGGCTATTCACCCCCTCTAGCCATCAAGACCTTTCAAGGTCCTCATCTCCAAGCCTTCTCGGCTTGGAGGTCCTCATCTTCAAGGCCTTTCGAAAAAGGTCTTCATCTTCAAGTCCATCTCATAAGCGCCGGGCAAAAAGACTTCACGTTCTAGGGTTTTTGGTCCTCCAATACGCTCCTCTAGCCCCTCTTGGCCAGTGCTCATGACCAAATCCTCCATCTCCCTTGGTGTAGTCGATGTAGTCATAGTAGTGGAAATAGATGTTCAGACTAGAGTTGCCAATGAGCCCCTTATGTCGAAGTTGTTGACGATGGTGTGGTAGACCTTAGTGTCGAAGGAGTTGATGAAGCCCATTGATCTTGGTGATGATGATAAGTCATTGTGGGAATTGATGCTAGAGGTGTTGACGAAGGCTCTCGAGCCATTGTGGTAGGTGAAGATGATGGTGAAGCCCTTCCAGCAAAGGTGTTTAGTGAAGTAGATATTAGTGTGGATGACGAAGGTGTTGGTGAAGCCCCCATGAGTCGATGTATTGGTAGAGGCGAGTCATCCTGGTTCACCATGACTTTTGACGAAGACCCTCCTACAAAGGTGTTTGGTGGAGGCAAGGTTGTTGTAGATGCAGAAAATGTTGGCAAAGGCCATCCTGCAAAGTTGTTTGGTGGAGGTGAGGTTGATGAAGTCGCCAAAGATTGTGGCGAAGCCCATCAGCAAAGGTGATGTCGATGTAGGCGCCGACGCCACGTGCCAAAGGCTGGAGAAGTTGAGTGAAAATGCACCTGAGTTGATCTCCTATATTTTTTAGGGACTTAGGTTGGGTGTTATAGCTTCATCGAATATTGACTTGCTTGCTAGTCTTTCGACACTTAGAAAGACACTGTCTTTCTACTTGCTGCAAAAGATGGTTAGTCATTTATATGATACATGAGGGGTGAAGTATTTGAAGGTTTTGAGAGAGCGAAGGTCCCGATGCCTAAGTGTAGATAGGTCTTTGTCAGGTTACCTCAGTGCAATGCATTTATGTAATGCATGTATGTATGTGATGATGATGCAAGTAGGTGCATTTGCACGAAAATGTTAAAAGGGGTAAACATATCATACACCTTACAAAAATGATAGTTATGCTTGAATAAAAGATAAACTTTGCATATAAGAAATAATGACCTCGAAAGAGAGGGTTGTAATTTTGGATGGCTAGCGAAGGCTGCCATTTAAGATAAGCTCTACATATAAGAAATAATGACCTCGAAAGAGAGGGTTGTAATTTTGGATGGCTAGCGAAGGCTGCCATTCAAGAACCTACATGGGTATAGATGTGACTTATAACATTGAACATAAAAAGGATCAGTCCCCTGCGAAGGTTACCTCAGATAACATTAGGGTTGATGCATATTATAAAGACTTAGGAAATAAAAATTGAACAATACAATCTGCAAAAAAGAGAAAAGTGTTAGTGTTGATTGTTTGGTGGCTGCTGAAGGTCGATTGTTGATGGAGGCTACTGACTAGAAGGCTGCTGATAGATGAGGGCTGCCGACAAACGAATGCTTCTGAATGACGAAGGCTGCCAACTAACGAAGGCTACTGAATAACAAAGGTTGCTGACAGACGAAGTCTGCTGAATGACGAAGGCTACTGATAGAGGAAGACTGCTGAATGATAAAGGCCAATGAGTGATGAAGGCTACTGACAGACGATGGCAAATGACCGACGAAGGCTGCTAGCTGACAAAGGCCCATGACTGACGAAGGCTGCTAGCTGACAAAGGCCCATGACTGACGAAGGCTACTGCCTCATGAAGGCCAATAACTGACGAAGGCCAATGACTGATGAAGGCTGCTGACCGATGTAAGCAGCTAGTTGACGAAGGCCAATGACTAACGAAGGATGCTGACTGATGACACCCAATGATAGATGAAGGCCTACTAACTGATGAATGCCGATGACTGATGAAGGCTATACACTGGTGATACCCAGTGATAG
Source organism: Saccharum hybrid cultivar R570 (assembly GCA_038087645.1). Classification (NCBI taxonomy): domain Eukaryota; kingdom Viridiplantae; phylum Streptophyta; class Magnoliopsida; order Poales; family Poaceae; genus Saccharum; species Saccharum hybrid cultivar. Next base: position 6,843,562 of record JAQSUU010000758.1, on the reverse strand, counting down.
ATGAAGGCCACTAACTGGTGATGGCAACTAACTGACGAAGGCTGTTGACTAGCGAAGGCTACTAAAAACCAATGATAGATGAGGGCCACTGACAAATGATAAAAGGCAATTACTGACAAAGGTCAGTAACTGACGAAGGCTGATGAGAACCAATGCTAGGTGAAGGCCACTGACAAATGATGGAAGCCAATAACTAATGAAAGTTGCTGACAACTAATGCTAGGTGAAGGCCATTGACAAATGGTGAAAGCCAATAACTGACGAAGGCTGCTAAATGACGAAGGCTGTTGACTGATGAAAATCATTGACTGATAGAGGATCACTGAGATATCTGACGAGGGTTGAATGTTTCATGAGAACCGCTGATTGATAGAGAGTACTGACGGACGAAGGCAAATGATTGACCAAGACCACTGACTGACGAAGATCAATAAGTGATGAAGACCACTGATTGATGAAGATGAAGCCACTGACCGGCGAAGGTCACTATCTGACGAAGGCCAATAACTGATGAATACCACTGATTGATGAAGGCGAAGCTACTGACTGACGAAGGTCACTGACTGACGAAGACTGATAACTGACGAAGACCATTGACTGAGAAGGCTGATAATTGACGAAGGCCATTGACTGACAAAGGCTAATAACTGACCAAGGCCGTTGATTGACGAAGGCTGATAACTAACGAAGGCTGATAACTAACGAAGGTTGCTGAGTGACGAAGGTTGAATTTCATGGGGGGCTACTATCTAATGTAAACTATGTATCTTGGAATTGTAAAAAACATGCATACAACAAAGAAAATATACTCAATGGGATGGTTAGCTTGGGGTGGAAAAGAGACAGTTGCAGTGGTGGTGATCTGCATGTTAGTTAAAAAAAAGGGATTCGACATAAGAAAAAGATAGGTTTTTGAGTTAGCCTGTTAAGGCCCAGCATGTATAGCCCCTTAGGCGATGCTTTTAATGTGAAGGTCGCGACAACCTTGTTGGTCGTATTGGTGACAAGTTGTATGCGAAGGTTCATTTTTGAAATATTGCCTTGTGAGGCGAAGGTTAGAGCAAGACAATAGCAAAATAAATCACTAAGAGACAAGCTGGTATAGCAAAATTTATAAGCTTCCGTGAAATACTAACTGTTGTATTGATCTGTTTCCTACGGGAGGACACCTTCGACACATGTAGAAAGTGAGTAGTTTATCTTGCATACATAAATTAATTTATAGATAATTGTATGGTGACCAAAAGCGAAGGTTAGGATCCACAAGTTCAAATAATATCAAAAAGGGCCTAATTAAGGCTAAGCTTAATGTACTTCAACGTGTCTATGTGAACTTCTTCTTTTTTTGGTAATTTTTCAGAAAACTCATATTTTTCTCTTGAGAAAAGATCCGAAGGCAAAGGTTCAAGTCGGGCACTTACCCGATGTGCTAGCGCTGCCTCTGAGTGTTGGCTCCTCATAAATATGGCCAGTTGCAGATACAGGCCGAAACTAAATAATGGCCGGAGATGATAACCCAGTATAGTACAGTTTCCGAATTCAGGATGAAGATATATCCAGAGTGCCACTGAAGGCAACCAAAACTATCTGAAGATAAAGTCCTTCGCGATTTCGGAACACACGGACGGCAGATATCCAAAGCAGGAGTAGCACCGAAGGCCCGGCATACAATAGCTGCTAGCACCGAAATTAAATCCAGAAAATCCGACACCGAAGGTCTAGCCTGACAAGGCCTAGAAGGGAAAAAAGGGCATGATGAAAACAAATACATCCAAATGTTTTGGTCAGTGTGCGGAGGTTTTGTTGCTGAGGTGCGGAGTTCAAAACCAAAGTGCCGTATGGAAGGTTTGCCTGCCAGGTTCTTTTTTTTAAGCCGAAGGGTGGTTAGCTTCAATTTTTTTCATTTTCTATATATATGTATATATTTTAGCCGAAGGCTGGGTAGGTTTAGCGAAGGCTTGATAGCTTTGCTACTACTTTTCTTTTCAATGTAAAATGGCCGAAGGCCTTAGGATCTTTGGCGATTAATTGATTATTTTGATAAAACAAAAATGGGCAAAGGCTTTAGGAGCTTTGGCGATGATGGATTTTTTTTAACAAGAAGCACCGAAGGTTTTAAAAGCTTTGGCTCATCATATTCCATCATTTTCATTTTTTCAAAAGAGTTGGTGAAGTTTTAACCAAAGCTATTATCTCAGCCGAGTTTTGGTGAAGGTGTAAGGAGGTCTTACCTTCGTTCGTAGGTTCTTACCTTCACTCAAGATTCTCACAGGTTCAAACTTTTGATATGCTGACGAAGGTTGATGAAACTGATCGAAGGTTGATGGCCGGAGGCAAAAACCCAATTTTCGGCTTCACTGACGAAGGCTGATCAAACTGATTGAAGGCTGATTCCAGTGTTGATGTGACAAAGGTCTGAATGACGATGGTTCCAATAAACAAAGATCCCTAGCTGGCATATTGATTCATGGTTGCACATGAAAAAAATTCAGAAAAAGTGCAAGCACTAGTTTGGCTTGCTAGTTAGCCTGCGGAGGGAAAATCCGCACTATTTTTTGTTTAGCGGTGGCTGTTATAACAAATGCCGAAGGCTCTTGTTTTATTAGTTTTTTTCTTTTAGACTGGGGCCAGAGGCTTGAGAGCCTCGGTAATTTTTTCCTAGGGGCCGAAGGCTTGAGAGACTTTGTGAGTTTTTTTTCATTTTGTGAACTAGATCCGAAGGCTTTAGCATTTTATAATAATTATTTTTTTGATATTATTTTTTAGGAAAGTTGACAAAGTTTAAATCGAAGGTACTGTTTCTGCTAGCTATGAAGTTTTTAAGGAGATCATACCATTACCCCATGTATCTTACCTTTCCCAGAGGTTCTCATAGTTTCAAGTCTTCACTGTCAAAGAATTTATTCATGCCGAGCACGGTGGGCGCCAATTTTGGGACAAGGGTCCCGAACAGGGTTGAGAGTAGAAGGCTCCTTGGAGAAGGCCGGTGGGAGAAGGCCTCCCGTAGAGGGCCGATGGGAGAAGGTCTCCCGAGAAGACCCGGCTAGAGAAGGTCCCCCGACGAAGGCCCGGCCGGAGAAGATCTACCGACGAAGGCCCGACCAGAGAAGGTCTCTCGACAAAGGCCGGGCCAGAGAAGGTCCGTTGATGAACACCGAGCCGGAGAAGGTCTCCCGACGAAGGCCCGGTCGTAGAAGGTCTGCCAACAAAGGTCTCGGGCGAAGGTCTGGATCGAAGGTCTTGGAGGAATGCTCGATGATTGTTTTGTATAAGGGCTCAGCGGAGGAAGCTCCATGGAGAAGGCTCCGCAACGATGGTCTTGTGGAGAGGATCCATGGGGAAGGCCCTGGGATGAAGGCTCCAACACACAAGTGGGGGAAGTGAGACGGCAGCTAGGGTTTGCAAAAAAATGAGTGGGAGAGGAGAGAGCCCCCCTTGCCCTCATGATCTTGGCATTATATAGGCAAGCGGAAATTTATAAGCGACCCCATGGTGGGGGTCGGTTTTACATGCCACTCCAATGGTGCTAGTTGGGCCTACTCTAGGAGACTTAGCCCATACGAATATGGCATGTCCCAACAGTAATGGTCAACTTACCAGATTAATAATTTGCAGCTTAATGGATTATCGCAATTTCTTTATAGAAATATCTAATCATTTGAAACCTCGTCCCAACGATTGCCCAATTCCAAGGACGTGGCTATTCAAATAGATTTAATACACTTTGTAGAGGTTGTACATATTTTCCCACATGATAGACATAGTCTGACACCATCGTCATGGTTTAGACAGGTCTACCGAAATCTCGTACCCAGATAGAATGACCTCAGGCTTCCATATAACACTACCACGGTCTACTCAGGGGTCAAAAAACACACAAACATCTAGATGATCATACAACATCCAATTTCAATAATATATAAGAAGGTGCTCGCACACAGCACAACCACAATTTTTACATGGAAGACCACATAGCAACCATGTCAACTAGACCATGGAAGATCACCCAACATCCATATCGTCTCCTAATTGTCTGTTGCCACTTCGGCCTCCAAGTAGAAGTTGTACTTCTACCTAATGCGGTGTGAGACCAAGTCTTCCCATATAGACATGTGGTTTGTACGACATTCTGGCTAGGCAAGATGGCAAATGCACCGGTCCTTATATGATTGAAGTGAGTATCTCCCAATAGGAGCCCTCACTAGGCGAACCTACCATGGTAATCCACACCACGTGAAATACCCCCACTCGCTCCCGTCAGAAATAAATTTTAGTTTACCAGGTCATTTAACACCACGATTCATGTTTTTAGCTCATCCATATCATAAAGCTCATCATGTATCACAGATGTTCATAATATTCATTCACATGAAGATAATAACAAGATTAGTATAAGTTGTGTTTAATAAGTAATGGGAATGGAGAGTGGTATGTTGGTGGAGGTGGGAGTCATGGTGGTGGTATAAAGGGGAGTGATTTAGGGTTGGCAAGATATATGGAGGGGAAAGGGTAGGTGGGTGTTAGGAGTTGCCTCCGCTCGCTGATGATTATATTCTTATCCAATTCCTTATGCTTCTTGCTTCTCTGTCTCCGTATAGCTATGCTTCTAGGTTCCATCAGGTTCTCTCCACGTCTTCTATCCTAGGTTGTCTAGCTTCGACAAGCAAGGAACACACCAAAAGCAAGTAGAACAAACAAGTAGAATCGATCAAAGAAAGGAAACGGTCCTAGATGGGTTGGCTCTAACTGGTTGATGGGTTTACTTCTAAGGTTATCATTATTATGTCAACCTGAAGTAAGGGTTGGATGGAGAGATATTATTCAACAAGATGTGGCATCTATGGGTTAGGTCAGGAGGGTGTGGTTATCTAGCAAAAACCTGACCATATTATTATGTTTCACTGTTACGTGAACCTGAAAGGGAAAGCCTGACCAAGTCATCATAACTGGCCTGACTGACTCCTATAGGTCCACCGGGGTTTGGCAACGTTAATTAGTTGAGTTCATGTATGCGTATTAGTATACATGAGAGAGGTTTAGTTCACTAGATACATGCATATACATTTGTATGCTCGTATAGGAAGGGTGTAGGCTTAGCACAGGTGTAGAGTTAGGATAGTGTTGATTATGGCTAGGGGTTAGTGGCACATATGTGTGTGCATATGTATATGCCTAGGATTAATTAAGATGGAAAGGTGGAACGTAAGGGTTAGTCATACACAGTCGTGTATCCATGTGTATATGTGTCATATATACACGGGTGTATCTAGGTATGTATGTATTTTATTCCATGTGATACATGTGTGGTATGTTCGAGTGCTCATGTTCGTGTCATTGCGTGTACGCGAATATACGGTGACAGGTACTACTACGGTTAGCATTAATGAAAATAAAAAGAGAAGGAAAAACAAACAAACTAGAATTTAGATGGGCAATAAATATTATGAAGAAGGATATGAACACGTAGGGCTTGATCTATATCTCCTATAAAAATAAATCCTACTAGCCTAATTATCTAGCACCTCCTTGAGCCACGTCATCATCCACTTCTCTTGCTGCCGCATGCAATTTAGTGCCCACTCACAAATGGTTTCAGTAGTGGATGTAGTTACCTACATGTGACCATGCATGCATACTGCTAGCATTATTCTCTCAAGTGACTTCCTGTCTTCCTCTACGAAAACTGTCTACTAATAATCAAGCTATATATAGATGACTCGATAGACTACAGTGAGACCATATTTATATTTCTCCTTCATACCCGCGGCAACGCGCGGGGAATCCTCCTAGTTTTAGAAGATTTTTAGTGGAAGAATCAAGGGATTTGGATTTAAGATGAAGGAGATATGATTTATCAAAGATTTATTAGAGAATGGTATATAGAAAATATTTATGGTATTTAGGTTGATGCAAAAGGAATGAAAGTAGTTTAGGTAGGTTCTAGGGTGTACCTAGTTTATTTAGAAATTTTCTGAGGAATTTTTCTATGCAAGGAGAATGAGTTTTCACCTCTATGTGTACAATACCCAAGTGCCCATAGCAAATTCCCTTCGGCCTGGAGGCTGACGTGTGGGCCACGGCTGGTGGGCTCGGCCTGCTGCGCTGTGCTACACGGACCGACTCCCACACTATGTTGTGGATTGCGCTCCATCCCTGGGGTTCATGTAGACCGCGTCTACAGAAAGAAGGGGAAAGGAAGTGTGGACTGCTGTGGCTGCCGTGTGGGGTCACTGTGTCGGCGGTACGTGTCACAGACATGTGGGCCATCCTTGGCCGTCTCTCCTAAATGAATGAGGACACGGTTAGTGTTAAGGCACGCATGATAGAGGCGGAGGGATGGACAAATGGTGATGGCGACGGGGCGGTGACGGGCGTAACCAACTCCGGCGGTGCTCTTGGCCGGCCCTTGATGCTATGCGGTGGCCGGAGTTTGATCCCGCAGCTGTTGGAGGGGTCCTCGGTGACAGTGGGTGCTTGTAGCGATCGTCGCAACTCGCCAGGGCAGTGGCGGCGGCGCAGAGCTATGTACCCGGCCATGCAAGTGATTCGATTGTGCAAAGGTGTTCTTGAGGCCTTGCCACACTCTACCATGCCTTGGCGATGGCGGCCAACGGCAATGGTAGCTTGGCAGCAACACCTCTCAGCGATAGGGTGACAAAGATGGAGATGGGGTGTTCTAGCCCTAGGAGAAGCTTGTTGCGGTGATGATTGAAGCCGGGACTCATTGGCCGGGCCTATTTATAGGTGGGCGAGGTCGGTTCCGATGGCGGCGAGAAATTTTCTACTGCACCTCGGATACCTTCTCCCCCGCGCATGTGCCCGGGCATCTAAGGTGGTGCGCACAATGTATTCCTATTCATATCCTGCCAGCAAAGCTCAGTGTTTGACTATGGCGGTGGCAACGGTCAAATAAGTTTATGTCAACGCATGTCGAGGAGGAGCAGGGGAGCGAGAGAGCGAGCAGGAGAGCGTCACAAAGCTTCAAGAGGGTACCGGTGGCTTCCTCGATCTTATCTGCTTGGCTCTAGGGCGAGGCAGCAGCGGCGAGCACGAGGCAACGTACGTGAACGCGGTATTCAGGTTGCCGTTGCCAGGAGGATGATGAATATGACAACCAGGTCCCCCCTGTCAGTGAGGGAAGAGGAGAAAGGAACAACTGACAGCTGGGGCCGTGGCATCCACGGGATGGAGGAGAAATGGGAGTGGGCTGTGCAGGTTGGGCCGGCCCACGCAGAGGGAGAGGCACACGCTCCGACTAGGCCAGGCGGCCGGTGGTGGCCCGAGCGGGAAGAGAAGAGGAGGGAGATGTGGGCTGCGGTCGCGGGCTAGAGACGAGGAAGGTAAGGATTGAGCCCGGAGGGCTTTTCTATTTTTAGAATTGCTTTTCCTTTTTCCTAGAAATGAATTTAAGTGATTTGAATTGATTTCAAATTCAATTCCAAGGGAATTTTTAAAGGGAGATGCCAAGGGAGAATATTTGGTGCCACAATAAACTCTAGAGAAGCACACAAACGTTTCAAACGTAAATGCATCTGGTAGATTTTGATGCAAGGGTTTTTGGAAAAGGTTTTCAAAATGGTTTTGTAGAAAGTAAACTACTCAAGTTTTAATTTTTTGTAAAATTTTTTAAAAAAATTATTGGTTTTTAACATGATGCAAAACACAGGCTATTACACTCCTCTGGCTGGTGGCCTTAAGCTTTTCGCGCGGTTAGTGGTGCCTAACCATTGGGATGGTGTTTTTCTCTTTCTGTTCCCCAACTCGATGGTTACAGCAACTTTAATTTCATTATTGTCTGGTAATGAAATTTGGTATGGAAAAAGGTACACATCACGATGCATTTAGCACGTGTGGCAACATCTGCAGGTTACACATGATTGAAGGACGCCTTTGGACTTGGACACCAAGTCTGCAATAGGGCGTGGGCTAGCAAACGTTGTGAACATCACAATCATGGGACGATGTGATATAGGCTGGCCACCTGGGCTCAGTAGTTGCTGAGCATAGGCGTTTGGGCTTTGGTAGTTTCCCTCTGGCCTTTTTGGAACCCATTCGCTGGCCCAACGTCATTAAGTACTGAAGTGCACTTGTTTGTTCTAAAAAAAAAAAACGTGCACTTGGTTGTTGTAATGTGCCCGCAAGCCAAGCTAGTGCTAGCTACGTACTTACACGTAACGGCACAGGGTTATCCGACACCTACATATATATACATCAATCAACCCGGATGTACGGCTGGATTGTTGTACTTTGTTTGCCAATCAACTCACGCAAAATCTCGTACGTATTACCTACCACCTCCGAACGATCAACGAGAAACTCAATGCGTGACTCGATCGAGCTACCAAACTTTCTACGCTTCCATTTACGATTGTCGATTTCTATTTTCATCTACAAGATACCGAGCATGTAGAAAATTTATGGGTCTTCGCAAAAAAAAAGAATAAAAGTATCGGCAATTAAAATAATTACACTGGTAAACTTGTCCGCCCCATAGTCTAGCATTTTAGAAAAACGAATTTTTATGCAAATTTAGTAAAACGTTACAAGCATGATGATTCGCTGCTTTAATTTGTTCATTTGCTGCTGTGTTTTGCTAATTTGTTCGCTCGCTGCTGTGATTTATAGGTCAAATCACAGAGAATTAAAACTTGTTGCTAGAGTGCAGTTGTTTCTTAGCTTGTCAGACAGTGGTCTCAAATCATGGTGGCAAGGTAGAACTTTGCTAACCAAGATTATTGATATATATAGTTAACTTTACTGACATAATTCTGCTTTTTTTTCATATAAAGTGCAAGTTCTTCGGGAAGAGAAACATGAAGGAGGGAAAAAGAGGAGGAACTTCTAGGAGGCTTGCTACATTGTTGGGTTTCAATATTTGATATGTAGCTCACCAGTATTTGCGTAGTGAACTCACTGCTTGTACCTATTTTTGTTTAACATGTCATTTAGGCCTCTATGTTGGTGATTGACATGTCATTTGGATTTGTATGTTGACATGTAATATGGTACTGTATGATGGCAAGTTATATGGATATGTTGGCATGCCATATAGACATACTAAAGTGACCTGGTGTGTTGCTACTAATGCAATATGTGTGATATAAATTAGTTATGTCATATTAGTTCGTGTTTATATGTATTGTTAGCTGAAATGTTGCCGATTTTTTTCTAAAGTTTGTTGAGTTTTGCACTGATTTAATTGTCTAATTCAGTAACAAAATTGCCAAACTGTTAATCTAAAAATATGGGTAAAAACACAATTATCAAAATAAAATAGAGTAAAAATACATGGACAAACTTGTCTAAATGTTAACGCCATTAGGTGCACTTTACAGAATAGGGGCAAATCATCATTTCGCTTCTAAATGGGGGTACATACGCATAGGCCCCTTACATTATCTGTGTATCTAGACATAGTATATACTTAAGTGGATAGCAAAAGCTTTGTTTCTAGAAAAGTTAAAATATCTTATAATTTGGAATGAAGAGAGTATAAAATAATTAAGGGGGTGAAATGTAGACACGAGACATGGGATTTTTAACTAATTCGTGCATTCATATATGTTCACCACATGGCGTTGGTTAGTTACAAATGTGACTCAACGGGAAACCACGCATGCACGTTCCATGAATAAAGAAACTTGGTGTTCCACACGAACCAACCTTTGGTTCAATGCTGCAACGAGTACATCATCAGCTGTACGATGCAATGCAACCCACGGCCTCGCTGGCCACCAGCCTTATCCCGGCCACCACACGCTTTTGTCCCTAAGTCCCTAACCGACGCCCCGGCCCACGTGCAGCCGCACATTAACTGATCAACGGCCCACCACCCATTGGTTTTGGCGCCGCGATGTAGCCTATAAATTCATGCGAGCTCGTCACGCTTCAAAACACACTGGAGCGGCCGTATACTTCTTCATCTCCATCTAGCAATTGGAGATACATTCTCCGCCATGGTTCGTGTCACACCCCTGCTGCTCCCCGGCGTCGTCGCTGCGGCGTCGTCCCTGCTGCTGCTGCTGGTTGCGCCGTCAGCGGCAGAGCTGACGCGGGTGGAGCACCCGCCCAAGACCGAGGGCTCGCTCGCCATCCTTGCCGTTGGCGACTGGGGCCGCCGCGGGCAGTTCAACCAGACCTTGGTGGCCCAGCAGGTATCTGCTGAAAACATACACGATCTTAAATATAGATCCACTTCAGCTTTTGTAGCATTGACTAAATTTTTGTGAAAAATAGACATATTATTTAACATCTGTACAAGAGCCACTAATTGCATTGACGCATAATTCAGGAGAATTTAGTGAAACAAATTTGTTGTTGTGTTGATGTTGTTGTGTTTTTCTACAAACTTAGGGGGTGTTTAGTTCCCCCTAAAAAATTTTCACCCCATCACATCGGATATCTGGACACATGTATGGAGTATTAAATGTAGACGAAAAAATAACCAATTGCACAGATTGTGATAAATTTGCGAGACGAATTTTTTAAACCTAATTAATACATGATTTGACAATGGTGTGCTACTATAAAATATGCTAATGATGGATTAATTAGGCTTAATAAATTCATCTCGTGGTTTTCAGGCGAGGTATGTAATTAGTTTTTTTTATTAATTTTCGAACACCTCTTTCGACATCCTATGAAACATTCGATGTGATGCTCCAAAATTTTTCACCCTATAAACTAAACACCCCCTAGGCTTGTAGCTAGTTTGGAACAGAGAAAGTAGTAAGGCTGTGTTTAGTTCCACCAAAAATGTACTATTCCAAAAAAAGATTCTCCGTCACATCAAACTTACGATACATACATGGAGTACTAAATGTAGATGAAATCAAAAACTAATTGTACAGTTTGGTTGTACTTTACGAGACGAACGTTTTGAACCTAATTAGTCAACGGTTGGACACTATTTACCAAATAAAGCCAAAACATGCTACAGTACTTTTTTCACCCTTTTCAGGGGAACTAAACACACCCTAAGTTGAGTGTTGTGCAAGAAGAACGTACGTTATGTGTATCAGGAATATATATCTGGTTAATTCATTGAGCACTGAGCTGTCAACTCCGGTGCTACAACTACACTTGTTCGCCAGCATGTGGTATAGTGATTGCTGAGAAAATATTGTTAAGAGTCTTGATGGTGTAAAGAACAAGTTATAGAAAGGGAAAAGGTGCAGATATACTTAATTTTCTGATTAATCATTTACTTCTAGAGATATGGTTGCTAATCTCCAATGCTTCTCCGTGGTCATGAACCGCATGGCTAGCTGTGACGTCGACCAGTACACCTTAGTCTATTGACCTAGGAGCAACGCAAATAGGCCGATTTATGAATTATTACTATTTACATTCCTGCAGGCAATTGCTATGTATCGATCGAACTTTTGCAAAACATATATACATTGTGTTACTCATCAATATCATGGAGGCAAGCATTAAAATCAGCATGATTTGGAACTCTCAGTTCCACAACAAGAACTTCTGAACTTCTGTAGTTTACAAGTCATATTTTGAAAATAAAATCTAGCACTATCTCCATTCTAAATTGTAAAGTCATTTTGGCTTTTATTGATGTACACCTTTTGCTACGCATCTAGATATATATTATGTCTTGATACATAGTAAAACTTATGAATCTAGAAAAGTCAAAACGACTTACAATTTGGAATAGAGGGAGTAGCTATTAATATGGTCAACGCTATGCACCTTCAAAAATATATTGTTTCCGCCTTGAATTCTACCAATATGGTGGACCATGTGTGTTGCCCCCAACCAAGGTGCATTGCATTCAAGCGTGTCAGTATGTCACCCTACCTTTTCTGTCCATAACAGTTTGTGCTTTAGCATAACGAGTGTCAAGGTGGCAACAATGCTCTTGGAAAGTTGAAACAATATATGTACGGTAAACGCTAATGACGCACGTGCCCTGGTCCTGATCTGAAGTAGTGCACTTACTATATATGGTGGTCATGGACCTCCATTTATTTCATTATTAATAGCCGAAAGTGGTGGCGCCAGTAGTTATCTCCGTTGATTAGCTTATGTACGATCGCACTGTTTTTCTGTTGGAACAGTTACAAGATCAGATCGTATACGAAATCCAATTGTTGCTCCCTAGACCTATAGGTAGAATTATTGGATAAGACAAGCAAATATAAATGTGTCTAAATTGCTAATCCCTTTCCTGATCATCAAACTTTTCTTCTCTGTGTGTGAATATATATATGTACTGTGTAGATGGGTGTGGTGGGGGAGAAGCTAGACATCGACTTCGTCATCTCCACGGGCGACAACATCTACGACGACGGCATCGCCAACACCAGCGATCCGCTCTTCAAGGAGTGCTTCACCAACATCTACACCGCCCAGAGCCTCCAGACGCCGTGGTACATCGGTAATGCACGCACGCAATCTGTAATTCTCTATGCTACTGGTCCAGCGATGGCTTCACTTCAGTGATGACGCTTCTGTTCTTCCTGTGCGTGCCATGCGTTCCTGCAGTTCTAGGCAACCATGACTACACGGGCAACGCGCTGGCACAGCAGGACCCTGCCATCCGCGATGTCGACAGCCGGTACCTCAACCTTGCCAAGTCCTTCATCGTCAACTCAGGTTAGCAAATCAACCCCATCAGTGATCATGCGACTGTAGCTGTCATAAATGTTTACAAAAGTCGATGAACCTTCATGTCATTTGTTACGTATATGGATGTATATATATGTGTAATTTGTTGTTTACCAATCACCAAACAGAAATCGCGGACTTCTTCCTCGTGGACACATCACCGTTTTACCTCAAGTACTGGAACAGCAGCAAGTACGATTGGAGAAACGTTGCTCCTCGCGACACCTACATCGAAAACCTCCTCAAGGTGTACATTTAATTTGTACACTGCATGCTAGTATTATATATATACAATGATCTTCTGAACATATTTTGATCCGATTATCGAGTCATTGTTAGGATCTGGACGATGCCCTGACGCAATCCGAGGCGCCCTGGAAGATTGTCGTTGGCCACCACCCCATCAGCAGCGGCTGCGAGCATGGCAACACCACTGAGCTCCAGGAGTTGCTCCGACCATTCATTGAGGCATGTTCTTAATAGTACTCTAGCTGCAGAAATATGAACATTTTCGAAACTGATTTTGTTTCATCGGCTGGCAATGCAATACAACGCAGGCGCGCGGGGTCGACATGTATGTCAACGGCCACGACCACTGCTTGCAGCACATCAGCAGCAGAAACAGGTGCTTTGCATGGTTTCTTTATTACAAGTACTGTCGTCGTCGTTCGAGTACACTACTGAATTTTCAGTCCTGCGTTCTAATCTAATAAAAATGAGGAAAAAAATACAGCCCGGTTCAGTTCATGACGAGTGGCGGTGGGTCCAAGGCATGGGCCGGCAAGTTCAAGACCACATCTGACAAGATAGAGTTCATCTACGACGGCCAGGGATTCATGTCGATGCAGCTGAGCAACACGGAGGCGCACCTCGTCTTCTATGACGTCGCTGGCAATGTCCTGCATACCTATGACAGCACCAAGAGCGAAGAAGAAGAAGAGGACGATGACTAATTAGCTAAGCTATAGATGGCTGGGGCATATATCTCGCTGGACAACAACCTGTGCGCACGGGTCCATTAATCAGGTCAACTGAATGTGTGTGTGTGAGCTGGAAGCAGTTCGTTTGTGTGGTTTATTATGTGTCTTTGATAAGTTTAAAATGTGCGTGGTGTCGAGAAGAGAGGATTGTATCTTCTAGTTGGGTCATTTGAGGGGCTCACGACTAGAAATCATTGTAAAATTAAAGCACGATCATTGCATAGTAGCTGAATTATTATTTTTTTTTTAGGAAACTGGAGGGGCTTGCGCCCTTACAGAGGTTTTATTATTAAATCAGCACACAAAAGTTTACAGAGCGATTGAGTCCATCGTGCGAAGGCTTCTGCAAATTTTGGGCTGACCCTGTAATTGAGTAACTTAAGTTCTCTAAAGAATGTAGCTCTGCATGCTGGAATACTTCGCTATAAACCTTTGAATATGAAATCGTTTCTCGAGCACCAGATTGCGCAACAGAGCAAAACCACTGCTGCCATGAAGAATCGACAATGCAAAGAGTCTTTGAGATAGAGCATTACTTCTGAGAAGTGTCACACCCATTTATCGACCAAATGGAATGCATATCCTTATGTGCGCCCAGAGATCAATCACACATAAGTTCACAAATTATAACAGAAGTATCATCACAAATGTTATTACATCACGATATTTAAACACATAGTCTTAACACAAACGTAGCGGAAGTATAAATAAAAATCTCTCGTGGTAGCTCCAGTCACAGGTACATTGACTGGTTGACAGCAAGACTAGTAATCTTCAGGGAAGTAGGCGTAGTAGTCACTATTACCTCCATCTGTTACCCATCCGGGATTTTTATCCAAGTAAAAGAAATAAACAAGCGTAAGTACATCTCGTACTCAACAAGTGTAACATGGGGTTCATGAGGCTCAAAAGGCATATTCATTGGTTTATCAGCATGTAGCTTTTAGTTAGCATGATTTTAGCATAACAATAACATCAAAATGTCTCAATATAAACATTAAACATATGATCCATGTGAAATGATTAACGAATAGCAAAAACATAATCATAAACAATTATTCAACTATTCCATAAGCGTCCAAGGCCACTCGTAACCGTGAGCACGGCTGTTATAACAGTTTTACACTCTGCAGAGGTTGTACACTTTCACTGTGAGTCGTGTTACCCAAATGCCCGGGTTAATTACTCCCAAAACACTACCAAGGTGAGCAGGCAGGGTAAACACTATGAAGTCTTTCGAAGGTTCGTCTAACAAGTTAGGGTCATTAGATTTCACTCGGCAAACAGATGTAGAGCCCCCCTTCCTGATGGCACAATAACACGCAGCCTATACACATGAGGACAGAGGCCGCACTATACCCGATTCGTCAAGCCATTCTTACGCCATAAAGGAATACCTCTAACAAGCTAGAAAAGGTCCTTCTATATGACTAAAGCCAGAGCCATATAGCCCCCACAGTTGTACTGTAAATCCCGGATTGTCGCTTATAGATGAGTCCTTATGGAGAGCAATTAGAGCATCAAAAGTAATCCCCATGCTCTAGTAACAGTAATAAAAATCATCTTTTAATGTTTATTGCATATTCCATTAGTCAAATTACATGATCATAGTCCATGTTTAAGCACTAGCCAAACTACTCAATGCAATATAATAGGTACCAAGGTAAAGGATCAATCGCTAAGTCATCCTTAACAAGGAATTAAATGCATAATGATATTAATTGCATATGGTGAATAGGACAACAAGGATAATCCCATGCTATACTTGCCTTGCTCGAACTGGTCCTGAAGATCTTGCTCGTAGTAAAACTCTTGATCTCCAACGAATTTCTCACCGTCTATACTCAATCAACCATTATCAACAACATACATCCAGAGGCAATCATGCATAGACAAACAAGACTATAATTAGAACAATACACCAACAGTAAGAAAATAAAATAAAAAGTCTTTAAAATGAATCTACAACTTGCT
The DNA here is from genome assembly GCA_038087645.1 of Saccharum hybrid cultivar R570. Lineage (NCBI taxonomy): Eukaryota > Viridiplantae > Streptophyta > Magnoliopsida > Poales > Poaceae > Saccharum > Saccharum hybrid cultivar. Next base: position 6,827,984 of record JAQSUU010000758.1, on the reverse strand, counting down.
AGGATCACACAGACGTGAAGATCACGAAAATCGGATCTAAAACGACAAAGTTATGAATTTCCAAAGATTTTCTATAGAAAAATAAATACTTTAATATAAACTTGAAAATAAATTATCTCAAACCTACTGTACAGTTCTATCATCATGTAGAGCTCACAAATATGAATCTAACGCAATTTGAATGGATCAAATCGGAGTTAAAACGGATAATTTATGACTAAAACAAACTCAGTGGCAAAACTGTAAATATCAGAAAGCGTATTTTTCATTTACTGAGACGAAATACGTTTTCAACCGATCAAAGCGTACTCTGAGCTTTACGTTTTAGGACTGCGGGTTCTATACTTAAAAACTTCAGGGTTTCTTTTACAATTTTACAAACGAACCGGTATCTTCTAATTCTAGCCGTTGGATTCAAATCGGACGGTCCAGATCGGATCGAGGAGGTAACCGGCGGCGCTCCGGTCGGAATCAGCCGACGGCGAGCTTCCCGCGGAGGCGCCATGGCCGGGTGGAGCCTATCTCGCTCTGTGGTGCACGAAATCGCAAAGCAAAGGTACCGGCAGATAGATAACTTCAACGCGAACTCACCTAGGGCAGAATCGTGGCTGGGGACGAAACAATGAGCGCGTGCGGCTTGAAGGGGCGGACGGTGGATCTCGTGCTCGCGGTGACCTAGCTCCCGAGCTCCAAATCGGCTACCGATGAGACGGGATGAGGGCGGAGAGGTGAGGGTCTCGTTTTATAGCCCGTAGGCATCTCCGGTTATGGAAAGGAGGAAGTTTTCGAAGGAAAATCGGATCACCGAATCGGTGAAGAACGGCGTTCGTCGATGGAAACCGGAGGAAGAAGAAAGGAAGGTTGAAAGAGACACTGACAAGCGGGACCCACATGTCAGCGGCTCAGGCGGAAAGAACGCGGCCGCTGCGGGACGCGAGCACGCGCGCGCGGTGACGGGCCGACAGGCCGCGACTCGGGCTCGGCCCAGGAGAAGAAGGAAGCCGCGGGAAAAAAAAAAGAAACGGGCCGCGCACGCTGGGCTGCGGGGAGAAACGGCCCAGAAGCAGAGAGGAAAAGAAATCCTTTTTCCAATTTTTTTCAAATTCCTTTTTCAAATGATTTTTAAATCAAATTTGAATTTGAATCAAACCACTCATCTCAAAAATTTAAATGCAACAGCATGAGTGCACAAACATGTTTCTACTCTTATATTTAATTTTAAATTTATAAAAATTATTCTTATTCTAAATTTTGCATGCTTCACAAAATAAATATAAAAATCATGTTTTTCCTGTTTTTCTTCTTTTCAAATTTTTAGGGTGTTACAATTCTACCCCCCTTAAGATAAATCTCGTCCCGAGATTCGACCGATGCTTACTCAAACAATTGCGGGTAGGTTTTTCTCAGATCCTCTTCTCGTTCCCAAGTAGCCTCTTCTGCTGTGTACCGATTCCATTGTACTTTACACATTTTGATTGTTCTACTTCTTGTGACTCTGTCTGCAGTCTCTAAAATTTTAACCGGAAACTCTTCATATGTAAGATCCTCCTTAACAGTAAGTTCCTCTAATGGAATCTGCTCATCTGGTACTCGTAAACATTTCTTCAATTGAGACACATGGAACACATCATGTACACCTGCCAAACTTTCAGGTAATTCCAACTGATATGCCACTTCACCACGTCTTTCTATAATCTTGAAAGGTCCAATATATCTTGGTGCCAATTTACCCTTCATGTTGAACCTTCTCACACTCCTCATTGGCGATACTTTCAAATATACATAATCCCCTACCTCAAAAGTCAACTCCCTTCTGCGAGTGTCAGCATAGCTTTTCTGTCTGGACTGTGCTATTTTTAGATTATCTCTAATCATTCTCACTTTCTTTTCAGCATCCTTTAATACATCAGGCCCATACACTTGACTCTCCCCTGTCTGATTCCAGAACAACGGGGTCCTACATTTTCGTCCATACAGAGCCTCAAACGGTGCCATTTGAAGACTCTTCTGATAACTATTGTTATAAGAGAACTCTGCATAAGGCAAACTCTTATCCCAACTAGTACCATATTGTAAAGCACAAGCTCTCAACATATCTTCCAATATCTGATTAATTCTCTCCGTTTGACCATCTGTCTGAGGATGATAAGCTGTACTAAAATTTAATTTGGTTCCCAATGATTCATGTATCTTTTGCCAATAATGAGATGTAAACTGAGTACCTCGGTCAGACACGATCTTTTTAGGTACTCCATGTAGACTCACTATTCTTTCCATATATAATTCTGCCAACTTTGCACTGCTATATGTAGTCTTCACAGGCAGAAAATGAGCAACCTTAGTCAGACGATCCACTATCACCCAAATTGAATCATATCCTCTTTGAGTCCGTGGCAACCCAACTATAAAATCCATACCAACCTCTTCCCATTTCCACTCGGGTATCTGCATAGGCTGTAACAATCCTGCAGGTCTCTGATGTTCCGCTTTCACCCTTTGACAAGTATCACACAAAGCAACATACTCAGCAACATCTCTCTTTAAACCGTACCACCAATATTTCTCTTTCAGATCCAAATACATCTTAGTACTCCCCGGATGTATGGAATAAGCTGACTCATGAGCTTCACGCAGAATTACCATTCTGATATCCTTATCTTCAGGCACACACAGCCTTTTTCCAAACCATAGCGTACCATTATCATCCTTACGGAACCCTGGAGATTTACCTTTCGCTATGTTTTCAGCTATCTCCCTCAACTTTTCATCCTTCTGCTGACCTTTACGGATCTCTTGCTCTAGAGTAGGCTCTAATACTAATTCCACTGCATTGGTAGTAAATCCTAAGTTCAAATACTTGCACTCGGCACATAATTCCTTTGGCATAGACATTACTTGTATTTCATTTGCATAACTTTTCCTACTAAGAGCATCAGCAACAACGTTGGCCTTTCCTGGATGATAATGCACCTCTAGATCATAGTCTTTTATCAACTCCAACCATCTACGCTGCCTCAAGTTCAGATCCGTTTGAGTAAAGATATACCTTAAACTCTTGTGATCAGTGTATATATCACTCTTGTGTCCAATCAAATAATGTCTCCATATCTTTAATGCATGAACTACTGCAGCTAATTCCAAATCATGAGTAGGGTAATTTAACTCATGCTTCCTCAACTGCCTTGATGCATATGCCACAACTCTACCTTCTTGCATCAGTACACATCCCAAACCCAATCGAGATGCATCACAATAAATAGAGAAAGATTTACTCAGATCTGGCAAAACTAAGACGGGTGCAGTCGTCAATCTCTTCTTTAGCTCCTCAAAATTGGCCTGACACTTCTCGGACCACACAAACTTGGCATTCTTCTCCAATAATGCAGTCATTGGTTTTGCAAGCTTTGAAAATCCCTCTATAAATCTTCTGTAATAACCAGCTAATCCCAAGAAGCTACGGATCTCACTCACATTGATGGGTGGTTTCCAATTCAATACATCTTTCACCTTACCAGGATCTACTGATATTCCTCCATTAGAGACAATGTGACCTAGAAAAGAAACTTCCTTCAACCAAAACTCACATTTACTCCTCTTTGCATATAGTTGGTGTTCTCTGAGCTTCTGCAAGACCAACCTCAAATGTTCCGCATGTTCTTCCTCATTCTTGGAAAATACTAGAATATCATCGATGAATACCACTACAAACTTATCCAGATATTCCATAAACACCTTATTCATTAAGTACATGAAGTATGCAGGGGCATTAGTCAAACCAAAAGACATCACCGTATACTCATACAACCCATACCGTGTGGTAAAAGCTGTCTTTGGTATATCACTAGCACGAATCTTCAACTGATGATATCCAGAACGAAGATCAATCTTGGAAAATACACAAGCTCCTCTCAACTGATCAAACAGGTCATCAATCCTAGGCAATGGGTACTTGTTCTTAATAGTAACCTCATTAAGAGACCGTTAATCTACACACATCCTCTGAGTTCCATCTTTCTTATCCACAAAAATCACTGGTGCTCCCCAAGGTGAAGAACTAGGACGAATAAAACCCTTATCCTGCAACTCCTTAATTTGTTTCTTAAGTTCTTCTAATTCATTTACTCCCATTCTATATGGACGCTTAGCTATAGGTGCAGTTCCAGGTAATAATTCAATAATAAATTCAATGTCACGGTCTGGTGGCATACCTGGCAATTCCTCTGGAAACACATCTGGAAACTCCTCCACAACTGGATCTTCCTGGTTGGCACCATCATTGAGCTGGTTCACTGTAGCAGTCTCTTGTTTTTGCACTTTTACTTCAACCCTGATTCTATCACCCTTCGGTGTTGTCAGTACAACTGATTTATCCTTACACTGAATCTCTGCTTGTTGTTGCATCATCCAATCCATTCCCAATATAAGATCAATCCCAGCTGTTCTCAATACTATCGGGCTAACTGTAAACTCTACCCCCCTTAAGTTGAGACTAATCGGAAGACAGCGATAAGATGCTGGCATGCTTCCACCAGGTGAGTTTACTAAGATAGGATTCTTCATGGCACACAAATGGATTCTATGTATTCTAACAAATGATTGTGATATGAAAGAATGTGATGCTCCAGAATCAAAAAGAACAGTGGCGGGAGTAGAGTGAACATCGAACGTACCAAGCATAACTTCTGGCTCCTCCACTGCAGTTTCCTGGGACAAGTGATTCACCCTTCCTGAGTTAGGTGCGGTCTTCTGGTGGCTGCTCTGTCTCTGGGGAGTCTGCTGGTTAAGCTTCTCCGGGCAATTGTAAGACAAGTGACCTTCTTTTCCACATCGGAAACACTTGTTGGGGGTATTGGGAGCACTGGTCTTCATAGGAGTGCTATTGGAAGGGACCCTGACGCTGTGCTTGATTTCCATTCTGCTGCGGTGGACGTTGGTTGCTATTCTGTGGCTGGAATGGGGGACGTTGCGGAAACTGTCCACGGAATGGGACCTGACTACGATTCCACTGTCCAGAGAGAGGCCTCTGCTGAGTATTCTGCTGAAAACCAGTACGCAGACGGGTGTTGCTATTAGAGGCTTGTCCCTGTAACCTCTTTCTCTTTGCATCCATTTCCTTGCGCTTGCTATCCACCACGATAGCGCGGTTTACAAGCGTCTGAAAATTAGGGTAGGTATTGGACATCAACTGCAACTGTAGTCCATCATATAATCCCTTCAAGAAGCGGCGCTGCTTATCATTGTCATTGGCCACCTCATGTGGAGCATATCGTGACAATTGAGCAAACCTTGTCACGGTACTCAGCTACAGTCATTGACCCTTGGGTCAGGTTCCTGAATTCCTCCGCCTTCAACTCTATCATTCCTTCAGGTATATGGTATGCCCTGAAGTTCTCCCTAAACTCCTGCCAGGTGACTGCAGGAGCATTGGCAGGACGACCATACTCATATGACTCCCACCAATCCTGAGCTTCTCCCTGAAGTTGCCCAGAAGCAAACAACACCTTTTGTCGGTCATCACATTGGGCAATAGTGAGTTGTTTCTCCACAGCACGAAGCCAATCATCGGCCTCCAAAGGATCAGCAGCATGTGTAAATACTGGGGGACGACCCTTCAAAAACTCACCACGCTTATCACGTGGTTGAGCCCCAGCAACTGGCTGATTTTGCTGATTTTGCACTAGATGCTGCATCAACTGCGTCTGTACCGCCAACAGTTGCTCAATAGTTGGTGGCGGTGGTGGTGGTGGATTTGGGGGAATGTTTCCACGACCTCTGCCTCTTCCTCTTCCGGCCATCTGCCACCCATAAACATGCAAACTTTAAGAATTCCATGATTTCAACCACTTATAAGATTAAGAAGGAGATCTGAAAATTTTCTGGACGAGTAGCAATGTTGACAGTTCAGTATTTCAATCATATCTCGAGTTACAGAAACCCAAAAGAGGCGTGCCTTATATGGTTGGAAAGCTTATGAAATTATCCACAATTTCTATTCAGACCTCAAGATCAAATTCTGTCATTAAGTCTATGAAAAATAAGGCGTAACAAAAACTGTTCCAGATTCCAGACTGTGCAGAAACTTTAACTTGTAAAAATTATATCTCTCGAACCAGATCAGATAAAAAGGTGATTCCAGTGGCATTTGAAAGATGCTTGAGTCTAGTTTCTCTCATAAAAATTTCATAAATGTTGCACGAACCGTTTTTAAACTATATCAGAAACATTGAAGACTGCTCCAGAAAACAGCAATGACAGAAACGTGATAATATCAAACCCAACTATTATTCCTTGACTATTAAACTTATTATTCTTAAGAATAAAACTTGTAGACATGCCTACAAGTCCCGACATTCAAACAAAGATCCAACTCACACATAAGCATAATAATAAAGCAACTAGCACACCAAGGTTCAAACCACACGACAGACTCAACTGACTCAACTGACTCAACTGACGTTACTAAGAACGTTCTTATTACATAAAGGACTCCTACTTCCTAAGGAAGTGGCTCATGCTCTAATGTCTCATAAATCTTGGACATGCCTTGGTTTGCTCGGAGCTCATCAATGGTTGCTTGGCACCTCTTGATAGTCTTCCCTTGTGCCTTCACCATCTCTTCTAGCTGCAGCTTCCTATCCATCATATCATAGACAAAGTCCACCATCACTCGAGGTAGTGGCTCTAGCTGCACTGGATCTGTCATAGCCCATCCAAGTTCGGGATGTGCACGAGGAAAGAAGCGATGAATGTCATGCTTCATAAGGTTAAAGCGAAGATAGCGGAGACCCATACATGCTTCAAAAGCAGCATCTTCAATGCTATCCTCTATAGTAGCTCGATGTCCCACGTGAGAGAACATCCTGTCCAGCTGATATGCTCCCTTGTCTTCCTTATGGGCAAAGATGCTTGCCCTTGCCTTCCAGTACGTGTCCTCCAGTGGATGAGTGTACTCCCAGCAGACGTACTCCACAGCTGGATGCCAGTCAGCGAAGTAAGCAGTGAGCATCCCCACCAGGCGAAGATGAGAGACAACATTCCCTCCATTCCTGTGGTAGATCCTCACAGTCCACCCCATTGGAGCAGGTGGCATATCTTCGGGAGCTTCATATGATGGAGGCGGGGGTTGTACTCCTCCATTAGCTTCCTCTTCATCATCTTCAATCTTGACGATTTCTGGATCTTCTTCAGACTCAGGCTCTTCCTGGGGAAGTGCTGGTGCTTGGACTGGTGTCACAGGAGTCTGCTCCTGTTCCTGAGGTTCTGGCTCTTGTGGCTCTTCAGTTGCATGCAGAGCACGAGGTGGGTAGTATCCTCTAGAGCTAATGCGGGCAGTCTTACGGTCACGGGCCATCTACAGAATTTTTAGATGAAGTTAGAATAGAGGCAAAATTTCGTAATAGAATGTGACATAAGAAGCATAAAAATTTATCAAATAACAAGAGCAAGATAGTGAGCATAAAAATAGTGTAAAGATGATACTAAATCGACCATTCTTAGCTAGGCTTGCGTCCTACAGTCAACAAGAGCTCTGATACCAATTTGTCACACCCATTTATCGACCAAATGGAATGCATATCCTTATGTGCGCCCAGAGATCAATCACACATAAGTTCACAAATTATAACAGAAGTATCATCACAAATGTTATTACATCACGATATTTAAACACATAGTCTTAACACAAACGTAGCGGAAGTATAAATAAAAATCTCTCGTGGTAGCTCCAGTCACAGGTACATTGACTGGTTGACAGCAAGACTAGTAATCTTCAGGGAAGTAGGCGTAGTAGTCACTATTACCTCCATCTGTTACCCATCCGGGATTTTTATCCAAGTAAAAGAAATAAACAAGCGTAAGTACATCTCGTACTCAACAAGTGTAACATGGGGTTCATGAGGCTCAAAAGGCATATTCATTGGTTTATCAGCATGTAGCTTTTAGTTAGCATGATTTTAGCATAACAATAACATCAAAATGTCTCAATATAAACATTAAACATATGATCCATGTGAAATGATTAACGAATAGCAAAAACATAATCATAAACAATTATTCAACTATTCCATAAGGGTCCAAGGCCACTCGTAACCGTGAGCACGGCTGTTATAACAGTTTTACACTCTGCAGAGGTTGTACACTTTCACTGTGAGTCGTGTTACCCAAATGCCCGGGTTAATTACTCCCAAAACACTACCAAGGTGAGCAGGCAGGGTAAACACTATGAAGTTTTTCGAAGGTTCGTCTAACAAGTTAGGGTCATTAGATTTCACTCGGCAAACAGATGTAGAGCCCCCCTTCCTGATGGCACAATAACACGCAGCCTATACACATGAGGACAGAGGCCGCACTATACCCGATTCGTCAAGCCATTCTTACGCCATAAAGGAATACCTCTAACAAGCTAGAAAAGGTCCTTCTATATGACTAAAGCCAGAGCCATATAGCCCCCACAGTTGTACTGTAAATCCCGGATTGTCGCTTATAGATGAGTCCTTATGGAGAGCAATTAGAGCATCAAAAGTAATCCCCATGCTCTAGTAACAGTAATAAAAATCATCTTTTAATGTTTATTGCATATTCCATTAGTCAAATTACATGATCATAGTCCATGTTTAAGCACTAGCCAAACTACTCAATGCAATATAATAGGTACCAAGGTAAAGGATCAATCGCTAAGTCATCCTTAACAAGGAATTAAATGCATAATGATATTAATTGCATATGGTGAATAGGACAACAAGGATAATCCCATGCTATACTTGCCTTGCTCGAACTGGTCCTGAAGATCTTGCTCGTAGTAAAACTCTTGATCTCCAACGAATTTCTCACCGTCTATACTCAATCAACCATTATCAACAACACACATCCAGAGGCAATCATGCATAGACAAACAAGACTATAATTAGAACAATACACCAACAGTAAGAAAATAAAATAAAAAGTCTTTAAAATGAATCTACAACTTGCTAGGATCACACAGACGCGAAGATCACGAAAATCGGATCTAAAACGACAAAGTTATGAATTTCCAAAGATTTCCTATAGAAAAATAAATACTTTAATATAAACTTGAAAATAAATTATCTCAAACCTACTGTACAGTTCTATCATCATGTAGAGCTCACAAATATGAATCTAACGCAATTTGAATGGATCAAATCGGAGTTAAAACGGATAATTTATGACTAAAACAAACTCAGTGGCAAAACTGTAAATATCAGAAAGCGTATTTTTCATTTACTGAGACGAAATACGTTTTCAACCGATCAAAGCGTACTCTGAGCTTTACGTTTTAGGACCGCGGGTTCTATACTTAAAAACTTCAGGGTTTCTTTTACAATTTTACAAACGAACCGGTATCTTCTAATTCTAGCCGTTGGATTCAAATTGGACGGTCCAGATCGGATCGAGGAGGTAACCGGCGGCGCTCCGGTCGGAATCAGCCGACGGCGAGCTTCCCGCGGCGGCGCCATGGCCGGGTGGAGCCTATCTCGCTCTGTGGTGCACGAAATCGCAAAGCAAAGGTACCGGCAGATAGATAACTTCAACGCGAACTCACCTAGGGCAGAATCGTGGCTGGGGACGAAACAATGAGCGCGTGCGGCTTGAAGGGGCGGACGGTGGATCTCGTGCTCGCGGTGACCTAGCTCCCGAGCTCCAAATCGGCTACCGATGAGACGGGATGAGGGCGGAGAGGTGAGGGTCTCGTTTTATAGCCCGTAGGCATCTCCGGTTATGGAAAGGAGGAAGTTTTCGAAGGAAAATCGGATCACCGAATCGGTGAAGAACGGCGTTCGTCGATGGAAACCGGAGGAAGAAGAAAGGAAGGTTGAAAGAGACACTGACAAGTGGGACCCACATGTCAGCGGCTCAGGCGGAAAGAACGCGGCCGCTGCGGGACGCGAGCACGCGCGCGCGGTGACGGGCCGACAGGCCGCGACTCGGGCTCGGCCCAGGAGAAGAAGGAAGCCGCGGGAAAAAAAAAGAAACGGGCCGCGCACGCTGGGCTGCGGGGAGAAACGGCCCAGAAGCAGAGAGGAAAAGAAATCCTTTTTCCAATTTTTTTCAAATTCCTTTTTCAAATGATTTTTAAATCAAATTTGAATTTGAATCAAACCACTCATCTCAAAAATTTAAATGCAACAGCATGAGTGCACAAACATATTTCTACTCTTATATTTAATTTTAAATTTATAAAAATTATTCTTATTCTAAATTTTGCATGCTTCACAAAATAAATATAAAAATCATGTTTTTCCTGTTTTTCTTCTTTTCAAATTTTTAGGGTGTTACAAGAAGTCAGCATTGGATGGGATATGAATCTGAAGAAATTGCCAGCACTGCTTAGCAAACTGACACTGAAGGAAGAGGTGTTGAGAAATCTCTTCCACATCAAGGTTGCATAGGATACAACTGTAAGAGGGCAGGTGCATGTTCCTTCTCCTGAGGATATTTCTTGTGCTCAACCTGTCTTTAAGCATATTTATAGTGCATACAATATATACTCCCATTCAATAGGTGAGATGCAAACTTGCTTTTGAAAAAAAAATAATACAAAAATAAAATTTCAGGTGTATTTGCACAAACACACAAAATCATTGGAATTGTTTTCTAGTGTCCATGCATCTAAAATGTGTCATTTTTATATGAATGTTTCTAGTTAAGTTTGCATCCCAACTTCTGCTCGTGAGTATATATTTGTATGCCCTATGGATATATGAAATTATAATTTTTTTTAAATGACCAAATTACATCTTGTGAATTGGTTTCCATATTTTCACCTAGTATGTAGTTTCCACCACATATTTTCTGGTGTCAAAAGCTTATAGATGTTTGAACCGTACCTTCCAGTTCGGGTTTGCACCAGAGATAGCATGTTGCTATTTGCATGCAACTTCAAACATCTTGCATCTATATCTATATCTATGTCTTTATCTACAAATCTCTATATCTATATCTATATCTATATCTATATCTATATCTATATCTATATCTATATCTATATCTATATCTATATCTATATCTATATCTAATATTAAAGACATAAGATTTCTTAGTCCTTCATGGCTCACAACGATCCGATAGGATCCAATGGATCCAATCTCACGTGTTCGTGCAAGTTAGGGTAGCATGTCCAAGTATGGTGCAGAGTGTGCTTCCAAGACGAATTGAAATAATACGAAGCCTTTCGATAGTCTGCCACTCTCTTACGCACCTGTACGTGTTAGAATAGAGTGTTCAGAAATTGTGTGGAATCCGATCCGAAACAAATTGGAACGCTTGGTGTGATCACTGATAAATCTCAAAACCTCTCGGCCCTGTTTGGTTAGGCTTTTGGCTGTGGCTTTTGCCCTCAAAGGCCAAAAGCTCAACCAAAGGGCCTAAAAACCACGCCTGCTTTAGGCCAAATGCTGCTTTTCTCTAGTACAAAACTGAAAGCACCTTGCCCCTGCTTTCATCTGCTTTTGGGCCAAAAATTTACTCACCTACCACTAGTTATGTTGGTACCAGTTTATTTTTTCCCATCTCTTTCTTCGATCGTGCGAGAAACAGCGACCGCGACATTGCTCCCTCGTGCTCGAGCTTCTAGCCACCGGCGGTGCTCCCTTGCCCTCCCAGACCGGCATGGCTCCCACCTCCCTCTCCAGCCGGTGGCGGCTCTCCGGCAAACCCCGCTGCCTCTCCCTCCCCTGCGACCCCGTGCGGACCTAGCTTCCCACGCGAGGCTCGGCTCCAGCCCCTGCCCCGGTGGCGGTCATGGCCCGGCTGCGCCCTCCTTCTCCAAGTGAGTAGCGTCCCCCAGTGGACCCTCGTTCTCCCTCTCTAGCGACCCCCGTGGCCTCTCCCTCTCGGCGACCCCACGACTCCTCGCTCTCTGGCCGCCTGACTCATCAGATCTGGTGGCAGCGCATCTTCGAGCTGGTCGTTCGTCTCCAGCTTCCCTAGCTCCGACGCACAACCACCGACCAGCCCCGATGGGCGCAGCCCGGCCAGCCCCATTCGGTGGGCGCGGTGCGGGCTGCCCCTGCCGTGGCGGGCAACCCCAGTGTTTGGGTGAGCATGGCCATCCCTGTGTCGAGAGGGAGAAGAAGATGCCTTGTTGTCTATGACATGTGGGGTCCACTCATAAGGGAGTGAAGCTTTTCCAAAAGCCACCTGTGTCCAACCAAATGGGCATCCAGACCACATTTCACAGTAGCTTTTCCAAAACCACAGCTCAACCAAACAGGGCCTCGTACCCATACAACTTTGCGCAACGTCTCATAAGTGGATGTTTACTAGTCAATTAACAGAGGTGGACATCTTTAGATGCCGACCTCTATAATTAGTTGTCACCAAACAATTTATAACTTTGTATATACTGTCCAATGAAAGTAAATTTTGTATCAAAACTGTAGAGCTCATCATACAACTTTGTAATGACAAGTTCTTATTTGAAATTATTCAAAGTATTAACAATTTGTTTTATGTTCTGATATTTTGAAATTCCAAAATTAGAACTTTTGACCAACCACAAATGTTGAGGTAATCTATATACCAAAGTCGTAGTTCTGAATGCTATCTAACTTTGTAGCCGATAAGTTTTTAACTGGAAGTATTTAGAGTACCAAAAATGTGTTTTAGTTTCTCACTGTTTGAAATTGAAATTTTCGAGTTCTCAAATGACCTCAGATGTTAACTTGCTCAATGCTAAAGTTATAGTAGTCGGGGTCAGCGTGATCTGCAACTTCATAGTTGGCAAGATTTTGATTTGAAGCGTGACCTAAGGAATGCATGTTTTGCGATTTAAAAAATGTTTTGTTCTTTTGGATGTTTCCTGTTTCTGAAAATCATTTATGGAAACGAGGGATATCTGCATCTGTTAATCAGTTCATAGAGTTGGTTGGATAAACCACCCCTTCAAATAGCCCATTAACAAAGACCATTGGACATGGGCTGCATCAGGAAAAACAGCTGCATTTGTAAACATTTCTAGAAGTGTATGTAATAACCAAGACTGTATGTTAGGATTAAAAAAATGTAAAACCAACCCAAGCAGCCGTAAAAGAAAGTATTTTTAACCAGCCATAAATACAAAATGGTAATAAGCCAGATATTGGAGGATATCAACATTGCATTTATTAGTAAGATTCATTAAATAAATAAACAATGTCTATAAAGACCACATAAGAAAAGACGAATCCAAACCAGAGCACACATGATCATGAACTGGATCGATATTCACATATTTAATATTCGTATCTATGGAGATATGCATGTAACAAAACCACATTCATGAGCGAGATATGGAAGCACACTGGTGCTGGATTTTGTGATAGAAAGCATTTATATGCAGATCCATTGTTCTTCTATATAAGGACCTGCACACTAAAATGGAGAACAAATACACATACACATACTCTTCTCAGCAGCACATTAGAAGAAGGGAATTTGATCCTCTTTTTCTCATGGCGGTGGTCAAGAAGACACTCGTCATAGTCCTGGTTGCTGCGATCGTGTCTTCAACATCTCCGTGCTATGAAGCCGGCCAAAGCTGTAGGCGCCACCCTAGTTACTTTTCATTATTCTTTTTAAGACTAATGAGTTACTGTATTAATCAACAATTCTTGTTTGAACTGTGATGCAGCATGTGCTGGCATTGGCTGCAATCAGCTAGATGCAACACCTTGCGTGGACCCTATAAAGAATGACGCGGACCACTGTACAACTGCAACATGCGCCTTGAGATGCCTAGCCGCTAGACACAGGACCAGGTCTGCCTACTGTAAACATGAGGGTAGCAAATATGAGTGTTGCTGCCCACCATGAGAACTAAGAGAAGGGGTTGTGTAATAAGTTGAATAGAATAAAATTGATGTGTCTCCAATAAAGAGAGGACGGAATATTGACTTTATGAAACACTATCTCACAAGGATGGTTGGACAGAGTTTTCGAAATGAATTCATTCGACTACGCATACAAAACGTTTAGATATCAACGTATGAGATGGGGACTAGCTACTTTTTCCAGAAATAGTAGGTGACTTGGTGGATAGGGTACTGTCACGCTCCCAAATGGGGTCCCCCACAGCAGGCCTAGTGGGCTGGCGGGATCCTGAGACCTAGCAGCAGCCGAGGTCGGGGGCGCCCCGTGCACACTAGAGGAGGTCGTGGCAAGGGGAGCGGCGCACCACCGCCTCCACGTTATCCTGAGTTTTAGGAGAATTAGGAAAATAAGGAGATTTAGGGAAAATAGGAACAATAAGTAGTGATTTGTTTAGGAAAAGGAATTGAGATTTCTTAGGGAAGAAGAGGATTTTTCTTCTGGAAAAGGAGTCCAAATCCATATGGACTCCTTCATAGCTTTCTTTGTGTGAAAGTCCAATACAGACTATAAATATAGGGGCATTGTAACTATTTCAATTCAAGAAGGCAACAGATATTGCTCTTTAAACAAATCTCTGTCTCAAGCTTCCACCGTCCTCTCTCTCTGAGCCGCGCACCCCTGCCTTCATGCCGCCGTCACCCTAGCCCCACACGCCAGCATAGCCGCGCGCGGCTCCCTGCCATTGCTGCCGGGTAGCCTCCGCCTCCCCTCCAGCCCTAGCCGCCACGACCTCAATCGGCTAGCTCCGAAAAAAGTCATCACACCGGGTATCTGAAGACCACATCGATGCCATGGCCACCTCCATCGCCGTCACTGAGATGAAGAAGATGATGATGATATTCTCCATCAACATGAGCAGTGGCTTTGACAAAGTCAATAACAACTTCATGAAGCTCAATGCACGCCTCGCCAACATCGAGTGCCAACGCTCTCCCAAGGCATGTGAGGCTGTAGCTAAGGACCTCGAGGAGTAGAACAGGCACATCATGGTGGATGCTGGTCGTGCGTTCCTCAAGTGGAAGCAAGAGGTTCACTACAGCTTACCTACCTGTAGAGCTACTGAGGAGCATCGCCGACACCACTGCTACACCTCGATGGTCTTCATCACAGATCATTGTCAATGACAACGGCAATGACGACAGCATCAATGCCAATGGCCGCATGATGCTGCTCACAAGTGCCCCGAACTTGGGGATACAAGGAGGACGTACTATGCTCTTGGTGAGAGCCATCCTCAGCAAGGGCATTCAGATTCCCATCGACATAGGCGCCACCCACAATGTCATCGACTCCAACATCACATGCATCATCGTCCTCGCTGAGTGCCGCATCACCACTACCGTGCTTGTTGGTAGTGACACAAAGCTTGCCTGCTGAGGAGCCTCCTTCACCATCCCGCTACGCATCCACACCAAGACGTTCCAGATTGATGCCTTTCTGCTCTCCATCGGCGACGACATCGACATCATCTTGGCACCTCCATGCCTAGCAGACGTTGGGAACACCCTGTGGAATTTTACATCCCTTGAGATGCAATTCCATCGGAGCAACCGCATGGTCACCTTCACTAGCATCCCAGACCACTGAGCACCATTGCAATCCCTCACCCTACCAGCACCACCTGCACTGACCCCGGTGCCACCGGCATCAACGCCAGCACCGCCACCGGCAACATGGCCAGTGCCACCAACCGCCCAGCTGCCACGACTTTCCTCCCCGACACTGGCAACGATGATGCATGGACCAGCCGCCTAGCAGTGTTGGTGCCCTCCACCTACCATCGCTGACGCACTACCTCCTCAGCCGGGCAACATGGCCTCGATGACCCACCAGCCTCAACAACATCGACATAGGGGCACCGGTCCTCGACGCACTCCGCTGGGCAACCTTGCATGAGGCGGAACTACGTGATGTCACCATCCACATCATCAACATGATGGCGGCCTGAGCATGGTCGATAGACGCCTGCTACATCTTCGACGGGTGCCTCTACGTATTTGTGGCTTCACCACTACTTCCAACCATCATTGACACACTACTCAGTGACCTCAACCACCTAGCAGTCAGGTTCCATACCCTCCCAACATTGGCGACATAGACCTACAGCTTGCCATCTAGCATATTGCTCACTCGCCCATGGCAAAGGGCCAATCCACTCATGGCAATGGTCACCTTATTCGACAACAAGGGTTGCCGATGCATGGCCGTCAACGATGTCATCATCAACATCAATGCTAGCAACCGCCGCCACTTGATCTTGTTGTACGACCTCAATATCATCGACTTCATGTTTGGTGAGATGCTCTACTTGACGACCACGCCAGCTATACATGTGCCATCTACCATCTACCACAAAGTACCTAGGTACATCCTCCCCAACACGAGCAACAAGGTATGGGGCTTTCAGCAACCTCTGCAGAGTACACAGCACTTCCACCTCGACGCCAGCATCTCTAAGGCAGATCTTCCCCCAGGCGACCGTAGTAGCACACCACTACTGGCTCTATGGCTACATCGGCAATCTCCAGTACTGCTTCGAGTTCATCATCAACAACGACCACTGCAACCTCCTATCCACAGGAGTTCGACACAGTGACCTACTCATCCACATTGAACTAGTCACCAGATTAGCTACACCACCGTGAGGCATTGACGACAGGCTAATGATTCGGCTCGAGGACAAGCCGAGCTGAAAAGGGGGGTTATGCCACGCTCCCAAATGGAGTCCCCCACAGCGGTCCTAGCAGGCCGGCGGGGGCCGAGACCCAGCTGCAGCTGAGGTTGGGGCGCCCCGCGCGCCAGAGGAGGGTGCGGCAAGGGGGGCAGCGCCCCACCGCCTCCATGTTATCCTGAGTTTTAGGAGAATTAGGAAAATAAGGAGATTTAAGGGAAAAAATAGGAATAATAAGTATAGATTTGTTTAGGAAAAATAATTGAGATTTCTTAGGAAAGAAGAGAATTTTGCTCACAGTAGACTGTCCGCTGATCTTTTTCCATTTTTGTAATACATGTATATTATACTGTCCGCTGATCTCAGAATACCATATGTTTTTTTTATCCTCTTATTGCATTGACAATTTTTCAGCTCCTATATTTGTATTACGTACAGTGCACAGGCATAAACATAGTTATTTATTGATATTGGGTATTATTTCACAGCCCCTACTTTCAGTTTACACAGGCTCATGGGCAGCAACACCACACATTGTTATGATGATATTTACAGTGCGGATTATTGCTTTTGTATCCTTTGAATTCGCACAGCCTGCCGCATTTCTCTGTAGTACAGTGGTCCATGAGATAGCACTTTCTGTCGCAGCTGATGCCTGTCCATATGCAACACATCACACAGTTCAAACAAGGGTAGTTCGTTTAGAAATTAGGTTTAAATAATGTAAGAAGTTAGGTACGAGTGGTGCTTACAGCCACCAGCTTGGTAGCGTGGAGACGAATACAGGATCGCAACAACCAAGACAACGGCGATTGTGGTCTTGGCCACCGCCATGAGAAAAGAGGATCAACTTCCCTTCTTGTGATGAGGCGTAGAGGATTATGCGTTCTGCTTCTCCATTCTGGTGTGCAGCGCAGCTCTGTCAATATATTAGAGCCTTAATGTATAAATTCATTCTAAATTTGTGACAGAGTGGGTTAGATTAATAATGCTTGGATATCTGTGTACACTAATTAATAAAGCTTGGATATCTATATATCTTCTACCTCTAGCATATACACTAATTAATAATGCTTGGATATCTATATATTTTTAGACACGAAAATAAATATGTGAATATCCAACTCACATATATGAGCTCTGGGTTAGATTATTCCCAGCTTTGGAAAGAATCGATGCCTCAACGCAAAAGCCAGCGGCTGCAGTGCTGTTTGGTAGAAGCATTGGCAACGTAAATGTAATGGATTTAAAGCTACGGATGTTACCGTAAGCCATTCGATTTTAACTAATATTATTTCCATGCGTGTTACTGTAGAGCGAACCAAACACTGCCTTCATGCTTCTGTGTCATCGCCTCTGCGATGGCCTGTGGCAATTCAGTGGGCAGTGGCTCTCAAGCACACCATAGCGGTAGGGCTTTAATTTGGACAAGGGCGTCCTTGTTTGGGAACCTTTCAAGTTCGCATGAAATTCAGAAATTTTGGACAGCTTTATGTTCTATAGACATGTACTGATGTACAATCTATGGACGGTTGACTATATGCAAACACTTTAATGCATGTATTCAACCACGATCAAGTATGAATAAGATCTTTGTTTTCTACTTTTTTTGTATATAAATGAGATCAAGAATAATAAGACAAACACTAAAAAATTGGATTGTGAACTCATATAACATTCATTGCTCGTATATACTACTACCCATTTATACAACACTTCTTCATAAATACCATATAGCTAGTTCAGTTGCAAACCACAGACAGGAAATGATGTATGCCAATTTAATTAGTTCGTTTGCATGGCTTATGGATTTCAGTATTAGTCATATACACTCAACCAGTCCAAGGTGGTGGCATAGAGTATCGCTCGCCTACGGTAGCCAAGTGTCACAAGCACAGCAGCGATGAAGGGTAACTACTGGCAAACATGCGCGGCGGCTGAACTCGGCGGCGCCGGCTCAAAGGAGAAGAGCTCGAAGGAGCACAAGAGGAAGAGGGCAAAATGGTTTTTGATTGTTCTTAACTGTCCTCCCAACCACCCACACAGCTATCTTAATACAAGTTCAACAGAATGAAAAATGGCCCATGGCCCAACCTATTACAACCTTGCAGCCCATAGCTGACTTATAGGCCCATAAAGATAGTGTAGCCCATAACACTTCATAACGGCCTCAGGACCCAGTCGTGACATTCCCCCCTCCTTAGGTGCAGCGTGTCCTCGCGATGCAGAACTGATGACTGGCCACTTTTGAGGTAATAGCTGAGATAGTGATGCGGCTGGTTTTCAGGTCGCCCAATAAACTGGGCACGACTCCGGCTGCACAAGAACAGATGGAACCAGACGATGTCCAACCAGCTGCATACAATGAGCCAGTACCTGCGATGGAGGTAGAGAGTCCAGAACCAGCAATAACTGATGATCATCATCAGTAGAGAGTGATGCCCCCGGTGGAATAGCTTTCTTGAGCTGAGAAACATGCAGAACTTGGTGTATCTGACTATTAGCAGGTAACTGGAGTTTGTAAGCAACCTTACCGACTGTCTGGAGTATGAGATATGGCCCAAAATACTTAAAACTGAGATTGTGATTGGCGCGTCAACTGACAGACTGCTGAATGTGGGGCTGTAGTTTCACATAGACCCAATCACCCACTGCAAAGCTGCGTTCCTGGCGATTTCTATCAGCCTACTGCTTCATGAGGTGTTGAGCTCTAGCAAGATTATGCTGGATGTGCTGCATCATCCCACTACGAGATTGCATCCATTCCTCTAGATTAGGGACTGAACAAGCATCAGAAGTTGTTATCCCAAAATGTTTAGGAGGATGACCATACAATGCTTCAAATGGGGTACGGCCATGAGCAGAATGGAAGGTGGTGTTGTACCAAAACTCAGCTAAGGAAATCCATTGAGCCCATTTTTGAGGACAGGAGTGAACCATGCAGCGCAAATATGTTTTTAGGCATTGGTTTAGGCACTCTGTTTGCCCATCCATTTGGGGATGGTAGGCTGAACTCATATTCATTGTTGTGTCAGTGATTTTGAATAGTTCTTGCCACAATGCACTGGTAAAAATCCTATCCCTATCAGATATGATGATGGAGGGCATGCCATGAAGCTTATAAATGTGGTTGACAAAAGCATGGGCTACAGATAAAACAGTGTAGGGATGGGCTAAATAGATGAAATGGGCATACTTAGTAAGTTTGTTAATGACAACAAGGATAGTGTCAAATGTTTTGGACTTGTGTAACCCTTCAATGAAATCAATACTAATAGTATGCCAAGCATGGTCAGGAATTGGTAAGGGCTGTAATATACTAGGGAGTTTGTAATGTTCAGGTTTTGCTTGAGCACATACCTCACAAGTAGAGATATAATCCTTCACAAACTGCTTCATGTTTGGCCAAGCAAACAGAGCCTTCACCTTGTGATATGTGGCAGTGACACCACTATGGCCTCCCAGGCCACTAGAATGTAGAGCCAATAATACAACTCTGTGGGCGTCAGTATGGTTGCCCAACCATATCCTATTCTTGTATTTAATAAGTCCACCAGATAGTGTGAATCCCTTTTCATTGGAACCTGTGAGACTAAGCTCAGAGAGTAACTGCTTGGTTTGATCATCTTGAGTGTACCCCTCTAGAATGATCTCCAACTACTTAGGTGTTACTGTGGAGATAGCAATTAAGGTTGGTGATTCAGCCTGCCTAGATAGGGCATCTGCAACTTTGTTATCAGGCCCTTTCTTGTACATGATTCTATACTGCAAGCCCAATAGTTTAATGAAAGCTTCCTGTTGTAGCCCTTCATGTAACTTCTGTTCACCCAGATGAATGAGGCTTTTGTGGTCGGTGGCAATAGTGAACTCCTTATGCTGCAAGTATGATTTCCACTTAGTTACTTCCATGATGAGTGCAAGACACTCTTTCTCATATGTTGAGAATGCTTGAGCTTTGGGCCCCAATGCTTTACTGAGATATGCTACAGGATGACCGTCCTGAGAAAGAACAACACCAATACCCGCGGAGGAAGCATCTGTCTCTACAGTGAAAGGTTTTGAGAAATCT
Organism: Saccharum hybrid cultivar R570; assembly: GCA_038087645.1. Classification (NCBI taxonomy): domain Eukaryota; kingdom Viridiplantae; phylum Streptophyta; class Magnoliopsida; order Poales; family Poaceae; genus Saccharum; species Saccharum hybrid cultivar. The sequence goes on along the minus strand of JAQSUU010000758.1, from coordinate 6,807,378 downwards.
GGTAGAATAAGACAGGAGCTGAGATAAGTGCTTGCTTCAGTTTTCAAAACTGCATTGCAGATTAGGGGTCCAGTGAAACAGGCTATCCTTCTTCAATAAGTCAGTGAGAGGTCTGCTAAGAATTCCATAGTTCTTAATGAACTTTCTACAGTAACCTGATAGTCCTAGAAATACCCTCAGTTGTCTGGTATTTGTGGGTGTAGGCCATTGGACTGGCTGCGAATACCAAATGTCACGAGCACGACAGCGACGAAGGGTAACTACCGGCATACACATGCGGCGGCTGAACTCGGCGGTGCCGGCTCAGAGTTGAAGAGCTCGAAGGAGCACAAGAGGAAGAGGGCAAAATGGTTTTTGATTGTTATTAGCTGTCCTCCCAACCACCCACACAACTATCTTAATACAAGTTCAACAGAATGAAAAATGGCCCATGGCCCAACTATTACAACCTTGCAGCCCATAGCTGACTTACAGGCCCATAAAGCTAGTGCAGCCCATAATGCTTCATAGCAGCCTCAGGACCCAGTCGTGACACCAAGGAAGGTGCGAAGGCGCAGCAGAATACAGGCCACATGAAGTGCTGAGCGCCTGCGAGGCCATGTGGTGGCTAGCTTGTCACATCGATCGTAGTTTGGCACCAAAGCAGAATAAAACCAAATCACTTGCTAATCTAGTTGTAAGTATATATCACCCCCTAAAACTCCTAGCCATTTGAAGCATATATAAGCTGCAAAAGTAGTCATCACTAGAACTACTAGATTTTGACCCTATTGCACTTGACGTCATTGGCATCACCATAAATTGTGTTGTAATAGGGGTGTGTTTTGCAACATTTTTCTAAAAAGGTGGCAATAGGGGGACTGTGTTGCCACAAAAATATAGTGCATTGCAATTTTTACTTTCAGCATTGCAAAAGGTGAGACCTATAGCAACCCTTTTTTGTAAAGTGTTGCTATTGGTTAATAATATTGCCATGATGACATTTAGTTGCATTAGTATTGATTGGTGTTCCAACTGTCCGGTGCTCTTGCAACCAAATAGAACAGTGTTGCTATTGCTTGAAATTATTGCCATAGTATTGTTGGGTTGTAATATTTCTCACGACCATTGCAATAGGTAGACCGTGTATTGCAACTAAATTTCTAAGGCGATGTAATAGTTTGTTGCTATTGCCACAGTTTTTGTTGGTTGTAATATTTCTCATGACCATTACAATAGGTAGCTGTTTATTGCAACTAAATTTCTAAGGCGATGTAATAGTTTATTGCTATTACCACAGTTTTTGTTGGTTGTAATATTTCTCACAACCATTGCAATAGGTAGTTGTTTATTGCAACTAAATACCTAAAGTGATGCAATAGTATATTGCTATTGCCACATGTTATTTTTGGTTGCTATAGAATAACATGTGTTGTTGCAATATGGTTTGGTGGGCCATTGGGTGTGAAGGGCTAGGAAAACAACACCAACCGCCAACATGAACAGAAGACAGTGGTGCCCTAGAGATCGAGAAACGACGACTCCACAACCTTGATCATTAGGACATCGACACTGCAACGCTTAACACACGCCATCTGCATTGACAATGCTTGCACCCAGATTCATCTTGCCTTTGGTAAAGTCCTAATGATCTTGTGATTACGTACTCTCCATGCTATAGACTTATGCAATTCTAATTCAATTCATGTTATTAGCGTACTTGGGTACTCTAGTTCTCAGTCTATAATTGCTTCCTTAAGTATACTAGTATGTATTTAGTCAAATTTTTTAGGACAAACATAACCACGAAATTTACATTAGTTCACATCAAGTACCAGGTCATACATACATATATATCGTGGTTCCAGACATAGCCACAAAGGCACAAACTAACATTAGTTCATACAAACCAACTACCAACACATATAGTGCTTCCATGCCAACTACCAGGTCATATATACACATATACATCATGATTCATACAAGCAATGAACTAATTACTGGCCACTACAAACGATAACGGCAAAATCTACACCGATCATCACTTTGTTGTGAAAGGCGCCCTTCTTGGTGTTGCACTTCATCACTTCAGCTACCTACTGGTCATCCATGATTGTGTTGTAAAGCTTGGTGAACCTTGTAGGTTAGAATGGACAAAGACATTATCATATTATCTAAATTAAGCCAACAAGCAATACCATTAAGAATGCTTTTAAGTATGTGAATCACAATATTAGGTTCATTATGAAGTTGTCATTCACCTGCAGAAAGTAACACAAGAGTCAATTATCACAGAGAAGTTATTAGGGATGAATGATAGTGGTATGCTAGAGTGAGCCAGAAATAAAGAGAGACAATACTTCACAATGATACGGCATTTCTGACATAGCAATATATGCTATTAGAACGCCCTCATGCTACAATTCAAATAGATCGAAAAGTTGACAATACTCAATAGTGATGTGAGAACTTTATTGCAGTACGTGTGCTACTGAACATTTCTACAAAAACCTTAGGGCTTGTTTGGACTAGAGCTGGTCATTGCTGCTTGGGCCAGACATCCATCCTAGGCGTCCAATTTTGGGCGCCTAGGGCCAGGATGCATTTGCATAGGACTCCATCCAAACAAGCCCTTAATCTCTACGTGCAAGTATCCTAGCTTCTTGACCCAGTTTGTTCATTTTCCTAGTTACATGGAACTCATATAGGAAAAACTTATTCTGATCCTAGTTTTTTGGTATACTGCCATTTGTTGAGCACAATGTTCAGTTAAAAACTGCAGGTATATATCTTAAGCAAATATGAACCAATGGGCACAAGAGCAAGCTGGCATCTACATACCTACAAAAGACATGTCAAAAGTACTCGAAACATGTAGAAGCACCACAAAACACAAAGGCAACTAAACATTACTGAGGCTTTTCACCTATAGGCCACACTACTAACCTCTCCAAAGGCAGCCACCTGCAGCCACAAACTACAAACATTAGTCAAAAAATGTAAAGATTAGGTCCATGCATATGTACTGGACAGAACCAAGCTCCCAGTTCAGCATATAACAGTAGGAAAAATCTATCCAATAACATCATGAAACTACGATATACCAAAATTACATCTATTTAAATATTTAAGTGTTTATCCAAATCAGTAGTGTACAGAGCACCTTAAGACTTCAGGGAAAAAAATAAATGATACACAACCATAAGTTGGGATAGGAATCATGGATCACAGAAACTATATATACTATTGGACACATATTTTTTGCGCAACAAATTCAACCAAATAGCGTACTAGATTTATTCAACCATGAGTTGGGATAGGAACTGTATCCCATCAGTTAGTTTAGTACAACCATGACTTTATTAATAATCTATCAGCAAACTCAGCACAAGTTTGGAAATCTGGTGTACCACCTATTGGAGCACAGAAGCCCCTTTAATCCATCCATGATCATAACTAAATTTGTTGGCCGGCCGATAGTGAGCAGAAGGTGCTCCTAACATATAAGCATAGCCAACTACATGAATTAGCAATTTGATAGATAAAAAATTAAATACTAATGGACTTGAGAACTGTGAACTGAACTAAAGCAAGCAGAAGGAACTGAAGGCATCAACGCACCACTTATCAGTAGCTTAGGAATACCAAAGGCCGAAGTCTTATAGTCCCTGTTCGAGCACGACAAATAATGTCTTGTCCTTGCATTGCCGGCTCAAGGAGGGTCTCTGGACAACAAAATAGCAAGAACCAAATTAGAATGGTTACAGGCATCAATATTAGCTAACCTTCTCCATACCATATAAATAAGTAGGCTCAAATGATTTACCAATTGGAGTCAACAGAAAAGTGATGCAGTAATATAATGTTTTTCCTATGAGCTGCCATACTAACTATAAACTAACACTACTGATGTCTGAACTTCTGTTAGACAACAAATTTATAAGCTAGAACTAACCATAAATTTAGTGAACAAATTTATGCTGCAAGAACTCATAGACAGTGGCCCCAAAAAAACTACTAGAGCAAAAATCCTTAGATGCTTTCCCAATCCAAAAAAATGAATTGAAAGCAGAGATATACGAATCTAACTTATTAGGTATGATACTATGAGCCCGTTCGCTTCGCTGAAAAGTCATGGCTGAAGGTACTGTTTACTGATTTGTTGTGAGAGGAAAACACTGTTCTAGCTGAAAAAACAAGCTGAAAAGTATGGATTATAAAACAAGCGAACAGGGCCTATATGACCTCAACTGCACATAATTCATTTGCTTAGAAGGTCATAATGCACACTGTAAAACACCTGATGGCATGCTCAAAAGTACCAAGTTACTGGTGATACAAAATAGTGCACATTTTTTTTGTAAACAGAATATTGCACTTGTTTTATGAAAATCCAAAATCTGAAATGTACAGTAACAAAAAAATCAGCTATGGACATAGTCACAAAGTTTCTGGGTCGATGGGGTCGAGGTACGAGGTCACGGTATGTGGTACGCTACTCGCGAGAGATTTTTAAACTTCGGGTCGAAAATGAACCCGTGAACCAGGATCAGGGTCAACGAACCCGGGTCGAGGATCGAAGGTGGTGAACCCATTTTATGTGACTATGGCTATGGCTAGCATCTGTGAAAACAGAACACAGGGAACAATTAAATTCATAAACTGAACATATTATAGATAAGGTAGAACAAGGAATTAAGCAGAAGAGAGATGTGCTACAGTCATGGCAAAAGAAAAAGAAGAGACGGTACAGTAACCAAATAAGAAAGAATGCAAAGAGGCTTCAGCTTTCTAAACATCCTATACTATCATAATCACATCAAAACCAATTCTCTTAGCAAAAGCAAACTGCATACAGATTAAATAACAAATCTAAATCAGGCAGATTGCAATGACAGAGCCAATCAAGGGTATATCACATTACTGAATTGACTGTTTTCATGTATGCTTTAGCTCAGTTCTGAATATGATTAGTATAGCTTAGGATGCTGCAAGATTAAACATGTCATTGCTCATGCATCTCACGAACTGCATCTTGCAACACAGGAAATTAAAAATTGCATCTAATTTTGTCTAAACCTAATAGGATGTGTTATGAGAGAAAATTTTGTCTATTAGTTACATGCCATGAGAAGCGATCTCACTTACCAGAGATGAGGTACTAGTCAACACTACATGCAACCTTTTGCAGATTAATTCCATCACATATGTCACAACTAGCAAGTATACCTCAAATGTCCCATGAGTTGTTATTTTCCATTAGACGTTCAATGTCTGAATTTACTTTCCAACTCCACGAATCATGAAACAGAGCAATTTGAGCCATACACAAAAGGAGAACTTATATGAAGGAAAATGAGACCAGGTAATAATTGGGAGATAACAGATATAACATGAGTGGCAGTAGCTAAACACGGAAATCAGAATCTAAACATACACAAGAAGTCAGAGTCAACATCGACCATTCGACCTAAATGAGCATATAAACAATTGACACCACAGACTTTGTCCGGCAAACAGTCAAATCAGGAGAGGCACCTCATCAACGCCGAACCGGTCTGCTTGCAGATGCGCTCGAAGCACTCCCCACCTGAGCAAGTGGTGGTTGATGATCACCCATAGCACGTTCTCGTCGATCTGCATTGCCATCAGATGAGCACGTGACACACTGTAGCTGCCAAGTTTGGAGAGGAAGGGAAAGCTGCCAAGTTGGAGTTTAGTTCCAGCCAAGGTTTTCATTATCGGAAATTAAAATTTATCGGACGTCATGAATAAAGAGGATAAGCAAGATATATCGGAAATATCAGACCAAATTCAAAAAAAAATTAAATTTTTTTTTCAAAAAATTTGTAGAATTTGACTTGAAACTATTCCTAAGATATTAAACATCACTTGTTCACAAATCAAAACAAGAATAAATCATTATAAGTGTCAGACCGTCGCGTGGCTGATTTTGGATTATCTGTGTAGAAACAGGAAAAAAGGGAAAATTTTGGCTGATATCAAATTTTATCGGACCCTGAGGATAGAAAGGAAATTTCGGAAATATCGACGACTTTCGGCCGATAAAAAAAACCCTGGTTCCAGCATACCTTGTCGCAAGAACCCTGTAGCTGCCGACGTCCACTCCATCTTCCGTAGCTCCTTTGCTGCTCCTCCGCTGAGATCAGTCTCTCCTCCACCGGATCCACCTCTCCGCATCCGCTTGCGCGTGGACACGACGGTGGTCCCGCTCCCCTCGCCATGGCTGGCCCAGTATGCCTCATCACCGTCCTCAAGGCGCCACCAGCCCCTCCCTAGCAGCACGTTGTGTAGATGCTCGACAAACTCCCCCACGAAGGGGGCCTTCGTGGTGGATCTGCACCTCATCTCGCCGGAAGTAGAGAAGGAAGAAAGGGGCAGGTGCGGGGGTCGACGTCGGGGCCTCAGGCGCGGATGGCGCTGGGGGAGGGCTGCAGCAGCGGAAGGGGCTGGGGCTGGGACGGCGGTGGTTTGGTTTGCAGTGGTGAGTGGAAGGAGTCTGTGTTTTCGTTATCGGAAATTAAAATTTATCGGACGTCATATATAAAGAGGATAAGCAAGATATATCGAAAATATCAGATCAAATTCAAAAAAAATAATTTTTTTAAAAAAATTTGTAGAATTTGACTTGAAACTATTCCTAAGATATTAAACATCACTTGTTCACAAATCAAAACAAGAATAAATCATTATAAGTGTCAGACCGTCGCGTGACTGATTTTGGATTGTCTGTGTAGAAACAGGAAAGAAGAAAAAAATTTGACTGATATCAAATTTTATCGGACCCGGGGATAGAAAGGAAATTTTAGAAATATCGACGACTTTTGGCCGATAAAAAAACCCTGGAAGGAGTGCGGTGGGTGGGTCTTGCGAGATGCGAACGGACGAAGGAGATGTATTTGGTTGGGGCCGGTGAGAAAATTTTTGAGCGTGCTGGTGGGTGGAAACGCGCACACGGCATGGTGGGAGAGAAATAAAAATCGGCGGTGGCTGATTTTTTTTTATTAAGGCGGCCGAAAATTTTGGGACGGAGAACCTGCATACAGTTACAAGGCACCTGGAAATATCGGTTTAAAAAAAAGGCACCTGGAAATATGCACTTTTTCTTCAGATTATTTTCCCTTCTAAGATTACTTTAAAATTGTGAATACTAACATGTGACAACTTCAAATAGACTTTAGGGATCATAAATAATTTCTAAAAAAAGTCACCATCCCCCAAAGTTATAGATTTCACCAAGATTTACAACTTTGCTTCTCTTTGTTTTTACGGGGGCAATTTGGAATTTTTGAAATTTAGGATGTGAGAACATTAAATATAATTTTAGAACCATAAATTTAAATTAAAAAATCATCAAGTGCAACATTACTGATCTCAGCATTGGTTTTGGTTTTTCTCCATCGGAGCGCAAGCATCTAGAGCATGCTCAACCAGCCGCCTTCTCAATGGAGCCGTGTGCAAGCATCAATCGAGTGGGCGGGCGGCAATGACACGGCTGGGTCGGGGGCGGCGGGAGACAGCGACACGATAAGGGTGGAGGATTTTCCACTCGCGCGCTATGTGTGCATTTAAGATTTTAGATTATTTTAACAGAGAGATAATATATATTATTCAAAAAAATGAAACATCGTTCCGTAATTATATGGAGCTATGTGAGAGATGTACATATCAGTAAAAAAAATATACAGTCCCATTGTATTAAAATAAATTGAAATTTTTATAACAAGCTTATGGGCCCAAAATATTTGTAGAATTTTCAGACAAGATTTAGATATTATTATTTGTGGAATTACCATAAAATAAATATGGACCTAAAATAATAGATACATCTATCACATAGTTGTATGATTAGTGAGAGATGTATTTATTTGTGAACAATGTATAATCCCACTTTATTTGGATTGTGTGGAACTTTTATGGAATGCATATGGATCTAGAATACGTTGTTGTGTTAACTTGTTAAAGTATTTAAAAGTAGCAACAATCAATGCTACATCTAGCATGTTAATGCTATCCGCACTCGTCGTCCTCTATATTCATCCTCTAAAACGAATATTATAGCCTGGTCATCAAGTTTCTCTATTCTATACTGCTTTCTCCCGCACCCATCCGTACTCTATATCATCCTCTATCCACCGTGGGGCCCACCTGTCAGTTTTTTTAATTAAAAATCCACCCGCCGCCTCCCTCCCTCCCTCCCATTCTCTCTCTTTCTCCTACCCGACGGTCTCCTCCCCACCGCGCCTCTCTCTGCTCTCCTTCCCACCTCGCCTCTCTCCGCCGCCTCCACGGCCGGGATGACGCCGGGCGGACCAACGCGCGGCGAGCGGGCGGGCGAGCGCTCGGCGGACCTCGGCGGCCGGACCAGCGGTGGGCGAGCGAGCGCGGTTCCGGTGCAGGGTGACCTCCGGGCGGACGCGGCAGCGAGCTCCGACTCCGAGCACGAGCGCCTCCGGGCGAGCGCGGGGCAGTGGCGGTCGCGGTGGCCCTCCTCCTCCCCGGTCCCTCTCTGTCTCCATCCGTCGATGCGGCGGCGCGGCTCGAATCGAAGGCGGGCGGAGCAGAGGCGCGGGCGGTAGCGGACGACCGGTGAAGGGCGAGGTCGCGGTGCAGGCGAGCCCTCGCGGCGCGCGGCGGACGCCAAGCTCGCAACACGGGCGAGCGCGCGACGGAGAGCGAGGTCGCGGCGGTGGGGCCGACGCGGATAGCGGGCGTCCGCTATCCCGCTACATATGGCGGACGGGCGCTCCTCCGGTAAGATAGCGTAGGCGTTTACCGTTCCCGCCACGGGCGTTATTTACGCTATATGTGTATCGAGGATGGGATAGAGGGTGCCGGTGCGGACAGCCTAAGGTTTTGTCTAACAAGTTTCACGAGTTTTGGTTAGTCTAAGTTGTTTTGTAGGATTTGCCGAAAGTATATCTAAATGCCGAAACATTTTATAATATATAATTGGAAGAATACTTTACATTTTCCATAATAATTTTAATAATCCCCAAATCTTCTTTGAAATTTTTGAAATTTCACGGTGGATCGAAATTCGTCTTCATAACATTTCAAAAAGGTTTTACCAAGAAATTGTAACTAAGATAGTCATATGCTTCGTTTGACCTCCAACTGAAAGCACTTGTTCCTATATAAAAATAATAAAACCTTTTATTTCAAGTATATTTTAAATAACTTTAATATTTTTGCAATAAGGTACCTTTTTTGGAAATTAAAATGTATTTATGTCATGTTATTGGAATTACTTCACATTCGAAATACTCCCTCTGTTTGAATAATAAATTGTCCTAGCTTTTCTAGATACATAGTAAAGGTATGTATCTATATATAGTGTATACCTAGAGACATAGAAAAATTAGATATGTATTTGTAAAATCCAGAGCTACTTAGTTTGGAACGGAGGGAGTACATGTGTGAGAAAAGCCAGAATGCAGGTCGGCGGGGTTTCCATCCGAACTCGGTGGAGATCACGGAGGCAGTGATGGAGCGGCAACAAACGAAAGGGAGCCGCTCCCTATTTGTGCTCGTTGCCTGGGAACTATATATGAAAGGAGTGGAACGCCAGGTATTTCCACGATGCCTGAGGGACTGAGTTTTTTTTAGAAAATTATAAGTACTTTAGGAACCTATAGTATAGATAGTTTCTTTTTTAGTGAAAATTTCGTGTCATTATTTCTTTTCTTACTAGGTTGTTTATCAAATCTTCCATTGAAAAGTGTAGTACTTCCTCTATTTCGAATTTTAAGACGTTTTGGTTTTCATGATACATAGCTTTTGCTATGTACTTAGATATATAACATATTTATATTAGAGCATGAGCAAGTGAAAGAGCGATGGATGAAAGTGACGTATGAACAGTAAGTGTATATATAGGCCCCGTTTGCTTGGCTATAAAGTCATGGCTAAATGAACCGTTCGCTGATTTATTGTTTAAGAAAAACACTGTTCGTTGGCTGAAAAAGTACAGCTTATAAGACAAACGAACAGGGCTATACATGCCCAGAATGAGCACCAAAAGATAACCATCACTAGCAGTTGCTAATGACGTGGATAATCCTAATTGATCATTAAAATAAAATCTTAAGAATCTAGATACATAGTGAAAGCTGTATGTAGAAAAGTCACGACATCTTGTAATTTCAAATGGAGGAGTATAACCTTACTTTTGCACATTTATTTATGTAAAACAAATTTAGTTATAATTTTGTTTTGTAGTATAGTATCTTAAAAAGTTAAAACCAATTAACTAAGAAAACCTATGAATCAAAAATAATAATAAAATAGTAGAAAGTTTTATACGGCCGCTGAGAATAAGATGGTGCCAAAACTTTTGGCGGCCAAATTGGCGCCCGTGAAATCCAAATTCCTTTTCTTAAATATCTGCCGTGCTGCACTCCTCTTCATCTCCCGCACTCCGCCCTCAGATCCGCCCGGTGTTCCAGTCCCCAGTCCGCCGCCGCCAGCCTCACGAGCAGATTTTCGGCCACTATCACCCGCCGCCGCGCTTTGGCTCTAGACATGGTGGTCCCGACCCAGTAGCGGAGGCACGTCCTCGGCGGCGCAGGCGTGGAGGCATGTCCTAGCGCGGATGCACGGCCTCGGCAAGCACAAAGGCGCGTCCCCGGTGGCAGCCCAGGCGCGGGCGCGGAGGTCCCGGCCCGGAGCTCGCGTGCGTGCGCGGTACGCGGCGTTGGCGCTAGCGTTACGATTGGCCACAACGGCGACTCTACACGGTTGGTTATCTTTTTTTCTTTTTTTTAACGAAGTTATCCTTTTTTCCCCTCCGTCTCTCATTCCATTCAACAGGACAAATCACAAATCTACAGGAAGCATGGTGCAGCCCATCGTATCTTCCTGCGGAGGCAAGAGTGCCGCTCTGAGACTGAGGTTGGTGTTGCAGCAAGTCCTAGCATCATGACCATTGCCGAGATGAAGTATTGTCACTACATTCTTGTTCAATTGTTTTGCTGCTAGTAGGTTCCATCTACCGCTGGTCAAGAGATGTAGGCCATGCTTTTTGCAGTTCTTTTCCAGAGACGGAACTACTAATACGATTAGCACCATGAGTGCTGACTGAACTGAACATTACTTTTTTTCTTTAATTTGAGACGCTTCATCTACCCAGTGCTAATCATACCTTTCTCAATGATTGGAAATTTGGAATCACCTGGACCGAGAGATGCGTCAGCAAGTGCTGAATCATCTTTGGAGTGTTGCAGTAAAATGTTGTTCTTTATTATTTTTACCTTCAAGCAGTGCTGCCTGAACCTGCTGCCGGTTGTATGCAGCTCAGTTTGACTTCTAGTTCGCTTAATTGTTGCCGGTGAAAGTATGCCTGTAGTAGGCAAGCTATCACAGGCCTTATGCCATTGCAAGGTGAGTCTTGCTATGATCCATCAATGACATTATCTTATGCATGATCTAAGCATCTCATTTGTTAATTCATCATTTTCTAAATGGCAGAGTTGGTATTATTGCTGTGAAAGTGCTTTGCTAAAATGCTAAGTGTTACAGTAGTTGTTAATTTGGTAAAATCTAATAGGTTAGTATCAAAACTAAAAATAGAAAAATGTCTCAAGCTATTGCATTGATGCCTACCTATGTGTTATCGAGGGTCTTCAACAAAGCAAAAGATTGATGTTGGGAACTATTCAAAAAATTACAAAATGGCATGCTTTTCCTAAATACATTATTAGTTTAATTGTTCATGCTTCTCATGATATATGCTTTGAGCAAATGTGATAGTTGACATGTGGCTCCTAGTCATTCAATTTCAGATTTTCAGTACATGGGATGGGAAAACTCATGAAATGTCATCCTACCCTTTGGTGTTTGCAAACAATGATAAATGGGCAATTTGGACTGTTCATACTTATTATTTAGCTTTTCAGTTTCAATATATGTTCTACAATGCAGATTTAGAGTACTAATAGGAGTTCACTTTGTAGGCGAGATGGTTGAAATTGGAATCACTTTGTAGGCGATATTTGGTTGAAGTAGGACTCACTCAGAATACAAGGCAATAGCAATTGAGTTACTCACAAATTGCTAAAATCCATGAGGTTTCAATAAATTCCTTGATTAGTTTGTGGAGTCGTTTCTTCACTTACATTTAATATTTTTTTATGTATAATTAGTTTTTTGCTATATTCAGTTGACATTCATCTACATAATTTTCTTACTGAAATGGCATATAAAAAGTATAGTCAATTATCTTCCTAACAACAGTATTTTAGTTTCAGCTCTTTTATATAAATCGATGTATGCTTTAACCAGTTAACTAGTTCTGGAATTGGCAACCTGATATACTTGTGTTGCTGCAAAATAGGAATTGATTAGTACGAAGATATATTTGCCTTGCAGCCTTGCATTGATGCATTGATTAGTACTGTTTCCATGAATTTCAATAGTATGTTAAAACCATAACCAATTCCAGTAAACTGTAAGAGAGCTAATTATTAGCAATCAACTTTTAAAATGCAGGCTAACCAAGGTACCAATGAAACCAACCTTGTGGGAAAGAAATGAAATGACTCCATAGATTGAAGAAACATCGCAGTAGGTAATTTCATATCGCAACTTGTTTACAGCCGTCATGAATTAGTGCACAGTGCGAGTTCTAATATTTTTCATGTAATTTATCGAGTTGCAGACTAACCTACCAGTGAATCAGGAAACACAACTTGTAGCTTTGACACCTGCAGGTACCTCTGCGCACCACTAGAGGTAGTCTTAACCGAAATCATTCCTAAAACAAAGAAGGGAATGCTGCACCAAATTATATTTCTGTGAAACAATTGAGTCATGCTCTGGCTAAGAGACAATCGAGCAAAACAACAGGCCAATAATATAGAGGTGACTTTTTGTATCTTCATTTTTCCTATGTCAATCACATATCCTTATTAACATGTGATTTGTAATGCCACAGTGCTGAAAAATTGAAGCTTCCGCCAAATGTCAATGTTTTTTTGTTTTTTTTTCAGGATGAACATAGCTTGAGTGGACTGCACGAGTGATGGGATGGTCCAAATCAAGCGAAGCGAAGCCAAGCCAAGCTCTAGTGTTGTCTAGGCATTTTAGATGTTGCTATTTAAGAACAAATATGTTGAATATCTTTATTCTGGGATGGTTTGATATCAGATCATTTAATATTAAACAAGTAAATATTTTGGTTTAATGAAATATATTCAAATGCTTTGTTGATGTCTATTGAGTTTCTAATTAATTAATGGTGCTGTAATATTGTCCGGTGGCACCAAATCAAAAGCGTTGTAAAAGTGATTTTTGGCAACCACATTTTTTGTGGCAATATATTCTATGGCAATGAACAATTCGCGTAATAATAGAGGTTGCACCTTATAGCAACGACACATTGAATGTGGCAATTGTGCATGTTGCCATCACTTCTCGGTGTTGCAACATAAGCCTTGTTGCCACACTCGCTATGCGTAGCAATAGAGGTTGCACCTTATAGCAACCAAACCTTGGATGTGGCAATTGCACATGTTGCCACCACTTTTAGGTGTTGTCACATAGGTCTTGTTGCCACACTCGTTATGCGATGCAATAGAGACTGCACCTTATAGCAATCAAATCTTGGGCGTGGCAATTGCACATGTTGCCACCACTTCTTGGTGTTGTGACATAATCCTTATTGCCACACGCGTTATGCGTGGCAATACATTATCTTGCAACACAAGTTCATTGTTGCTAGTGCACCATTTGCTACGACATGGGCAAGTTGCCATTGCGAGGTCTAGCAATGCCTAAGGCGTTGCATTAATTGCTGTTGCCACACCTACAACCGTAGCAAAAGCTTATGTTACAACGCCTAGGTGTTGCAAATCCAAAATGCATTTTGCAACGCTAAGCAGAAAAGCGTTGTCCAAAGCTTTACCCACGCAAGCGCCTGCAACGCCTCCCAATGAAAAAAAGTGTTGCTATTTTTGATATTGCAACTATTTTGGGCCTATTGCAACACTTTTCGGGTGTTGAAACAGGGTTAAAATTTAGCAGTAGATCCACTGGGGTTAGGATGTCTTTCACTGTATCATCCAGTGTGTTATATTCCCTAGCTAATTGTCGGCACTTCACTCACCACCGTTGGGCCCTCCTCGCAGAATGATGATCCCGATGTACCATTTTATTCAATGACATTGTATTAGAGAGAATCCAACCTTTGGCCACAGTACTCATGATCATCGAACAATTTGCCAATGACTCCAATGTATCATGCATCGTCTGTTGCACTGTTTGATAGGGTCTTTAGACTTGTCACCCTTACTGATGTTCACTGGAAGATATGTCTGGTGGTTCTTCTCTTCACCATACTAATTTGATGAATGTATTATGCAGATGTACTGCCTTTTGATCAGCTAATTCATTTGTGCTTAGATCTTAACCAAACTTGGAGCTTTCATCCTTATAAACCTTTCTAGCACATCTTAACACACAAGTTAATTATAGTTCTAGTGTTGTCATCTAAATCACCAAAACCATACATGACAATGCGTAGGGTACATGATCCTTAAAGAGTTCAAATGAAAGAAAATAGTGAAGATTCTACACTAGATCATGCATCGGAGCACTTGATCAAGCTCATCAGATCCTATAGTGATAAACAGAGAAGAAACCACTGAACTTTGAGAACATTAAATTTGAAGGTCATTGGTAATTCTATGATGGGAAAAAGTTCATATAACCCCTTGAAGTTTAGTGATGTGTCTACTTTACCCCTTGACCGACAACAATTTGATCTACCCCTTAGGTTGTTTTAACTTGTTGGGCTCAAATGATAGGTGGTCTCTTATAATTATATCAAAATAATTCATAATAATTTCACATGAAATTAGATGGACACAAACTTTATATCAAAATTATAAAGCTTGGCATGGTCTATATCTTTGTAACTATTTTAATCACTAGTACAGAAATCATTTTTACAGATGGCTCCCATTTCTAATGGAGACAGATGACTTAGGAAACTGCTCTTAACCTTCATGGGGAGCACTGTAGCTAACAAACCATTGCTGAAAATCAATTTTCATGGTCAGCTTAAAAGAACCACCACCCGAAAATAAGATTTTCATGGACGGTTGTTTATGTCAACCGTCTCTGAAAATGGATGATTTCTAGGGGCAGTTTTGTTAAGTCTACCATCCCTAAAATTCGAGTTTCAATGGCGGTTGACTAAGTTAACCATCCTTAAAAATAATTGTAGCACAAATAAATTCAAATGTTTTTCAAATGAAGTCAGATGAAGACAAAATTTATGTCAAAATTGTAGATTTTGGTGACATCTAAAACATTGTAGTTGATAAAATTTTTGTTTGAGATCATGTAGGATTCCAAATATATAATTAATTTCTCAGGTTTTGAATTTTTCAAATGACATTGGATGGAGACATGTTCTACACGAAAGTTGTAGTGATCGACCAGATCTAAAACTTTGTAGTTAAAATTTTCCCCATTTAAGATTGTTTACAAGTCAAATTATTGATTACAAGATTCGTATTGGTACAAATAGATAATATCTTATAAGCAATCACAAGTGACTGTTTGGTGTGGTGGTGGGGGGCTAAACCGTGAGGCTAGAGGTCACTGGTTCGAATCCCAGCAGCTGCACTCTGTTCCATCCAAGTGCTTTGGTTATAAATAAATAATAAATAATCAATAGATAACTATAGCAAGTAGAAAGCCTTTACTCAAATAATATATAATTGTGCTCACATAAAAGGATAAATTGCTAATCATTTATTTATTACATGTCTATATAGCCAAGTGAAACATGATGACCTCACATGTTATCAACATTCCTTGCAAGGCACCATTCCTTTGCGAAAAATAGAAAAATCCCAAATATGAAGCCTACTATGCATAATCTCGTTTGAGATTTGCATATACAATCCATCAATTTGCATGTAAATATGATTATATAGTAATAGAGGAGATATAAACTCCTGGACAGTTTGATTATATAGTAATATGACCTGTCATGGTTTACTCACGGGATGGCTCATACATGCATGCCATGAATAATAATGATGACATAAACTCCTAGGCAGTTAGTACCTTGTGTTGTCCTTAGTATGATTCACGCATGTCTCATCAGCATGACAGCATCTCATCAAATCAAACAAACAAAACCACATACGTAGCTGTTGGCGAGACGAATGAAAAATGGTTTGGACGACCAGCACAGACAGCGTGTGTTCAGCTTCTTGTTTTGGCTCTACCTTTTCTGTGAGTGGATACTTGCTATAGCACCACTCCTTTTGCACGAAAATTATGTAGATTTGTATACTATGTATATATCCATCACAAAACCACTATTCAACTTACATTGCTTGTAAAGATTACACACACTAGCAAGTAATGCCATAAATAATAATGATGACATAAACTCCTAGGCAGTTTGTACTTTTTGTTATCCTTAGTATGATTCACGCATGACTCATCAGCATCTCATCAAATCAAACCAAGAAAAGCTGTTGGCATGGCGAACGCAAAATCATTTAGACGACCAATGCATATAGCGTGTGTTCAGTTTCTAGTTTTACCTGAACCTTTCCTGTGAGTGGATACTAGCTATTGCACCACTCCATTTGTGCGAAAATTATGTAGATTTATATACTATGTATATATCCATCCCAAAATCACTGTTCAACTTACATTGCTTGTAAAGATTACACACACTAGCTAGTAATACCATGAATAATAATGATGGTGACATAAACTCCTAGGCAGTTCGTACTTTTTGTTGTCCTTAGTATGATTCACACATGACTCATCAGCATCCCATCAAATCGAACAAAGAAAACCACATACGTAGCTGTTGGAATGGCGAATGCAAAATCATTTGGACGACCAGCGCAGACACCATGTGTTCAGTTTCTTGTTTTGGCTCTACCATATCTGTAAGTGGTAGCAGCTATAGCACCAACCCTTTTGTATAAAAACTATGTAGATTTGTATATTATGTATATATCCATCGTAAAAGCACTGTTCAACTTACATTGCTTGTAAAGAATACACACACTAGCTAGTAATATCATGAATAATAATGATGACATAAACTCCTAGGCAGTTAGTACCTTTTGTTGTCCTTTGTATGATTCACGCAGGAGTCATCAGCATCTCATCAAATCATACAAACAAAACCACATACGTAGCTGTTGGCGTGGCGAATGAAAAATGGTTTGGACGACCAGCACAGACAGCATGTGTTCAGTTTCTTGTTTTGGCTCCACCTTTTCTATGAGTGGATACTTGCTAAGCACCACTGCTTTTGTGCGAAAATTATGTATATTTGCATGCTATGTATATATCCATCACAAAACCACTATTCAACTTACATTGCTTGTAATGATCACACACACTAGCTAGTAGTGCCATGAATAATAATGATGACATAAACTCCTAGGCAGTTTGTACTTTTGTTGTCCTTAGTATGGTTCATGCATGACTCCTCAGCATCTCATCAAATGAAACCAAGAAAACCACATACGTAGTTGTTGGCATGGCGAACGCAAAATCGTTTGGATGACCAGCGCAGATAGCGTGTGTTCAGTTTCTTGTTTTGGCTCTACCTTTCCTGTGAGTGGATACTAGCAATAGCACCACTCCTTTTGTACAAAAATTATGTAGATTTGTATACTATATATGTATCCATCACAAAACCACTGTTCAACTTACATAGCTTGTAAAGATTACACACATAGCTAGTAATGCCATGAGTAATAATGATGATGACATAAACTAATAGGCAGTTAGTACTTTTTGTTGTCCTTAGTATGATTCACGCATGACTCATCAACATTTCATCAAATCGAACAAAGAAAACCACATACATAGCTGTTGGCATGGCAAACACAAAATCGTTTGGATGACCAGCGCATACAGCGTGTGTTCAGTTTATTGTTTTGGCTCTACCATATCTGTGAGTGATAGCAGCTATAGCACCAACCCTTTTGTCTGAAAACTGTGTAGATTTGTATATTATGTATATATCCATCACAAAAGCACTGTTCAACTAACATTGCTTGTAAAGAATACACTCACTAGCTAGTAATGCCATGAATAATAATGATGACATAAACTCCTAGGCAGTTGGTACCTTTTGTTGTCCTTTGTATGATTCACGCAGGAGTCATCATCATCTTATCAAATCAAACAAACAAAACCACATACATAGCTGTTGGCGTGGCGAACGAAAAATGGTTTGGATGACCAGTGTAGATAGCATGTGTTTAGTTTATTGTTTTGGCTCTAACTTTTCTGCAAGTGACTACTAGCTATAGCACCACTCCTTTTGTATGAAAATTATGTAGATTTGTATACTATGTATATATCCATCACAAAAACACTGTTCAACTTACATTGCTTGTAAAGATTACACACACTAGCTATTAAAGCCATGAATAATAATGATGACATAAACTCCTAGGTAGTTAGTACTTTTTGTTGTCCTTAGTAGGATTCACGCATGACTCATCAGCATCTCATGGAGCTGTTGGCGTGGCAAACGAAGAATGGTTTGGACGACCAGCGCAGACAACGTGTGTTCAGTTTCTTGTTTTGGCTCTACCATTTCTGTGAGTGGATAGCAGCCATAGCACCACCCCTTTTGTATGAAAACAATGTAGATTTGTTTACTTTGTATATATCCATCACAAAACCACTGTTAAACTTACATTGCTTGTAAAGATTACACACACTAGCTAGTAGTGCTAAAAAAGTTGTTGAGGATTTGTCTGCACTAGTAATATACCCCTTTTGTAATATACCACTTTTGTCGAGGATACAACAAATACAGGTACACCTAATGGGGCGGTTGCAAAAACAAAAGAAAGAGAAAGTCACTTTGAGTTTTGAGGCGGTTTGCACGCAAAGTTGTTGATGCATAGCCTCCTCTCTCAACGCATGTTTGTTTGCAGAAAGTAAGGAAAATATGTTTGCTATGTTCAACATCTAGTCCAATTAGCCAAAATTAGCAGTATTGTTAGAGCATCTTCAATAGTTCTCAAAAGACTCTCCCAATCTTTTAATTTTTGGCACTCGGAAAAAATGACCCCATGCGCCGATAAATGCGGGCAGTCGCGGTCGTGTGCATCCACACCCCATGGGCACCCACCTCGCTCCTTCCTTAAACTCCTCAGCGCTGGGCTTGCTGTGCGAGATTGGCAAGTGATGCGTGCTGTAACACTTCAAGTGTTTAGTCCTTAATTGCATTGCATTTGCATGGCATAGGCATAAGCATGCATCATTCATGTTTGTTATTTTATGTGATGCAACACATGTGATTATTTTAGGGTTTGTTTGATTTATTTCATGAAGTACTTGATAGTTGGT
Source organism: Saccharum hybrid cultivar R570 (assembly GCA_038087645.1). Lineage (NCBI taxonomy): Eukaryota > Viridiplantae > Streptophyta > Magnoliopsida > Poales > Poaceae > Saccharum > Saccharum hybrid cultivar. The sequence goes on along the minus strand of JAQSUU010000758.1, from coordinate 6,788,022 downwards.
GTAACAAAAAGGTAAGGTAGCCAATCATGACCTTCAACACCTTAGTTATACTTAGGGTAACATTTGGAACAAGGTTCATGTTGACCAAAATTACTAAATTGCCCTCCAAGAGAAGTTTGACCACCCTTTGACCCTAGAAGGCCCTAGTTTGACCAATTAAAAAGTCTAATTTAGAGACCTAGCATGGAAGAGCACCCTTAAGCAAAGTTGTAGAGAATTTCATGAGGAACAAAAGTTCTAATGTGGCCATCTCATGAAAATGACCAGAGCATGCTCAAAAATGGCCCACAAGTCAGCTTGAGTGGGAATCAACACTTAGAAAAATTCTAAGTCTGGAAATTGGACTTTTCAGTTTCACTGTACCTCACTTTAGCAACTTGTAACTCACCAACTAGGCCAAACCAGTCTTTGAGCCAATTGACAAAGTTGTTGTCCACACATAGCTCTACAACTTTGTCAATATCATCATCACCTGGTTCTCAATAGTTTAGGAGATATAATGTCTTGAAGTTAGGGTTTCAGTCGGCATAGTGACTGAAACTAAGTTTCAGTTTCATCAAGCACCACTTTGGAGCTCTGTAGTTTCAAATCTAGGCCGAACCAGCCCAAACTCCAATTGACAAACTTGTAGACCTCATGTAGATCTACAAAATTGGTGTAATCATCTTTGACTAACTCGAGCTGGTTTAGGAGATATTCTTCGTTGAAATCACGCTGTCAGTCATCGAATGACAGTCTTCATTCAGTCGAACCCGACTTCGTTGTCTGTCGTGGCCGACCGGAGGCAGGGCCGCGGCGACGCGTGGGGGCTCGGTGGCGGCCATGCGCCGGCCGTGGTCCCACTGGTCAGTCCACCGAACCTACAAGGTCGCCACGCCGCACCAGAGCTGCCCCAGTTCCTCTCCCTCCCTCATTCGGCTTCGACACAAAGAAAACTGAGCCGCCATTGCCGCCCCTCTCCGGCGAGCTCGTGCCCGCTCACCACCGCATCGCAGTCCACCAGACCTCGCCACTCCCTCCGCCTCACCACCCTCCATCTCCCTGACCCACCGAAGCCAGCAATTTGACTCAAGGTGAGCCGCATTGCTTTCTTCCCCGCCTCCGAGAGGTCGCCGGAGCCCGCCATGGGACCTCACCGTGGTCGGGGTGCTTCGGGTCTCTCTCCACCCTCCCTTCCTAGCAAAATGGATCCGCCTAGCTTCGGTGAAGCTCGTACCGAGCCTAGACCGCACCGTGTATCCTCACCGGCGACGGTGCGCCGCCACCGGACATCACCGGCCGCCGCTCGCGGTGACAAGCCCCTTCCACCCCATCCCCATCCGTTCCACGAGCACCAATCGATGCACCGGGTGACGGAGAACACGAGGCGGTGTCCGATTGGCCGAGCGAGCCCTTCTCCGGCGAGCTCGAGCTCGTCGGAGCTCGCGGGTCTCCGCCTCCCCGGTCTCCGGTCGCTGACCGCGGGGGCCCGCCTGTCAGTGTCGCGCGCGGGCGGGAGCGCTGAGCGGGCCGCGCGCGCGCGAGTGTGGGCCGAGTTTTCCGGGCCGGCCCAGTTCATCTGAAACGAAATTCATTTTTATTATTTTGTCACTGATTTTTGTACAAGTTGGAAAAATATAGATCTAGGGTTTTAATGATCCAAAAATCATGAGATAAATTTTATTAGGGTCCACATGATGTGTAGTATTTTAGAAAAATATAAATCTGGAATGTGATGTTTAATTTTTAGGAGAATTTAATAGATCCTTTAAATGTGTTTTGGAATGCATGCAAATTTGTTAAATTTATAACTTGAGCTGTAGTGTTCCATAAATCATAAAATTTGATGGGTAGGTTACTCTATGCTAGTCCTAGCTCTGGTAAAAATTTGGGCATCAGTGCTTAAGTACTTTTCAAGTTATAATGCTATCTTGTTATTTTAGGAAATGCTTAAAGGAATTTTAGTAATTTTTCTACATGTGCAATGTTCTTATAAATTTTTGGAGAATGTCTTGGTATCTTAAAGTGTCTAAGAAAAATATGAAATCTGTTGTTTGACACTTTTCAATAGGGTTTCTTATTTATACAAAAATCAGCCTTATTAGCTTGTGAATTTTGTGTAGGGAGTTCCTTTGAATAAATTTAGTTCAATTTTTTACAGAAGTCTCTTTTTGGGTCAAAGAGTCCTCTGTAATTTTTGTAGAATTTTGGGAGCAGTCTACATATATGTTTAAAATTCCACTTAATTACTTAAGTAAATTAAGAAATGGGTTTAAATAAATGTTCTAGGTGGGCACACCTTACTTTCTGGTGTCTTTGTGATATTTGTGAACTTGTAGTAGCATGAGTTTGGTTTTAGAGAATGTTTGCCACATCAATAAATATTTAACCTTTGTGATTTAGGTTTTCTGGACAGCTAAGTAGTAATTCTAAATTTGGCTTTGATAAAATTGGTTGCTGGACAACCTGTAAATACCAAAGTTGGAGTAAACTTGATGAACTAGCTTGTGTTAAAATTTGGAAGCATTTGGCTTAGTAGTTTGAGAGTTACTGTTGTTTAAAGTGGCAGTTCAAAATCTGCTACTCTCTGTTTTGGAGAGGACAGATTCTGGAACTTGTGAAGTTTGACATGGAAAACTTAGGAGTTTGGAGTTGAGGTCTGAAAATGAATTGTAGTACATTTCTTAGGCTTTTCAGATTATCTTAGATCATATCTTTTGGAATTATAAATCTCTAGTTGTGATAAAAACAAGTAGCTGCTGTCCAGAATGCTTACTGTGGTGTTTTGCTGATTGTTATGGTGAGATATCCTAAGACATGCTACTTTTGTAATTGTTAGGTGTTAGGGCCTTAACTGAGGATGAGCAACTTTATCTTAGGTTAAGTAGCTTAGGTAAGTACTTCTCCACCGGAGAAGAGATTTGCACGTACTAATAAAGTAACTTGATTAGATTATTGTTTTTATTTCTGAAATGCATTTCATTCCGAGCATGTTGCACCCATTTATGCATCCATTGTATTTATTGTGCATTCATGCAATAGGTGTACCGGAGGGGGTAACTCTCCTCGAATTCGAGCCTGTGATTCCGGAGGAGGACCAGGAGCAGCAGGAGCCCGAGGATCCAGCAGGCGAAGGAGTGCCCGCAGACGACCTTCCTGAGTGCCCTGACCACCGGCCTTCAACTTTTCTGAAAGGCAAGCCCCGGTGCATGCTGAACCTACTGATTTATAAATTAATCTTGCATACTTTTAATTGTTTACTGCATTAAGTTGTAGGAGTTATATGAAAACACTTGTTGCATTATACCTGTCCTTGTCCAGATATCGTACTTAATCCTATTTTAGGTTTAGGCACGTGTCAATGCTTAGCCCTGCTTAGTACGGTAGAAGTCGGGTGATTTCCGGTCATCCGCGAGATGTAGGAAGGAGTCACGAGTGGCTTTATGGCTATCATGGATGGAACCATGCTTAAAACTGAAATTGAGACCGGGCGGGAGTTCGATAGTACAGCCGCAAGACACTTCACGTCTTTGGGTGTGGAGCTATGCCCGCCTGAGTCGTTTAAGGACCGATTCGCTGTACGTCCTTGAGTCATGTTGAACGCAGTCTAACACTTAGTTGGCCGGATAAGTCGTTCCGACCGCGAAGCCGAGTAATGTGGTTCAGGCCGGGAATCGAATGGTAGGTTGCTTCTTGGAGGAGAGAAAGGATGTGCTTGGGGACATTGGCGTGAGACCAAGGGGGGTTAGAGTCCCTATCACCTGGCAGAGTGTCGCCCTTGGGGTCGTGACATCATTCGGACCCGCGATTCCTGAATCATATGAAAAGGTGGCTTGTGCGACCCTGGCAGGGGCCTGCGCGGTGAGTGTTAGAAATACCCCTCCAGCTGGATAGGAATTCGATTCGAATCGCCGTCGCTCCCGGTTAGTGAGCACTTGACTTGAGCAGCGGCAACGTAGAACTCATTAAATGAACTGGTGGTTAAGGGAATGATACAATGTTGCCATAATGATACACCTGCTATGGATATAATAATCATGTTGTTTGATTATAATCAAGTGTATGTTTAGTACAGGTGCTAAGATAGATGACAGGTAAATGCTAAAAATAACTGCTAGTACAGGTTATAAGAGTTTCAATTACTTATGCCTTTATGCAAAATGTTATGTCAGCTAGCCTCTTGTGTAAGCCTTGCATAATCCTTGGTGTCACTTTATTTCTGGTTTTCGACGGGTAAGTCTAGCTGAGTACATTCCAGTACTCAGGGTTTATTCCCTCCTGTTGCAGATGACATGCTTTATCAGGGATTCTGCAAGACGTGTCTCCACCCTGCGGGTGATGATGACTAGATCACTTGGGCGTGATCATCTTTATGTACTTTCCTCATGCTTTTGCGGGTTGTCGATCACCCAGACTGGCAGTATTTAATGAACTAGTGTGTGTTATGCTTCCGCTACTTTCAAACTTGGTTTGTAATAATTGCTACTCCGTTTGTGTAAACTTATTTCAGCACTATTTGTGAAATGTAACGTATGATGTTGTATGTTGAATGATGCGATCCTGGTTGTAAGCAGTTTGGTTTGAAATCCTTCATGATTTCGATTGACTACCGGGATTATATGGGCTCAAGTTCGAAAATTTGAGCGCTTCGGTGCTTGTTTTTGTACTTGTGCTCTTATAATTTGGTCGGTTCTGTTACAGCTGGTACCGGAGCATAATTCAACATTAAACACATCATATGAGTATTTAAAAACAAAAATATTTGATTATGAAAAAGGGTTAAAACACTAAAAATTATTTTTTTAGGTATGCCAGTGATCACATCCCTTAGCCCAAATAAGGACTCTTAGGTGGCTTATTATAAAGACTAACTTGGGGGCCTTGTTTGTTTTTATTTCGTCGTCCATACGGCGTGAAATTGTATGGATGCCATCCACTTGGGTGGTAATGTATGGATCAATTACCTCGACGCTCTGGTAAGTGTGAGTTGTGAGAGCATGATCGTCCAACCGGCGGTCTAGGGGAGAGTAGTTTTGGTGACTTACATCTTTACATGTTTAAACCATGTAACTATGTAAAAGCACTTAATTGTGGGCATCTATCAATTGGGTAGCTTTGATACTGAAATATATACATCCGGGGATGTGTATATGGAAAGTATTTAATTTACTACTTTCTTGTGTGCATATATTGGGAATTGTTGGGCTGCAATGAAATTTTCTGCAGGTACACTAACAGCGTAACGAGTAGACCGATAGTTTCGCTTATATGAGAGAACGTATGTATGCCACCGCCTAGCGTTAAAACTTTAGGTTTCTACTAAGGTGAGAGGGCGTACGGAACGTGCATGCATCATGTTTAAATATATCATACATATCATTTACTCCCTCCTTAAAAATTTCTGTACTCCCGACTAAAGTAAATTTCGTATCCCCTAAATGATCCTCACTTTAAGTCGTATCTTATCTTGTTGCTACAGATGGCACGTACCAAGAGGACCGCTCGTAAGTCCACTGGGGGCAGGGCACCGCGTCACCAGCTCGCTCCACGTGAGCCCCGCCCTGAGCCTACTGAGGTGGAAAGGCTGAGGGCAGAGCTGGCAGAGGTGACTGCTGCTAGGGATGCAGCACGGCAACAACTGGAACAAGTGATTCATGATCGTGATCAAGAAACGCTTGCAGTCCAGAGGTTGACAGTGGCAAACCGCAACTGTCAACGCATGTTGGTCCGTGTGATGGAACAGAGGGATGAAGCCTGGCACGAGGAGAACGTTCTGAGAGCTCGTCAGTTTGAGCTCGAGCAACAGTTGGAGAATGCTGAAGAATACAATGATAATCTTCATGAAGAAGTGCACCGCTTGAACAACAAGCTTAATCCCCTGCTGCCTCAAAACAACAACGCCGATGAGGACATGGGTTCGGGAATCTTCATGGCTGAGGATGATGATGAAGTGGAGGTTGATGGACCACAGGATGCCCCACCGGCAGAAGCACCAGAGGAAGAGCCAGAAGAAGAAGAAGACGAGGAGTTAGAGCCTGTCAGTGATGGGGACGGCGGGGAGATCCTTGACACTGACTCGGAGGATGATGCTTAGAGTAGTCATCACGTGCCTATAATGTTAGGATCGTCTTTTGTGCCCTCCCTGTGAAGGAGTGAGGCCTTGTAATAACTTGACTTGGGATGTAAGGTTGAACCGTATGTTTCCTGAATGTAGTTTGAACCTATTAATTTCGATCACAACTTGATGTCTTATTATGTTGCGTTCGATGATGGTGTCACGGTTAGCACCCCTCGGTGCCGCGACGAAACCGAGAGCCTCCTATGGCGCGCGACATAAGGCTGTGCTGCTTGGCACGCGCAGGTATCGAGGTGGCTAGTCATGATCCACCATGGAACTCTTCATTGAGAAGTCTCTTTGTGGTCAGTTTGAAGTAGACTTTCACAGTCAACTAAAAATCTTGAGATCGAATCCAAGTACCGTGCAAAAGGTCAAAAATCACGTAGATAGCAACGTAAACGGTCCGGTAACCGTGTGCTCCCTGTGAGTAAGCCTTCATCAAAGAGCATCTTGTTGGATTACCAAGTATGATCTCGTCAAATGATGCGCTTGAATGGATTGTGCGGTTGTGGTGAATTATTGTGCCTTAATTATTATGAGAAGTCTATTTCATGAAGTCAGTTTGACATATTTACAATAATTCATCTACAAGTTTCCCACATCGTCAGTGCTCATTGGCTATGCATTTTGCAGATGTCGTACAATCTTCGTCGGGGTCGTGGCAATGAGGATGAGGAACAGCCACCCCCTCCGCCACCACCTACTCCGGCCGAATTGATGCAGACAGTGGTCGAAGGGCAGCGCATGTTGGCGGATGCTATGCGTCAGCTGGCTAACAGGGAGGCTCGTCCTGGCCGCCAGGGCCCAGAGCCCAATCAATACAGTGATTTCAAGGACTTTCTGGATACTAAGCCCCCGCTCTTCAAGGAAGCGGAAGAACCACTGCAAGCTGATGAGTGGTTAAATACTATTGAGCAAAAGTTTCGTCTGCTTCGCCTGACTGATGAGTTAAAGACTGAATATGCTTCTCACCAGTTGCATGGTCCAGCGGGTATTTGGTGGAGCCACTATCGTTCCACACTGCCTGCCAATGTCCCGATTGCTTGGGATCAGTTTAAGGCGGCATTCCGAGGAAATTATATTCCTCCAGGTCTTATGGCAATCAAGCACACAGAGTTTATGAGGCTGTCGCAAGGAAACAAAAGCCTGACTGAATACTTGCAGTCCTTCAACAACCTGGCAAGGTATGCCACTGAGTTTGTGGATACCGATGCCAAAAAGATTGCTAGCTTCAAAAGGGGCCTCGGCCCAAAACTGATGAAAACAATGGGCACTAGCAAATGTACTACTTTCAATGATTTCATCAGCGATGCTCTAACTCAAGAGAACAACAATGCTATCTATTCTGCTTCTAAGAGCCGCAAGAGGGCCATTGAGGCGAGTGCTTCACAGTCTCGAGCTCCAGCTGCCCCGAGAGCTCCTCCTCGCCCTCCTGCCACAAATGCTAAGTTCCGTCCTCCACAAAAGAAGGTGCCAATGAAAACTGGGTTTCGTAAGGCATATACAGTGGCTCTGCCAAAGAGTAATGCGGGCCAAGGCAGCTCCAGTGTTCCTCCTAGCAACATGCCTTGCTGGAACTGTAACAAGCCAGGCCATTGGTCCAGGAACTGTCCGTACCCTAAGAAAAATGTCAACCAAGGTAGTCGTCAGGGACACGCCCATTATAACAGCATTGAGGAAATTCCATCTGGTGAGGTGGTCACCGCTGGTAAGTTTCTAGTTGACCAACACCCCGCAGTGGTACTTTTTGATTCAGGTGCTTCGCATTCCTTTATCAGTCCTAAGTTTGCATCTAAATTTGCACACAAGTTGCATACTGTTGAAGGTGTGGGTTATTGTATTAGCGCTGCAAGTGGGAATATTTCCACGAACAAAGTAGTGGGGAACCTTAAGTTTGAGATAGAAGGGCGAAGTTATTCGCTTGCCCTATTGGTTTTACCTGGTTTAGACATAGATGTTATCTTGGGCATGAATTGGATGAGTCAGAATGGGGTACTCATTGACACATCCGCTCGGGTAGTTATGCTCAGAGATCCTACAGATCAAAAAGGTTTTCTAGTACAACTTCCCAGAAAGGTTGAATTGTCGGGGGAAATTCATGCTGTGCAAGCAAAGGCGTTGGCTGAAATTTCCGTAGTAAATGAATTTCCGGACGTTTTTCCCAATGATTTGCCGGGACTCCCTCCGGATCGGGATGTGGAGTTTAAAATTGAGTTGTTGCCTGGCACGGCGCCCATCTCTAGGAGACCCTATAGGATGCCTCCGAATGAACTCGCTGAACTTAAGGTGCAATTGAATGAACTTTTGAAGAAGGGGTTGATTCGTCCTAGTTCATCGCCGTGGGGATGTCCTGCTATCTTTGTAAAGAAGAAGGATCAGTCGTTGCGGATGTGCGTAGATTATAGACCTCTCAATGCAGTCACTGTAAAAAATAAGTACCCTCTACCGCGTATCGACATCTTGTTCGATCAGTTGTCCAAGGCTAAAGTCTTCTCCAAGATCGATCTAAGATCGGGCTACCATCAAATTAAAATTCGCCCGGAAGATGTTCCAAAGACAGCCTTTTCTACCAGATACGGTCTTTATGAGTATCTTGTTATGTCTTTCGGCTTGACAAATGCCCCCGCACACTTCATGTACTTGATGAATTCGGTGTTTATGCCTGAATTGGACAAGTTTGTGGTGGTATTTATTGATGACATCTTGGTATATTCTGTGAATGAGGAGGATCACGCTGAACATCTGCGTATAGTCCTCACAAGACTGTGTGAACATCAACTATATGCAAAGTTCAGTAAGTGCGAATTCTGGCTTCGTGAAGTACCTTTCCTTGGGCATGTGTTGTCCGATGGAGGAATTATGGTGGACCCCGCCAAGGTACAGGAAGTACTGAACTGGAAGGCTCCTATCTCGGTTCACGAGGTCCGAAGTTTTCTTGGTTTGGCTGGCTATTATCGTCGCTTCATCCCGGATTTCTCCAAAATAGCCAAACCCATGACTCGGTTGCTGCAAAAAGACACCAGGTTTGTCTGGACTCCTGAGTGTGATGCGGCTTTTCACCAACTGCGAACCCTCCTAACCTCGGCTCCGGTTTTGGCACAACCGAATATCGAGAAACCATTTGATGTTTATTGTGATGCCTCAGGTATAGGTTTGGGAGGCGTTTTGATGCAGGAAGGCCGAGTAATTGCATATACCTCGTGGCAACTTCGGAAGCATGAGGTGAATTATCCAACGCATGACTTAGAACTGGCTGCAGTTGTTCATGCTTTGAAAGTATGGCGGCATTATCTGCTGGGAAATGTCTGCAATATCTACACCGATCATAAAAGCCTCAAATACATCTTCACTCAACCCGAGCTAAATATGCGTCAGAGAAGATGGCTCGAGTTGATTAAAGATTATAATCTTCAAGTACACTATCACCCAGGCAAGGCAAATGTGGTTGCGGACGCTTTAAGCCGTAAGTCTCATTGCCATTCCTTAATTGAAACTGATTTTTACCAATCTCGCCTGTTACATCCGGCAGTCCTGTACAACATCACTGTCAGTGGCACTCTCAGAAATAGAATCATTGATCTCCAAAAGACTGACCCGGGTGTCTTTCACATAAAACGGAAGATGAATGAAGGAGAGACTAAGCAATTCAGGTTAGATGACGAAGGTGTGCTGTGGTTTAAGGATAGGTTAGTGGTACCTAAGGACCGAGAGCTTAGAGATCAGATCCTGTCCGAAGCACATTCGTCCAAGTTGTCCATCCATCCGGGTAGTAATAAGATGTATTATGATTTGAAACCCCTTTATTGGTGGACCAAGATGCGGAAAGAGATAGCTGCATATGTCGCTAGATGTGACACCTGTTGCAGAGTTAAAGCTGTGCACATGAAAGCTGGGCTACTTCAGCCACTTTCCATTCCAGGCTGGAAATGGGAAGAGATAAGTATGGATTTCATTGTCGGTCTTCCTCCTACTGTCAAAAATCATAACTCCATCTGGGTAATTGTGGATCGTTTGACCAAATCAGCTCACTTCATTCCAGTTAGAGTGGACTATCGTCCTACTGACTATGCTGAGTTGTATTTCAATCAGATAGTCCGGCTTCATGGGGTACCTCGTACTATCGTTTCTGACCGTGGTCCCCAGTTCACTGCTCGCTTTTGGGAGCATTTGCATCACCTTCTGGGAACCAAGTTAGTGAGAAGCTCGGCTTATCACCCTCAGACATCGGGTCAGACAGAACGAGTTAACCAAATCTTGGAAGATCTGTTGCGAGCATGCGTGATTTCATCCAAGGGTTCTTGGGAAAAATGGTTACCTCTAGCCGAGTTTTCGTACAATAATAGTTATCAAGAGAGTATTAAGATGGCCCCATTCGAAGCCTTGTACGGTCGAAAGTGTCGAACTCCACTAAACTGGGTAGAAGCTGGGGAAAGAAGGTATTATGGCATTGATTTTGTCCAGGAAGCCGAGGAACAAGTCCGTACCATCCAGAAACACATGGCTGCAGCGCAAGCGAGACAGAAAAGCTATGCGGATCGTCGTAGAAAACCACTCGAATTTGAAGTTGGAGACTTCGTTTATTTGAAAGTTTCTCCAATGAAGAGTGTCCAACGTTTTGGTGTTAAGCGGAAACTTGCACCAAGATACGTGGGTCCTTTCCAGATCATAGGCAAGAGTGGAGCTGTTGCATACAAAATCCAGTTGCCTCCTGAAATGAGTGCCATATTCAACGTCTTCCATGTATCTCAGCTTAAAAAGTGTCTTCGAGTTCCTGAGGAACAAGTTCCTTTAGGTGATATCAGGCTGGAATCCGACCTAACCTATGAAGAAAAGCCAGTCCGAGTGATCGATACTCAGGAACGAGTAACTAGAAGTAAAGTGGTTAAGTGGTACAAAGTGATGTGGAGTAATCAGGGAAGTGAGAGTGATGCTACGTGGGAACGGGAGGATTATTTGCGGGATGGTTATAAAGAATTCTATGAAAAATGGTACGCTTTCCAAATCTCGGGACGAGATTTTTATAAGGGGGAAGGGCTGTAACACTTCAAGTGTTTAGTCCTTAATTGCATTGCATTTGCATGGCATAGGCATAAGCATGCATCATTCATGTTTGTTATTTTATGTGATGCAACACATGTGATTATTTTAGGGTTTGTTTGATTTATTTCATGAAGTACTTGATAGTTGGTGTAACAAAAAGGTAAGGTAGCCAATCATGACCTTCAACACCTTAGTTATACTTAGGGTAACATTTGGAACAAGGTTCATGTTGACCAAAATTACTAAATTGCCCTCCAAGAGAAGTTTGACCACCCTTTGACCCTAGAAGGCCCTAGTTTGACCAATTAAAAAGTCTAATTTAGAGACCTAGCATGGAAGAGCACCCTTAAGCAAAGTTGTAGAGAATTTCATGAGGAACAAAAGTTCTAATGTGGCCATCTCATGAAAATGACCAGAGCATGCTAAAAAATGGCCCATAAGTCAGCTTGAGTGGGAATCAACACTTAGAAAAATTCTAAGTCTGGAAATTGGACTTTTCAGTTTCACTGTACCTCACTTTAGCAACTTGTAACTCACCAACTAGGCCAAACCAGTCTTTGAGCCAATTGACAAAGTTGTTGTCCACACATAGCTCTACAACTTTGTCAATATCATCATCACCTGGTTCTCAATAGTTTAGGAGATATAATGTCTTGAAGTTAGGGTTTCAGTCGGCATAGTGACTGAAACTAAGTTTCAGTTTCATCAAGCACCACTTTGGAGCTCTGTAGTTTCAAATCTAGGCCGAACCAGCCCAAACTCCAATTGACAAACTTGTAGACCTCATGTAGCTCTACAAAATTGGTGTAATCATCTTTGACTAACTCGAGCTGGTTTAGGAGATATTCTTCGTTGAAATCACGCTGTCAGTCATCGAATGACAGTCTTCATTCAGTCGAACCCGACTTCGTTGTCTGTCGTGGCCGACCGGAGGCAGGGCCGCGGCGACGCGTGGGGGCTCGGTGGCGGCCATGCGCCGGCCGTGGTCCCACTGGTCAGTCCACCGAACCTACAAGGTCGCCACGCGCGCACCAGAGCTGCCCCAGTTCCTCTCCCTCCCTCATTCGGCTTCGACACAAAGAAAACTGAGCCGCCATTGCCGCCCCTCTCCGGCGAGCTCGTGCCCGCTCACCACCGCATCGCAGTCCACCAGACCTCGCCACTCCCTCCGCCTCACCACCCTCCATCTCCCTGACCCACCGAAGCCAGCAATTTGACTCAAGGTGAGCCGCATTGCTTTCTTCCCCGCCTCCGAGAGGTCGCCGGAGCCCGCCATGGGACCTCACCGTGGTCGGGGTGCTTCGGGTCTCTCTCCACCCTCCCTTCCTAGCAAAATGGATCCGCCTAGCTTCGGTGAAGCTCGTACCGAGCCTAGACCGCACCGTGTATCCTCACCGGCGACGGTGCGCCGCCACCGGACATCACCGGCCGCCGCTCGCGGTGACAAGCCCCTTCCACCCCATACCCATCCGTTCCACGAGCACCAATCGACGCACCGGGTGACGGAGAACACGAGGCGGTGTCCGATTGGCCGAGCGAGCCCTTCTCCGGCGAGCTCGAGCTCGTCGGAGCTCGCGGGTCTCCGCCTCCCCGGTCTCTGGTCGCTGACCGCGGGGGCCCGCCTGTCAGTGTCGCGCGCGGGCGGGAGCGCTGAGCGGGCCGCGCGCGCGCGAGTGTGGGCCGAGTTTTCCGGGCCGGCCCAGTTCATCTGAAACGAAATTCATTTTTATTATTTTGTCACTGATTTTTGTACAAGTTGGAAAAATATAGATCTAGGGTTTTAATGATCCAAAAATCATGAGATAAATTTTATTAGGGTCCACATGATGTGTAGTATTTTAGAAAAATATAAATCTGGAATGTGATGTTTAATTTTTAGGAGAATTTAATAGATCCTTTAAATGTGTTTTGGAATGCATGCAAATTTGTTAAATTTATAACTTGAGCTGTAGTGTTCCATAAATCATAAAATTTGATGGGTAGGTTACTCTATGCTAGTCCTAGCTCTGGTAAAAATTTGGGCATCAGTGCTTAAGTACTTTTCAAGTTATAATGCTATCTTGTTATTTTAGGAAATGCTTAAAGGAATTTTAGTAATTTTTCTACATGTGCAATGTTCTTATAAATTTTTGGAGAATGTCTTGGTATCTTAAAGTGTCTAAGAAAAATATGAAATCTGTTGTTTGACACTTTTCAATAGGGTTTCTTATTTATACAAAAATCAGCCTTATTAGCTTGTGAATTTTGTGTAGGGAGTTCCTCTGAATAAATTTAGTTCAAATTTTTACAGCAGTCTCTTTTTGGGTCAAAGAGTCCTCTGTAATTTTTGTAGAATTTTGGGAGCAGTCTACATATATGTTTAAAATTCCACTTAATTACTTAAGTAAATTAAGAAATGGGTTTAAATAAATGTTCTAGGTGGGCACACCTTACTTTCTGGTGTCTTTGTGATATTTGTGAACTTGTAGTAGCATGAGTTTGGTTTTAGAGAATGTTTGCCACATCAATAAATATTTAACCTTTGTGATTTAGGTTTTCTGGACAGCTAAGTAGTAATTCTAAATTTGGCTTTGATAAAATTGGTTGCTGGACAACCTGTAAATACCAAAGTTGGAGTAAACTTGATGAACTAGCTTGTGTTAAAATTTGGAAGCATTTGGCTTAGTAGTTTGAGAGTTACTGTTGTTTAAAGTGGCAGTTCAAAATCTGCTACTCTCTGTTTTGGAGAGGACAGATTCTGGAACTTGTGAAGTTTGACATGGAAAACTTAGGAGTTTGGAGTTGAGGTCTGAAAATGAATTGTAGTACATTTCTTAGGCTTTCCAGATTGTCTTAGATCATATCTTTTGGAATTATAAATCTCCAGTTGTGATAAAAACAAGTAGCTGCTGTCCAGAATGCTTACTGTGGTGTTTTGCTGATTGTTATGGTGAGATATCCTAAGACATGCTACTTTTGTAATTGTTAGGTGTTAGGGCCTTAACTGAGGATGAGCAACTTTATCTTAGGTTAAGTAGCTTAGGTAAGTACTTCTCCACCGGAGAAGAGATTTGCACGTACTAATAAAGTAACTTGATTAGATTATTGTTTTTATTTCTGAAATGCATTTCATTCCGAGCATGTTGCACCCATTTATGCATCCATTGTATTTATTGTGCATTCATGCAATAGGTGTACCGGAGGGGGTAACTCTCCTCGAATTCGAGCCTGTGATTCCGGAGGAGGACCAGGAGCAGCAGGAGCCCGAGGATCCAGCAGGCGAAGGAGTGCCCGCAGACGACCTTCCTGAGTGCCCTGACCACCGGCCTTCAACTTTTCTGAAAGGCAAGCCCCGGTGCATGCTGAACCTACTGATTTATAAATTAATCTTGCGTACTTTTAATTGTTTACTGCATTAAGTTGTAGGAGTTATATGAAAACACTTGTTGCATTATACCTGTCCTTGTCCAGATATCGTACTTAATCCTATTTTAGGTTTAGGCACGTGTCAATGCTTAGCCCTGCTTAGTACGGTAGAAGTCGGGTGATTTCCGGTCATCCGCGAGATGTAGGAAGGAGTCACGAGTGGCTTTATGGCTATCGTGGATGGAACCATGCTTAAAACTGAAATTGAGACCGGGCGGGAGTTCGATAGTACAGCCGCAAGACACTTCACGTCTTGGGTGTGGAGCTATGCCCGCCTGAGTCGTTTAAGGACCGATTCGCTGTACGTCCTTGAGTCATGTTGAACGCAGTCTAACACTTAGTTGGCCGGATAAGTCGTTCCCACCGCGAAGCCGAGTAATGTGGTTCAGGCCGGGAATCGAATGGTAGGTTGCTTCTTGGAGGAGAGAAAGGATGTGCTTGGGGACATTGGCGTGAGACCAAGGGGGGGTTAGAGTCCCTATCACCTGGCAGAGTGTCGCCCTTGGGGTTGCGACATCATTCGGACCCGCGATTCCTGAATCATATGAAAAGGTGGCTTGTGCGACCCTGGCAGGGGCCTGCGCGGTGAGTGTTAGAAATACCCCTCCAGCTGGATAGGAATTCGATTCGAATCGCCGTCGCTCCCGGTTAGTGAGCACTTGACTTGAGCAGCGGCAACGTAGAACTCATTAAATGAACTGGTGGTTAAGGGAATGATACAATGTTGCCATAATGATACACCTGCTATGGATATAATAATCATGTTGTTTGATTATAATCAAGTGTATGTTTAGTACAGATGCTAAGATAGATGACAGGTAAATGCTAAAAATAACTGCTAGTACAGGTTATAAGAGTTTCAATTACTTATGCCTTTATGCAAAATGTTATGTCAGCTAGCCTCTTGTGTAAGCCTTGCATAATCCTTGGTGTCACTTTATTTCTGGTTTTCGACGGGTAAGTCTAGCTGAGTACATTCCAGTACTCAGGGTTTATTCCCTCCTGTTGCAGATGACATGCTTTATCAGGGATTCTGCAAGACGTGTCTCCACCCTGCGGGTGATGATGACTAGATCACTTGGGCGTGATCATCTTTATGTACTTTCCTCATGCTTTTGCGGGTTGTCGATCACCCAGACTGGCAGTATTTAATGAACTAGTGTGTGTTATGCTTCCGCTACTTTCAAACTTGGTTTGTAATAATTGCTACTCCGTTTGTGTAAACTTATTTCAGCACTATTTGTGAAATGTAACGTATGATGTTGTATGTTGAATGATGCGATCCTGGTTGTAAGCAGTTTGGTTTGAAATCCTTCGTGATTTCGATTGACTACCGGGATTATATGGGCTCAAGTTCGAAAATTTGAGCGCTTCGGTGCTTGTTTTTGTACTTGTGCTCTTATAATTTGGTCGGTTCTGTTACACGTGCCGCCACCAGAGCAGAGGCCGAGGCAGCTGTGGGTGGAGATGGAGCAGGTGGAGCACAGCCTCGCTTGGCGGTCGGTTCGGGCTCGATATGAACCGGGACAAGCTCCCCTCGTCATCGTCCGTGGTGGCCATGCGGACAACACCGGTGGTGGTGCCCACCCTCTTGTAGACGAGCTCACTGTCCGTCTAGTTGGAGGCGTCGGAAGTTGGGAGGAAGCAGGGGCTGGGTGGATGGGGTTCCTAGGAACTCTTGGAGATAGTCAATAGCTGCCTGGACTGGCTGGCGGCAAGAAACCCATCCATCCAGCCCCTGCTTCCTCCCAATTTCTGATGCCTCGGCTTGGACTGGTAGAGAGCTCATCCATGGGAGAGCAGGCGACGCCGGCACCTCCACCGGCGTTGTCAGCATGGCCGCCACGAATGACGACCAGTGGAGCTTGTTCCCCTACCTATCGATCCCGAACCAGACGCCATGCGACAGCCTGAGGCTGAGCTTCACCTCCTCCATCTCCACCCGGAGTTGCCCTGACATTGAACAAAGGAGGCAGTCATTCTTCCTCATGAACAAGATAGGACCACCCCATGTCAGGCACTCAATTGGATGTTCCTGTACATAATCTAGAAGCAAGATCGCGAGACGTCCCTATAACAGATCGCTGACATCCTCAAGGCTTTCGTTGTCGAAGAGTGAAAGATCTCACAAGTCCTCCATACATCAATTTATATTCTAGCCTAGCAACGAAGGTCAGTCTGCAACATTCCTCGGTACGAGTATGCAGCATGGTGACTAGTTGATCTTCAATTCCTTGAATCCCATTGCGTAGTCCGTATCAAGTTCTCCAATCCTTTATCAATAGGTAAAATGACAATCAACGTCCTTCAATTCATTCTAATAATCGTTGAGAACTCAGCATGTCGTCATGTTCTGGCGAAAGAGGAAGGGCATCCAAGACCAAAGTTTGCAAACCTTTGGCTTCATCTTATATCGCAAGCAGGCATATTCTTCTTCTTGATCCTCGTCTCAATAAAGCCGCTCTCTTCTTCAGCCTCTCTCTGGTGGCGGCCGTGTCCCTTGCCAATCCCGCTCAGCAAGCCCTGCGGTGAGAATTTTGAGGAAGGAGCAAGGCAGGCGCGCGTGGGGCATGGATACAAGCAATTGCGACTGCACGCATTTATCTGTGCGTGGAGGTAATCTTTTTTCCAAATGCCAAAAGACTGGGAGATGGGGTTAGAAGTTGTTAGAGATGTATTTTTTAATCTTGCCAAAAATTAAAGGATTGGGAGGGCTTTTTTGAAAACTCTTGGAGATGCTCTAGGTTGTGACCCAATTCAGTCTGTAGGCACGCATGCATGCAGCATGCACTCAACAACTTTTTTTACAAAAAACGAACCAACACGTTTTGTTTGGGCGCTTCCTTGAAAATGGAAAGGAAAATGTGAGACTGCCTCAACTGGGCCGGAAAGGAAAATGTGGAGCTCATCATCGGCTTGAATGACAGGCCATCTGTGGGCTTCCCTTTTGGTCCATATATCAATTTTGGCCGGCTCAACATTGCTTCCCTTCTGTGTCTCTGATTTCTGATACTAGCAGTAGCAGCAGCAGGCTGGCTGAAGTGGCAATTCCATGCCACCGCAATGCAACTAGCTGACGTCCACACTGCACAGCCAGCAATCGCACAGGCCTGCAACCTCCTCTGTTCCTAGCTGCAGTCCATCTGCCATGGATCTTCTTGCAGTTACACGAGGAAGACGGTGAAGTTAAATATAATTATTTTATTGGCTCCTACAAGTTTTTTTCTGAGAAGTAAAATAAAAACAACTAATTCTGGTATATAATGCACAGAGAAATCGAAGCCAGAGAGAACTAGACGAAGCGGTCTTGATGTTGGAGCAATGACCATTATTGTCAATGTAATACTAGAAGAATTCCCTGCGCTTTGCTGCAGGTATCCAAGACGAAATATAGATGGATTTGGATGTAAACCATTGAAAGTTAGAAGTACACATATGATTTTATTTCCTATACGTATGTATGATGTTGGTAATGCAGGTACACTTAGAAACTTGTGATGTAAGAAATCTGACGGCAACTATAGGAAATAAAATCACAAAACAACATGGTTTTACTATATCAACATATATGACACAGCTAGAAAATACGACTGATATGTTTTTGAGAGGAACTTAATTTTTAGATGCGACAATTGAATAGATGTAGTCCTTCAAAATAATCGGATTCATCAAAGCAAGACAAAAAGCTAACGGGGCAGTGGGATAGTTGCACATCACAGACACAGCATACATGATCCACGATGTGAGGAACGATGGATAGCTCATAGCTGCATATACCAATGAAAATACTCGTGATCCAATTTACGACAAACAATTCATGATCAGCCTTGGCACTGACAGGTATGAGGACCGTCCAGCAGACATGTAGTGTGTAGCAGTTTGTCTTGTGATGATGGTAAGATTGGAACATATTAGGAAAAGTGTGGTTGGAAGAGGAGATTGATGGTGCGCGTCTGAGCGACTGTGGTGAGCTAACCGGCCAAAGGCGAGGAGGATCATGGCCTAGAGTATAGAGCTGAGCTCAAACGTATGGGCAAGGTTATATAAATACGAGGGCAACAAACGGTTCATTTGCAAAGTAATACGGGTTCAGCTGATCCATTGCTCTGGCTCTTCGTTAGCTGCCAACTTCATTATATATGGAAGTGGAGTAGAGCAGTTACGTTACAAAGAAGTGATAGTTTAACGTTGGACGCAACAGAGAAGTTGCAGGGTGAAAAGTTAGTTGAATTGGTGCATTATTAAGGAAAATAATATGGTGCCTCTTCGTTACTTCTCTTCGTTACTTGACGTCGTGAAATTTGCTATTTGAACTTACAGACTTGATGGGGCCCAGCCAATGCAATTTAGCGTTTGTACTTGCTGATTTTGTGGGGCTCTAGTGAAGACGTGGCCTTACAGAATCACAGAGAAATGTGATATAGTGGGGTTTTGCTTTATAAGAGTACTAAAAGCGTTGCTGCGGGAATGGCAGATTAATGGATTGTGTGGTATGATGACGTGGACTACAACATCTTTATGTGTCTTGTTGTCGCGGATATTACAGTTGCATGTGCTAGTGGATTTTAATTGTATGTGATAATGCATTGCCTAGTTGGACAGCTTGCATGTTGAGATAAATAGCTAGTAGGGGTTTGCTTAGTGGATTTTAATTGTATATGATATTGCGTTGCCTAGTTGGATAACTTGCATGTTGAGATAAATAGCTAGTAGGGTTTTGCTTTATAAGAGTACTAGAGGAATTCCCCGTGCGTTGCTGCGGGATTTAGAGGTGAAATTTTAGGGTAATTGATGCAAATACCAATGAGTAGATTATTGTATAGAACTTTCCTCAAAATGTAATATTCTTGCAGGCGCATTAAAGATGATTTAGTATATTTATTGAATATATATTACAGCAAAAGGTAGGATTTTTGTATCTTAAATATTCTTTTCGACATAGTCCTTGAGGACTCAAGTTCTGCACCAAATCGTTGCTTCTTCTTTATTATATAATATAATTGAGTAGGTATACCCTATTGGTATTGGGTATTTGCAATGTGAAATTTAGGTATACATATTCTTCAATGCATTGTAGCTCATGCATCTTCTCAAAACAACATATAGATCGAGCAGAAAGTTACAGAAGAAAAATAAATCTAATACAAAGAACATTATATACTCTTACCGTCTTAAATCATAATCTACCGCCTAATATACATAAGGAAAATGGCATAACAATTCAATTTGCCCCTAGCGTGCTTGCAAATTGGGCATGTAACATCCTAAAATTTGCTTCTTTGGAATTAGAGCTAAAATGAGTTAATTTTGAATTTTTTTTGTGCTCATGAAAACATAGGGAAATAATATTTTTCACTAAATTGAAATTTATCATAAGGTGTAGCAACATTGTTGTGCATACATGCTGATGCATTTGTGTTTTGTATTGCTTGGTTTTGACCAAAGATCAAAATGAATTCAAGTTGTACTTTCAAAATGCGTTTAGGTCGATTTTCCTTTCCCGATATACATATATCATTTTTCTACAATCAAATCCCTTGTTTCTCATCCGTCAATCAACCTCTACAAACTTCTCGGGAATTTTTCCGACTTTTTTTCTATAGCTTGTTTCCACTTGTCTGTGAGCATAATCTAATTTTTAGATGCTCCAAATTATCTTATCATGAGCTCCAAATACTTTATTTTGGTTCCTCATGTTCCATAATGTCTCTGGGAATTTTTCCCGAATTTTCGAAGCTTTCGGAGTATTTTTCGCGGCTTAAATAATAATTCTAGACTTTTCTAGAATTATTTTATCCATGAAAATAATTAATTCTGAAAATAATAAATCTCTTATTTTCCCCGACGCTCAAAGCTCTTGTGCAATAATCCTAATAAATCTCAAAGGCTCATACATTTATTTACTAATGAGTTTTGATGATTAATTAGGCCGTTAGTAGAGACGGAGGGTGCAACTTCAATTAGTACCATATTGCTGGTTGATGTGAAGGTAGAGAGTTTTTCTCCCAATAAGTATAGACCTACCCCATGGGCAAAGCACACCAAAACTACCGTAAGAGGAGCCCCTAGTTTGGGAAATCTCTCGTGTAGTAAATTATATTTTTCTCCTCTTTCTCTCGCCGTCACCGTCGCCGTCGCCGCCGCGCTGCCTAGCCCGGCCATACTCTCGTCGGCAACAAGTAAGTCCGCCGCCGTCCCTGTATTCTTGGAGAATAAACCCGTAGTCCAAAACATGTTTACAGATTTTGTTTTCTTCATTTGAAAGTGTATTTTATTTCGGTTAAGAATAAATTACGTTTTCAGCTATTTACAGAATTGCCACTGATTTTGTTTTAGCCATAACTTCTCCGTTTTAACTCCGATTTGATCCGTTCAACTTGTGTTAGGTTCATAATTTCATAATCTTCATGTTAATACTACTGTTAAGTAGGTTTTCAACTTTTAAAATTCGTGATTAGATTTACTCTATTATTTTAATAAAGGAAATCTTGTTTATTTCATATCTTCTACGTTTCAACTCCGTTTTGAGCCATTCAAGTTGCGTTAGATTCATAGCAACGAGATCTACACATTTGTAACGGTATTTATCATGTCACTAATATTAGAATTTCAAGGTTTGAATCATATCTTAAATAACAATTATGCAACTGGGTTTTGTAAATAAAATATGATTTGTTTTACTTTAGTTTTATAATTTGAATCTAAATTTGACTTAAATTATAATCTCTGTAAAATATCTTATATATGTTTTTATACCATTAAGATACATGAAGCTAATAGTTTTATGGGTAAATCTATCGGTAGTTGTACCTTTTCAACCGTAGCTCCGATTAGCGTGCTTTTCGCGACTTTGTGTTCGTAGCGATGCGTAGAATCGTGTTTCAAACTCTTTTACTTATTTTTGTATGATTGGTGTACTGTTCTAATATAGATCTATTGTTTGCTTCATGTATGATTGTATGGATGCTTGTGTGGTGCTATATGGTTCAGACAATCGATGAGGTTTACGTGGTGATTAAGAAACTATTCTCTGAAGACTAGAAGCTGAGAATTGGAAGCAGAAGATTAAAAGTTGAATACTAAAGGCTTTCGAGCGTATTGCTTTGGGGGAAAAGCAAGTTAAGGCAAATATAGCATGTGATCATCCTTGTTACCTAATCACTTTTAAAACACTTAAATCACTATGCATGTGTCTCCTAGTTAAGGATGCCTTAGAAATTGATCTTGTACCTTGTCGCCTATGGTTTTGCATTGGGTAGTTATTGCTAGTGCTCAACATAAACTATGATCTTGTAATTTGATTAATGGAATATGCAATAACATTAAAAGATGACTTTTTAGTAACATAATGAAAGAGGTCTAGAGCCTTGGGCTATCTTTTGGTGCTCTAGTTTCTCTCCATAAGGACTTATCTGTAAGCGAACATCCGAGACTTACAGTACAGCTGTGAGGGCTACATGGCTCTGGCTTTAGTCATATAAGAGGACCTTTTCTAGCTTGTTAGAGGTTACCTGAAAGGGCGCAAAAGGGGTGTTTCTCGGGTTGGGTGTAGTGCGACTTCTGTCCTTATGTGTATAGGTTGCGCGTCATTGTGCCATACGGAAGGGGAGCTCTACATTCGCAGGTTACAGAAACATAGCGGCCCTAACTTATTAGACGAACCTTGGAAAGACTTCATAGTGAAACCTGTCTGCCTATTGAGGCCTTGCAAACCTCGGGCTTATGGGGATCACGACTCACAGTGAAAGTGTACAACCTCTGCAGAGTGTAAAACTGGTATATCAGTCGTGCTCACGGTCACGAGCGCCCTTAGACCCTTATGGAATAGATGATCACTGTTGAACTGTAAAATGCTTATGTTTTTTATATTCATTCTTCATATTACCTGATCATGTGTTGATTCTAGGATTAAAGACAACTTGATGCTACTCATATGCTAAAACTTTGCCAACTAAAAGCTACATGCAGTTAAACCCGTGTCATGCCTTTTGAGCCTCATGAACCCCATGTTATGCTTGTTGAGTTCAACATGGACTCACTCTTGCTATTCCTGCATCTCAGGAAGGGTACCAGACT
Organism: Saccharum hybrid cultivar R570; assembly: GCA_038087645.1. NCBI lineage: Eukaryota > Viridiplantae > Streptophyta > Magnoliopsida > Poales > Poaceae > Saccharum > Saccharum hybrid cultivar. The sequence continues at coordinate 6,765,404 of JAQSUU010000758.1, read as the reverse complement.
GCTAAATTCTGGAATTGTTAGGCTTCTGATCAACCAGTCAGTTTGATCCTGGAAGTGAAGGTTACACCCGGTGTTCGGAGTTGTCTTTCCGCTGTATTGTTCTCTAAGGTTATATCTTATACTATTGCGTTATGTTTAATAAGCATTTGTTTCTTGATATTACACTTATCTGCAGCTATATGTGAGATTTGACCTCTTTATTTCACATATAGTGTATATCTGGTTTTGTCCTTAAAACCGGGTGTGACAGAGTGGTATTAGAGCAATGCTGACTGTAGGACGCAAGCCTAGTAGAAATTGGTCGTTATAAGGTCTAAGAGTTGCCACTAAAATCCTTGTTCTATAAACCTTGGTATTTTCTTCCATACTGTATCCTTGCCCTTGATATTATCCATGCCTTGTTGCTTATTTTAAAAATCTTTGTTCTCATCTTCACTCCTTGATTTGGTATGATTTTAGAACCTCATCTTACCATCTTCTTGCGACATCGGAAGAGAAGCATTAGGATCTTTTCCCTTTATATGAAGAAAACGATAGCATCACAAGTTGAGTCAATGTTGAGTTATGCTCCTATATTGCCTTGTTGGATTGTCTTTATGCCTATGCTTGTTTTGGATCTTTGTAATGATTGCAATGAACTTGTTGGGTGTTCCCATAATTTCATTTAGTTTATAGGCCTAAGGTATAAGGATTAGTGAAATAAATAGTTGGGATATGGTTTTCTTCTATTCTCTCCATCCTGTCTTTTTGAAGCAGCCTGCACTCTACGCTTTATATCTCTGATTTTGGACAATCATAAATCATGAGAAAATTCTGGACAACATTAGACTTCAATATCTTTCTCTGAGTGCAAGAATCACCTTGATAGCTATTTTGGGTATGGAGATACGAAAATCACAAGGCGATGCATCTGTACTGTTTGGAACCTGGAAAAGTTTCTGTTGTGCACTAATTTTGACCAAGTTAACCACAGAATTTGGAAAAGTGTTCTATAAGGAAGCTGTGGAGAATTTTATAATATTTCCAACGGTATAAGCTGCAACTTCATTGGATTAACAGAATAAGAGTTATAGTTGTTTTACTGTGCTATTGTTTTTCTGCTCGCGAGGAATTCCAGATTTCTTGTTCTTGCCCATATACAAGAGTATCATTGGGATGGCGAAACATCAAGATATTAGTTAGCTCATCTAAAAGAATGTGCAAGCTATGCTTGGTGTACCCTAGTTTATCTTTTCTTAAGGGGGTAGCCAAGTTTGAAGAATTTGTAAGATGAAGTGTCTTACGTTCTAGATTACGCAGTGGAAGCGTGGTGGTACCGAAAGATATGAAAGAAGTTTAGAGTCTCAATGAGGTTTGACTAAGGATTCAAGGAAAGTTTATCCAAGATCATCAAGATTTTGGTAGAGCAACTGGAGAAGTTTTCAAGTTAGTTTGGATCAAGAAACCTCAGCTAAGTGTTGATGGAGTCCAAGAAAAGGGTGAAGTAAAACCTAAGTATTAGCTTTGCTAGATCCTGACAAAAGCTTCATATCCATAATGATGCACCTCGTTAGGGTGTGGGATGTGTCCTTATGCAAGAAGGAAAATATGATGGCTTGAGCATTAGGGAAGCATGGGAAATATGAGTTGAACTACCTGACACAAGGAAGTGGAGATATCAGTTTATGCTCTGAAGGTTTTGGAGATAATATCCTATTGGACACAAGTGTGGTATTTACACGGTTTATAAGAGTGACACCTACATGGATTGTAAGAATATAAAGGACATCATTACTAAGTTGGGGTTGAGTTAGTGACATTATCATTGGATTTGAGTTGATTATGACATGGAAGGTGCTATCACTTGGAGAAGCAAAGTAAGAGTCGTTGTCGATGCCCTTAGCAAAGGAGAGCTATGCTAATAAGGATTCGGACTACACCTAGGTTTGAGAAGTGGCATGTGGAACTTGAATGATGTCACCAATACTACAAAGACAGTAATTAATGGAGCTCACCTTTGAACAAGAGGAATAATTATGAAGGTTAATTGGAAGTAACGGCAGAAAGGACTAAGGAATAATGTTTAAGAGTTGAATAAGCCATTCGGATCAAGGTTGTAACAACGTGCAAAGTAAAGCAAAATCCCTACCAAGAGGAGGTAAATACACGAGGAAGAGAAGAAGATTCTATAGTGAAGTATCCCTATCTCTTTGACCACTATCTTCCGAATCTCGGGACGAGATTCATCTTAGAGGGGTAGAATTGTAACATCCTAAAATTTGCTTCTTTGGAATTAGAGCTAAAATGAGTTAATTTTGAATTTTTTTGTGCTCATGAAAACATAGGGAAATAATATTTTTCACTAAATTGAAATTTATCATAAGGTGTAGCAACATTGTTGTGCATACATGCTGATGCATTTGTGTTTTGTATTGCTTGGTTTTGACCAAAGATCAAAATGAATTCAAGTTGTTCTTTCAAAATGCGTTTAGGTCGATTTTCCTTTCCCGATATACATATATCATTTTTCTACAATCAAATTCCTTGTTTCTCATCCGTCAATCAACCTCTACAAACTTCTCGGGAATTTTTCCGACTTTTTTCTATAGCTTGTTTCCACTTGTCTGTGAGCATAATCTAATTTTTAGATGCTCCAAATTATCTTATCATGAGCTCCAAATACTTTATTTGGGTTCCTCATATTCCATAATATCTCTGGGAATTTTTCCCGAATTTTCGGAGCTTTCAGAGTATTTTTCGCTGCTTAAATAATAATTCTGGACTTTTCTAGAATTATTTTATCCATGAAAATAATTAATTCCGAAAATAATAAATCTCTCATTTTCTCCAACGCTCAAAGCACATGTGCAATAATCCTAATAAATCTCAAAGGCTCATATATTTATTTACTAATGGGCCTTAATGATTAATTAGGCCCGTTACTAGAGACGGAGGGTGCAACTTCAATTAGTACCATATTGCTAGTTGATGTGAAGGTGGAGAGTTTTTCTCCCAATAAGTATAGACCTACCCCATGGGCAAATGACACCAAAACTACCGTAAGGGGAGCCCCTAGTTTGGGAAATCTCTCGTGTAGTAAATTATATTTTTCTCCTCTTTCTCTTGCCGTCGCCGTCGCCGCCGTGCTGTCTAGCCCGGCCATACTCTCCTCGGCAACAAGTAAGTCCGCCACCATCTCTGTATTCTTGGAGAATAAACCCATAGTCCAAAACATGTTTATAGATTTTGTTTTCTTCATTTGAAAGTGTATTTTGTTTCGGTTAAGAATAAATTACGTTTTCAGCTATTTACAGAATTGCCGCTGATTTTGTTTTAGCCATAACTTCTCCGTTTTAACTCCGATTTGATCCGTTCAACTTGCGTTAGGTTCGTAATTTCATAATCTACATATTAATACTACTGTTAAGTATATTTTCAACTTTTAAAATTTATGATTAGATTTACTCTATTATTTTAATAAAGGAAATCTTGTTTATTTCATATCTTCTACGTTTCAACTCCGTTTTGAGCCATTCAAATTGCGTTAGATTCATAGCAACGAGATCTACGCATTTGTAACAGTGTTTATCATGTCACTAATATTGGAATTTCATGGTTTGAATCATTTCTTAAATAACAATTATGCAACTGGGTTTTGTAAATAAAATATGATTTGTTTTACTTTAGTTTTATAATTCGAATCTAAATTTGACTTAAATTATAATCTTTGTAAAATATCTTATATATGTTTTTATACCGTTAAGATACATGAAGCTAATAGTTTTATGGGTAAATCTATCGGTAGTTATACCTTTTCAACCGTAGCTCCGATTAGCGTGCTTTTCACGACTTTGTGTTCGTAGCGATGCGTAGAATCGTGTTTCAAACTCTTTTACTTATTTTTGTATGATTGGTGTACTGTTCTAATATAGATCTATTGTTTGCTTCGTGTATGATTGTATGGATGCTTGTGTGGTACTATATGGTTCAGACAATCGATGAGGTTTACGTGGTGATTAAGAAGCTATTCTCTGAAGACTACAAGCTGAGAATTGGAAGCAGAAGATTAAAAGTTGAATACTAAAGGCTTTCGAGCGTATTGCTTTGGGGGAAAAGTAAGTTAAGGCAAGTATAGCATGGGATCATCCTTGTTACCTAATCACTTTTAAAACACTTAAATCACTGTGCATGTGTCTCCTAGTTAAGGATGCCTTAGAAATTGATCTTGTACCTTGTTGCCTATGATTTTGCATTGGGTAGTTATTGCTAGTGCTCAACATAAACTATGATCTTGTAATTTGATTAATGGAATATGCAATAACATTAAAAGATGACTTTTTAGTAACATAATGAAAGAGAGCTAGAGCCTTGGGCTATCTTTTGGTGCTCTAGTTTCTCTCCATAAGGACTTATCTGTAAGCGAACATCCGGGACTTACAGTACAGCTGTGAGGGCTACATGGCTCTGGCTTTAGTCATATAAGAGGACCTTTTCTAGCTTGTTAGAGGTTACCCGAAAGGGCGCAAAAGGCGTGTTTCTCGGGTTGGAAGTAGTGCGGCTTCTGTCCTTATGTGTATAGGCTGCGCGTCATTGTGCCATACGGAAGGGGAGCTCTACATTCGCAGGTTACAGAAACCTAGCGGCCCTAACTTATTAGACGAACCTTGGAAAGACTTCATAGTGAAACCTGTCTGACTATTGAGGCCTTGCAAACCTCGGGCTTATGGGGATCACGACTCACAGTGAAAGTGTACAACCTCTGCAGAGTGTAAAACTGGTATATCAGCCATGCTCACGGTCACGAGCGGCCTTGGACCCTTATGGAATAGATGATCACTATTGAACTGTAAAATGCTTATGTTTTTTATATTCATTCTTCATATTACCTGATCATATGTTGATTCTAGGATTAAAGACAACTTGATGCTACTCATATGCTAAAACTTTGCCAACTAAAAGCTACATGCAGTTAAACCCGTGTCATGCCTTTTGAGCCTCATAAACCCCATGTTATGCTTGTTGAGTTCGACATGGACTCACTCTTGCTATTCCTACATCTCAGGAAGGGTACCAGACTACTAAATTCTGGAATTGTTAGGCTTGTGATCAACCAGTCAATTTGATCCTAGAAGTGAAGGTTACATCCGGTGTTCGGAGTTGTCTTTCCGCTGTGTTGTTCTCTAAGGTTATATCTTATACTATTGTGTTATGTTTAATAAGCATTTGTTTCTTGATATTACACTTATCTGCAGCTATATATGAGATTTGACCTCTTTATTTCACGTATATTGTATATCTGTTTTTGTCCTTAAAACCGGATGTGACAGGGCATGTCTTTTGATTCACGTAGGTGTACTACCACACTGTGCCTAGTAGGATTGTATTCACAATTTACATTTTTCTCGTGCATATCCAAAACCACAAAGGGATGGTATGTATATGCATGAAAGATAGGATAAACCTGGATAAAGGCTTAAAGCTTACCACTGCGGAGTGCGGATATACGGAATTGCTGGTAGTGGAGAAGGCCATCAGTGACCGAACTTCTGAGAGAAGGCCCCGATTAATATATATTGGGAGTGGAGGACCATGCAAACGGCTGCCCTGAAATATGGCTGCGCATGTGCGATGATGAAACGAGCGCACAAAATGTAGTGTGAAAATGGATTTGAAGGGACAATTTTAAAACTATCACTGAAAATAGCTTATTTTTATAATCGTTGGCATAGTATCAGTTTTGCTAACTGACTCTCAAGATCATTTTTGATCGTCTGTAAAAAAAACATTTGTGAAGTAGTGATTTGAGATCATTTAGGAACCAAAATATTTAATAAAAGATTAAAATACTCCTGAATGATCTCAAATAAAAAAAGTTTCAACCGGAAAGTTTTAAATCTTGTTGATAACTACAACTTTGGTGTAGATTGTCTTTCCATCAGATAAAAAAGAAATCAAAACTTCGAATTTAGAATCTGGCAACTTAAAATAGATTTCTAAGAATCTAAACCATATGAAATAAAAAACTTAACTACAAATTTATAGATCGCATTAAGGGATACAACTTTGATATACACAATGCTAGCATATGAAGTCATTTGAAAAAAAAATGAATTTAAAAATCCAATAAATTAAATGAATATTTGTGCTTCTAAACTATCTCAAATAGAAATATTGTCAACTACAAATTTAAGGATCCCAATACGAGCTGCAACTTTTTTACAAACAAAGTCAACATCCGAAGTCATTTGAAAAATTAAAAATTTAAACTCCAAATTTAATAACTTAAAATGATTATTTGAGCATCTAAATTCACTACTACAAAAAGGATTTGTAGCAACGCCTCCTTTTTTATAGGGGAGGCTCAATCTAAAAGTGCCCCTACAAATGGTTCTCAAAACAAGTCGCCTTACAAATCGATTTGTACGAGCTGCTAGCTCTATTTGTAGGGGCGGCTCTAAATCTAGCCGCCCCTACTAATGCATGCTAAACAGTAAACATTACGTAATAAAATTCAAAATTTTCAAACATTCACGGATGGAGAAATGACCAAACAAAAGTTGTAGTCTTGAAAATCGCGTGACTTGTGGCTTCTAGGATTAAAATGGTGCGGGCATGTGTGGCTTCTCGGTGGGGCCTTACGGGATTAAAAAAATATTTGCTGTTTTTTAACCCAAATTTGTGATTTCTGGAAAAAGGATTTGTAGGGGTAGCTCGTTTTCCGGCCGCCATTACAAACCGATTTGTAAGATGGCTAGCTAACCGCCCGTGCAAACTCTCATCAGCCGCCCCTACAGATCCTTTTGTGTAGTAGTGATAAAAAATTGTCAATTATGAAAGTTTGTCTTTATTTCTGATGCCCTAGAGTCCAAACGGCTCAGATCGACTCTACTCGCTGAGTGAACCACACTTACCACCATCCCACTTACGCTACTGTCCTCGCTTCGCGTAAAAGGATTAACCCAAGGATGGTGGGGATGGACTCTAGTCTAGAAGCCTTATACGTTGGTCTAACCCACCCTAAACAACCAAGGTGAGACTAAACTCTCTAAAATATCTCATTAACATGAACATGGCCCACTATGGGACAATTTCCAAATTGGGCCAGATGTCACAATTTGATTCTATTTTGATATAAAAGACCACCTGACACATGGGTCCAGTGAGGCAAAACTACCCACCCAAAAGCATGTAAGGGTTAAACCAAATGGTTTTTTACAAGAGGAGTGTAAAATGCCTAGTTTTATAAGTTAGATGGTGATGTAAACACACTGCTAAATGCCAGGGGGTTATATACTTTTCATAGTGTGATGATCCTCTCAAGTGCATATTGTCACATCCAAGGTAGACCCTTTTCTTTTATCTTTGTGAGGGTTAGGTCAACCCCTTTTCATTCATCTTTGTTAGGGTTATGCCAACCCCTTTTCATTCATCTATGTGAGGGTTAGGCCATTGAGCTTGAGTGCTTAAGTGCATTTGGTTGTTTTTCCCTTTTAATCATGGTGAGTTGGAGCATAAGGTCTTGGTGACCATTTGACAACCAGGCAACATGAACCCACCGAACATGATGTGAATGGGAGGCGACTTGGTTACGATGGACGAGGAGTGTCGGGTACCAATATTAGGGTATCTAGAGAAAAAGAGTTAATGGTTATCGACATTAACACGCCCCAACGATCAGAGGCATGACCATGGCTTCGTCCGACCCCTAGAGCACAGCTCTCGCCTCGCCCGACCCTAAGGGTGTGGGCTCCGTCTTGCCCGACCCTTTGGACACGGGTTCTGCCTCGCCCGACCCCTTTGGTGCGGGTCTGGCCACGTCTGACCCCCTGGGGAAAGGCTCTGCCTCGACCAACCCTAGGGGCATGGGATCCATCCCGCCCGACCCCCTAGAGAGGAATTCACCTCGCCTGACCTATGGATAGCAGAGTCAGCCTCGGGCGGGGGGCACGGGCTCATGGAAGGGCCCCGTTGTCCCCGACCACTATGAACATAGGATGTCAGCCCGGGACCATGACCCTAATGCTAGGACATTGGTGGACGCGTCTCAATGTGACCAGTGGCCACCACAGGCTATACCTAGGCTCTCACGTCTCCAACAGCGCCGAGCAAACTAGCACTGTGTTGTTCGATCCCCATGCGACTCCAGACAAGGAGATCTATTGACCATACCGCGCGCTAGGGCGGGATGAGGCGCCATGACCAAGTGGCGGCGCCTACTTGTAGCACCAATGACGGATAGGGGCACCACGACCAAGACGGCGGCACCTGCCTATAGCATTGGTGATAGACAAGGTCGTGACAGGTGCACAGCTTCGTTGTCATCTACAGGACCAGTAGAACCCACATGTGGAGGAGAAGGGCGACGCAGCCCCAGAGCTCCCTCCCTCTCTATTTTTCTCTTTCTTCTTTTCCTCTTTCTCTCTCTTTCTCCCGTGTACCTAGGTCCTTCCCTTGGCTTATAAAAGGGAAAGCTGGGCACCCCATTTGGGGTAGGTCCTTCGCCAACACTCAGAAAAGCACTTCAACTCCACTTCACCTTCACTAGAGACTTGGGATCTCATCCCTCTCTCGCCTGTTTGTAACCACTACTGCAAACCTTCAGAGCTAGTAACACGAGCAGGAGCGACTGGATGTAGGGACATTCCGCCCAAATTAGTGGACATCCTTGTGTCCTCTTAGCAGACCATCCGGGCCAAATGCGCAACACAAATTCACTCATCGGTGGTACGGCGACATTTGGCGTGCCAGGTAGGGGGCTTTGCGCGTTTCGTTGCTTTCATCAGGCTTCGGATGGCTAGCCATAGCACCAGCTGGATCCCAGGTGCGCATGTGCGCTTCGGGACCCTGGACTTTGTCGTCACCACGGAGAGGGAGCTATGCTAACCCTGGCTCCTGCCCAGCCTCCTCTCACCACTAGCCTCGATGCAATTGACAAGGCTCTCGAGGAGCTATAGCTACATGCCCTGGAGGTTCACACCCCCGGGCATAATTAGCTCCTCAACTTTGACTTCAGGAGGTTGGAGCGCCAGCTCGCTATCTTCTTAGGATCCTATCCATCCCAGGATGACCTACATAACCTCACCTTTTCTTTTGTCAACATCATGACATAGCTCGCTAGAGGAGAGCCGCTCTCCCTAGCATACCTCTCTCGGGACGCCTCAACAACACTCCCGTTCAGCCTATGCAACACCACACAAGCAGTTGACCACCACATTGCGCAGCGCATGTGTCCCCCCCTCCCGCAAACAACAAGTTCATTGGGGTGGCAGACTACCTCATGGAATCAATCCATGACCTCCTCGCGTCGTACTCGGAGTCGATCTTTGACTCTGGCTCAAGCGGAGGGAGCCACCACCCCTCGCGTGAGTGCTTCATGGTGGACGTCGCCAACGATGCCATCTGCGAGGGGACCCCTAAAGGAGCCGTCTCGAGTGTCAGTGATGGGAACAAGACTCCTCCTCACCCTAGTGGCTAGGATGTTGTCGAATCAGACGCAGTGCTACCACCTCATCTGTGATAGGAGCAGCTGAGGGCACGGTAGCAAGAGCTCGAGGATGTGTGCCTCACTCTGAAGCTAGAACACACGGAGCTTGAGCGGGAAATCGCTCGTCACCAAGACAGCGGGTCCGCACGCAACAGGGTCCGTGACGTGTAGTGGAGGATCATCAAGGATGATGATGGACTCCCACACTTTGCCTGGGCAAGTCAGAACATAGCTGCTATAGTGGCTTTGCTTCGAGGGCTTCCAGAGCCCGCAACACCCGAAGAGCGCCAAGCTCAACGGGAGATTCGCACGCTGCTTGAGCATGCGGTGGAGCAACAGGCGGAGAGCTCAATGTCCCGGCGATGTAGGCTCGACACCAGCCAACATGCACCTTCGGGATGACATGGCAAAGATGTGTCGGTCCACCAGTTACCACACGATAGTGGAGGGCGTGTCACGGTCTCGATACACGAATGTATCGGCCCCATCCACGACGTGCGAAACACCATAAACTCCCACAGGCACGAGCGGGGGGATGAGAGGGAGGAGGCCGCCCATGGCTACCATCCTCACCAAAACGGACACTATGATAGCACAGAAGACTAGAGCCCAAGCCCCCCACCACCGGGGCCTCAAGTTTTCGGTCGGCACATTCTTAGCGCGGCATTCCCGCCACGGTACCGCTCGCCAACGAACATCCCAAAGTACTCTGAGGAAACAAACCCTGGACTGTGGCTCGAGGATTACCAGCTCGCTTGCCAGGGTGGTGGTGTGGATAGTGATTATTTCATTATGCGCCATCTCCCTTTGTTCCTGGCCAATTTGGCGCGAAGATGGCTAGAGCACCTTCCACCCAACCAGATTCAAAGTTGGGCGGATTTGAAAGAGGTCTTTGTGGGTAACTTCAAGGGCACCTACGCGCGCCTTTGGAACCCCTGAGATCTGAAAAACTACTGACAGATGTCAGGAGAAACTCTCTGTGAGTACATTCGTCACTTCCCTAGGCAGTGCAATGAGCTGCCCGATGTCACTGACGCCGATGTCATCGGGGCTTTCCTATCTGGGACCACCTACGAGTCCCTGGTCCACAAGCTGGGGCACAAACACTCGAGGACCACGAAGGAACTCCTCGACATCGCCACCGGCCATGCCTCAAGTGAGGAGGCAGTTAGAGAAATTTTTGACCATCCCTAAGGCAAGGTGAAGCAGGACGAGGATACTGGTGAAGGCGCCTCCAACCGCTCCATGAAGAAGAGGAATAAGTAGCAGCACGGGGACTCGCTCGCGGCCGCTGCCGAGCGCAAGGGCAAAAACACACCAACTGAGGGTGCCTCGAATCATTTCAAGAAGCTACTCGAGGGACCAAGCCCGAACCATGCTTACCCTATCAAGCACGTGTACAATGACTGTTCCCACATGAGGCGGTTCCTGTCTAGGGTTCCAACATGGGGGATCCAAAGAAGAAGCCCGAACCCTTGGCAGACGACACCGAGGGGAAGGAAGGCGCCTTCCCAGAGACAATGGGCTGCCTCATGATCTTTGGCGGAACAGTAGCTTACGACTCCAAATGCTGCCAAAAGCTCATGTGTCGTGAGGTCTACGCGGCCAAGCCGGCCACGCCTGTTTTCCTCTGATGGTCAAGGTCCCCCATGACCTTCGACCGATCTGACCACCTAAAGAATGTCCCATATCTAGGTAGGTATTCGCTCGTGGTTGATCCAATCATCGGCACGAAGCAGCTCACCAAGGTGCTAATGGATGGATATAGTGGCCTTAACATCATGTACGCCAAGACGCTTGATGCCATGGGCATCGACCAGACGCACATCCGACCGACTAGAGCACCCTTCCATGACATCATGCCAGGAAAGCAGGCCAATCCCCTTGGGTAGATCGACCTGCCCGTCACCTTCGGAAATCCATCCAACTTCAGGACGGTGGTCCTCACCTTCGAGGTGGTCGGGTTCCACGGAACCTACCACGCCATCCTAGGATGCCCGTGCTACATGAAGTTCATGGCCATCCCCAACTACACATACCTCAAGCTTAAGATGCCAGGCCCACATGGGGTCATCACCAGCGGCACCTCCTTCCAGCATGCTTACGAATGCGAGGTGGAGTGCTGCGAGCTCACCGTGGTGACATCGCCTCCAAGGAGCTTCCGGTCATCATGAAGGAGACCACTGAGGAAGCACTTGACTCCAAGTGGTCAGCCGAGTCTTTTGAGCATACAGAGGCCACCAAGGTGGTCCTCATAGACCCTAGCAGCTCCAACAATAAGGCACTTCGGCGCCGACCTCTCCGCCAAATAGGAAAGCATGCTCGTCAACATCCTCCGCGCAAACAGCAATGTCTTCACGTGGAAACCCTCAGATATATTGGGCATTCTGAGGGAGGTCGCCGAGCACACCTTGAGGATCAAGCCGGGCTCCAAGCCAGTATAGCAGCATCTCCACGGCTTCGATGAAGAGAAGCTCAGGGCTATCAGCGAGGCCATTGCGAAGCTTTTGGCGGCTGGGTTCATCAAGGAAGTGTATCATCCTGATTGGTTAGCCAACCCCGTTCTTGTAAAAAAGAAGAGTGAGAAATGGAGAATGTGTGTTGATTATACTGGTCTCAACAAGGCATGTCCCAAGGATACGTTTCCTTTACCACGCACAGATCAAGTAGTCAACTGGACCTCAGGGTGTGAAACCCTCTGCTTCCTTGATGGGTATTCTGGCTAGCATTAGATTGCGATGACAGAGTCCAACCAGCTCACAACTTCTTTCATCATGCCATTCGGGTCGTATTGCTATGTTAGCATGTCGTTTGGTCTAAAGAACACATGAGCAATATACCAGCGATGTATGCTCAAATGTTTTGGCGATCTCATCGGAGAGACCATCGAGGCTTACATGGACAACATCGTAGTCAAGTCCAAAAAGGCCGGGCAGCTCATGGCCGACGTCAAAAAAACCTTCACAAAACTCCAATAGAACGACATCAAACTCAACCCCGAAAAGTGCGTTTTTAGGGTCCCGAGCAGTATGTTGCTCGGGTTCATCGTCTCCAAGTGCGGCATCGAAGCCAACCTAGAGAAGATCACCACCATCACTCAGATGGGCCTGATTCAGAACATAAAACAGGTGTAGCTGATCACAGGATGCCTCATAGCTCTCAGCTGCTTCATATCGCACCTCGGCGAATGAGGCCTCCCTCTCTACCATCTTCTGAAGAAAACCGACCGATTCATGTGGATAGCTGAGGCCTAGGATGTGCTTGACAAAGTCAAGGAGCTCTTGACGAAGGCCCTGATCCTAGTCCTGTCAACCAAAAGGAGTCTCTCCTGCTCTATATCATGGGCACCACACAGGTAGTCAGCGCTGCTCTAGTGGTAGAGTGGGAATAAGCAGGGCAATCTCTCAAGGTGCAATGCCCTATTTACTTTTATCAGTGTGGGCTTAGCTGATTCCAAGACCCACTATCCCCAAATCCAAAAGCTCTTGTATGCAGTCCTAGTTGCTAAGAGAAAAATGCGCCACTACTTCGAGTCACACCCTGTGATAGTGGTAACATCATCTCCTCTCATTGTGGTGGTTTAGAACCGTGATGCCACGAGGTGAATAGCCAAATGGGCGTTCGAGTTGATGGGAGGAGGCATCATGTATGCCCCACGGAATGCCATAAAGTCCTAGGTACTAGCCGATTTCATCGGGGAATGGATCGAGATCTAAATGCCACCGGCACCCATCGACCTGGAGTATTGGATGATGTACTTTGATGGGTCGCTAATGAAGAAAGGAGCTAGTGTAGGATTGGTCTTCGTCTCCCCCCATGGAGTGCACATGAAGTACATGGTTCGCCTTCATTTCCTGGCCTCTAACAATGTGGCCGAGTATGAGGCGCTCATCAATGGATTACGCGTTGCCATCGAGCCGAGGATCTGATGGCTTGACATCAGGGGGTGACTCACAGCTTGTCATCAACCAAGTCATGAAGGAGTCAAGCTTCCACAACCCCAAGATGGTTGTGTACTGCTAAGAAGTCCACAAGCTAGAGGATAAGTTTAATGGCCTCGAGCTCAACCACATCTTTCGACGGCTCAACGAGGCAGCCGACGAGCTGGTAAAGATGTTGTCTGGCTGAGAGCTGGTCCTGATCAGTGTCTTTGCTAGTGACCAACACAAGCCCTCAGTCCGCTGTGAAGAGTCAAGGCAGGCTAGCGACAAGCCGCCCACCTTGGGCTCGGGGGGCCAGGCAACTGTCGGCTCCTTTCGACCCCTCTAGCTGAGGCTCAGGGGCTAAGGCCGACAATGCGCTGCCCATCCCAGGCTTAGGGGCTGGCCCCCCATTGTCTCCATTTGACCCTGAGGTCATGGAGATCGACGAAGATCTAGTGGGGGAGTCTGACGAGGACCCAGCGGTAGGGTCTGACCCCTCGCTTGACTGGAGGACCCCTTACCTTGATTGCCTCATCCGTGAGGGTGCTCCTGACGGATAAGACGAAGGCCCAATGGCTCACGCACCATGCTAAGTCCTTCATTGTCTTCAAGGGAGAGCTTTACAAGAAGAGTCACACCAAGGTCCTGCAGTGTTGCATCCCTACCAAACAAGGGAGGCACTGCTAGAGGGTATCCATGGCGGGACCTATGGACACCACGCCACACCAAGGACTCTTGTCAGAAATGCATTTCGCAAGGCTTCTACTGGCTGACCGCCACGGCCGACGCTGAGAAGATCGTACGCACCTACGAAGGGTGCTAGTACTATGCTCTGCAAACCCATTTTCTAGCCTAAGCGCTCTAGACGATCCCCATCACATGGCCATTCATAGTCTGGGGACTTGATCTGGTGCCCGAGGGCTACATGCATCAGCTTGTCGCCACTGACATGTTCTCAAAATGGATAGAAGCATGGTCGATCACCAAGATTGAATCCGAGCAAGCCATGCTCTTCTTCCACGACATCATCCATCGGTTTGGGGTGTCGAACTCCATCATCACCGACAACGACACATAGTTCATGGGGAAGAAATTCCTCAAGTTCTGTGATGAGTACCACATTTGCGTTGACTAGGCCACCGTGGCGCACCCTCACACGAACGAGCAGGTCAAGCGCACAAACGGCATGGTCTTGCAAGGGATCAAGCCCAAGATCTTCAACAAGTTGAACAAGTTTGGTGGGCGATGGGTCATGGAGCTCCCCATGGTACTATGGAGCCTAAGGATGACCCCTAGCTAGGCAACTGGCCACACACCTTTCTTCATGGTCTATGGCGCCGAGGCAGTCCTTCTGACCGATCTTGACTATGGGGCACCAAGGGTCATGATGTACAAGGAGTTGGAGGCCAAGGAGTTCCTCGAGGATGCCTTGGACCAACTCGATGAAGCCCATGACATCACTCTCCTCCACTCTGCCAAGTACCAACAAGCATTGCGCCAGTACCATAGCCGTTGGGTCAAGGGATGAGCCTTCAACGTCGGTGACCTAGTTCTTCGCCTCGTCTAGAGCAACAAGGGTCATCACAAATTGACTTCGCCATGGGGGGCCATACATCATCGCCGAGGTCCTCAAGCTAGGCACCTACAAGGTCAAGACCGTCGACGGAAAAGTCTTCACCAACGCCTAGAATATTGAGCAGCTACATCATTTTTACCCTTAATTCTTTATAGTTTGTTGGCATATCTATGCAAAATGATGTTTTTGGAATATAAGAGTTTTTTCCTTAACAATCTCGCTTGGTTTCCAATGACATTTGACCCCTAGCAGCGGCAAGTGGTCAAACCTCACTCGGGGTCTGATAAAGATATATATACTCATTTTTAGAAACACCCTTTGCATCCGACCCCTCTCTTGACAATAACAACAAAAGTCAAAAGGTCTCGAAAGATGACTTTGAGAAAAACAGGTCAGACGGCAAAAAGCCTATGCCCCCATGGCTACGGTTATCTAGATCACCCGTATAATCAAAGTTTTCTCGCCTACCACAAGCTTTGCGATCTTAACAACAAAAAGGGGTCGAAACACATCAACTTTCCCATAAAAATGCTCAAAGTCTTAATTCGACTAAGACAACTGCTTAAACGATAAAAGTTTGCTCGACCAAACTTTGACAAAAGAAACTACTTGTTCTTTATAAGTTTTTGGGTGCTACAGCCTAACTCCATGATCACGAACTAAGCTAACCCCTATGAGGGAGAACTACGTCTTCTATTCTGCTTGACAGGCCTTGTGAAAGGGGCGCCACCACCGTCTCTAGCCCCACCAACTCTTCGTCTTCATAGTTAGGCGCATAGCTGAGGCTCATCGCCTCTAGGTCAATGCTCTCCCCATAATGGGAACGAGCGATCATGAAGGATTGATTGACCCTGACACAGAGAGCCTCCCTCTCGAGTTCGCGCATTTAGTCCATGATCCGAAGGGGCGCGAACCCAGAGTGAACTCATCTCCTACATTGGAGTAACCCCAAGGTCATCATAGACCAAGCCGATGGCGATGCACATATTGTCGTGATCCTCGCTCTCCCTCTAGAGGCTCCCCTTCACATCGGCAAGATCCTTCTCTAGGCCCTGCACCTTCGCCCGGTCCCGGGCTAGCTTCGCAGCAAGCCTGGCAGAGACACTCTCGGCCTCTAGCTTCTGATTCCTCTACTTTTCAAGCTCGCTTTAGAGGGAGCCAATCTGCAATTGGGCAGCATCGCGCTCCTCGTAGGCCATGTCGCGCTCCGAGCGAGCTATCTTGTGCTCCGAGCGAAGCCTTTCCATGGTTTGGGACATCCCATCCCGCTCCTTACACAGCCGCTTGGTCATCACGGTGTCCTAGCGCGCCCCTCGTCTCTAGGGCCGCGAGCTTCTCCTCGACCACCAGCTTCAGGTTCCTCTCCTTCTCAACCTCGCCCAGGAGGTCAAGGATATACTGGAGGGCTTCAACATCCCTCTAGAGTAGCTCATCCCGCTCCTTCTAGATCTACGCAGCTTCTTCGTCATCCCTGCATGACACGCCAATAGATCCGAGAACATCTTCTCAGCCTCATTAGCATGCCGATGGGCCTCTACCTCTTAGGTCCGAAGGTTGGCTGCCTCCTCGGCGAGGGGAGTCAGCTCGGCCACCCTCTGCTAGACAGTGGCAAGCTATACGGTCACCTCCCCGCGCAGCTGTGCCTCCTCGACTAGGCGATCCTAGGTGTCCCTTTTGCTGACGCAGGAACCTGGACTTCTCCTAGCTATGAGCCATAAGAGACTGTGGGAGACATGAGTCAGAGACACAAAAATCCAACGAGAAGATGGTCGAGAAGCAGGGTCACGCGGTACTTGGCCAGCCGGGGTGACAACCTCACGCAGCAAGCTCGTTGCGTTCATCAGGGCCTCTAATGCGGATGAGACACCTACATTGATGCTCTCTCGCTCCATGTCCTCTGCAGCGTCGTCAAGGGTGAGTAGGGGCTCTCCCAGCGCTTGTGAGTCACCACCCACTGGGTTCAGGGCCCGAGAAGACTCACTGCTAGCCCCGAGCGCGCCGACCCCTCTCACCGCGATGCCCCCCTCCCCCACCGAGACGGCTTCTCTAGTGGCAGAAGGGGTATCCGGAGAAAAAGAGCTAATGGTTACCGACATTAACATGCCCAAACGATTAGAGGCGTGACCATGGCTTCGTTTGACCCCTAGAGCATAGCTCTTGCCTTGCCCTACCCCAAGGGCGTGGGCTCTGTCTTGCCTGACCCCCTTGGACACGGGTTTCGCCTCGCCCGACCCCTTTGGTGTGGGTTCGGCCATGTCCGACCCCTAGGGAAAGACTTCGCCTCGTCCAACCCTAGGGGCGCGTGATCCATCCCGCCCGACCCCTTGGAGAGGATTCCGCCTTGCCTGACCCGGGGATAGCAGAGTCAGCCTCAGGCGGGGGGGGGGCGCAGGCTCCCACAAGGCCCCCCGCCTCCCCCGACCACTACAAACGTAGGATGTGGGGCCTAGGACCATGCTCCTAACGCTAGGAAGGGGGTAGACGCATCTCGATGTGATCGGCGGCCACCACAAGCTATACCTTGGCACTCACATCTCCAACAACGCTGGGCGGACTAGCATTGTGCTACTCGATCCCCGTGTGACTCCAGACAAGGGGATCTGTTGACCACACCGCACGCCAGGGCGGGACCAGGCACCGCGACCAAATGGCGGCACTTGCCTATAGCGCCAGTGACGGACAGGGGCACCAAGACCAAGACGACGACACCTACCTATAGCATTGGTGATTGACAAGGTCGCGATGTGTGCACACCTTCGTTGTCATCTGTAGGACCAGCAAGACTCGCCTGCGGAGGAGAAGGGCAGCGCAGCCCCAGGGCTCTCTCCCCTCTCTGTTTTCTCTTTCTTCTTGTCCTCTTTCTCTCTCTCTCCCGTGTACCCTAGGTCCTTCCCTTGGCCTATAAAAGGGAAGGCTGGGCGCCCCATTTGGGGCAGGTCCCTTCTCCAACACTCAAAAGCACTTCAACTCCACTTCACCTTCATTAGAGACTTGGGATCTCATCTCTCGTTCGCCCCGTTTGTAACCCCTACTACAAACCTTCAGTGCTAGTAACACGAGCAGCAACGACTGGACGTAGGAACATTCTACCCGAACCAGTATACATCCTTGTGTCCTCTTAGCATACCATCCAGGCCAAACGCGCAACATAAATTCACTTGTCGGTGGTACGAAACAACGACAAGGAGAAACATTCCTTGGTGGAGAATCCGATGACAAGATGGAAGCCTTAATTAGTAGCTTACAACACTTGTCTTTAGTTGGCGGTGGACTTTTGCATTTCCTAGCACATCAACAGAGACCATTCGAGCTGCATACTTTAGTTATATGTTATAGTGTTCTTTACCCATGTTTCTAATACATGTGTATTATACTATCTGGTGATGTCAAAATATATACCATGCATGTTTCTTCAAGCTACTCTCACTGTGTCAAAAAAAAAATCGGCTCCTGTATATCACTGGGCACGGACACAAACTTAGTTATGCATTATTCTGGGTATAACGGAGCCTCTGCTTTTCATTTACATGGGCTCAATTAGGGCAGCAACAAATCAATTCAGTGCCACAAAGTTTACAATAGGGATTAGTAGTTTTGAATCCACTGGCTTCGCACTCCTTGAGGCATCTCGATTTGTTACGGTCACCGTCATGGATAACCAGTGGCGGAGGCAGAAAAAAATTTTAAAATTTTGAGTGGCGGGGGTTTATAAAATTCAAACATGTGTAGTAAAACTATATAAGGGCCCACAAAAATATTGTGTAAATATATATTACTTTGTGACCAGTAAATATAAATATATAATAGCCATAAATAGATTAAATAACACAAAAAGATAGACTAGTTGGATTTAGAATTCTAATTTTCTAAATTAAATAAGTACCTTTCATTATGTATTTACTCTTCTTCGGTGTCATCGTTGCACAATCAGGAGCAGCGTCGCAGCCGCCGTCCGCCGGCCACGGCGCCAAGTTGACGCACCGCCGTCTATGCTCGTGCTACGGCCGCTGTATAGCGCTAGGGTTCTATGCTTCTGGAGTTGTGATCGAATCCTAGAATACGAATAGACGGAGGCTTGAAGCAGTCCATCGATCAGGGTCATTATCATTAATATGTAGAGAGGACAGTCGGACAGATTAGCCTCCTTGGCTCCGTTCCGTTTGCTAACTACAGCCCATCAACATGAAACCCACCAGCCCAGCCACCGGACCCAACAGATGAGCAGCATGCATCGACGTATACGTATGTATGCCATGTATATTCAGTATTTTGTACAGATTTTTAGGTATGGCGGCTGCCAAGCCTTGCCACATACCTGGCTCCGCCGGATAACGCACCGCTTGTCGCCGCCAATGCCTGATGGACATTATGCAGCACATCCATCACACAGTTGAAACAAACAAGAGCTTAAGTACATCCTTTCTTGTGATGAGGTATTGAGGTGTGGGGGATTATACCTTCTCGTTGTGCATTTTGTTGTGCATGTCTCTCTCTCTATATAGAACATTACGTATAAATCCTTTTCAATTAATTAATTTATGCCAAAGTTAGTTATATCTTCTAGCATATAAAAAAATGCTTGGATATCTCGCTCATGACTTGGGTTTTGAGTATTATGTTTATACATATGTCTGCTCAAGATTAGATTATCGGCAGCTGCGGATAGAATGGACGCCCGCGCCGCAAAAGCCAGCGGCTGCTGTTTTGTGCCTTCCGTCTCATTGTTGCATCTGCGATGGCCTGCACGGCAATTCGGCGGCTGTCAAGCACCACTCACCGGTGCCACCACGCAAGACGTTTTCCCCGGCGGCAATCGTTACGGGCAAGATTCGTGGACATGTGTACATGCAAGACGTTTTCCGGGGCATGTGCTCGTTTGCTCGATCGATCGGTGCCGTTACTGCCGTACATAGCAGGACTGCAGGAGGCCATAAATTAAACGCTCTAACCCCAGCGTCCGGAGGTCAGACGCTGCAAGCACTATCTGTGCCACCTGTGCCGTGCCCACCCACCCCTCTACGACACCGCCGCCCGTGCCTCCCGCACCCGGCCCTGATCTGCACGTCGTTGCTTAGCTCTGCGCTATCCGCGAGCTCAGCGGTGACCTCCACACGCCACCCAGCTGCCCTCTGCGTGCTCTGCCGCCTGTGCTGCCCCCACACCTGCCATCTGTGCGCCACTTCCCAGCTCCATGTTGCCGGCGCGCTCCGCATCGTCGCCGCCGAGCACACTGGTGACCTCCACAAGCCGACGGGCCTCCATTTGCAAAGCAACAAGGAGATGTTTGCGCTGAAAGAGCATGTTGTAAATGTATATGTTTCAGAGGTATATTGCAAGTGTTTTATATCGATGTTGCAAAAGTAGATCGGAATATTTTACATGTTGCAATAGCAAAATACGCATGTTGCAAGCCTATGTTTCAATTGTTTTAGATATTTCAGACGTATGTTGCAATTTTTAGAAGTAGATCTTAATTTTGCTCATGTTGCATTGGCTTTACACGCATGTTTCAAGCACATGTTTGAAGTGTTTCATCTAACCTATGTTGCAAATGTTTTATATGGATGCTTCAAAGTAGATCTGTTATTGCACATGTTGCTATTGCTATACACACATGTTTTAAGTGTTTAATTTGTTTCAAATATATATTGCAAGTGTTTCATTTGAATATTTCAAAAATAGATCTCAGGGAAGTACATGCTACTGCTGCTAGTGCGCCGTCGTGGTTCACCACGCGCGCCTGCTGGTGCTACTGCAGCGTGCATGTGGGCGTGTGAAATGGAGCGAGCTCGGGTGGTCCCCGCACATGTGTGGGCCCGCGAGGCCTCCGGAGCGGGTTGGGTGCGGGGTGAGGGAGCTGCGTGCGTCAAGTACAGGTGCGGGAGCATCGTTTGACGCTAGCACCCCAAACTAGACAATCGGTCGCTAGCATATCTGAGAAATTAAAGCCCTACGGGATGAGATCAGTAGCTGATTTTTTACGGTCATGTCCAAAGATTAGGGTGGTCTTTTATATCAAAATAATTCTTAAGTTTTTCCCATCAAATTAGATGAGACAAATTTTATACCAAACTCACAGTGCTTGACGTGATTTACATGTCTTGAATGATTTTAAATGAAAAAGTTTTAACTAAAAAGTTTCAAATCTAGTTGAGAACTACAAATTTAGGAGGTGTTTGGGATTGCTCCACTCCATATTTTTAAACAAACAGGTTCCGCTCCACACAATGCTGCTCCAGAAAAAAAAAGTTGAGATTTGAAAGCACTTAAATTGGTGCTCCACAAACTTTAGGTTTTGCGGAACTACTCCACAGTGGAGTTTGTGAAGCAAAGTTCGTGAAGTAGTCCCAAACACCCCATAGTGTAGATTGTTTCTCCATCACATAAAAACATTAGAAATCTGAATTTCAAAATCTGATAACATAGAAGAAATATTTGAGCCTCTAAACCATCTCAAATAAAAAAGTTGCAAACTACAAATTTATAGATCTCGTTAAGGGCTACAATATTATTAATATATACAATGCCATCACTTGAAGTCATGTGAAAAACTAAAACAGTTGAATTTCAAAATATGATAACTTAAAACGAATATTGAGCCCTCTAAACTATCTCAAATCAAAAAGCTAACAGCTAACAATTTATAGATTGCATTAAGGGATACAACTTTGGTATAGACAATGTCAACATCTGAAGTCATTTCCAAAATTCAAATGAATTTAAAAACTCGATAACTTAAAATAAATATTTGAGTCTCTAGTATACTATGTCAAATAAAAAGTTGTCAACTACAAATTTATGGATCGCATTATGAGACAAAACTTTTTAGGAACAGTGTCAACATCTAAAGTCATTTAAAACATTCAAAAAATTGAACTGAAGATTTGATAAATTTAAACGAATATTTGAGGCTCCAAATGATCTCAAATGAAAAGCTGTCAATTATAAGTTTTGAATTGTTAAATGAAGTTCGTCATCATTTGATTCCATACGAAAGAGTCATGAATTGTTTTTATAAAAATGACAATCTGACACGAGGGTCCAAGGAGCTAAAACTACCCACCAAAACCACCTAAGGCATAAATCAAAAGGTTTTTGATAGGTGAGGGGGTAGAATACATGTTTTTGTAGGTCAAAGGATGATGTAAACAACACTGCAAAATCCTAGGAGGTTATATAGACCTTTTCCTACTGTGATGATCCTCCCAAGGGCATATTGGTCACAGCCAAGGTATAAGATAGACCCCCTTTTCGTTCATCTTCGTGTGGGTTAGGCCTTGAGAGCTTAAGTACATTGGGTTGTTTTGCCCTTGTAATCCTGCTGAGTTTGAGCATGTGTTGACAACAATGCAACATGAACCCTCCAAACATGATATGGATGGAAGGCGACTTAGCTACGCGGGACGAGGAGACACCTTCTTTGGTGGAGAATCTCAATAGAGGACAACACGTTAGGTGGTCAGGAGAGTCAAACGACAAGTCGTAAGCTTTAGTGTCCGTGGACCTTTGCATTTCCTAGCCTATCAACCAAGACCATTTGGTTGCATACATCAATTGTATCTTGTGGTGTTCTTTATCCACGTTTCTAATACAAAGTATATTATACAATGTGGTGATGTCAAAATACCATGTTAATTAATTTGATCATGCTCCTCTCATTTTTTGACGCAAATCATGCTCCTCTTATTGTGTCAAAAAAAGTCTCGGTTCCCGTATATCACAGCGTACAGACAGAAACTTAGTTATTCATTGATTCTTGGTATTACACACAGCCCTAACTTTTAGTTTACATGGACTCATCATGCAGAGCAGCAACACCACAATTCAGCAGTTCTACACAATTTACAGTGGGGATTGCTGGTTTTGTATCCTTTGGATTCGCACTGCATGCGGCATGTATCTGTAGTACAGGAACCGCCATGGTGAAAGAACTGCTCGCACCAAAGACTGGATGTGCAACACATCACACAGTTCAAACAAACAAGATCAGCAAGTTTACAAATTATGTAGTCTTAACATACATACATAATGTAAAAGTTACGAAGGAGTCGTACTGCTTACAATTTCCAGCTTGGTAGCATGGAGACGCATACAGGATGGCGAGAACCAAGACAAGGGCGATTGTGGTCTTGGCCACCGCCATGAGAAAAGGGGATCTAGTTCGCGTCCCTTCTTGTGATGAGGCGTAGAGAGGATTATGCCTTGTCGTTCTCCATTTTAGTCTGCAGGTCTCTCTCTATATATACTAGAAAATTATGTATAAATTTTGTTCAACTAATTTCTGACAAAGTTAGTTATATCTTCTAGCATGTACTAACTAATGTTTGGATATCTTTTAGCATATATATTATATGTATATGTGCTCTGGATTAGAATATGTCCAGCTGCGGATGATAGAATCGACGCCGCAAAAGCTGCTCGTGTCATGGCATCTGCGATGGCCACCACGCCCGACGTTGTCATCCATCGCTATGGCCTACGGGGCGTGCATGATGTTTTTCAGGGAATGTGCTCGCTGGATCAATCCGTGCCATTCATCTCATAAGCTATGATGCATCGGGACGACGAAAACAAAGATCCACGGGATGACATTTGTCTCGTAAGCTATGGGTTGGGGACGGTTAGGCATTAGCAGGCCTACAGGCTTGCAAACAGGCTCTTGAATAAATGCAATCATTTTTTTATTTTTTTTACTAGAAGGAATACGTACACAGCGGTGATAAAATATCGATATTTCTTGGAGATATCATTGTTGTTATACGTACGTATGTGCGTTCATAGTGTTAACTGTACACTCATGTATATAAGTGTCTACCTATGTACTCAGGTCTAAAAGAAAATAAGCATGATCTAATAGTTTTGGACAAGAATTGGAGTTAACATGCCTACTGGGTTTGATGTCAGTCAGCTAGACTACGCACTCTCGACTGCCCCACCAATTTGCCAAAGCAAGAGTTTGGGACCTTCATTGCGCTCTCATGCTGGCAACTATGGAAACGGCGCAACGCAGTCATCTTCAGGTCAGAGCAGACTTCAGTACAGCCCTTATTTGGTACTTGTAGATGTGAAGCCGAGCAATGGCATGTCAGGCTGTCAAGGAAGAAAAGGGCCGATTGTAGACACTTGGTGCCAGTTGTTCCAGGATGCAATGGCAACCTAAAGCCCTGTAATCGGTCTTGATCCTGTTTCTGTGAAATGTAAAAGGGAATTATGTAACTGATCACACGGGCTGTTTTGGGCCATATCCGTCAATACAACTGGCGGGGAGCAATCCCCAAGTAGACATTAAAAAAATATTTTACACCTAGCCCAGCTCGCCTCCTGTCGTCCGTGTCCCGCTCATTGGAGTGTTATGAGCCCTTCTCATTTCTCCCAGCAAGTGAACCCACTGTCAATCCTCGCAAGTGGGCCCTTTTCACAGGAATCAATTAATTTTTTTTCACGTAAAAGGGGGTCTTAGTTACAAAGAGAATGACTGATTTGCTGCCGCTCATGCTCTGGTTAGTGGTTTTGATTGATGTATACATGATGACGCTTCAACAGGCAATGACAAGTGCGGCATTGTCCTGCCCGAGGCGACCAAGGAGAAGGTGGCGGCCGTAAAGGAGGTCAACGTGCTGCCACGCTGGTGCTGCTGTTCGGCGTCGTGACGTGGTGTCATGGCACAACGGCCCCCGCTGCCAGCACAGACCTCACAGTCCTCTTCCTCGGCAACACTGGACGACACCTCCAAGGGCCGCAATGCCAGGCAGTTCACCTACTTCGAGCTGACAGGCTCGAGCGGCATCTTTACGGGCCTCTCCACGGAGTTCGCCGACCGCGCGTGGGACCTGCCAGAGCCCGACGCCGCGAGGTTGGGTTGCCCGCGCCGGGCATTGTCAGGCTCGCCGCTGTCGCCCTCGGTGCAGGACCGCGAGCGGGTGGCACTCAACTGGCGGCGCTGGACGTGGACATCAGGGGCGGCAGCCGCATGTGGTGGTCCTCAATGCGGCCAACCTGCAGCCGTAGGTGCGCGACATTGGGTTGGGGTTGGGCGTCGACATGGTCCGCATCGACGCGCATGTCTTGCCTCTAGAAAAACTCCTCTTTGATGAGAAACAGGTGAAGAAGAATCGCCCAAAAACGATGACCGAATCCTTGAAAAAGGAGGACCAAGGGAAAGAAGCCACCACCGAGGAGATGGAGAAGCTTGTCAAGAAGCAGACAAAGCCAAGAAGGACATGACGCAAGAAAAGAAAGGCTTCATCCGCCTCATCATCACCTGATCCTGCGAAAGTCCACTTAAGAGAACCACAAAGGAAAACCCCTGCTCGACGAAGAAACGCCTTGAGTCAGTGTAAAGCTAAGTTATTCATTGCATATTTATTTAATGTCAATTGCATCTCATATTTAGCTTTTAAATAACAATAGCACTATTATGCTAAAAAACATCCAAAAACAATAGTAATAATGAATAAATTATAGGATAGATTTTATGTTAAATAATAATAATAATAATAATCTATACGTAATAATAAAGAGGTAAAATTTTGGTAAAGATTTTTTTTCACCTACATGTAAGATATAAGACTCCTCCTAAACCAAAATTACATGTAAGATGTAAGACTCCTCCTAAACCAAGATTCAATCTAAAATACGTCTATTTTTGGAATATGAGTCAAGTACGGCCTCTATGTTGACGTGCACCATTATTTTTCTTGGACTCAAAAGACCAGACTTGACTCATTAATTAGCCGAGATATTTCCTGGCCGCACGTATATGTACGCGATTGCTCCATCTAGGACTGAACCCACCCGGTACTTCTCCCATGCAGTCTATGACATGTGGACCTTGCTATAGGGATTCCATTGCATAACGTGAACCATCGAAAATACGTACATGTGCTTGGTTCCGTGGCTTGTGGCCAATAAACGTACGCTTTCTGCCAGATTTTTTTTCACCTACACGTAAGATATAAGACTCCTCCTAAACCAAGATTACATATAAAATGTAAGTGAAACGATCTCAATTTTTCTCAAAGGGAAAATCCATAGATAAGATTTATAATATAGTAGATCACGAGAGCAATCCATCATATTACCAATTATCAGCTGACATCATAGTCATATATCATAGAATTACAAGTTACAAGGCTTTACAACACTGGTTAACACACTTATTACATCGATTAATCTAGCGGAAACGTACACACATCTTCATCAGAGTCGTTGTAGCGCATTGGCAGGTGAAGGCTCCTCCTTCACAGCAGTCATTAGAGTTGGCGTAGAATGTTAGTAGACGTAGATTCCATCTTCACAACCACACTTGAGCGTAGGCACGAGACCATCTACTCCTAATCCAAGTCCTCGTGGTCGTCGTAGATTTTGTCCAAACCTATCCAAAATCTATCAATACGATTTGTACTGGCCACTGTCTCCCACCCTATGCCTTTGCGTATGCTTTGTGGTAAGTGGAATGCAAGGGTAGATGAAAAGGCCTATATATGGCTGTAGGATTCCTATGCAAGTTCATCAATATTTTATTGTAATAGTTCATCAAGTTTCAACCCATCTCATCCACACGTTCGCCCATCCCATCACACACATCTCACCACTCTCACTCTCTAGGCGGCAAGGCCGACTCCCGCTCGTACCTTGCCTCAACGGCCAAAACCGGTTCCAACACCAAAACCCAAGGGGAAGGTAGAAATGACTCCTCTCCCTAGTCAAGTGAATTGTAGGTCTTGGGAATGTCCATATTCGCGGACGCGGCTATATGTATAGATCGATCAACTCTGCAGAGCAGGTACACCTGGAAATCCACATGATCACCATCATCGGTGGTGCCCTGCCTAGGCTGATGTCGACCTCCTCTCGACCGGTACGGTACCACTCTACCACTCAGCTCTAGGCCACCTCGGAGTCCATCGAAACGCTGAGACTGTGAGACGTAGTACAAGTCCCCCAAGGTCACTATGTTGTCTTAGGAGGGTGTGGGCCCCCGTGCTCGTACCTCCCTACACTATCACCTTCCAACCTAGTAGTAGTGGCACCGCCCTAGTCAATCGGGTAATCGTCTCCCGCCCATCGGGAGTGGGTGGTGTGCACGAAGGTCCCATGGTTTCGGTTCGCAAGACATACTAGTCCTTAGGGGGACTGGACAACATATCTTCTCAAGGGCATAACCAACACCCCGTGCCCCGCCGGCGCCTCCACCGGGGATAACCAACACCCCGTCTACTCACACATGCACCCGCCACAGGTACCTCTCATGAGGGATGCCCAGGTCGCATACCTCCAGCATGACTTGCCCCAAAGACTCATCGTAGGATCCTGTCCGATCGACTCAACCCTCACCACACACCCAAAACACACACCAAGATCTCTCCAAGTTCATTATCCAGTTTTACCAAGTTATCGGCATCACGTGCCTTATCCACTCACGTTATTCCTTCACCAAGCATCATATCACAGATATAATGTGTAGTGAAAGTAAAGCAGTAAGTAGTATGCAAGCGTCTATCCTAGCAGCGGGTGTGCAGGGGAATAGGTTGCGACAAGGTAATAGCTCAAGGCAAAAACTACCATGCAACCTATCATCATTTTATTGCATAAAAGTAAAGCGCTAGAAGTTCTAGTGATTGCATGTGTAATAGGATCTATGAGGTTGGGTGGGACGTGGAACACCTGTTGAATGTCAATTTCGAGATACTCAGCGCACATGTAGTTGTTCTCCTCCGAGGTCCTTCCTCCATTCGCTTGTCCATCCTCCAACGGGCACGATTCGATCATCGCTAACCTTGACGCAACTACCTCGATACAACGACAAGCGAAAGAGCAATCAAACCACTAAACTCGGAAAGACTATGCAAAGAGGGGCAACAAGGCACAGAAGGAGCGATAACGCCAATAGAACACAAAAAGGGAAACGACTTAGCCCTCTCGGCGGATGTCTGATCCCTGGGCCAAAAGAATACAAGTGGTTGATCGTTGAGCACAAGCTTAAGCCTTAGCCTAGCCAGTACTTCCTGGGTCAATCATGTCGACCTGTACGGCCTAAATAGGAATGACATTGGCTCTAGCTCATCCTAAGCAAACACCATGGCTTGCGGCCTTTGATCAGAGCGTCATGGAAAATGACGATAACCGAAAAGACTACAAGCAGAAGAAGTCATGTTCCCTCTTAATCTAAATGCCACTATAACTTGACAGGAACCAAGAGAGGGTGGAACAGGAAGAGAAGAGAAGAGAGGTGGTCTACTTCCAATACTCACACCATGGCAAGAGACGGGGCATCGAAAGAAGAGACACGCAAAAGAACATGAGTGCCTAAACGACTTATAGGGTACCACGACCAAGGTGCACTAAATGCATTAGGACATCCCTAGGGTTCTTTGCGGTGCAGTTGTCACTGCAAGAACCATAGAGACCCTATGGTCTAGAAGGTACAAGCATACAAGGGTTCAGCACGACAACCAAAAGATGGGTAAAGACACAGGATTCACCCTCCTTTGATCCACACGCCATAGCAACGATAGGAATTGAAGGAATGGAATCAAAAGAGCAACAAACACCAAACAAGCAAGGGACTCAACCCACATCTTTCTGGATCGACGGGAATCGAGAACAAAGGAAGAGAGAGAGAACGGAATCCACACTCCTTCGACCAACTCGTCATGGAATAGACGAAGGTTGGAAGGAAGGAGACACGATCCTACGATCCGAACCCACTCATAGGGTACCACAACCATGCAACTAAATGACACAAGGCTATTCCTACGGCTCATAGTGATGCGTTTGTCATTGCTAGATCCAAAGAAATGTCATGGTCAAAGTGGTACGAGCATACGAGTTGGATAGGATAAAACAAGCAAACAAAAGAGGTAGAGCCCGGTGGCCATGGCGAGGTGACTCGCGGCCATGAGCTCAACCTACACTAGTTGGCATCCGTCGACATACAAAGGTTGTCCCCTAATTCCTATCCCAATAGAGCTGGTCATAGAGGGCTCGAAACATGCGGGTAAGAATCGCGTCGATATCGACATTGAGTCCACGGTGACCGCATCCTAGGGACGTAGAGAGGATCTCAAGTTCATAATCCAACGAAGACAACTAAAGCAAGAGAGAAGGGACATGCTTGGCGTTACAGCCATGGCGAGGTGAACTTGCGATCGCAATGGACAAGCACTCGCTCTCTCGACCGGCTCGAAGGCACGGTCCATAGGCAAACAAGGCACACACGACAACATGACAAGAGCCATGACTTGACGAGGAGTAGCACATATCCATAGCCAACACAAGAGAGATAGGTAGATAAGTAGACCGGCGGCGAAGGCATGGCACAGGCATAGATAGATATCGAGCAGATGAACAAGAGTAGATAGTAAATATAGATATGTCATGTGTAAAGTATGAAAGATGATTTATAGATGTATGAACAAATAGAAGAACGAAAAAGTGAGGCTTTGCCAACGTCGAGGACGGCGTCGGCTAGTTTAAAAGAGTTGACCTTGCTATGAGGGCTGTGGTGGAGCGCTTCAGCTGGCTGCGGCTTGCTGCTGTCCGAGACATTGCAGCAGGCATCCGGTGGGCAGTGGAGCTCCGGTGGGGCAGTATGGGGCAGCCACATCAGAGAGAAAACAAGGCGTACCCCTCCCTGCAAGCAAACATTCACGGCACGAAGGCCGGACACAAAGAGGGTGAGGCGGTGCGGCTGTCCGGGGTGGTCAGCAAGATCCGGCAATGGCACAGCAGGGCTGCACCCTTCCTGCAGTGGTGGAGAATGGCGGCACGAAGGCCTGTCTCAGCACAATAGTGACAAGATAGGCGAAAGGGGTGAAAAGGGCAAGGTCTTGAGCTGCTGTTGTCTCACCAGCGGCAATGGAGAGGGCAGCAAGGTCATCGGCAGCGTTGATCGGCTCTGGTGGATGGCGCAGTGTGGCCGTACCCTATTGGAAATAAACCTGAACTTGACTGGTGTATGTGCGTCGGATTAGAACGCGTGTGTGCGTGTGTGTGGGCATGACAGCTTGATGCATGTGTGTGCTGCGTCAAGTGCTATTTTTAGGGTCTAGTCATCAAGGAAGCATTGGAGGCATGCAGCGTAGGTGCAGGAGAACAGCTCACCGTATGTTCGTGTGACTGAATCCGTGGATGAGAAAGCACTGGCATGAGAAGTGTGACCGGTTCATGTGGATGGTGTGCGTCCGTTGCGCACACATGAGTTTGTAGCTCTTGCATGAGCTCAGGGCGTGGGCTATATTAGCCGATGTAATGCTTCAGCTCAACTTGTCTCGAGTTGTGTTGTATTTCATTAACAATAGCCAAGATACAGTCGTTCGAGGCCACGGCGTTCGTCGCCGAGTTGTTCCTTGTCTATTGTTCATGTTATGATGATCGTTTGGTGATCCTCGATTCCAACAATTGGTACCAGAGCTTAGGTTAGGGAGAGGAGAGCCAGCTGAAGATGTCGACGTTGCCACCACGTACGGTTGTGGTGGAGCATGTCATCGGTAGCATGGCATAGATCCCAAAGCCTCGTCATGCGATCCATTCATGCTGGCGGCAGTCAGCACGTGGTGGCGATCAACGGTGGTGGGGTGCTCAAGCTCCAGACCGTGTGTCGGTCTATGGAGGTGTGGAGTACGGCGTGTGTCGCCGGCCAAAGAAAGTGGCGTGTGTCATTGAGAAGAAGACGGTGGCGTTGCATGGAGACCGGGCATGCAGAGGTGGCGGCATCATGTCACAAGGCCGTAGCGGCGACCGTGGCGATGAAGACGATGGCACCTGCAGCACTCTAGCAACGGCAAGTCAAGATTGGGAGGAGGCGTTGCTCGGCGACGCTGAAGAAGGGGCGCTCTTGTAGGAGCAGGACGCACAGCGAGAATAAACCACGTCATGTTCGTGCGTGGCATGTGAATCGTCAATGGTGCGCGTGTTCGAGCTCGCGTTGGATTCCATTGACTGGGTCGAGTTTGTTGTATGTGCGACATGACGTCGTGTCCGTGCATGGCGTCTGAGTCGTCGATGGTGCGCGTGTTCGAGCTTGCGTTGGAGTCCATTGACTAGGTCAACTTTGTCGTGTGTGCGACATGTCAATGATGAGTTCCAGTTTAGGAGGAGATTGTTGGAAATAAACCTGAACTTGATCGGTGTATGTGCGTCGGATAAGAACACGTGTGTGCGCGTGTGTGGGCATGGCAGCTTGATGCATGTGTGTACTGCATCAAGTGCTATTTTTAGGGTCTAGTTAGTTGAGTCAAGGAAGCATTGGAGGCATGCAGCGTAGGTGCAGGAGAACAGCTCACCGTATGTTCGTGTGACTGAATATGTGGATGACAAAGCGCTGGCATGAGAAGTGTGACCGGTTCATGTGGATGGTGTGCGTCCGTTGCGCACACATGAGTTCGTAGCTCTTGCATGAGCTCAGGGCATGGGCTATATTAGCCGATGTAATGCTTCAGCTCAACTTGTCTTGAGTTGTGTTGTATTTCATTAATAATAGCCAAGATACAGTCGTTCGATGCCGCGGCGTTCGTCGCCGAGTTGTTCCTTGTCTATTGTTCATGTTATGATGATCGTTCGGCGATCCTTGATTCCAACAATTGGTACAGAGCTTAGGTTAGGGAGAGGAGAGCCAACTGAAGATGTCGACGTTGGCACCACGTACGGTTGTGGTGGAGCATGTCATTGGCAGCATGGCAGAGATCCCAAAGCCTCATCGTGCGATCTATTCGTGCTGGGGCGGTCAGCACGTGGTGGCGATCAACGGCGGTGGGGTGCTCAAGCTCTAGACCGTGTGTCGGTCTATGGAGGTGTGGAGTACGGCGCGTGTCGCTGGCCGAAGAAAATGGCGTGTGTCGTTGAGAAGAAGATCGTGGCGTTGCATGGAGACAGGGCATGCAGAGGTGGCGGCGTCATGTCACAAGGCCGTAGCGGCGGCCGTGGCGATGAAGACGATGGCACCTGCAGCACTCCAGCAACAGCAAGTCAAGATTGGGAGGAGGCGTTGTTCGGCGACGCTGAAGAAGGGGCGCTCTTGTAGGAGCAGGACTCACAGCGAGAATAAACCACGTCATGTTCATGCGTGGCGTGTGAATCGTCAATGGTGCGCGTGTTCGAGCTCGCGTTGGAGTCCATTGACTGGGTCGAGTTTGTCGTATGTGCGACATGACGTTGTGTCCATGCATGGCGTGTGAGTCGTCGATGGTGCGCGTGTTCGGGCTCATGTTGGAGTCCATTGACTAGGTCAACTTTGTCGTGTGTGCGACATGTCGATGATGAGTTCAGGTTTAGGAGGAGGTTGTTGGAAATAAACCTGAACTTGATCGGTGTATGTGTGTCGGATTAGAATGCGTGTGTGCGCGTGTGTGGGCATGGCAGCTTGATGCATGTGTGTACTGTGTCAAGTGCTATTTTTAGGGTCTAGTTAGTTGAGTCAAGGAAGCATTGGAGGCATGCAGCGTAGGTGCGGGAGAATAGCTCATCGTATGTTCGTGTGACTGAATCCGTGGATGAGAAAGCGCTGACATGAGAAGTGTGACCGGTTCATGTGGATGGTGTGCGTCCGTTGCGCACGCATGAGTTCGTAGCTCTTGCATGAGCTCAGGGCGTGGGCTATATTAGCCGATGTAATGCTTCAGCTCAACTTGTCTCGAGTTGTGTTGTATTCCATTAATAATAGCCAAGATACAGTCGTTCGATGCCGCGGTGTTCGTCGTTGAGTTGTTCCTTGTCTATTGTTCATGTTATGATGATCGTTCGGCGATCATCGATTCCAACAATTGGTACCAGAGCTTAGGTTAGGGAGAGGAGAGCCAGCTGAAGATGTCGACGTTGCCACCACGTACGGTTGTGGTGGAGCATGTCATCGGTAGCATGGCATAGATCCCAAAGCCTCGTCATGCGATCCGTTCACGCTGGTGGCGGTCAGCACGTGGTTGCGATCAACGGTGGTGGGGTGCTCAAGCTCCAGACCGTGTGTCGATCTATGGAGGTGTGGAGTACGGCGCGTGTCGCCGGCCAAAGAAAATGGCGTGTTTCATTGAGAAGAAGACGGTGGCGTTGCATGGAGACAGGGCATGCCGAGGTGGCGGCATCATGTCACAAGGCCGTAGCGGCGGCCGTGGCGATGAAGACGATGGCACCTACAGCACTCCAACAGCGGCAAGTCAAGATTGGGAGGAGGCGTTGTTCGGCGACGCTGAAGAAGGGGCGCTCTTGTAGGAGCAGGACGCACAGCGAGAATAAACCATGTCATGTTCGTGCGTGGCATGTGAATCGTCAATGGTGCGCGTGTTCGAGCTCGTGTTGGATTCCATTGACTAGGTCGAGTTTGTCGTATGTGCGACATGACATCGTGTCTATGCATGGCGTCTGAGTCGTCGATGGTGCGCGTGTTCGAGCTTGCGTTGGAGTCCATTGACTAGGTTGACTTTGTCTTGTGTGCGACATGTCGATGATGAGTTCAGGTTTAGGAGGAGATTGTTGGAAATAAACCTGAACTTGATCGGTGTATGTGCGTCGGATTAGAATGCGTGTGTGCGCATGTGTGGGCATGGCAGCTTGATGCTTGTGTGTACTGCGTCAAGTGATATTTTTAGGGTCTAGTTAGTTGAGTCAAGGAAGCATTGGAGGCATCCAGCGTAGGTGCAGGAGAACAGCTCACCGTAAGTTCGTGTGACTGAATCTGTGGATGACAAAGCGCTGGCATGAGAAGTGTGACCAGTTCATGTGGATGGTGTGCATCCGTTGCGCACACATGAGTTCGTAGCTCTTGCATGAGCTCAGGGCATGGGCTATATTAGCCGATGTAATGCTTCAGCTCAACTTGTCTGGAGTTGTGTTATATTTGATTAATAATAGCCAAGATACAGTCATTCGATGCCGCGGCGTTCGTTGCCGAGTTGTCCCTTGTCTATTGTTCATGTTATGATGATCTTTCGGTGATCCTTGATTCCAACAATTGGTACAGAGCTTAGGTTAGGGAGAGGAGAGCCAGCTGAAGATGTCGACGTTGGCACCACGTATGGTTGTGGTGGAGCATGTCATTGGCAGCATGGCAGAGATCCCAAAGCCTCATCGTGCGATCTATTCGTGCTGGCGGCGGTCAGCACGTGGTGGCGATCAACGACGGTGGGGTGCTCAAGCTCCAGACCGTGTGTCAGTCTATGGAGGTGTGGAGTACGGCGCGTGTCACCGGCCGAAGAAAATGGCGTGTGTCATTGAGAAGAAGACCGTGGCGTTGCATGGAGACAGGGCATGCAGAGGAGGCGGCGTCATGTCACAAGGCTGTAGTGGCGGCCGTGGCGATGAAGACGATGGCACCTGCAGCACTCCAGCAACGGCAAGTCAAGATTGGGAGGAGGCGTTGTTCGGCGACGCTGAAGAAGGGGCGCTCTTGTACGAGCAGGACGCATAGCGAGAATAAACCACGTCATGTTCATGCGTGGCATGTGAATCGTCAATGGTGCGCGTGTTCGAACTCGCGTTGGAGTCCATTGACTGGGTCGAGTTTGTCGTATGTGCGACATGACGACGTGTCCATGCATGGCGTGTGAGTCGTC
Source organism: Saccharum hybrid cultivar R570 (assembly GCA_038087645.1). Classification (NCBI taxonomy): domain Eukaryota; kingdom Viridiplantae; phylum Streptophyta; class Magnoliopsida; order Poales; family Poaceae; genus Saccharum; species Saccharum hybrid cultivar. The sequence goes on along the minus strand of JAQSUU010000758.1, from coordinate 6,730,898 downwards.
GATGGTGCGCGTGTTCGAGCTCGCGTTGGAGTCCATTGAATAGGACGACTTTGTCGTGTGTGCGACATGTCGATGATGAGTTCAGGTTTAGGTGGAGATTGTTGGAAATAAACCTGAACTTGATCGGTGTATGTGCGTCGGATTAGAATGCGTGTGTGCGGGTGTGTGGGCATGGCAGCTTGATGCATGTGTGTACTGTGTCAAGTGCTATTTTTAGGATCTAGTTAGTTGAGTCAAGGAAGCATTGGAGGCATGCAGCGTAGGTGCGGGAGAACAGCTCATCGTATGTTCGTGTGACTGAATCCATGGATGAGAAAGCGCTGGCATGAGAAGTGTGACCGGTTCATGTGGATGTTGTGCTTCCGTTGCGCATGCATGAGTTCGTAGCTCTTGCATGAGCTCAGGGCGTGGGCTATATTAGCTGATGTAATGCTTCAGCTCAACTTGTCTCGAGTTGTGTTGTATTCCATTAATAATAGCCAAGATACAGTCGTTCGATGCCACGGTGTTCGTCGCCGAGTTGTTCCTTGTCTATTGTTCATGTTATGATGATCGTTCGGCGATCCTCAATTCCAACAATTGGTTCAGAGCTTAGGTTAGGGAGAGGAGAGCCAGCTAAAGATGTCGATGTTGGCACCACGTACGGTTGTGGTGGAGCATGTCATCGGCAGCATGGCAGAGATCCCAAAGCCTCATCGTGCGATCTATTCGTGCTGGCGGCGGTCAGCACGTGGTGGCGATCAATGGTGGTGGGGTGCTCAAGCTCCAGACCGTGTGTCGGTCTATGGACGTGTGGAGTACGGCGCGTGTCGCCGGCCAAAGAAAATGGCGTGTGTCGTTGAGAAGAAGACGGTGGCGTTGCATGGAGACAGGGCATGCAGAGGTGGCGGCGTCATGTCACAGGGCCGTAGCGGCGGCCGTGGCGATGAAGACGATGGCACCTCTAGCACTCCAGCAATGGCAAGTCAAGATTGGGAGGAGGCGTTGTTCGGCGACACTGAAAAAGGGGCGCTCTTGTAGGAGCAGGACGCACAGCGAGAATAAACCACGTCATGTTCGTGCGTGGCGTGTGAATCGTCAATGGTGCGCGTGTCGAGCTCGCGTTGGAGTCCATTGACTGGGTCGAGTTTGTCGTATGTGCGACATGACGTCGTGTCCGTGCATGGCATGTGAGTCATCGATGGTGCGCGTGTTCAAGCTCGCGTTTGGGTCCATTGACTAGGTCGACTTTGTCGTGTGTGTGACATGTCGATGATGAGTTCAGGTTTAGGAGGAGATTGTTGGAAATAAACCTGAACTTGATCGGTGTATGTGTGTCGGATTAGAACGTGTGTGTGTGCATGGTAGCTTGATGCATGTGTGTACTGCGTCAAGTGCTATTTTTAGGGTCTAGTTAGTTGAGTCAAGGAAGCATTGGAGGCATGCAGCGTAGGTGCGGGAGAACAGCTCACTGTATGTTCGTGTGACTGAATCTGTGGATGAGAAAGCGCTGGCATGAGAAGTGTGACCGGTTCATGTGGATGGTGTGCGTCCATTGCGCACACATGAGTTTGTAGCTCTTGCATGAGCTCAGGGCATGGGCTATATTAGCCAATGTAATGCTTCAGCTCAACTTGTCTCGAGTTGTGTTGTATTTCATTAACAATAGCCAAGATACAGTCGTTCGATGCCACGGCGTTCGTCGCCGGGTTGTTCCTTGTCTATTGTTCATGTTATGATGATCGTTCGGCGATCCTTGATTCCAACAATTGGTACAGAGCTTAGGTTAGGGAGAGGAGAGCAAGCTGAAGATGTCGACGTTGGCACCACGTACGGTTGTGGTGGAGCATGTCATCGGCAGCATGGTAGAGATCCCAAAGCCTCGTCGTGCGATCTATTCATGCTGGCGGCGGTCAGCACGTGGTGGCGATCAACGGTGGTGGGGTGCTCAAACTCCAGACCGTGTGTCGGTCTATGGAGGTGTGGAGTACGGCGCGTGTCGCCGGCCGAAGAAAATGGTGTGTGTCGTTGAGAAGAATACGGTGGCGTTGCATGGAGACAGGGCATGCAGAGGTGGCGGCGTCATGTCACAAGGCCGTAGCGGCGGCCGTGGCGATGAAGACGATGGCACCTACAGCACTCCAGCAACGGCAAGTCAAGATTGAGAGGAGGCGTTGTTCGACGATGCTAAAGAAGGGGCGCTCTTGTAGGAGTAGGACGCATAGCAAGAATAAACCACGTCATGTGTCGTGCGTGGCATGTGAATCGTCAATGGTGCGTGTGTTCGAGCTCGTGTTGGAGTCCATTGACTGGGTTGAGTTTGTCGTATGTGTGACATGACATCGTGTCCGTGCAAGGCGTGTGAATCATCGATGGTGCGCGTGTTTGAGCTCGCGTTTGAGTCCATTGACTGGGTCGAGTTTGTTGTATGTGCGACATGACGTCGTGTCCGTGCATGGCATGTGAGTCATCGATGGTGCGCGTGTTTGAGCTCGCGTTTGAGTCCATTGACTAGGTCGACTTTGTCGTGTGTGCGACATGTCGATGATGAGTTCAGGTTTAGGAGGAGATTGTTGGAAATAAACCTGAACTTGATCGGTGTATGTGTGTCGGATTAGAACGCGTGTGTGCGCATGGTAGCTTGATGCATGTGTGTACTGCGTCAAGTGCTATTTTAGGGCCTAGTTAGTTGAGTCAAGGAAGCATTGGAGGCATGCAGCGTAGGTGCGGGAGAACAGCTCACCGTATGTTCGTGTGATTGAATCTATGGATGAGAAAAAGCTGGCATGAGAAGTGTGACCGGTTCATGTGGGTGGTGTGCGTCTGTTGCGCACACATGAGTTCGTTGCTCTTGCATGAGCTCAGGGCGTGGGCTATATTAGCCGATGTAATGCTTCAGCTCAACTTATCTCAAGTTGTGTTGTATTTCATTAATAATAGCCAAGATACAGTCGTTCGACGCCGCGGCTTTCGTCGCTGAGTTGTTCCTTGTCTATTGTTCATGTTATGATGATCGTTCGGCGATCCTCGATTCCAACAATTGGTACAAAGCTTAGGTTAGGGAGAGGAGAGCCAGCTGAAGATGTCGATGTTGGCACCACGTACGGTTGTGGTGGAGCATGTCATCGGCAGCATGGCAGAGATCCCAAAGCCTCGTCGCGCGATCTATTCGTGCTGGCGGCGGTCAGCACGTGGTGGCAATCAATGGTGGTGGGGTGCTCAAGCTCCAGACCGTGTGTTGGTCTATGGAGGTGTGGAGTACGGCGCGTGTCACCGGCCGAAGAAAATGGCGTGTGTCGTTGAGAAGAAGACGGTGGCGTTGCATGGAGACAGGGCATGCAGAGGTGGCGGCGTCATGTCACAAGGCCATAGCGGCGGCCGTGGCGATGAAGACGATGGCACCTCCAGCACTCTAGCAACGGCAAGTCAAGATTGGGAGGAGGCGTTGTTCGGCGACACTGAAGAAGGGGCACTCTTGTAGGAGCAGGACTCACAGCGAGAATAAACCATGTCATGTTCGTGTGTGGCGTGTGAATCGTAAATGGTGCGCGCGTTTGCATGAGTTTGCGTCCGTTGCGCACACAGCGAGAATAAACTCTTGTAGGAGCTCTTGCATGAGTTTGTGTCCGTTGCGCACACATGAGTTCGTAGCGGCGGCCGTGGCGATGAAGACGATGGCACCTCCAGCACTCCAGCAACGGCAAGTCAAGATTGGGAGGAGGCGTTGTTCGGCGACACTGAAGAAGGGGCACTCTTGTAGGAGCAGGACGCACAGCGAGAATAAACCATGTCATGTTCGTGTGTGGCGTGTGAATCGTAAATGGTGCGCGTGTTCGAGCTCGCGTTGGAGTCCATTGACTGGGTCGAGTTTGTCGTATGTGCGACATGACGTCGTGTCCGTGCATGGCATGTGAGTCATCGATGGTGCGCGTGTTTGAGCTCGCGTTTGTGTCCATTGACTAGGTCGACTTTGTCGTGTGTGCGACATGTCGATGATGAGTTCAGGTTTAGGAGGAGATTGTTGGAAATAAACCTGAACTTGATCGGTGTATGTGTGTCGGATTAGAACGCGTGTGTGCCCATGGTAGCTTGATGCATGTGTGTATTGCGTCAAGTTCTATTTTTAGGGTCTAGTTAGTTGAGTCAAGGAAGCATTGGAGGCATGTAGCGTAGGTGTGGGAGAACAGCTCACCGTATGTTCGTGTGACTGAATCCGTGGATGAGAAAGCGCTGGCATGAGAAGTGTGACTGGTTCATAGCTCTTGCATGAGTTTGCGTCCGTTGCGCACACATGAGTTCGTAGCTCTTGCATGAGCTCAGGGCGTGGGCTATATTAGCTGATGTAATGCTTCAACTCAACTTGTCTCTAGTTGTGTTGTATTTCATTAATAATAGCCAAGATACAGTCGTTCGATGCCGCGGCGTTCTTCGCCGAGTTGTTCCTTTTCTATTGTTCATGTTATGATGATCGTTCGGCGATCCTTGATTCCAACAATTGGTACAGAGCTTAGGTTAGGGAGAGGAGAGCCAGCTGAAGATGTCGACGTTGGCACCACGTATGGTTGTGGTGGAGCATGTCATCGGCAGCATGGCAGAGATCCCAAAGCCTCGTCGTGCGATCTATTCATGCTGGCGGCGGTTAGCACGTGGTGGCAATCAACGGCGGTGGGGTGCTCAAGCTCCAGACCATGTGTCGGTCTATGGAGGTGTGGAGTACGGCGCGTGTCGCCGGCCGAAGAAAATGGCGTGTGTCGTTGAGAAGAAGACGGTGGCGTTGCATGGAGACAGGGTATGCAGATGTGGCGGCGTCATGTCACAAGGCCGTAGCGGCGGCCGTGGCGATGAAGACGATGGCACCTGCAGCACTCCAGCAACGGCAAGTCAAGATTGGGAGGAGGCGTTGTTCGGCGACGCTGAAGAAGGGGCGCTCTTGTAGGATCAGGATGCACAGCGAGAATAAACCACGTCATGTTCGTGTGTGGCGTGTGAATCGTCAATGGTGCGCGTGTTCAAGCTCGCGTTGGAGTCCATTGACTGGGTCAAGTTTGTCGTATGTGCGACATGATGTCGTGTCCGTGCATGGCGTGTGAGTCATCGATGGCGCGCGTGTTTGAGCTCGCGTTGTAGTCCATTGACTGGGTCGAGTTTGTCGTATGTGCGACATGACGTCGTGTCCGTGCATGGTGTGTGAGTCATCGATGGTGCGCGTGTTCGAGCTCGCATTTGAGTCCATTGACTAGGTCGACTTTGTCGTGTGTGCGACATGTCGATGATGAGTTCAGGTTTAGGAGGAGATTGTTGGAAATAAACCTGAACTTGATCGGTGTATGTGTGTCGGATTAGAACGCTTGTGTGCGCATGGTAGCTTGATGCATGTGTGTACTGCGTCAAGTGCTATTTTTAGGGTCTAGTTAGTTGAGTCAAGGAAGCATTGGAGGCATGCAGCGTAGGTGCGGGAGAATAGCTCACCGTATGTTCGTGTGACTGAATCTGTGGATGAGAAAGCGCTGGCATGAGAAGTGTGACCGGTTCATGTGGATGGTGTGCGTTCGTTGCGCACACATGAGTTCGTAGCTCTTGCATGAGCTCAGGGCGTGGGCTATATTAGCCGATGTAATGCTTCAGCTCAACTTGCCTCGAGTTGTGTTGTATTTCATTAATAATAGCCAAGATACAATCGTTCGATGCCGCGGCATTCGTCGCCGAGTTGTTCCTTATCTATTGTTCATGTTATGATGATCGTTCGGCGATCCTTGATTCCAACAATTGGTACAGAGCTTAGGTTAGGGAGAGGAGAGCCAGCTGAAGATGTCGACGTTGGCACCACGTATGGTTGTGGTGGAGCATGTCATCGGCAGCATGGCAGAGATCCCAAAGCCTCATCGTGCGATCTATTCGTGCTGGCGGTGGCCAGCACGTGGTGGCGATCAACGGCGGTGGGGTGCTCAAGCTCCAGACCGTGTGTCGGTCTATGGAGTTGTGGAGTACGGCACGTGTCGCCGGCCGAAGAAAATGGCGTGTGTCGTTGAGAAGAAGACGGTGGCGTTGCATGGAGACAGGGCATGCAGAGGTGGCGGCGTCATGTCACAAGGCCGTAGCGGCGGCCGTGGCGATGAAGATGATGGCACCTGCAGCACTCTAGCAACGGCATGTCAAGATTGGGAGGAGGCGTTGTTCGGCGACGCTGAAGAAGGGGCGCTCTTGTAGGAGCAGGACGCGCAGCGAGAATAAGCCACGTCATGTTCGTGCGTGGCGTGTGAATCGTCAATGGTGCGCGTGTTCGAGCTCGTGTTGGAGTCCATTGACTAGGTCGAGTTTGTCGTATGTGCGACATGACGTCGTGTCCGTGCATGGCGTTTGAGTCATCGATGGTGCGCGTGTTCGAGCTCGCGTTGGAGTCCATTGACTAGGTTGACTTTGTCGTGTGTGCGACTTGTCGATGATGAGTTCAGGTTTAGGAGGACATTGTTGGAAATAAACCTGAACTTGTTTGGTGTATGTGCGTCAGATTAGAACGCGTGTGTGCGCGTGTGTGGGCATGGCAGCTTGATGCATGTGTGTACTGTGTCAAGTGCTATTTTTAGGGTCTAGTTAGTTGAGTCAAGGAAGCATTGGAGGCATGCAGCGTAGGTGCGGGAGAACAGCTCACCGTATGTTCGTGTGATTGAATCCGTGGATGAGAAAGCACTGGCATGAGAAGTGTGACCGGTTCATGTGGATGGTGTGCGTCCGTTGCGCACAGATGAGTTCGTAGCTCTTGCATGAGCTCAGGGCGTGGGCTATATTAGCCGATGTAATGCTTCAGCTCAACTTGTCTCGAGTTGTGTTGTATTTCATTAATAATAGCCAAGATACAGTCATTCGACGCCGCGGCGTTCGTCGCCGAGTTGTTCCTTGTCTATTGTTCATGTTATGATGATCGTTCGGCGATCCTTGATTCCAACAATTGGTACCAGAGCTTAGGTTAGGGAGAGGAGAGCCAGCTGAAGATGTCGACGTTGGCACCACGTACGGTTGTGGTGGAGCATGTCATCGGAAGCATGGCAGAGATCCCAAAGCCTCATCGTGCGATCTATTCATGCTGGTGGCGGTTAGCACGTGGTTGCGATCAACGGTGGTGGGGTGCTCAAGATCCAGACCGTGTGTCGGTCTATGGAGGTGTGGAGAACGGCGCGTGTCGCCGGCCGAAGAAAATGGCGTGTGTCGTTGAGAAGAAGATGGTGGCGTTGCATGGAGACAGGGCATGCAGAGGTGGCGGCGTCATGTCACAAGGCCGTAGCGGCGGCCGTGGCGATGAAGACGATGGCACCTCCAGCACTCCAGTAACGGCAAGTCAAGATTGGGAGGAGGCATTGTTCAGCGACGCTGAAGAAGGGGCGCTCTTGTAGGAGCAGGACGCACAGCGAGAATAAACCACGTCATGTTTGTGCGTGGCGTGTGAATCGTCAATGGTGCGCGTGTTCAAGCTCGCGTTGGAGTCCATTGACTAGGTCGAGTTTGTCGTATGTGCGACATAATGTCGTGTCCGTGCATGGCGTGTGAGTCATCGATGGTGCGCGTGTTTGAGCTTGCGTTGTAGTCCATTGACTGGGTCGAGTTTGTCGTATGTGCGACATGACGTCGTGTCCGTGCATGGCGTTTGAGTCATCGATGGTGCGCGTGTTCGAGCTCGCGTTTGAGTCCATTGACTAGGTCGACTTTGTCGTGTGTGCGACATGTCGATGATGAGTTCAGGTTTGGGAGGAGATTGTTGGAAATAAACCTGAACTTGATTGGTGTATGTGTGTCGGATTAGAACGCGTGTGTGCGCATGGTAGCTTGATGCATGTGTGTACTGCGTCAAGTGCTATTTTTAGGGTCTAGTTAGTTGAGTCAAGGAAGCATTGGAGGCATGCAGCGTAGGTGCGGGAGAATAGCTCACCGAATGTTCGTGTGACTGAATCTGTGGATGAGAAAGTGCTGGCATGAGAAGTGTGACCGGTTCATGTGGATGGTGTGCGTCCGTTGTGCACACATGAGTTCGTAGCTCTTGCATGAGCTCAGGGCGTGGTCTATATTCGCCGATGTAATGCTTCAGCTCAACTTGTCTTGAGTTGTGTTGTATTTCATTAATAATAGCCAAGATACAATCATTCGATGCCGCGGCATTCGTCGCCGAGTTGTTCCTTGTCTATTGTTCATGTTATGATGATCGTTCGGCGATCCTTGATTCCAACAATTGGTACAGAGCTTAGGTTAGGGAGAGGAGAGCCAGCTGAAGATGTCGACGTTGGCACCACGTATGGTTGTGGTGGAGCATGTCATCGGCAGCATGGCAGAGATCCCAAAGCCTCGTCGTGCGATCTATTCGTGCTGGCGGTGGCCAGCACGTGGTGGCGATCAACGGCGGTGGGGTGCTCAAGCTCTAGACCATGTGTCGGTCTATGGAGGTGTGGAGTACGGCACGTGTCGTCGGCCAAAGAAAATGGCGTGTGTCATTGAGAAGAAGACGGTGGCGTTGCATGGAGATAGGGCATGCAGAGGTGGCGGCGTCAAGTCATAAGGCCATAGCGGCGGCCGTGGCGATGAAGATGATGGCACCTACAGCACTCCAGCAACGACAAGTCAAGATTGGGAGGAGGCGTTGTTCGGCGACGCTGAAGAAGGGGCGCTCTTGTAGGAGCTGGACGCGCAGCGAGAATAAACCACGTCATGTTCGTGCGTGGCGTGTGAATTGTCAATGGTGCGCGTGTTCGAGCTCGTGTTGGAGTCCATTGACTGGGTCGAGTTTGTCGTATGTGCGACATGACGTCGTGTCCGTGCATGGCGTTTGAGTCGTCGATGGTGCGCGTGTTCGAGCTCACGTTGGAGTCCATTAACTAGGTCGACTTTGTCGTGTGTGCGACATGTCGATGATGAGTTCAGGTTTAGGAGCACATTGTTGGAAATAAACCTGAACTTGTTCGGTGTATGTGCGTCAGATTAGAATGCATGTGTGCGCGTGTGTGGGCATGGCAGCTTGATGCATGTGTGTACTATGTCAAGTGCTATTTTTAGGGTCTAGTTAGTTGAGTCAAGGAAGCATTGGAGGCATGCAGCGTAGGTGCGGGAGAACAGCTCACCGTATGTTCGTGTGATTGAATCCGTGGATGAGAAAGCGCTGGCATGAGAAGTGTGACCGGTTCATGTGGATGGTGTGCGTCCGTTGCGCACACATGAGTTCGTAGCTCTTGCATGAGCTCAGGGCGTGGGCTATATTAGCCGATGTAATGCTTCAGCTCAACTTGTCTCGAGTTGTGTTGTATTTCATTAATAATAGCCAAGATACAGTCATTCGACGCCGCGGCGTTCGTCGCCGAGTTGTTCCTTGTCTATTGTTCATGTTATGATGATCGTTCGGCGATCCTCGATTCCAACAATTGGTACCAGAGCTTAGGTTAGGGAGAGGAGAGCCAGCTGAAGATGTTGACGTTGGCACCACGTACGGTTGTGGTGGAGCATGTCATCGGCAGCATGGCAGAGATCCCAAAGCCTCATCGTGCGATCTATTCGTGCTGGTGGCAGTCAGCACGTGGTGGCGATCAACGCTGGTGGGGTGCTCAAGATCCAGACCATGTGTCGGTCTATGGAGGTGTGGAGTACGGCGCGTGTCGCCGGCTGAAGAAAATGGCGTGTGTCGTTGAGAAGAAGACGGCGGCGTTGCATGGAGATAGGGCATGCAGAGGTGGCGGCGTCATGTCACAAGGCCGTAGCGGCGGCTGTGGCGACGAAGATGATGGCACTTGCAGCACTCTAGCAACGGCAAGTCAAGATTGGGAGGAGGCGTTGTTCGGCGACACTGAAGAAGGGGCGCTCTTGTAGGAGCAGGACGCGCAGCGAGAAAAAACCACGTCATGTTCGTGCGTGGTGTGTGAATCGTCAATGGTGCGCGTGTTTGAGCTCGCGTTGGAGTCCATTGACTGGGACGAGTTTGTCGTATGTGCGACATGACGTCGTGTCTGTGCATGGCATGTGAGTCGTCGATGGTGCGCGTGTTCGAGCTCGCGTTGGAGTCCATTGACTAGGTCGACTTTGTCATGTGTGCGACATGTCGATGATGAGTTCAGGTTTAGGAGGAGATTGTTGGAAATAAACCTGAACTTGATCGGTGTATGTGCGTCGGATTAGAACGCGTGTGTGCGCGTGTGTGGGCATGGCAGCTTGATGCATGTGTGTACTGTGTCAAGTGCTATTTTTAGGGTCTAGTTAGTTGAGTCAAGGAAGCATTGGAGGCATGCAGCGTAGGTGTGGGAGAACAGCTCACCGTATGTTCGTGTGACTGAATCCGTGGATGAGAAAGCGCTGGCATGAGAAGTGTGACCGGTTCATGTGGATGGTGTGCGTCCGTTGCACACACATGAGTTCGTAGCTCTTGCATGAGTTCAGGGTGTGTGCTATATTAGCCGATGTAATGCTTCAGCTCAACTTGTCTCGAGTTGTGTTGTATTTCATTAATAATAGCCAAGATACAGTCGTTCGACGCCACGGCGTTCGTCGCCGAGTTGTTCCTTGTCTATTGTTCATGTTATGATGATCGTTCGGCGATCCTCGATTCCAACAATTGGTACAGAGCTTAGGTTAGGGAGAGGAGAGCCAGCTGAAGATGTCGATGTTGGCACCACGTACGGTTTGGTGGAGCATGTCATCGGTAGCATGGCAGAGATCCCAAAGCCTCGTCGTGCGATCTATTCGTGCTGGCGGCGGTCAGCACGTGGTGGCGATCAACGGCGGTGGGGTGCTCAAGCTCTAGACCGTGTGTCGGTCTATGGAGGTGTGGAGTACGGCGCATGTCGCCGGCTGAAGAAAATGGCGTGTGTCGTTGAGAAGAAGACGGTGGCGTTGCATGGAGACAGGGCATGCAGAGGTGGCGGCGTCATGTCACAAGGCCGTAGTGGCTGCCGTGGCGATGAAGACGATGGCACCTGCAGCACTCCAGCAACGGCAAGTCAAGATTGGGAGGAGGCGTTGTTCGGCGACGCTGAAGAAGGGGCGCTCTTGTAGGAGCAGGACGCACAGCGAGAATAAACCACATCATGTTCGTGCGTGGCGTGTGAATCGTCAATGGTGCGCATGTTCGAGCTCGCGTTGGAGTCCATTGACTGGGTCGAGTTTGTCGTATGTGCGACACGACGTCGTGTCCGTGCATGGCGTTTGAGTCATCGATGGTGCGCGTGTTCGAGCTCGTGTTGGAGTCCATTGACTAGGTCGACTTTGTCGTGTGTGCGACATGACGATGATGAGTTTAGGTTTAGGAGGAGATTGTTGGAAATAAACCTGAACTTGATTGGTGTATGTGCGTCGGATTAGAACGCGTGTGTGTGTGTGGACATGGCAGCATGATGCATGTGTACTACGTCAAGTGTTATTTTTAGGGTCTAGTTAGTTGAGTCAAGGAAGCATTGGAGGCATGCAGCGTAGGTGCGGGAGAACAGCTCACCGTATGTTCGTGTGACTGAATCCGTGGATGAGAAAGCGCTGACATGAGAAGTGTGACCGGTTCATGTGGATGGTGTGCGTCCGTTGCGCACACATGAGTTCGTAGCTCTTGCATGAGCTCAGGGCGTGGGCTATATTAGCCGATGTAATGCTTCAGCTCAACTTGTCTCGAGTTATGTTGTATTTCATTAATAATAGCCAAGATACAGGCGTTCGACGCCGCGGCGTTCGTCGCTGAGTTGTTCCTTGTCTATTGTTCATGTTATGATGATCGTTCGGCGATCCTCGATTCCAACAATTGGTACAGAGCTTAGGTTAGGGAGACGAGAGCCAACTGAAGATGTCGATGTTGGCACCACGTACGGTTGTGGTGGAGCATGTCATCGGCAGCATGGCAGAGATCCCAAAGCCTCGTCGTGCGATCTATTCGTGCTGGCGGCGGTCAGCACATGGTGGCGATCAATGGCAGTGGGGTGCTCAAGCTCTAGACCGTGTGTCGGTCTATGGAGGTGTGGAGTACGGCGCGTGTCACCGGCTGAAGAAAATGGCATGTGTCGTTGAGAAGAAGACAGTGGCGTTGCATGGAGACAGGGCATGCAGAGGTGGCGGCGTCATGTCACAAGGCCGTAGCGGCTGCCGTGGCGATGAAGACGATGGCACCTGCAGCACTCCAGCAACGGCAAGTCAAGATTGGGAGGAGGCGTTGTTCGGCGACGCTGAAGAAGGGGCGCTCTTGTAGGAGCAGGACGCACAGCGAGAATAAACCACATCATGTTCGTGCGTGGCGTGTGAATCGTCAATGGTGCGCATGTTCGAGCTCGCGTTGGAGTCCATTGACTGGGTCGAGTTTGTCGTATGTGCGACATGACGTCGTGTCCTTGCATGGCGTGTGAGTCGTCGATGGTGCGCGTGTTCGAGCTCGCGTTGGAGTCCATTGACTAGGTCGACTTTGTCGTGTATGCGACATGTCGATGTTGAGTTCAGGTTTAGGAGGAGATTGTTGGAAATAAACCTGAACTTGATCGGTGTATGTGCGTCGGATTAGAACGCGTGTGTGCGTGTGTGTGGACATGGCAGCTTGATGCATGTGTACTACGTCAAGTGTTATTTTTAGGGTCTAGTTAGTTGAGTCAAGGAAGCATTGGAGGCATGCAGCGTAGGTGCGGGAGAACAGCTCACCGTATGTTCGTGTGACTGAATCCGTGGATGAGAAAGTGCTGACATGAGAAGTGTGACCGGTTCATGTGGATGGTGTGCGTCCGTTGCGCACACATGAGTTCGTAGCTCTTGCATGAGCTCACGGCGTGGGCTATATTAGCCGATGTAATGCTTCAGCTCAACTTGTCTCGAGTTGTGTTGTATTTCATTAATAATAGCCAAGATACAGGCGTTCGACGCTGCGGCGTTCGTCGCCGAGTTGTTCCTTGTCTATTGTTCATGTTACGATGATCGTTCGGCGATCCTCGATTCCAACATACCCTCTAGCGGCTCATCGGCGATGAAGGGCGGCCTTGGGCAAGGTGCTGCTGCTGGTCGCGTTCCACGGTGCACGGACGGGCGGTCATGGTGACGCAGCCGTGGTGGCAAGGAGCACAGCGCAGGGTCGACGAAGAGACACGGTGTCATGGCTTGGCTGCCACGTCGCGGAAGGCGAGGTCGAGGAGATGGGCGCCAGCTTGACAACGAACAGGGGCAGCGCTAGTGAGGGAGTCAGGTGGCACGGATGGCGACGTCGCGGCTCCTGCAAAATGTAGGTGTAGGGGAGGACCAATGTGAGACTGGGCCCGATTGAGCAGATCATCGAGGATGGGAGGGGGCTTGGGGACTTGCCGAGCTCACCAGAGCAAGAGAAAGATGGACGACGAGGTTGCTGGGGCAGCGTGGTTGCCGGTGTCGCGATGGCGTCCTGAGCGTTGGTGGCGGTCGCGGACAGACCGCGAGAAGGAGCTGTGGTCGTGTGCTTGGTGAAGATGGCTCGAGGCGCTGCTGTTCGGAAGGGACGGCGACGTCGTGGGGCGGAAGGACGGAACGGCGAACTCGGCCGTGGCTTGACGAGGTGAGAACGATGCGGCGTCGAGCGGTGGCGCGGTCATTGGGATGCGTTCGTGGTCCGCGCGACCACGCCGAAGGGCGGTGAGGGCTTTTGGCCATCGCGGCTCTGGGCTCGGCGAAGAGCAGCAGCTTGATGCGGACGCGACACCCCTTGCTCTGGCTCTGGCTTGGCGCAAGGAGCTCCGGATGGCGGCGCTCGTGGACGAGGAAGCAGCGCACGATGAGGTGTGGGCGTCGCGCGTCGAGGGAGGCAGGGCAGCTTGGGCACGCTCACGGATAGCGCAAACATGGCGATGGCGGGGAGGGCTCCTGGCCGTCCCAGTGGCGAGCGGCTCCAGGAGGCAGCTTGGCCGGTGGCGAGGCGCCGGCGACGCTGCGGGCTCGGGGCTGGTCGTAGCGCTGTGCGAGCAAGAGGAGGCGGGGAGATGGCGGTGGCTGAGGGGGATTGGAGACAGGAGCGACAGCGGGTTGGCTTTTATAGGGGGCGCTGCTAGGGTTCGCGGAGAAGAGCGAATGGATGGGCGGCTGTGAACCTCGGTTCACGAGCTCAGGCACAGGTGGCGGCCATCTGGGCGCCCGAAGCTGGAATCTTCGCGGAGGGGCGGGGGTAGGTGGTTCGTGGTCCAGGTGGTCTAGGGCGCACCGCGCGTGAGCCCACGATTCGCGGCGTGGCTTGCTGCTTTGGCGCGACGAGGGGGAGGTGCCCCGGCTGACGTCGGTGGGGCAGCGCGAGCTGGCGTCCTCCGCTCGGACGGATACAAGGGCGTGGTAGGGGCGAAGACGGCTCGGTGATGGAGAGCTACGCAAGGGAAACGATGCTTTCTTCTGCCTTTGCTGATGAGCGGGCCCAGGGGAGGGAATCACGCACAGGGCCATGCAACGGTGGCGCTGGCTCTTTCGTACGCGAGATGGAGCGAGGGGCGGCGGCTTGATCCGTCCGTGCGTGCGTCGCACGCGAGAGGAAAGGAAACGCGCCTGGTGCTCGAATTGGGCCGGGGGTGGTTACTGGGCCGCGTAGCGAGAGAAAAGGGCAGGGGCAAGCTGCTGCGCACGGTTGGGCCAGAAGAGGAGCTGGGCTCCCGTACTTGTCGCTGGAGAATTAGTACGCGTATATATATATATATGTTACAACTGCAAAGGAGTTGATCTCATCTCGGAACGCTCCCACGATGGAACCGTCGACGCTCCTCTCTCTCTCCCACTACCGTTCGAACCATCGGCACCATGGACGGTTGCCTGCGTGCAGTCTCCATGGCATCCGTACGACATGTAGATATATGTACATCACAAATCAATGAAGATTGCTAGTTCATTTTGCAATACACCGTATTCCATTTACATTTCAGTTTTCACACGTTATCAGCATTTGACGCTCACAATCTGCGCTCTCGAGAGGGAGTTCAGACGAAGGCCGGCGATTTCGAGTTTGAGGAGAAGAAGCCGATCCGAAGGTACAATGCCGATGTTTCGCTACATACCTCCGGCGATCCTTTTCGTCGATCTCGTCTACATGATCCTCCACCGCGTCATCGATATGCGGATTCCACACGACCACCACTACATCCGCGACGAACTCCTCGACACCTTCCGCTATCTTCTCGGCGAACGCCGGGCCGCTGAACGCCGGGGAAGGGGTCGGGGGCTTCGGATGCGGGTTGGTGGGCGTGGTGGACGTCGTCGTCGCGCGGGCGCTGCTCCAGTGGCCCCTGCGCCACCCTCGGCGAACGACTGCCCCGAGCACAGACCGGGACCGTGCCCACCATGGCTGCCGCTTTACTGCGACGAACATGGCCACGGTCCCTGCCCGCGTCGTGCGCCTCCAGCGCCTCCGGCACCGGACGTCGCTGGCCCCTCTAACTGGGGCGGCCCTGTGGTGGTGGACGTCGAACCGGCGACGCTGCCAGCTCGTCCCCTCACCGTGGCGGGCTTGAGGAGGCGCCGGAGTCGCTCTCCATCGACCATCGCGGCCCGCCGCTCCGCTCCGGCACGCCGCATCGTCACCGACCCCGAGATCGCCGCACCGCCTCCTCTGCCTCAACCGGCTGCTGTGCCTCGACGCCGTGTCCATGCCAGTGAAGCCGCCAACCGCCGCCTGGGCCTC
This sequence comes from Saccharum hybrid cultivar R570, assembly GCA_038087645.1. NCBI lineage: Eukaryota > Viridiplantae > Streptophyta > Magnoliopsida > Poales > Poaceae > Saccharum > Saccharum hybrid cultivar. Next base: position 6,715,312 of record JAQSUU010000758.1, on the reverse strand, counting down.
CTCCAGACATGGCTTTGTGTTCCCCATGGAGACTCGGCGTGCAGCCTCCCCAACGGCCACACTGAGCCAAGCGGCAGAGACTCGGCGTGCAGCCTCCCTAACGGCCACGCTGAGCCAAGTGGCAGCGGTGGCGCGCGCTCCTCCTCCGATGAGGACAGGGGCCACGCCCCCTCGCTGGCTTGAGCGCGCCATGGGGAAGGGGCCTCGCCCGAGCCCTCGACTCCGTCGGAATCACCGCGAATCAGCGACGGCGGGTGCTTCTTCTAGGTGATGGTGGCAGAGGTCCACCGGATCTACACCACCACCACTGGATCTGGGCTGGGACAAAGAAGGTCGGCACCTGCGCATCCTCTACAGGCGACGGCGGTGGAGTTTTCTACTGGGAGCAGCGGCGTTGGATGCGAGCTGTGTGGTGCGAGTAGCACTGCCTGCTTGCTTATCTGTTTGTACAGCAGGCCACTGCTTGCTCTTTGGTTGGAGACACCAGCAGGCCGGCTTGCAGGCTACTTTTCCAGACATGCTCGTACAGCACACATGCTGGATGGGCCGGCTAGCTTGCTTGTTCCCAATAGTTATCTACTTATTTCTGCTATATTTAGTTTGTTAACCATGCTGTTAATTGCTAATTTCGCAGCACTGTTCATCAGTGTATTAGTCTAAATTGTTTTACTGTTTTAGACTCCTGATGTAACCATGTATTGTACATATGTATTTCCATCTGATGCAATGTATTATACATATTTTGTTCAAGTTCAAAGTGTTTTCCCCCATGCAATTCCGAATAACATGAACATTTTGTATTGAGTATATTGTTCAAAGCTTTGCCTCTTGCATTCCCAATAACAATATATTCCGCAAAATTTATTGCAATTTACTTTATGCAATTTACATATTAAGTTTTTCAGCTTTCCATACAAGCACTTAATATTTCATGCAAATGTTTTCGGTTGATTTTCTCTCAATTTTGGAATAACTCCAAGTTTCTTAACTTTGGTATTGGCCATATACAAGGTAGTACCATAGTACTACTGTGGGATTTCATCCTCAACGTGCGTACCCAATATCAAGTTTTGAAACAATTTGGTCTACACTTTTGGGAGACTACCTTTATTTATTTTCAAATTGGCCATACACAAGGTAATACCATAGTACTACTGCGGGATTTTCATCCTCAACGTGCGTACCCAATTTGATTATAAATTATACAAGGTCTACACCTAAGTGATTACCATGTAATTCTTTTTCACATCGGCCATACACAAGGTAGCACCATTGTGCTGCTGCAAGATTTCATCCTCAAAGTGCATACCCAATGATGAAAAATGAATTAAACAAAGTTAACACCATCGGTGCTTGACTATTTTATTCCATAAAAGGAGAATGTCCCCCCTATTTCAAGTTTACCTTAATTAATTGCATTTCACATTGCTTATTCAACATTGCCAAGGGTTTTTAACAAATCTATGGCCCTACTTATGTAGGCACAATAGCCACCAAAGAGTTTGAGTGTCTCACTCTTGATGGCCACAACTTCCCCACATGGGCGATGGATCTCAAAGTGAGACTATCGTTGCGCGGAATGTACGAGGCTATTGCCCCTCCCCAACAGGGAGTTGACGCATTGACGGAGCCTCTCAAGTACAATGCCTTATTCATCATAAGGAACCACATCCATCCGGATCTCAAAGTTGAGTATCTGATGGAGGAAGACCCACGCGCTCTGTGGCTTGCTCTTCAAACACGGTATGAACAGCAAAAGGCAGTCATCCTGCCAGAAGCTATAAATGAGTGGAACCATCTCCGTCTACAAGATTTTAAATCTGTAGGAGAGTTCAACCATGCTATTCATAAACTCAGTGCTAAACTGAAATTTTGTGAAAAGGAGCCAACTGATGCGGAGAAAATTGAGAAGACATTGTCTACCATGCTTCCCGCTCAGGTGATCCTTCAGCAACAATACCATGAAAGAGGTTTCACTGTTTATTCAGAGTTGATTAAGACATTACTTTAGGCAGAAAGGCATAATGAGCTCCTCCTTTGGAACTCCAACCTGCGTCTCGTGGGAACAAAGCCTTTGCCAGAAGTACATGCTAATACTCAGAACAAGCAGCAGAGGAATGCTTCTAACTCTAGCAATCCTAGAAACTTCATAGGAAAGAACAAGCTCAAGAGATAGAGACAGCGTAAGTCTCGTGGTGCTAACAAGGGAAAGGATGTTTCAAAGTCGGACAAGTGTGGCTACTACAGCAACCCGACTCAGAAATGTCGCACTCCTAAGCACCTGGTGGAATTGTACTTGAATTCCGTGGGACGAGGACACTCCAATCAAGGACGTTCCAATCAAGGTGGACAATTTGAAGCTCACTTCAACTCCCAACCTGCTGTCAACATGGAACAAGCATTCCAAATTGACCTCCCGATGCTAGATGCCCCTGGGTGCTCCTACTTCGCTCCTGCGGGACCGAGCAACACCAAGGCACTGCCACCACCTGATGGGAACACTGCTGATGCGGAGAACATGATCGTGGAGTACACCTTTGGCGACATATTTGGAGACTTTAACTAGGCTCCTACACTTCGAGATACCTTGCTACCTTATGATGTGATTGTGGATGATGTTGTTTTGATTGTGGATGTTGTAATAGGCTAGTCCTTGTCCGTACTTGATTAAGCACATTGGGTATTGTAATTGTATTATGCACAATTGATACCTATATATATATTGTATGTATTCTATATATATTTGTTGAGAATTACATGTTCAAATTCTCCATTTTGTATAGATTGTATGGGAATCGATCTGATGGATGAGGAAATGTGCCTAGTGGATAGTGGTACCACTAACTCTATACTTAGGGAGATAAAATATTTCCAAACTCTCACAAAGAATAAAGAAAATGTTTTAACAATCGTTGGACGTGATGCTATAATAGTTGGCACCGGTCGGGCCACTATTATTCTCCCTATGGGTACATTGCTAACAATTGAGCACGCACTATTGTATTCCGATTCAACGCGTACCCTATTGAGTTATAGAGATATCTGTAAGAATGGGTTGCATGTTGAAACTCATGCGGACAACAATGAGGAGTTTCTTCTCATTACAAAAGATCACGGATATGGCAAAGAGACACTTGAAAAAGTTCCCTCACTCCCATCTGGATTGTACTACACATACATTAAACCCGTACCACATGTTGCTTACAAACTAATTTTCCAGAATGTTAACGCATTCCAAACTTGGCATGAACGCCTTGGCCATCCTAGCATCGAGATGATGAGGAAAATTATAAGTAATTCTATTGGTCATACTTTAAGCGATGCAAAATTTCCCCAATCCTTAGATTTTGTGTGCACCGCATGTGCCACAAGGAAATTAATTTTGAGGCCCTCTTACCTCAAAATTCATGCAGAACCTCTAAAGTTCCTTGAACACATTCAAGGAGACATATGTGGTCCCATTCAACCATCGTCTGGGCCATTCAGGTATTTCATGGTTCTCATAGACGCATCTATACGATGGTCTAATGTGAGTCTCCTCTCCATGAGAAACCATGCATTTGCTAAGATTGTTGCTCAAGTTATTAAACTTAAGGCACAACATCCTGAACATCAAATCCGATCCATCTGAATGGATAATGCTGCTGAATTTTCCTCACGTGCCTTCAATGATTATTGCATGGCCTTAGGAATTCAAGTTCAGCACTTGGTCCCATATGTTCATACTCAAAATGGGTTGGCAGAATCTCTCATTAAGAGAGTGAAACTTATTGCAAGACCATTACTATATAATTGTAATCTACCAACATCTTATTGGGGTCATGCAGTCTTACACGCTGCAGACTTGATCCAATTGCGTCCAACTGCATACCATGCAACCTCCCTGTTGCAACTTGTACGTGGAAATACACCAAATATTTCCCATCTGCGGAAGTTCGGTTGCGCTGTATACGTACCGATCTCACCACCGCAGCGTACATCTATGGGCCCACACAAGAAATTGGGGATCTATGTGGGATATCAATCTCCATCGATCATTAAATACCTGCAACCCCTTACAGGGGATGTATTTACTGCCCGGTACGCTAATTGTATCTTCAATGAAGATCATTTCCCGGCATTAGGGGGAGGAATTGAAAACCACAAACAATGCCAGGAAATTAATTGGGATGCCACGAACATCTCCAATTCAGATCCACGTACATCTGAAACTGAACTTCAAGTTCAGAAGATCATCAATTTGCAACACATTGCAAATAACATGCCATATGCATTTGCGGATTACAAGGGTGTTACAAAATTTCACAATCCTGCGAGAAATGTGCCGGAAAGAGTAGAGGTACCAAACAAAACTACTCAGCTCCCAAGTAAGAGGGGAAGAAGTAAGGCTATTTCCACAGATGTAGCTTCTAGCAAGCAACGAAAAGGGAAGAACAAATCTCCCAACACAGAGAATGCAACTCAACCTCGTGTTGAGAAACACCCTGTGGAGGTTCAGTCTTCACATCCCACATCAATAGTGCACTCAATTACTGATGTTGGGACATCGTAATGCCCCGATGCAATCATATTGGGAAATAATGATGTGTCACAAAGGGTGCGTGAAATTTCCATCAACTACATTGAATCTGGAGAATCATATGACAGAAAGTCTACAGTTGTCGACATCTATTTCGCTGAGTCAATTGCAGAAATCATCCAAAATGATCCAGATCCTAAGACCATGGTAGAGTGCAAAAAGTGCTCAGACTGGAATCAATGGAAAGATGCAATTCAAGCAGAATTAGCCTCACTCTCCAAAACAAAGGTATTCACTCATGCAATACCTACACCTCGTGGAATCTTCCCTGTGGGATTCAAATGGGTTTTCATCCGGAAACGAAATGAGAACAATGAGGTTGTGAGACATAAGGCAAGTCTTGTAGCACAAGGGTTCACGCAAAGACCCGACATTGATTTCAATGAAACATATTCTCCAGTTATGAGTGGAATAACATTCCGATATATTATTTCTCTAGCTATTCAAAATCGTCTATCCATGCGGTTGATGGACGTAGTGACTGCATATCTTTATGGGTCACTTGATTCAGATATATATATGAAGGTTCCCGATGGAATCTCTATACCGGATCAAAACGTAAATCGCAACATGTACTGTGTAAAGCTTCAAAAGTCAGTCTATGGCTTAAAGCAGTCGGAAAGAATGTGGTATAACTGACTTAGTGAGTTCCTTCTGTAGAAGGGATACACTAACAACAATGATTGTCCATGTGTCTTCGTCAAAAAGTCCCAAACGGGATTCTGCATAATATCAGTGTAGGTTGATGATTTAAATATCATTGGTAACCCACAAGATATTGATGAAGCACGCAATCATCTAAAGACGGAGTTTGAAATGAAGTATTTGGGTCAAACTAAATTTTGCTTAGGTTTACAACTTGAGCACCTTCCCACTGGAATTTTAGTGCATCAATCTGCCTATATCCAGAAAGTATTGGAGAAATTCAATGTGGATAAATCATATCCCTCCAAAACTCCTATGGTTGTTCGGTCTTTAGAGCTCAAGACTGATCAATTTAGACCACAGGATGAAGGAGAAGAAATTATGGGACCTCATTACCCATATCTCAGTGTCATTGGAGCGCTCAGGTATCTTGCAAATTGCACTAGGCCTGATATTGCATTTACAGTGAACTTGCTAGCTCGACATAGCGCTGCTCCTACCAAACGTCATTGGACGGGAGTAAAACATATCCTCAAATATGTGACTAGCACAAGAGATCTTGGATTATTTTTCCAAAGGAACCCATACTCCAATATGATTGGATACACTAATGCCAGCTATTTATCTGATCCCCATAATGGCCGATCCCAGATAGGCTTTGTGTTCCTACACGGAGGGACAGCCATTTCATGGAAGTCTTCAAAACAAACCCTTGTGTCTACCTCCACTAATCACTCTGAAATAATTGCACTATATGAGGCCTCACGTGAATGTGTTTGGCTTCGCAGAGTAATTAACCACATACAACAATCATGTGGTATTGGTGGCATTGATTCACCAACTGTTATCTACGAAGATAACTCTGCTTGTGTTACACAGATGGAGACAGGTTACATCAAAAGCAACATAACCAAGCATATTTCTCCCAAGTTGTTTTATCCCCATGAGTTGAAATAAATGGGTGAAATAGACATCTTGCAAACCAAATCATGTGATAACCTCGCTGATTTGTTCACTAAGTCCTTACCACCATTCTCATTCTAGAAATGTGTTCAAGGAATTGGTATGCGATGACTTCGAGATTTGCAAGGTTCAGGGGGAGAAATCTCCTAGATGTTGCCCTGTCCAAACCATCATATTGCACTCTTTTCTTCGTATGAGTTTTACTCTCAAGGTTTCTCATATGAAGTTTTTAATGAGGCAATATTAGCATGAGCATATGTCGTATTTCCTGTTTTCCCCATCGGGGTTTTTAAGGAGATATCAATGACATATATTGTCCTCTAAACTATCTATGAGTTTTCTCCTGCAAGGGTTTTCTCATATGAGTTTACAATGAAGCAATACATTATATGCCGTGTCACTTTCTCCTTATTTTCCCACTGGGTTTGAAGGAGTTTTTAACAGCATATCTATCAAGTATTTCTCCTCGTTTTTATCCTACATGACTTTTTGGAGGATTAATACTATTCATTGATCTCAAGATGGATTCGATCAAAGGGGGAGTGTTACAACTGCAAAGGAGTTAATCTCATCTGGGAACATCTGGGAACGCTCCCACGATGGAACCGTCGATGCTCCTCTCTCTCCCACTATCGTTCGAACCGTCGGCGCCATGGACGGTTACCTGCGTGTAGTCTCCATGGCGTCCGTACGACATGTATATATATGTACATCACATATCAATGAAGATTGCTGGTTCATTTTGCAATACACCGTATTCCATTTACATTTCAGTTTTCACAATATATACGTCTATACACAGCCTGGCATGGCGGTGCACGTCGTGGCTGCCCCAATTTAGAGAACTACAGGGATATGTAGGAGCTCACGTACTTGCCATGACAAACCACAGTACCGTGCATGATCATGATTATGTACTGCTAGCTGCTTGGTTAGTCCCCACGTGCTTCACGTAGCTAGCAAACGGGACACAGGAGCATTCATGAATGTGCTACATGGATGCTTCACGTCATCAGGCATTTGAGCACAGGTGCTAAGCTAGCTCACGTAGCCTGCTGGCTGGCCGAGGAATAAGGAGAGGTCTTCCAAGCTCCAGGATCTTAGGAGAAGGGCTACCTCTAGGCACAACAAGATAAGAATCAACTCCCACCTGCATCTACACTATGGGATGCACATGATTAGCATAAATTTATTTGAATGAGAAGGGAGAGATGAGTCGGGATGGTCGAGAGGTTTGAGTCCAAGGAGAGAGTAATGGTTTTCCCATTTATACTTCAAGATTTTGAGATGGATCCAAAAGGAGTTAGAGATGAAATTCAAGCGAGGTGTTGGAGAGAAGAATTTGAGAGGTGAACCTCAAGGAGAAAGGAGAAGAGATTCAAATAGGATTGGAGAGATACTTGCTACGGATTGCACACTCTAAACTCCAACTAGAAAACATAGGCACGCTTCTACAAACAATTCGACATGAATGCAACGAATTGTTAGTGTGTCGGCTTCTGTTTGACCTAGAGACTACATGCTTCACACATTTGCAGAAAATTTTTAAAAAGCTCGTATTTTTTGTTACACAAAAACCCGGGATGTTATAGTAAGACTCCTCCTAAACCAAGATTCAATCTCAAATATGTCTATTTTACGAATATGAGTCAAGTACGACCTCTACATTGACCTACATCATTATTTTTCTTAGACTCAAAAGACTGGACTTGACTCGTTAATTAGCCGAGATATTTCCTGGCCGCACGTATGTGTACGTGATTGCTCCATGTAGGACTGAACCCACCTGGTACTTCTCTCATGCAGTCCATGACATGTGGACCTTGCTATATGGGATTCCATTGCATAACGTGAACCATCAAAAATACGTACATGTACTTGGTTCCGTGGCTTGCGGCCAATAAATGTACGCTGCATGGTGGTCAACATATGTATCTGCCTGCCGTATTATACACCAAAGGCCAGGCCTTCTAGAACGTTTTGGCAGCGAGCCATGCCATGCCGCACATGCATCCGGTCAAGGTTCCAGAAGGTTCTAGACCTGCTGTGCCGGTGTCTCGCAGACTCAACTGGCGTATAATCCAACAGAAATACATGACACAGACTGTACAAACTCTATAGCCAGTTCCGGACGTATACGGGCGCACACACGCATTAGGACTGCATCTCTTAGCTTCTCCTATTTGCATGTTGCGAGCATCCCTACGGGCATACATGGGCCTGTAGCACGTAGACGCTCACCCAATTGTTATTAGCTTCTTTCCCCTACATGTGTACACGGGAAAAACACATATATCTCCGCATGTATTTTCCGTGTGTATTTTTCCTCTTTTATTATGTGCTGGATGGTACACATTAATACACGTGTACACATGGATTTTAATCTGACCAAAAATCCATCAAACACCTGGTCATATTTCTTTTTAATGAGTATCTTTGTTTTGAACCCATATCTTCACCACTAATTTGTTGTTTCCATTAAATCTTTTGCTCAAGTTACATTCGTGTATCTGCTCCGTAATCAATGTTTTTATCATCAGTTTTGTCTTTGTGTCGCACGCAAAGGTAACTTCCTTCAACTCACTCTCCTAGGTCCTAACCTGTTCCACCTCTAGAGTCTCATTAGCACATGCGTAATGGATTGTCATATACCTATGGCCCTATAAGACTAGCCCTTAAGATCATGCTGACCTCCACAACTGTTGCGTCATCTCGTTCACTGATGGAACAATTAGATCTCCCATGCACGCTACTCTTCTCGATCGTTAAGGGCACCGTAAGAGTTGCACACTCGGTCAACCGTGACCATCTAGATCCACATGCACAAGGGTGCCATGCCCCCACATCGCATTGTTGCACAGTGCTAGCCTGTCTTCTCGGTGGTTGGCACACCGCCATCCTAGGTTGCCTGGCAGAGCCTGATGACACTAGGTGCTCATGCTGTCGTGACCACTATGCTTACACAAGGCTTCACTGTGCAGCTGCTCTTGTGCCATCGACAACACAATAATTGTTTCCCCATTGCAACTCTTGGGCATATTTGCTAGTAATAACAAAATATATAAATAAATAAATTCAATCAATTGTAGTAGTAGCAATAAATAATAAAGGAAGGTACAAGCAGGAGCCGTCACAGAAGATGAGTCCAACCTCCGCACGTGCAAGCATGGGGAGAACCTCCCTACTAAGGTATGTACTCTTCAACTCTCTCCTCATTTCCCCATAACTCTTCATCTTGAAACAACAACAACAACAACAACAACAACAACAACAATAATAATAATAATAATAATAATAATAATAATAATAATAATAATAATAATAATAACAACAACAACAACAACAACAACAAAAACAACAACAATAATGATGATAAGCATTTATACTTTAGTAACAAATATGTGGAGATGATAATAAAAAGAAGAGAGTTAGTATCGTAACCTGTCTTAAATAAATATTGCTCCTGCTCTAGAGTTGATGTTTAAGTCCTACTGGAAATGATGAATAGTTGCTTTTGTGAGACTTTGCAAAAGCTTGTTATACAACCCAATACTTCTCAAGTTTTGAACATGTTAATTTAGAGTTCATCTTAAGTCAGATGCTTTTGTGGGTTGCAAATGCTAGAACCAAATATGAGTTGTTGTGAGATATGTTGTGGCAAGGATTAGAGTAAATCTTTTAACCTTTCTAAGGTATGTTTGAAACAACCTAGAGTTTTTTGTTTTGAAGAAGTGATAAAAAGTTTCTTGCTAGAAGTTTCTCAATGGTGAAAAATTCCTACTAGATCCAAAAAATGTTTTTCCTGTCATGATATAGCCTCTACAAAAAGTTGTTTGTTTGTTTTGAGCATTTTCAAGCCTTGTTGATCTAAGTTCAGAAACTTGTCATACTTTTTGATCAAGATCACGTACACTCCACAAATTCATGCTACTTCTACACTGGAAGTATGCAACCACATGCCTTTTCACATTCCGTTCACCCTTTCTCCATGAGAATTTGCATTTACCGCTCTAGCTATCTTTCATCAAAAGAGAGGAATGGGCTACAAAAAAAAGAGAGTGAAAAGAAGAGCAAGAAAAGCACTTTTGTTCAAAAAGAGAGACAGAGGAAAGAAAGAAAAAGAGTAGTCATGCTCTCGAAAGAAGCTAGAGGAGGGAAACGTCTCAAAGGAGTACCACATCCATCACTCATACCACACACTTGCACATCTTGATCAAATTTGTATGACTTGTTGCTCCTTGTGACCCAAATGTTTGACTTAGCAATATATTCAATTCAAGTATGCCTTGCTTTGATCCCCTACCCATAAACTCCACATAAGCTTTAGAATAGGGTGTTAAGGCTAAGATCTCTGGCCTTGGTGAGGTTTCATACACCTTTGAGAGACTTGAGTGTACCATCTGAGGAGGCAAGTTTTCTTTTCAAAAATACTAAAAACCTCCATGGAGTTTTGGCTACACCAAGGTAAATCAATCTAAGCTGCTCTGTCTTACAATCTCTTATATCAAGGTGAAAGCTATAAGCATCATATGGCTAAGACTAATGGTGAATTTCTAATACTATTTTGTTCAATTTAAGACATAGTATTGGTTTGTTTATAATTTTTTGTAGGGCGTTACATAGAAGCAACTCCTGATCCAAAGTGCTAAACCTGCATCTTTGATCGGGACAAGCAAAGGGGTAGCTTGGGGGAGCCTGCTGATGGTCACTATCACCTAGTTAAACCATCAACATTCCACCCAAACGCAAGGTAAAAACACATCACATGGATCAAAGTTTCTTTATAATTCACCTAGTTCCACTTGTACTTGGAAAAGTATTTGTATGCAGGAAATTTTCACAAAAATGTACAAAAGAAGTGCAAAGGAGGCAAGTGGCGTGGCAGCGGGCCTTGGGCCCACTTGGTGGGTTGCCCAACACCCTTAGGCATCGCTCGATGCCCTAGCTGTCCTACCACATCATTGATCCATGGGAGAAGAAACGTGGCACACCAAGGAGGCTTCTCCACCCTTGATCCTATGTCAGTTTGATCCGAGGGCCAGGGTGGAGCCTCATTTGGATTGGTGGCCCACTTGCAACCACACACAGGAGGAAACCGACCAAAACAGCCGACATACCTGAAGATAACCGCCATGAGGAAGCCATCTAGCACTATAGGATGGAGGCAGTGGATCCAAGGGTCAGCCGACGCCCCTTGGCCTCCCACCGACTTTCTCCACTGCCTACAAGTATCCCCACTCCCTCTCCACACTATAAAAGAGGTGTGGAACTCAATGAAGATCATCAACAAACATTCAAGCTACACACATTACTCTTAAGCCCAAGGAGTAGCTCTAGAAGTAGTAGATAGGCTAGTAATGGAAGTAGAGCTATAGCAGAGCTTTCTCAGAGTCCAGAATAGTCTTCTGGGTCTTGTATATCTCTCTTGTATTTTTTCTTAGTATTTATTTTATTTAGTACTTTACTTAGTTCACTACTTTATTCAGTATTATAGCTTTGCTTTGTTCAAGGTCTAGTTCACTCTTGTTCATGTTTAGTGAGCTTAGGTGCTTGTTCTTGGCATTAGTAGCATAGATAATCTTTTGCTTAGCTTGATCATCGTTAGTGCAGGTTCCACCATCTGGTTAGGGTACTTCAATCTCATTTCACGAGAGCTCGGTTCAAAGTAGTGAGTTTATAGATGAAGTGTGGTGCTTAGGCTATAACTTGCCTATGGATACGTCTAGATCACTAGATAGTTAGTGGTAGTTGGTAGGTGGTGACCCCCTATCCATGCTATGTATTCCACCACATTGGGTCTAGTTGTTAAAACATAGGGCTCGTGGCAGACCTTGTACATTTAATCTCCAGGTTGTCTAGGCAGGCTATGCCCTGAAGTACTAAAGAGTTCTCTCTAATCCTTAGATTAACTTTGTTGCTTAAGATAGATAGTTTGCTCGCTCTCACACTTAGCTTTGCCTTGCTTTTAGCCTTCTAGACTCCTATCCTTTTCTGCTTGAATCCTATTCTTTCCTGTTCTACCCTTATCCCACCTTTCTATCAACATCCCCACGCCATCATCGTAAACCTCCTCTAGCTAAGGACACACCTTTTGCCTAATTCCAGTCCTAGTATTTCTATTCATCAGATATCCTATCCATTCACTTTCCCTTGGGAAAATATAAATACAACCATGGTATACTTACCGAGCGAAGTGCTATGCGATAGTTTTGTGCATTTACAAATCCCTCTTATAGAGATAAGAAGTATCAACAATATGCAAAGTGCACAAAGCACACAAAAGCACAAGCAAATCTAGCACTACTCACTAGTTACACTGCACAAGCACAATTAGAGAGCTAAACTACTTAGCTACACAAGCTAAGAGAGCAACTAGCTAACTACACAAGTAGACTAGCTACACAAGAGCAACAACACAAGCACAAAGTATAAACAAGTAAACACAAGCTTGTGTTAGAGAATTGGAAACCAACGGGAAGACGATGACACAATGATTTCTATCTCAAGGTTTGGTGGTTTGCCAATCACTTAATACCTGTCGAGGCAAGTCCAAGGTTGTTGCTGATCTTCTTGCTTGTGGTGGCCCGCATGCCCACTCTCACCTGTCATGGTGTGCTCAAACAAGAGCTCTAGCACTTGATCTAGCTAGTCCACTTGACGCTTTTCACACCTTGCCTTTACTAGAGTTGCTCTTCACTATATCCCGCAGGGCGAGAACTACACCCATCACAATGCGGTCGCATTTGGAGCACCACATAATCTCAGTGCGTGCCAAAACAGAGCCCTCAAGACTCCAAGTTGTCTAGGAGGCAGCAACCTCCAAGATTATCAAGCCCTCAAGCTTGCTAACCAGCCCCTAGTGCCACTAGATGTCATCTCTCTAAAGCAAATGCACTAGATCACTCCAATCTAGTGAGTGTGTGGGGTGTGCGCACGGGTGTGTGCGTGCATGTGTGTGTGTGTGAGCGTGTATGTGTGTGTGTGAGAGAGAGAGAGAGAGTGTATGTGTGTGTGTGTGTGCATGTGCGTGTGTGTGCGGGTGTGTGGGTGCGTGGGTGTGTGTGTAGAGAGATAAAGAGTGAGGGAGGGAGGGATGCAAAGAGGATGCCAACAACAAGCGCAAATAACTAATTCAGTTTGACTAGCACTTCCAGCACGAGAGCTGAGAATGTGTCCTGGCTAAGAGGAAATCTTGAACTCATCAATTCCTAATATGATGGTGTTGAATGGGTTTCCTCAACCATGGTCTCCTGGACATCTGCCATCACTTGTAGATGATATGTGGTTCAACCATTTCGAGGCTAGAGTCATTTGTGGAACCACGCCGATCGACACTAGGCCAACCACGAGCTTAGACGTGATGCCGCCATATCGTAGGGCAAGTGAGATCGGATTGGACAGCAATGCTGCAGGCCAGGGGCAGCTCTTATGTATACTTTTTATGTGTGCTGTCTGTGCGAGGTCACTATATAGGTTTGTGCTAAGTGAAGGCATAAGGGAGGTGGGGCAAAAGAGTCTTTTTCCATGTGTTGATTTATGCCCCCTTTATACGTCCATAGGACCGTCTATATAACTAAAATTCGGAGATTTGCGGTTTTAATTATGGTAAAAACTAAATATATCCCTTCTGATGAAACCTACACGCCGCCTCCTATCTCTTGTGAACACCCTTACTGACTCACTCTCTTCCAGATCCAGCGCGGTAGCTTCGACCGGTGGGGTATCACCATCATCAGCTAATGTAAGTTGGTCCCCTATCCTTCCCCCTTCTCTCTCTTACACCCCCAAACTCAGATCTAAGCATGTTAGTAATTGGAGGTCAATAGCCATAATTTGGACAAAAAGTGTTAGATATGGAGAGGGACGCAACTATGGCTTTGCTGCCGGCCTGGGCATTGTTAGTTCCCGGCCATTACTTTTTTGGGTGCCAAGCATGCTAACTGATTACAGCATGGATGGCATAGTAAAATCATATTAATCCTTATGTCTTAGCAAAATTTGATCCTAGTAAACAGGCTAGGAGCTAATAAAAAAATCTTGCCGGGACCATTAAATTTTAGGAGACATGCTGATTTCAGCATGGTCCATTAACTCTATAAGATGCAAAAAATCTGGAACTAGGCCAAAAAGCAGTTGATTTGCCCTGCCCAACATGGGTCGAGTCGGGTGCCGACCAATGTGCACCCAAGATCGCTAGTCCGATGACTCGTATCTTGTGTGCTCGCATGAGGGCCCCACTTCTGCATGCGCCAGCTGTGCCCAGAAACCTTAGCTCCCATTTCTCCTTCCCCTTCTCTTCATAGTGGCGGTGAGCGAGAGAGGAACAACTCAGCAGGGTGCAGCACAATGAAGTCTGACGGTGGCACTGTTGAGAGCCACTAGCCAAAACTGTGTATAGCTATGGATCGTTCGAGCGGAGCCTATCAGTGACCTAAGTTTGCAGATAGGTGTGGCGGTGGGCAGATATGTCAGTGCCCTAAGTTTGTAGATAGGTGTGGCGGATGGGTGTATAGCTATAGATTGTTTGAGCGGGCACTGTTAAGCCCCGCTCCTACATATGGACGAGCGAGCTAGGCCATGGTGGAAAGGATGGGTGAGCATGACCCGGTTTATAGGATGGGCGGCTGCACCAGGCGTAACCATATCGTGTTTTGGGCTAAGTTTTAGGGAGTGAGAAGGAAGAAAGGGAAAAGAGTATGACACATGGGCACCACCTTGACAATTGCTATCCAAAGTGTTAGTGATATGTACCTAGGGTAGATGAAGCAGTCTACACAAGAAGCCCAAACCAGATGGGTACCTCATCTACATGGAATACAAGACACAACAAGACAAGAAATAGAGTCTCTTTCCTTATTGACTCCAATAGCATGTTACCAATCTAATTAATACAATCGAAATCACCCCATTCAGTGCATTGAGACATCCCTTAGTTTTGCAACTTTCATAGGTCCCATACCATGCTATATGTGGGATATTTTATCTATCACTCCATCTGAAACTTATTTCTCACTAGTGACGTTTGTTGAAAATGTTCTACCAAACAGGACAAAACACTCAGCGTACATTATACTCGATTATCAAATATGTCGTGTGTTTCGATGGGTGAAATTCATGAAGCGAGGAAATATGCAAAACCAAGTCAACCTTGGTGAAGGGTCATAGCAGATTCAAGTTCATTTAGGCCATGAAAGAAGGGTGCGGAGATTCACTGAGCCAATCTATAGTATCGGACAATGGTCGCTAAAACATAATATTAATGACCAACAATTAGTTGCTATGAATTTCTAACAGATCATTGGGCACTATTTGTACTCATACCTATGGTATATATTTAGCTATTTACATCACACCATTGGTCTCTTAAAGCACATCTTAGAGTCGAACAGTTGGCCGGTATAGCCCATTTTTATTTTGGCATGCTCGGCCCAACCCACTCGCATGCACTGAAATTAGCGCAGCCCACCGGTCAGAGTGTCACTGAAAACCCTATCTCCAGCCATTACCCACCCTAGCAGCCACATCTCTCACACCTCACGAATCTCACACCAGCAGCCGCATCTCGTCTCAGGGCCTCTTCACCACTGCCATGCGTGAGCTTGTGGGGGCCGCCATCACTGCTGCGGCTGCCCTCCTCGCCGTCGCGGCCGCCGTCCCCACCGTCCCCGGTGCCGTGGCCATCGCCGGGGCCACTGCACGCTCGTTGGTGTCGCCGTACTCACCCGAGCCGCCACAACCGTCGTCCCCACCCCTGTCGTCGCAGCCGTCGTCCCCTCTCCCGCCGCCCACGAACTCGAACAGGAGCATCCCCGAGCAGGTACTCATTCTCTTCCCTTCTATCCCCTTCCGCTGCTGCCTTCCCTTCCATCCCCGAGTATGTACAGCTGCACTGCTCTCCATCTCCAGTCTCTACTCTCAAATGAAATCCCAAATTGGCCAATCCGATCCATCCTGCTGGCTGCTGGAGTGGTGACGGGTGAATCCATGACTGCTAAATCGAATTTCCTTGTTCTCCAGTATTGAGCTTTATTTGATTGCTTCTCAATTTCCGATTACTAAATGATAAATCAAGTAGGTCCAGCGTCAGTAGGACGGTATAGCTGAAGAAATTAAGATGTTGTGATTGTTATCACAATTTGTCCTGGTTCGTATGTTTTCCTAATTTAAGCTTTCGTCAATTATATTATGACTTATATGGGACTTGTGTACATGTTGATACATATTAGACAAAATGGCCCCCCTATATTATGTAACTAGCTCGGCCACTGCTCCTATCCCCTTGTTGACACTTAGATTGGGCTCATGCCAATTTTAAGAGGCCTATTCCAGTTTTGGCCCAATCTAAGGAAAACTCTATAAAGAATATTAATAATAGTACCACGTTGGTTTTCCCATGGGATAAGACTACCCCTACTCCTTATACAATAAGAGGTACATGGCCGATTGAGTCCCCGACTATCCAATCGTCAAAAACACATCCACAACCTCTCTTATCCTCTTTTACCATCTGTCTCTTCTTCTCATTCTTCATCGGTGTTGCATGGCTAGAGTATCAATGACGATGACGCTCTAGAGCGGTCAGGCCAGCTAGGGCAGCCAATAGCCAGCACACGTCCCGATGGGATCCCAACAAAGCAGCATGCTCAACTCACTCCCTGGAAGGCTAGAACCATCTATTGGCATACACTCAAGGAAGTGCTCGACACATCCAGAGTACTTTTTTGTATCTACTATCATTGAGGATACACCAGTGTCTCTCCAACTCTTTGACATGTTATGACCTTGCAACTCAGGTGGCAATGTTTTGTCCCTCACAAAACAACCAAGGAGTTGAAGATACACTAGTGTCTCTCCAGCTCTTTGACATGTTATGACCTTGCACCTCAGGTGGTAATGTTTTGTCTCTCGCAAAACAAACAAGGAGGCACAGGATCCTTATGACCTCAAACTGTCACAATAATACCTTTGTACCATGGTAAGATGAAAGTGTTTGTCTTCGAGACTAAAAGTTATTGATCTCAAGGAGTAAAGTCTCAACTAGCTTAAATGTGCAAGTTGATGATGTACCTAAGCCATAAAAGGTCTCAATCTCTTGCAACACAACTTCAAGCTTTGGATGGAATTTCACAACCCACACTAGGGGAGTAAGACCACTTATTCACAAAAGAGGTGTGTGTGTGTTGGTGTGTGCATGTGCGCAGAGAGAGAGAGAGAGGGAGTGATGGAGGGAAATGGATTCCAATAACAGGCACGTATGATAAATTCGGTTGATTAGCACTTCCAGCACAATGGATGAATAAGCATCCTGGTTAAGCAGAAATCTTCAACTCATCAGTTCCTAATATGGTGGTGGTGAATGGGCTCCTCAACCAAGATCTAATAGACATCTCCCATTGCGCATTGTTGAAATGTGGTTCAACCATTTCGAGGCTAGAGTAATTTGTGGCGGCATGCTGGGTGACCCTAGGCCAACCACAAGCCCTGACCTGATGTCGCCATATCCCTTGACATGAACCCAATATGTCACCTCCTATCTCTTGTGCACACCATCTCTGACTCAATCTCTTCTAGATCTAGTGTGGCAACTCCAACCGGTGGCGGCACCACCATCGTCGTTATCCCTTCTCTCTCTTTCTCTCCCAATCTCGGATCTAAGCATGTTTGTAATTGGAGCTCCCAAGCCATAATTTGGAGAAAAAGAGTTGGATTTAGGGCATGTTTGGTTCCTTTGTCGAAGGTCACCTCAGCTTATTAGGCAAAGTATGCAGGATTTTCCCCTAGGAATTGATATGAGACAGAGAACACTTTCCTACTTGTATGCTTGTTATCCCTTACCTTCAACGATTTATCAAGTTTCTATTAAAACTTCTATTTACTGCCTAAAATGTTACATCAGCTCAAAGTACAAGAAGCGCAGAAGATTAGTTACAGCAACTGAGGTGGTTGTTCCGTCAAAAGATACTGAGATGAATGTTCCATCAAAACAGAGACAATTGTTCCGTCAAAAACAACCAAGACAATCATTCTTTCAAAAGCAACTGAGACAATCAGACATATTACTCGCATGTCCCTTGTTACTTGTATTCCTTCAAAAATTGGTGTGTTGGATAATCAAAATGTTGTTTAGATTTCTACTCCATGCGTAGAAATTTAAAGAAATGTTGTTTACATTTCTACTCCACGCGTAGAAATGTGAATCTAGCACCAAGCTAAGTGTGATACCAATCGTCCCGGATTACATTTTACACCTTAAATCAGACATCATTCTTCCAAAAGCGGACATAGATTTGCTGATCAACCCAATGGTGGAGGAGGTCATTTCGGTGATAGCATGCCTAAATCTAAAGAAACTTGATTTGTGCTAGGGAACTCAATCCGATGAGGGTGAAGGATGTTGTGATGGTGCTAGTTTGATTTGGTGCCAATTTGGTACGCCTGTGTATGCCGAATTAACTCACCTACATGCACAAGAATTTCGTCGCCTAGGCGTGCAAGCTAGCTAAGCCAACTATAACCGAGCAACTACCAAATAGCCAGCCTTGTAGAAGATGAGTGTCTTCTTCATGCTGACGAGCAGCACCACCCATTCTATGGTATTGTAGACCTCCTTGTCCTAGCCGGTTGCTTTCGAGTAACCGGCCTCTGTGGCCCAATTCGCGTTCTGCCCTGTCGGGTACTTGCGGTCCTTCAGGTAGAAGAAGTACCACTCCTTGTTGCCCATTTTTGCCTTCCCTGCAGCATCCAAACGAATCAAGAACCATCTATTAGTCCACATATTGATCACTAGCATAACAGCATGCATCCACTGCTCAGATCAGTCAAGACCAAGGTGTATATTTATGTACAGATCGAGGCTGCTTGTTACGTATGCGGGAGTTCCCATGTCTTGGTCTTATTTAGGTCGACCTCTGCGATGGCGGTGCAGGTGAAGTCCCTGTTGCACACCTTGTTCGTGAGGTAGATGCTGACAACTCATCATCACTCGGGGAAGAGGGTTGCACGGTTGGAGATGTGCCACGTCATCAGCGGCTGATGGCTGCTACGGCTATGCTGCAAGGCCTTCGTGATGCAAGGTCATGGACAAGCTAGCAAGTGTGTGGTCCACGTTGTTTCGCATGCAGTGCAAGGGCAGCAGTAGGTATATGCATCCAACCGGGTCATCGTGATCTGGTACGGTGTTGATCATTGCGGCTTCAGAGCGTCGTGTTCTTCACTACTCTATCAGTTTTAGGTGCATGCAGAAATGCATGCGCGTGTGCGGCGTTGTGTTGATGCGGTTTGTTGTCTGGCTGTGTATGTATGGAGAAACCCTAATGTATCTATCTACTGGACGATATGGTGTGTCTATAGTGTGTGCCCACCACAAATGTATTTTCATTTTTTTCTGATAATTACTAAGGCGCTTGAGAGTAGAAAATGCTTTTCCTATACAAGCTAGCTAGCGCAGCCACTGCGAGAGCATTGCCCTAGTCATGAACCATCCAGGCAGCTACGGTCTATCAGTTCTATGTGCATGCAGAAAAGCTTGTGCTCCTGGCGTTGTGTCAATGTGGTTTGCTGTCTGTGGCTGTGTATGTATGGAGACACCCTAATGTATCTATCTACTAGACAATGTGGTGTCTGTATAGCGTGTGCCCACCAGAAATGTAGTTTCATTTTTTCCGATAATTACTAAGGCGCTTGAGAGTAGAAAATGCTCCTATACGAGGTGGCTAGCGCAGCCAGTGTGAGTGTAACAAGCGTGGCAGTGGGGGTGGCCGGCAACGTGACTCCGGGCGGTGGCTAGGGTTGCGGCATGGTGGAGGAGGCGGCTAGGTTTTGGGCGCAGTGGCGGTGGTGGTGCTAGGGCAGAGGAGAGAGAGGCGCAGAGGAAGAAGATCGAGGCTTAGAAGGGAGAGGGAGAAGATAGAAGGCACTTGGCCTGTTCCTTGCTTAAGATTGAAAGGTTACATGACCCCTTGTATTTATAGTTCTAGGGGACTTAGCCTGTAAGCAATCTAAACCGATCTAACCTAACCTAGGGGCAATCTAAACCGATCTAACCTAACCTAGGGCGGCGGTGGTGCTACAGTACATGATGCTACAGTTCATGTCGGCCTGCTTTGGGCCCAATGAGGCACTTTGGCCCAGATCTTGCTATGCTGCTGAGGGCTGGGTACTTGACGTGTGACAACGATGACGACGGTGGTGGCGGTGGCGGCGCCTGACCTACCTGGCGCGCGGCCCCTTTTAGGGCGCGGAGCCGGGGCACCCGGCGCCTCCCCTTGGGCCCTCGCTGGCCCATTTATTCCGCCATGAGGGGCAGCCCGTGTTGGGCGTGTGACAGTGAGAGCATTGCCCTGGTCATGAACCATCCAGGCAGCAACGTTAAAAACACATGCCTGGACAACATTAAAAAGTGTTCGACACATTCCGAGAATTCTTGTTTTTTATACCTAGTATCATTGAGGATGAGAATAATAGATGCAGATGACTGATTTGGTTGATTCTTCCAGCTCGGGGGATCTTGTCCTAGAGGAAATCTTGGACACATCAATTCCTGAGACGATGATGGCGGATGCGTTACCTGAACCAAGACCCCTTGACATCTGCACGGCTTGTTGTTAATCTGTGGTTCAAGCATTTCATGATGGATACGTGAAGAAATGGGAATAGCATAGAAATGGGAAGAGCCAATATGGAGGAAAAATAACAGGTTACAAATGCCTAGATATTCTATTTGGTATATTTTTATGGTGCACTAATTAAATTTTATCTTGTATATATATGGAAAAGGTTAGTAACCTTGTTTATTATTATTATTTGGAACATTTTCTCAGGTCCAAAAGTAGAAACCATGTCTAGGCGTACTAGGTAAAACAATTACCCATTTTCTTCTAAAAACGTTATCTGTCCGTCGGTCCTCCATTTAGAGTTATTTAGGTTTTATTTATTTTAAATAAATAGTAAGCATGACTAAGACTACGAGCAATAAACCAATAGAAATGTAAAATAAACCAGTTTCAAATAAGTATATTTGAAACAAGTAGATAAATGTGCTAACCTTAAAGCAAGAAGGTCATGCCTTTCTTCAAAATCTAGGACCTTCCATGAGCATTTTGCTGAAAAATAGCCGCAACAATGGAGGGGGAGGGGGAGGTGGGAAAGGTGCTTCCTTCTTTCGTGAATGGAGTTTGTTACAAACTACAACCGTGATCAAGCAAATTCACAGTGGTAACCTCTAAACCATCCCAAGTACTGTTTGCAATTATACAAGACAAATTTGGCGACGAGGCAGAAGAGCACAACACAGCCGCTTCTGCTAGCAACAGAGTCTCCACCAGAACCTGCGGCGGCTGCCGGGATAGACGTTGGAAGACCCTTTGATTGTGTTCACCCCAAATACACGAAGAAGTAAGGAGAACCAGCGAATCAAAACCTTTTCGAACGTCCAAATTGAGCTCCAAGCATTGGCGCAGCCACCAGTCGACGAGAGCATCATTGCGCGAAGACGCTTTGTCCAATATTCCCATGAGAAAACGCAGCCCATCATCAAATGCTCTGCAGTTTCCACCCCTTGTGAGCATAGCGCACACAAATCATCATTTTGAAGCCCATGTCACCGACGACGTTTCAAGAACCACAACCGAACGTGTAGGGCCAGCCAGAAGAATAGTTTTACCTTTGGCGGTGCCTTCGCCTTCCACAGCTCAGCGGCACCTTCCAGGAATGTTGAACCGCAGAAGAAAACAGGTATGTTCAGGATGCTGAATAGGCACTTGTGGACGACCATTGCCACACAAAGTGATCCGGAAGCAGTAGAATGATATCATCGTCCATCTCCCACAGGCGGATGTAGTCACATAGAACCTGAGTAGTAAGAGCACCGTCGATGTCATGCACCCATTACCTCTGCCAAAGCGCGTCGGGACCGATCGTGAGCGCCCTTGTCTAGAGATGGCTTTCGCTAGGCACGGAGTGACTTTCTGCAGAGAGCTTTGTGGGAGCCAAATGTCCATCCAAAACCTGGTTGTCGTCCCGTCACCTAGAACCACAGATAGGGAACACTACTACAGAAAGTCTAGCTCCAGACCCCCATCACCGATGGTTTTGGC
Source organism: Saccharum hybrid cultivar R570 (assembly GCA_038087645.1). Lineage (NCBI taxonomy): Eukaryota > Viridiplantae > Streptophyta > Magnoliopsida > Poales > Poaceae > Saccharum > Saccharum hybrid cultivar. The sequence continues at coordinate 6,693,031 of JAQSUU010000758.1, read as the reverse complement.
CCTGTTGGTAAAAGTCGGCGGTGATAGCCGGCCTTCATCACTGCCGGTTGCACACCGGTGATGATGATATTTACCACCATCGGTCCAACGTATAATTTGGTGGCAATGATCTCATGACCACCACCGGTTCGTTGTACCAACTGGCTGTAATGGTGGAACCATCGACGCTGGGCCGGCCTACAATCCGGTGGTGATGATGAAACAATCGACGCCGGCCTGGCCTACCATCCAGCGGTGATGATGAAACTAGCGATGCCCGGCCGGCGTACTATCCGGCGGGGACGATGGAACCACGTACCATCTAGCGGTGATGATGAAACCACCATCGCTGGGTCGGCGAACCATCCAGAAGTAACGATGGAACCATCATCGCCGCCTGGGCGTACCATCGAGCGGTGATGCTAAAAACATCAATCGGCGCACCATCCAATAGTGATGAAGGAACCATTGACTCCGGAACAGTGTATCATCCGGCTGTGATGACGAGAGCATCAACGCCGGTCTAGCGTACCATCTGTCAGTGATTTAGGAACCAGCGCACATGATCGGTGTTCCCTCCGACGGTAATGAGGGTAGCATCACCGCCGCGGTTATGTTTGTGCTAGTAGTAATGTTTTGTCCATTACCGCTGGTGTTACCACTGTGCATCATTGTTCACAACACATTATAACAATAACAATACAGAAATTTCATGGCTTACGCATCGCCAGCAACAGATATATAGAGAGATAATGTATTGTATCTAAACATATATTACGACCGAGACACAAATATCCATATAGAACGATAGAGACATACATTGTGTTCAACCATAGCGACATAAATATATAATGTTCAGAACACTAGCACGTTGATTAAAGAAGGTGATGGCCTCCCTTGCTGCTCACGACTTGGTCCATAATGAAACTGGAAAGATCTTCTTGGAACCTAGATATCTTCAAATCCATCGGCTCCTGTGTAGATGACACTTCTCTCTGGAACACAAGAAAAAGGTGAAACACAATTAAGACAAGCATGTGAGCTGGAGGGAGCATTGATGAGGCTGTGCATGTAATGATGACATAGAACCCATAGAGATCATTGCCCGCAAGCTGCATTCAGATCAAACCGACCGATACTACTTTAAACCCAGCTCTGCCAAGCTGACGATGTCTCTTGCACTTTGACTTGAATTTCTCATAGGCCCTGTGCGACAAGTTCATGACAGTGACATAAGATGATCAAAGCTATGTAACAAATAATCTTATCGTTGTCAATGTAGTAGTAGGGGCCAAGGGCAGGAGGCGGTCGGTCCCCTATGTTATATTAATTAAAAACATAGCTTCAATTGGTGACAGGAACTACATAACTTTAAAAAATGAAAGAAGGTTGATCACAAAGAATATCATCACACAGAGATATTTCTTCAATACCTTCTCCTTGCGCGCTTCCCTATCAGCCCTATTGGCCGCCTGGCACTGGTCCCTGTGAGCCTTGACTGCTTCATTGCCGCTGCAGTCCCCAACTCCACCAAGCTTGTGGTCGTGGGCCATGGCATCGTTGTTGAGGATATACTTGGCCAAAGCACTATGCTCTGGGCCAAAGGATCCCCTCGCCTCCGCGAGACTTCCCAATCACGTGCTGCAGCAACTCGAGAAGGCTCCATGATGGCATTTTCTTGCCGTGGCAAAAAGGACACACAAAGGTGCCCTCACCACGACCACGAAACCTCATGCCACCATTGTAGAGGCCAAGCAGGATCTCGCTTTCTGCTTCGAACTCAACGTCGTCTGAATATGACTTGTCACTTTCAGAGTCGTTGTGGCCTGCCATGCTTGCGGAGGAAGAGGAAGAAAGACAAAGAAATATCAAGTGCAAAATTTTGCTAAGTTCAAGGTGGAGAAACCAACATACCGAACCCCTTCTTATACATACGAAGCAATGGCGACGATTCCCATGGCAGTTCCCTAGGCGCGTATACTTCCCATCGCCTTGCCTCGCAGCGTGGCCAACGTGTCCATTCAATGGCAGCGATTTGCATGGCAGCGTCGAGTTCCCTTGGCGCATATTTCCCGTCGCCTCGCCTGGCAGCGTACCCAACGTATCCATTCAAACAATGGTTGCTTCACCACTAGATCTTACTGTAGCACACACATCCATCTTGGCACCAATGGTAAAATCTCTATTATTTATGCCGGTTTCTTCGGCGTCGAGCATAGGATGAGCAACCAGCGGTGAAAACCCTTTTACCACTGGTTCGGCGGATGACACGGTGGCAAAGGTTGACATTGTGTTCACCACTGGATCATATGCCGGGCGGGTGATGAAATTGGTAATCAACAGGTTATCTCAAAATAGTTGGTGAAGGTCCTGATGGTGAATAGACTTTCTATACTTGTGATCCACACTTGTTTCTAGGGTGGAGCTTTGGTTGGCTTATTGTACACTCCATCTTTGGTGTTTGTCATGGAGTGCTTGGGTAGAGTGATTTTGGTACAGGTGGGAGCAGTGGAGGAAGGACCCTTCTCACTTGATTTCAAACCACTATAGTAACCTATTTACCATGGAGTTTGTCACCCCCAACACACTCAATAGCAAAGCCTAAACCCTGTCCAACACCCCGCTTAAATTGGCAGATCGTCATCCCCAATTTGGGATCCCAACATGAAACCCAGCTCAGCATGGTCCGAATGTATCTAATTTTTTCCTCGTTTTTTATCTCGGTAGCACTAAACACCTCAACTTGCCGAATCAAGCCTGGACACAGCGCACACTCAGCACAAGAGTTGTTGCAAAAAGCTTTCTCAAGAATAGCAAGCATAGAGTTTTTCTCAGCAAACGCAGACTGCAAAGCAGGACAAGACCTGCAAGCACCCAATAGAGTCGACTTAGAATTAACCTCATCAAGCTCATGGATCAAATAGGCATACTTGGATTGTCAGGTAGCTATGTTTTAGTAGGGTTGAGATGGTGGACTAGAGGGGGGTTTTATAGTCATTTCTAAAACTTAATCACTATGGCTAATGTTGACGGTAGTTAAAGTATACTGTGAACCGTCAACCTTTCTTTCATAAATGATCAAAATGGATAAATACTATAGAGTAGGAGGTTATTACTGATAGTTTCCACGAGTTTTGGTGAATTTATATTTTCTACAGGATTTATATAGAAAACCGTCAAAGAGGACCTAAATATCAAAAGATACCGCGGGATAATTTTGTGGCGTACACACGGGAAGGTTTCAGAGGACACCAGAGGACTCCACACCGAGGCAGGGCTCGAGAGCCTGCTAGGTGGGGCTGGCCGGCCCCACCCCTGTGCCACCCAGTCCCTTGTGGTGGGAAGCCACCACGAGCTTCTGGAGTATTCTTCCACCGCCTCCAAGGATGCATCTCAGCCATACATGAAGTCGGTTTGATCCAAGGGCTCATATTCAACCTCCTGGGCTATAAATAAAGGGCAGAACCCCCATGAAGTCAAGTCAGATCCAGAGCCAGAAACCCTAATTCCCATTCCATCAAGATCTAAACTAGTAATCAAGAGAAGATTAGTCCTCCAAAGGATTTAGTCTTAGTTATAGATAGAGAGAGATAGAGTGCAAGAGTAGAGTTCTGGAGGAGTTCCTGCCTATCAGTGCTCTCTTCTACTGTATTATGCAGGATCAAGTTCTTCTGGAGCTTGCTTCTGAGAGTCTTTGCTAATCAACTTATGATTCAAGTAAGCAATTTGTCTCTATTGTTCTTCAAGTTTTCATCTCTCTTTTGTGTGCTTTGATCTTGGTAGCTCCTTGATTGAAGTAGTATTCATAATGTAAGCGTGATGCTTAGACTAGGGTTACTTGTGAATATCACCTAATTGACCGGAAGGTGGTAGATCGCGTAGGTGATAGCTACGTTGAGTCCTCTGTAGTCCATCTCCCGTCGATAGGATTTGGTAGGCCAATTGGTGCTCGTAGGGAAGGAACTCTAATTTTATTCCTTTGGAGACATCGCCCATGAATTGAGCTTTAGTTGACAAAGTTTGTCGAGATTGGAAATAGACAGTCCTTAGTAGTCTTGTTTATTCCCCTTTTATTATCTGACATTGATTGTGAATTTAGGTTAAGTTTATAGACTAGCTAGTTAGAACACACTCACATACTATTTCTTTGGGTTTGATATTAAAACCGGGATTATCTTGGTGAAGTGCTACAACGGGATAGATTTATCTGTGCTCTTGTGGATACCTTATAACTTGAGTGCACTTAATTTACACCAACAAGCATTTTTAACGCCGTTGCTGGGGAATGGTTTGCTAAGTTAACTTTGAGTCTAGCTTAATCTTGTATTATATTTTTATCTTTTATCTTTTTAGTTTTTTATTTGCTTTTTATTATGGAGCCCATACGTACCCTTCTTTACTAATACGGGGCACCATGGACCTAAGCCTTAAGCTAGCCGAATCATCTAAACTCATCCTATCATCTGGTTATGAGATTAGTCCGTAGTTAATTGTAATGGTTAAGGATCAATCTTTTTCTGGCAAAGTTAATGAAACCCCTATTCTCATTTATATGAGTTTGAGTAGACTTGCGCATGTCTTCACATTGAGGGCATGTCTTATGAAACTTTATGATGGAAGCTTTTTCTTTCTCTTTGATCGGAAAAGCTAAACACTGGTATAGATGTCACATTAAGAGGAGCAAAGGAAATTGGAAAGCCCTAAGTTCTAGCTTTTGTTTACAATTCTTTCCCATTTATAAGGTTGTCAAACTTCATGTAGAACTTTTAGCTTTTAAACAATAGAAAAATAAACCTTTGGGTAAGACCTATGAACGATCTAACACTCTTGTAGATTCTGGTCCCAATCTTGCTTTGGCTGAACCCATTCTTCTCCAACACTTCTTTGTGGGCCATAATAAGAAAACCATAAAACATCTTAATTCATCCGTAGGATTTTCGCTCATGCATATCACTGTTGAACACGCTAAAGACATTCCTATGAAAATCGTAAATAACCTTCCTGAGTAGAATGAGAAGTTGTTAGAGGAAGAAACCAAAATAGCTGAACCTGAAATTTTGCTTGAACCATCCCAACCTCTAGCTTTAGTTATTCTAGATCCTAAACCACCGAAGAAGGAGGAAACTCTAATTTTAGATTTTATGCTTAAATTTGAGGATGAACTGTTTGATGATTATGGAAATACCTCTTAATATCATATGATGAAGAAACCTCAGGAGTATAAAAATCCATCATTCATAGACCCTTTTGAGAAATAATTCTTTAAAAAGACAACAAAAGAGCTTGTGTCTATGTTGAGCGATGAGTGGTTAGAGGAATCAGAGCTTTCACCTGAGATAATTCGTTTAGATTCACCCTCTATCGTTATTCGGTGCCAACTTGACAAAGCTCCTTTTGATACTTTTTATAATCCAAAAGTAGATGTTAATATCATGTCTACTTTATTTGCTCATGATTTTCTAAAGGACATGCCATTAGCCCCTACTACCAAATTGCTAAAAAGTATTTCAGGACGCATTGTCCCAAGTTTGGGAATTCTGTGTGCCCTTCCTATTTTTGTTAATGGTACCCAAGTCATGTTGAATTTCTACATTTTTGATGTGGTAGAATTCGATGTGTTAATAGGGCAACCAATAGAAGGACTTATTCAAGAAGGACAAACGGGAAAATTGAATCTTAAACTTGGGAAAAACTTTGAGCTCTCTATGTCTATTACTCATTCTCTGAATACTAAAATAGAGCTACTTTCTGAATCAGACCCAATAGAAGAGGTTAAGGTAGCATCTCTTGATGACCCAATTGAACCCAACATAGAAGATGATGCTCAGCCCTTCATTGATGAGGAAGAGGATGATCCTGGTCCCGATCCTCTCAATGAATTGCTAGAATCCCCTAAGCCCTCTATTGAACTTAAACCCCTGCCTTCTGGTTTGAGATATGCTTTTCTCAATAATGATCAGGATTCTCCTGTGATCATAAGTAATAGACTCTCTCAAGAAGAATCTTTGCGCTTAATAACTATTTTAGAAAAGCATCGTTCTGCTTTTGGCTATTCACTCCAAGACCTTAAAGGGATTAGTCCTATTCTTTACACTGATCGCATCCCTACAAATCCAGATTGTACACCTTCTAGGGAGCCCCAACGTAGGCTTAATAATGCGATGAGAGAGGTAGTGAAGAAAGAGGTTTTAAAACTTTTGCATGCCGGGATCATCTATCCTGTGCTGCATAGTGAGTGGGTAAGTCCGGTTCAAGTTGTACCTAAGAAAGGGGGAATGATTGTTGTTAAAAATGAGAAAAATGAATTAATTCCGCAAAGAACTGTCATTAGATGGCGTATGTGTATAGATTACTAGAAACTTAACAAGGCAACTAAGAAAGATCATTTTCAGCTACCTTTCATTGATAAAATGTTAGAGAGATTAGCGAACCATTCTTTCTTTTGTTTTCTTGATGGGTATTCAGGATATCACCAAATTCCAATCCACCTAGATGACCAAAGCAAAACCACTTTTACATGTTTATATGGAACTTATGCTTATAGAAGAGTGTCTTTTGGAGTATGTAATGCCCTAGCTTCTTTTCAAAGATGCATGATGTTTATATTTTCTGATATGATTGAAGAAATCATGGAAGTTTTCATAGATGATTTTTCTATTTATGGAAATACTTTTGATGATTGTCTTGAAAATTTAGACAAGGTTTTACAAAGATGTGAAGAAAAGCACTTAGTCCTTAATTGGAAAAAATGTCATTTTATGGTTAGAGAAGGAATAGTGCTGGGACACCTAGTGTCTGAAAGAGGAATTAAGGTAGATAAAGCTAAAATTGAAGTAATAGAACGACTACCTCCTCCTGTGAATATCTAAGGAATTCAAAGTTTTCTAGGTCATTGTGCTTTCTATCGCCGATTCATAAAAGATTTTTCATATATTACTAGACCACTGACAAACCTGTTAGCTAAGGATGTTTCTTTTGAATTTAATGATGCATGTTTGAATTATTTTAACATTCTTAAAGAAGCACTCATCTCTACACCAATCATCCAACCCCATGATTGGTCATTACCTTTTGAAATTATGTGTTATGCTAGTGATTATGCTATGGGGGCAGTTTTAGGACAAACAAAAGATGAAAAGTATCATGCAATTGGTTATGCTAGCAAAACTCTAACAAGAGCTCAACTTAATTATGCAACAACTAAAAAAGAACTCCTAGTTGTTGTTTTTGCTATTGATAAGTTCAGATCTTACTTAGTAGGAGAAAAAGTAATTGTTTACACTAATCATGTTGCCTTAAAATATTTCCTCACTAAGAAAGATGCTAAACCTCAATTGATAAGATGGATTTTGCTACTCCAAGAATTTGATTTAGAAATAAAAGATAAAAAGGGAGTAGAAAATTCTGTTGCTGATCACTTGTCTAGAATGCAATTTGAGAATCCGCAGGAATTACCTATCAATGATTCAATGAGGGACGACATGCTCTTCAAGGTCTCCAGATCAGACCCTTGGTACGCGAATATTGTTAATTTTATGATTGCAGGTTATATACCACCAGGGGAGGATAAGAAGAGTAACACCCCATGTGTTAGGCTTGCATCTTGACACTTGCATTGCATGAGCCTAAGCATCATTTATTCATATATGAGCATGAAACATATGAAACATACTAGTTCAAAATGTGAAACATGCATATATGGAATGTGCTTTGAAACATCTAGAACATCGCCTTGAAACATATGCAACGTACCCTTGTTATTATGTGTGTTTCAATGTGTGTATGCTTGATGATCCTACTTGGTAATGCAAGTAAGCATTGATGACACTTCTTTCATGTGTCTCATGTCACTCCCTATCTATAGTGAGCACAGGAAAAGTTTCATGAAGTTTGGAATAAAAAAGTCACAAGAAATGATAAGTCATATCTTTGTTTCGATGACTTTACTAAGTGTCTGAATTGCACCATTAAGTGGATGGAATTATAGATCATCAACCAAACCTTGCAACCTTGCCCAAATGACTCTAGATGAACTCTACAACAAAAGTCATGAAAGGTTCATGTTGAGCAAATGTCAAGAAAATGCTCCAATGCATCAATAGGGACAATTTAAGCTTTTATTGTGATGCTACTTTGGTCAAAGTGGAACTGCAAGTTCTGTAGAAGTTTTGATGTTGGACCTTAAATAAAAGTTGTATTCCATGTTATGTACAACAAACTTTGTTTTGGAGCATACCCTAGTTTAGCTTGGAAATGAGTCAAACAGAGGCTCAAAGTTGCAATCTACTGCTGTTTTTGGACTTCGCAAAATTGGCTAAGTGTTGGAGCTGATTTTAGTTTTGATGTACCCTCCTTTAGGATAGTATGTCTCTCAAACCAAGTGAAACCAAACCTATATCTTTAAAGCAAAGTTGTAGTCCTCATATAGCTCTACAACATTGTGGAATTGGTTTAACTTTTGCTTGCTCGGTTTGGGAGATGGAGATGGAAGAAGATTGCAGTTTCAGTTGGCTTGAAACTGAATTCGGTTTTCAAAGTTTCGTGAACCCTAGTTTGGAGCTTCGTATCTCTTGAACCAAGCCGAATCAGACTTTGATCCTGTAAGCAAAGTTGGAGATCTCGCGTAGCTCTACAACTTTGGTTATTTCAACTTGTGCCAAAACTAAATGGATTAAGAGATATTAAGGGAGGAATTATGGCGTTTCAGGCATACTTTTGAGGTAGTATTAGCAGCTCATCAGTTTGAATTGGCAGGGGCAACAGTAGTGGCCGACTGGTCTCAGGCGTGGGCCGCCGCGTGGTGTGGCCGAGCGCCGCGTGCACTCTCCTCGTCTCCACTGCTCGCCACCTCGCACCCCATGTCCGAGAAAAAGGAGGCCGTGCGCCCTGCCCTTCTTCCTCTCTCTCCCATTCTCTCACTCACTCGCTCTCCCTCCCTGTCCGCTCTCTGTCTCAGTCTCGCTCGTCATGGAGGTTGAGCACGAGCAGAGCGCCGCAGACGCTGCTTTGCCACCGCTCTCCTCCAGCCACCACCGTCCGCATGCCACGCCTTCCAGCTGCTGCCGTTGGCTAGGCGCTCATTGCCATCGCTGGCCAGGCTGATAGCCACAGCCAAGCATGTAGGCACTAGCGCGCGACCCGCCGCAGCCGAGCAGCCGGAGGCCGCTGCCAGCCAAGCCAGGGCCCGGCGCAGCCCAAGGCTGCCGCGACGACCATTTGAGTGACCCTCCCGAGCCGCCGGCGCCGCCCCACCTCGCCGAAGCACCGGCCACAACCGCCGCCGGCGCACGCGCGTGGCTAGGTCACCGTGGGCCACCTCGGGCCAAGCCGAGCATCCCCACGGGTATGCAAGGGCCCCTAGGTGCTCCACGCCACTCCATCGCCACCGGCGAGCTCCTCAACGGCCAGAAACGGCGAGCCTCCGCGTGCCCCCTCTCCAAATTCACGCCAGGGGACCCGTGTAAGAATTTGACTGAAAGGAAGGGCCCTAGACTCATGTGAATAGTGTCATAAGGACTGATTTATGTTAAATTTGCTGAAAGTTTAGAAATTCATAATAAATCATAGGAAATTCATAAAATAGAAAATGAGGACTTTTTGGAATCCTTCTAAAATTTCCTATGCAGTAGATCTATAAGATGATATGTTTTAGTTTAAAGTTTTAGCTGTAAAAATAGATTTATGCAGCTAGGTTTCCAATGCTAGTTGTGTTTGTCTTTTTCATAACTAAAGTTGTAGTGCTCCAAATGAAGTGAAATTTTTGTGACATGCTACTCATGTGATGTTTGATGTGTGGTAAAAATTTTATGGTCATTGGCTTTTGTATGAGTGAGTTATTGGTTTATCTTGCTCTCACATGGTTTCTTGTATTAGCATTTTGTATTTTCCATAGAGGTTGCTACACATGTTCAAATGCCATGAAATTCATACAGTAGACTACTGGGAGCATGTGTAAGCTTCTGTAATTTTTGTGTATGTTCATTAAACCACCTTTTTATCCAAATAAATTAAGAAATGTATTAAAAGAATTTATTTGGTGGTGGACACTATATTTTCTGGTGTTCCTTAGTCATGTGTGACATGTTGGTAAATTTGGTTTTGTCCAATTGTATGTTTGCAACATAAGTTAATAATTATTTCTTGCAATTATTAGTTTCTAGACAGTTCTAGGGCCAATGTAAATTACCCCATGTTAATGATGTTTTATGGGCATCTTGTCTATAGCAAAGTTGTGGTGAATTATATAATCTAGTTGCTGTTAAAATTTGGTGGCATTTGGCTAAGTAGTTTTTTAGTTATAGCTGTTTAAAGTTAGAGTACAGGATTGGTTGCTCTCTGTCTTGTCAGGACCAGTTTCTGTAATTGTGTAATTTTCACCTACTTAACTTGTGAATCATGATTTCATGTCTAAAGATGATATAGACAATTTCATAAGCTTTTCAGAATGTCTTACTGCATGTCTTTTGGATTTATAGAACTCCAGATATGATTGATTTACTCAGCTACTACATGTATGTCCAGAATTGCTGAAAATGCATGAATGCTTGGTTACTTTGCTTGCATGTTGCTAAGTGTGATTCATGTCCTTAGTGATTAAGTTAGTACACCTAAGACTTTGTAAATCTTGTGTCATGCTTGGTATTGCTTTCTTTGCTATCTTAGCATGATAGGTTGTGTGATGTTTAATTAAGCAATGTGAAGTGCTTATGTGTGTTTAGTGTAACCTCATGTTTGTCTTACTTACTATAGTAATGCATTGTCTACTGCACTTCCATGTGTTCATACACTTGCATTATGTATCTCATCTAGGTACGCTAGATGAGCCCCATGGAGAACATGACGTGGAGCTGAATCCAAAGATGGTTTTGGTGGATCCATCCCGAAGATGGAAGGACCCTCGAGTGCATGCATTGAGTGGAGATGTTCCGCAAGACGGTGCAAGCTAACTTGACTGATTTGTGTCAGATCCCAGGCAAGCCCCGGAGCATTATAAGCCTCCTACTTTATGAAATCAATTGGGTATATATGTTATATGTATTGCTGCATTAAATTATAGGAGTTGGTTGGAAACACTTGCTGCATATATATCTTATCCTTGTCCAGAAAGTATACCTTGAATCCTATTTAGGTTTAGGATAGAGTAAATGCTCAGACCAGTAGAAGTCAGGTGATTTCCTATTACCTGCGAGATGTAGGGATCTATCTGGTCACGATTGGCTATATTTGCTATTGTGGAAAAGAACCATGTGTTAATAATCTGAAATGAGACCGGGCGGGATGACGATAGTGAAGCAACAAGGCATGGAGGTCTTGGGTGTGGATCTATCCCCGTCTGTGTCGATTAAGGACCGATGCTTGGAGCCTTTCCTGTTCATGTTGAATGCATGCCTATCACTTAGCTGGCCGGACCTGAGTGTCTGACCGCGAAGCCGAGTAGCTCAACTCAGGCCGTGACCCTAGCAAGTATAAAGTGCACCTTGGAGGGGAGCCAATGGCTTGAGCCCAAGGGCAAGTGTTTAAAAGTCCTGATCGTCCTGGTAGATTTGGTATCCCTGAGAGTGCTGGCACTGATCGGGCCCGCGAAGTTGGTTCCTAAGTTGTACAAAAGGTGATCTACGGCTGCCTTTAGCAGGCTTTGCCAAGTGAGTGTTAGGAATACCCCCTTAGCTGAGTTGTAATTCGATTCAAGTCGCCGTCTCTCCTAGTTAGTGAGAACTTGATGTGTTTATCTCCATTGTGGATACACTAAATGACTTAATGGTTCAGTAATGATAATGATGATGATAGCCTCATTATACCTGATATGATTATTAATGTTTGCTCCTTAATCAAGTGAATGCCATATTACATGTGCTAATCTAGATGACAGGTAAATGATGATTAACTTGATGCTTAAGAAATAATTGATTACTCATGTTATTAAGCTTTTATGCAAAATGTTATCAAGAGAGCTCCACTTATATATCAGCCTTTCATACTCCTTGGTGTCACTTTATTTCTGGTTTTCGACGGGTAAGTCTAGCTGAGTACTTCTCGTACTCAGGGTTTTACTCCCACTTGTTGCAGGTTGTGATGTATCATGGCCACTGCAAGAATTGGATGGTTCCTACCATAGTGGCGGAGTGTGATCATGGGCATAATCCTTCTAGGTTATCTTGTCTCTAATGTTGGTTTAAAATCCCTCGTGATTTTGTTGGACTACCATAGTTATATGAGCTCAAGTGTGAGAATTTAATCACTTTGGTGATTGTTTTTGTACTTGTGCTCTTATAATTTGGGCGATTCCGTGACTAGAAGTTCATTTATGAAAGTTGTCTCCACATATAGGATCCGCCATACCTCTTCAGAGTCTGTGCTGATGGCTTGCTCAGAAGATGTGTACCGGCAGAGAAAGGCATTCCAATCATTGAAAGATGCCACTCATCACCATATGGAGGACATTATGGGGTATTCCGCACTCATACAAAGATTTGGTAGAGTGGATTCTATTGGAGAACCATGTATGAAGACACAAAAGATTTCATCCGGAGATGTGGAGCATGTTAGAAGCATGGGAATATAAATTCACGCGATGCCATGCCACTCACTAACAACCTCCAGATTGAGCTCTTTGATGTCTGGGGAATTGACTATATGGGACCATTCCCAAAGTCAAAGAACTGTGAGTACATCTTGGTGGCAGTTGATTATGTTTCCATGTGGGTTGAAGCCATGCCATGCAGAGCTGCTATTGCTAAACACTCCAAGAAAATGTTTCATGAAATAATATTCCCAAGATTTAGAGTGCCAATAATGGTGATAAGTGATGGAGGAACATATTTTACTGACAGGAATTTCCATCACTATTTATTAAAACGTGGGATTCATCACAAGGTTGCTAGTCCATATTATCCTCAAACAAGTGGCCAAGTAAAGACGTCAAATAAGCAAATCAAGAATATTGTATAGAAGACGGTCAATGAAATGTGAACCACATGCAAAGATAAACTACCCGATGCACTTTCGGCTTATGGTATGGCCTACAAGACACTATTGGGTATGTCACCATATCAGTTGGTATATGGAAAGACTTGCCATCTACTTGTGGAGCTAGAATTCAAAGCTCATTGGGTTATCAAGTGATGGAACATGGACTTTGAAGCCGTAGACACTATTGGGTATGTCCCTTGTTACTCGTATTGCTTCAAAAGTTGGTGCGTTGGATAATCAAAATGTTGTACATTTCTACTCCACGCGTAGAAACTTAAAGAAATGTTGTTTACAATTCCACTCCACACGTAGAAATGTGAATCTAGCACCAAGCTAAGTGTGATACCAATCGTCTCAGATTACATTTTACTCCTTAAATCATACACCATTCTTCCAAAAGCGGACATAGATTTGTTGATGATGAGCCTCAATCCATTGGTGGAGGAGGTCATTTCATTGATAGCAAGCCTGAATCTAAAGAAACTTGATTTGTGCTAGGGAACTCAATCCGATGAGTGTGAATGATGTTGTGGTGGTGCTAGTTTGATTTTAGTTTGAGTTGGTGCCTATTTGGGATGCCTGTGTACGTCGAATTAACTCACCTACACAGACAAGAATTTCCTCGGCTAGGAATGCAAGCTAGCCAAGCGAACTATATAACCATGCAGCTACCAAATGGCAAGCCTTGTGGAAGTCTAGTGTCTTCTTCAAGCTGACGAGCAGCAGCACCCATTCTGTGGTATTGTAGACCTCCTTGTCTTGGTCGGTAGCTTTCGATTAACTGGCCTCTATGGCCCAATTAGCCCTCCAACCCATCGGGTACGTGCGGTCCTTTTGGTAGAAGAAGTACCTGTAACAACCCTGGATGTTAAGCATGCATTAACATCCCAAAGCATGAGTATTAGCATCACATACATATTCATCATCACATGCAATATAAGTTAAATTGAATTGAAATGTGGAAAATATTTGTTTGAACCATAATTATTGCATTTGCTTGCTAAGAGTTGTAAAACTTGTTTGGCTATAACTTTAAATAACTTAGAATTAATTAACAAGATTTTTGGAGCAACTTTTATATTCAAAATCTCCCCAAATTTTGCTTTTAAAAATATTCTAGAAAAATGAGTTTTTATTTAAAAAATTGGACTTTAAATCATTAATTCAAAATCTGTTCAGAATTTTGAGAAGTGCCCTAAATGAAAGTTGTAGAGAATTAAATTTTGAACAACTTTGGACAACTTGTGAAAAATGTCTTTTTCTCCTCCAAAATTTGAATTTGAATCCATTTAGAAAATCTGGAAATTTATTTATAAAAGAAAAAGAAAATCTCGGGCTTACCGGGCCGCCGCCCCGTTTTCGGCCCAGCTCGGCAAGCCGGCCTGGCCCGTCTCGCGCGTCCGCCCGCACTAGCTCCCGCCCGCGCGTGCGCGCTCAGCCGACCGTGGCAGCATGCACCCGCCGCGTGGCCGTACACCGCCGGCGCGTTCGCCCGGTGGCCCCCGCCGCTCCGCGCACCTTCGCCTTAAACCGGCCCGGCTCGCTCTGCCTCACGCCAGTCCATTTCACCTCCGCTCGCCTCGCCAGCGCACCGCAGCCAGCCATCGCAACACCGCACCACCGCAGGATTCGCCGGCGCCGTGCGCCCTCACCACAGCACCGGCTGTCGATCCGCCTCGCTTGCGCATCCGCTTGGCTCTGCTCCGTCCCTCGCTCGAGTTTGTAGCGCCGCTCACATCGAGGTAAAGCCCAATCGAGCGTTCCTCTACTCTGCGTCCGCCATAGCCGCCGGCTCGGCCACCGTGGCCGGAGCCGTCTACTCTCTTTTCCTCACCTTTTTGTACCCCTTCGCACTCGCCTTGTCATCGCGAAGCCGCAGCGCCGCTCTGCCCGCCTTGCCATGGCCGGAGTCGAGCTCCTGCCGACGAGCCGCACTACCGTGCCGCCATGCGTGCCGACATGCCTGCTACCCACCTCCCCTATCCCCGCTAGCCCCACCGCTAGGTTCGCCTCGTCGGGGTGGAGCTCAGGGTGGTGACCTCGCCGACGATGACCTCGCCGTCGGCGAGACCTCGGCCGGTCAAGGCCTCCCCCCTGCTCTGGGTGACCGACTTGTGGGGTCGGTTTGACCTAGGGGGCCCAGCCGCAGCGACTCAGTAGGGTTTGGGGTAAACAGATCTGGGTGCGCGTAGCCGTTGAGCCGACGGGAATTTTCGGATTTGAAGAAAAATGGATTTTCAGATTTTATTTAAAGCTTTCAAAAATCACAACTCGAGTTTTATAGCTCCAAAAATTGTGAAACAAATTTTGTAGTGTTTCTCATGAGTAGATATACAGTTTAAAAATGTTGCATGTTAGTTTTGTGATACTTTTATGTGTAGAATTATTTAATTCTTGTTATTGCTGTTATCTTAGAAAATATGTAGTAAATTAAAGAAAGATCAAAAAAATATGGTTCCTGTTTCATTAGTCTTCCTTAGTGATGTACTTTCTAGGAAAAATGTTTATGAGGCATGTTCTATGAAAATTTATTGAAGTGTAGTTCAAATGCCTTTCATGGATGATTTTTGTTATTTTTTGTAGAGAGCAAAAATTGTATAACACATGGATGTGATAATTTTTGTGATGTGCTTGTTTACTGTGGGTAACATAGGAAAAATATGAAATATGTTGTTTGACACTTTTTCTAGTACAAAGTATTTTCATGCTCATTATTATAATATAGATTGTTTATTTTGTACAGATAGTTTTACTTATTCAAATTCTATGAAATTTTTGTAGAATACTATTTGGAGTAGAATTGTGCCACTGTAATTTTTGTAGATTTTTACCTACAACAGAAATAGGTGTTGATGTGTAACCCTAGTTTAAATAGGAAATAAAAGTTTATTCTTTATGAGTAATTAAAAGTAATAAAAAGTGTTTGGTGTATCTTTGAAGCACAAAACTACCTTGCTGGTGTTACTTGATGGGTTAAGGTATTAGGGTTTGGCAAGTGTAGCAACACTTGTGTGAGAATTTTATGCTAACTAGTATAAGAGTAGATGACGTGTTTTGTGGTACATGTTCTTGGATGATGTGGACTACCTTGTAGAAGATGTTGTCTGTAATCCATACTATCAGTTCAATGTGTTCATCTACATATCATGTCATCATAGCATTCCACCGCATCCGATGCACCGTCTACATGGTTGCTTATGCAATTGCATCATATAGGATCGTAGGAGGAGTCGCAGGTAGCAGTGACTTGGACCGATCAGCAAGAGCCCCAGGCACAAGAGGTGCCCGAGGAAGAGGAACAAGGAGAGGAGTTGCCCGAGTGCATAGACCACCAGCCTAGTTCGTTTGAAAGATGCAAGCCCCGGAGCATTCTAAGTCTCCTACTTTATAAAAGCAATTCTTTATATATGAGTTTTATATATTGTTGCATTAAGTTATAGGAGTTGAGTGAAACCGTTGTTGCATTTATTATTATCCTTGTCCACCTGGTTACCTTTTTACCCTATTAGGTTAGGATCGAATAATTGCTTAGTCATGCTTAGACCGGTAGAAGTCGGGTGATTTCCTGTCACCTGCGAGTTATAGGTGGATACCTGGTTGTGGTTAGCTATAATTGTTATCATGGAAAGTAACCAAGTGTTGATGGATAAAGGGAGACTGGGCAGAGTCTTATAGGGTTTTGGGACTATAGTGATTCCGTCTGTGTCGATTAAGGACCGATCGTTGCTCGTCCCTCTTGTCATGTTGAACGCATGCCTCATATTTAGCTGGCCGAATAAAGTACCTTTCGACCGTGAAGCCAGTGACACTATTTTGAGCAGGGATAAACTCGGATTGGTAGACTGGTGCTGAAGGGGGTATGACGGGGACGCGAAGAGTGAGCCCAAGGTGCGTCCTAGCAGTCGGGTGGTCCCTGGGTAGTGCGGTCCATGACTGTTATCCCGCGGCTACTTGGAAAGTGTAATTGGTGATCTAAGCGACCCTGACGGCGGAAGCATGGTTTGTGTGAGGAATAAATCACCAGCTGGTTAGGAATCGATTCGAATCGCCATCGCTCCTGGATAGTGAGCACTTGACTAAAGCTACAGCATCGTAGTAACAATGATGGAACCCGGATGGTTATGTGATTGATGTTGGAAATGCTAAACCTGATATGGTAACTTTTGATGTAAATGGTTAATCAAGTGATTGCTCTAGCATAGGTGCTCACTTAGACTAATCAGGTATAATTAAGTTGATGCTTATAGTTTAAATGGTTCATAACTGATAACTTATGCTTTTCTGCAAAACTAGTCAAGCCAGTCCACTTTATAAAGGCCTTGCATACTCCTTGGTGTCTTTTATTTCTGGTTTATGACGGGTAAGTCTAGCTGAGTACCTTCTCGTACTCAGGGCGTTGTTCCCATTGTTGTTGCAGATGGTCAGATGTACTATGGTTATTGTGTCAACTGTCTGTATCTGGCGATGGGCGACAACTAGGACCAAGGGCAATGGTCACTCCGTTCATCTTATCTCATGCTTTTATGGGCTATGACTACCTGCTGGCACTATATCTGAACTAAGTGTGTGTAGTTTAAAACTACTTGCTTCCGCTATGTTAATTGAACTCGTGTTGTAATAACTTTTTATTCTAAACTCCGATGTATTCAACTCTCGTTGCAAACTGTCACACCCAAAATTTCCTATTTTGGATTGTGCATGAAAAACACTAAATAAAATAGATGATTTCAATATTTGAATAAATTTATTAGATAAGTTAAGTTGCTGCTAATTTAAATATAGAAAATTGTGGTTTTAAACTTTTTCATATTAATTTGATAATGTGGTGTTTGTGTGATGCTTGTCTTTGGTGTTGGTGAGTGCTATTATTTTCAAAATACCATAGGACGATGTTTGCTTGTTACTGGAAAACTTTTTGGCATTTTCTGGATTTAAAATTTTCAATTTTCGTGAGCTTAATCTTTTTCCTTGATCTCTTCATCAATCTTTTCATGAGCTCAAACTCATTTAGTTGAGTTCCTTATCTCTCCAAGAGTCTCCAGGATTTTTTCCGTGATTTTTCTGAGCTCCGGACTATTTTTCACGGCCAAAAAGGTAATTCTAGATTTTCTGGAATTATTTTATTCGCGGAATTAAAATAATCCCGAAATTAAGAAAATCCGAAAAGTTTCCAAACCCTACGACTATATATATGCCGGCGTAGCCCTCGACGCCCTGGTTTCAGAAGTACAACCCTTATCGCGAGCCGTCGCTCGTAGCTCCCTCCACCTCTCGCCGAAGTTCGTCGTGTACGGCTTGCGTTCCGGCGAAATTTCGGCGATGGTTCGGCGAGCTTTTCCGGCCATGTTTCTCATCTTGGGCGAATTCCGCTTCCACTCCAATGTTTCCCGACGGACTCCATTGGCGACCACGAAGCTCCAAAATTATTTTATAGTGAGCTCCAAATATTTTATTTGGGTTCCTCATGTTCCATAATGTCTCTGGAAAATTCCCTCGAATTTTCGGAGCTTTCGGAGTATTTTTCGCGGCTTAAATAATAATTCTGGACTTTTCTAGAATTATTTTATCCATGAAATTAATTAATTCCGAAAATAATAAATATCTCATTTTCCACCGAAGCCTGTGTGCAATAATCCTAAAGGCCCATACATTTATTTACTAACGGGCTTTAATAATTAATTAGGCCTATTAGTAAAGAGGGAGGGTGCAACGTCAATTAGCACCATATCGCTAGTTGACATGGAGGTGGAGAGTTTTCCTCTCTATATATACATACCTACCCCTTGGGGAAAACACATCCAGGCCCATAAATTGCTAGCCTATATATATCAATGTAAAGCCCGTTCGTTATGCCCTAGCTTCTGTCCGTGCCGCCGCCCTGGGAGCAAAGGAAGGCCAACGGAAGTCATCACGATCTCGACGACACCTTCGCAGCGTTGAAAGCCGTCAGTTGGGGAAAGCTTCATCGAGTTTCCATGGGCTCGTTCTCCTCGTCATCGTCCAGAGTTCGTCACCAGCATGAAGACGCACCGTCACTGTCTCGTCCAATACCGCCAGACGGCCACTCTGCCAAGAGACTGCCTCCGCAGCTAGCTCCCAACATGGCCATGCATGGACCAGTCGATCTCAATTTCACAAGGCAGATCCTCTCTAATGGATGCAGCGAAGCAACATCAAACAAGCATGAAACCACGATGAGACAATTTGCAGCTGAGGCACACGTTCAACACTTTCGATCCCGAACCTGAGCAAGCAGTCATCCCCATCGTCATCTGTCCATTAGCACGAAAAGATATTGTTTTCCTTCCCCATGATATTCGAGTCAAACGTCATGCATACATGGAGATTAGCTGAAGCTTTCGACAACGTGCCGCTGGCCACCGCGTCCAATCGTCGCGCCACCGTGTCGAGTTCTCGTGCCGCTGACTCTGTACATTAATACGAACAGACGAGCTAGCAGTTGATCAATCAGACAATTATAGTTTCTTCCATCTGTTCGGTTTGCTAATTGCAGGCCATCATCCATCACCATCACCATCAAGCGGAGCCCATCAGCCCAGCTGTCGGATCCATATGTATACTGGTATATATGTTACATATATATCTATACTAGTATTTTCTGCAGACTTGGTGTCCGCCCTTGCCTGCTAGCCCTGGCCGCCGCCGTTGCCGCACACGATCGCGATCTCGCCGAGCTCGGTCCTGCGAGGTCTGCTGCCTCGTCACCATCTGCAAACCGAGCGCTGAACCAAGCCCTGTGCCACGTCACACCATCTAGCTCCCGTGCGCTGCCGCCTCGCTCCCGAGAGCTCGCTATCGATTTTCCGCCACCGTGACGTCTTCCTTGTCTCCCATCGATCTCGCAGCTGCTTCCGCAAGCAGGTGCACAGGCAGGGACACTGCCAACCTGTCCACGGTCAGGAGGACAGAGGAGACCTTCTACGTGATCGAAGCACCATCTTCTTGTCCAAATCGAGCACGTCAGCTCTGTTCTTCACTGGCAGATGGACTCATGCACTCACAAGCAAACAGCTACGTCGTTCCCCTGCTTTTGCTGCTGAAGCCGAGCATGCTAGGATGCGCCTGCAGTTCATGTACGACCGAGAAAGCACGTGATCAAGTCAGCTGCACCTCGCAATATTAATGGTATGCCACATTATTTAATCGGCTAAATACTTGCTGATGTTATGTATGCATCATCTTGCGTAGTAATTCCAAAATACTATCAATTCGTGTCTTGGTCTGGAGCTCTTCAAATATCATCTCTGCTGTGTATAGTGTTTTATTAGAATATATATAACTAATTAAGTTGCAGTTTAATTTAATTTACAATTAAAATGTAATTAACTTATCTTGTTTTTCTTACTCAAAATACAAATTGACTTGACATGATATTTCTCTAGAATATTCTATACAAACTTTTATATGATTAAGGTGAATGAAGCTAGTTTAATTCTCTTTCTCTTAAGAATAATCTTTCGGTAATCATCTCTTTTGCATCGTAGCTCAAATTAGCGTGCTTTTCACGTCTGTGTGTCCGCAGCAACGCGTAGACTAGTTTTCAAATCTTTTTATTGTTTTGGTGTATTGTTCTAATTAGTTCTATTGCTTGCTTCGTGTATGATTGAATGGATGTTTGTGTGATGTTCTACGATTATGTCCAGTCGGTGAGCTTTACGCGGTGATCAAGAAGTGGTCAATCGAAGGTTTGTACTTGAAGAAGGATCTAACTTTAAGGCAAGTATAACATGGGACCATCCTTGTTGTCCTATTCACTGAAATTATCATACATATGCATGTGTCTTCCTTGACAACCATAGAGATTATAACTTAGTTATTGATATCTTGTTTCCTTGTCACCTATGGGTTATGCATTTGGGTAGCTATTGCTAGTGCTTAATTATGAACAATGATCTTGTAATTTGATTAATGGATTAAGCAATCAACCATTAAGATGATTTTATTACTGTTGAAAAGGGGGCTAGAGCAAGGGGTTATATTGTTGCTCTAGTTTCTCTCCGTAAGGACTTATCTGTACATGACCATCCGGGACATACAGTACAGTTGTGAGGGCTATATGGCTCTGGCTTTAGTTGTTCAAGAGACTTTTTCTAGCTTGTTAGTGGTTACCTTAAATGGCGTAAGAAAGGCTTGCCACTTTGGGTGTAGTGCGAGCCCCTGGCCTAGTGTGTATAGGCTGCGGTTGTTGTGCCACAGGGAAGGGGGGTTCTACATCTGCCTGCCGAGTGAATCTAATGGCCCTAACTTGTTAGACGAACTTTTGAGTGGCTTTATATGGTCTCTAATGTTTTGGGCCTTGCAAACCCATGCATTTGGAAATCATGACTCACAATGAAAGTGTACACCTCTGCGCAGAGTTAAAAACTGGTATACTAGCCGTGCTCACGGATATGAGCGGCCTTGGAACATCTACAGAATAGTTGATCACCATTATTATATCATGCTTAATTATTGTTGATTATTATTATGCTCATGTTAATGCTATTCATTATCCTTATTACAATTGATCATTGATTCATTAATGGGAATTGGAATACCTTGATGCTACTCAATTGCTATTTATATGATGATTAAAAGCTAAACGCAATCAAACAGTGTCTAGCCTTTTTGAGCCTCATGAACCCTGTGTTATACTTGTTGAGTTCGACATGGACTCACTCTTGCTATTTCCTCAACACTCCAGTGTGTAGTATGATGCTACTCGGAAAAAGGACAAAGGTGTAGTGGAGTTTCCAGAAGACTAGTAGAAGTGCTAGGCATATGTTACCCCCAGTCAGCCGTCCCTGAGAAGAATGGAGCCCGAAGTTTAGTCACCGTTCCGCGATAGTCTGATGTAAGTGTTAATATAGCTATGTATACGTTATATAATAACATTGTTTCTGATACTTTTTCATTCTGGCATATGTGTGGACTTCCTGGGCACACATATGATTAGCCTGGTTTTGTTCTTTAGAAAACCGGGTGTGACACAAACTTTATGTGGCATGTGACTGTGGCTGCTAAATCTGTACGATCTTGGTTGAATGTTGGTTGGTTTGAAATCCTTCATGATTTCATGGAATCTCAGGTTGTATGGGCTTAAGTTTGGTAAATTATCTGCCTCGGTGGAAGATTTTCTTACTTAATCTCGTATAATCATGTTGATCTGTTACAGTACCACTCCATGCCCATGTACAATCTGCAATAGCAACCAATGCACCACAAAGACAACAACCTTAAAGATGTTAAGGTTGTTCAACATCAAATAGTTCTACTCTTAGACCAAGTCATTAGATGTGGCCAACAAAGCAAGAAGCCCATCTTGCTCCCTAGAAGGCTAGAACCATCTATTGGCATACACCGAAGGAAGTGCTTCACACATCCAGAGTACTTTTCTCTGCCATCAATCTTTGAGAATACACCAATGTCTCTCTAGCTCTTTGACATGTTATGACCTTTCGCCTCAAGTGGTAATGTTTTGTCCCTCACAAAACAACAAAGGAGTTGAGGATACAGCAGTGTCTCTCTAGCTTTTTGACATGTTATGACCTTGCACCTCAGGTGGTAATGTTTTGTCCCTCGCAAAACAATCAAGAAGGCACGTGATCCTTATGTCCTCAAGTGTCACAGTAATACCTTTGTACCATGGTAAGATGAAAGTGTTTGTCATTGAGACTAACACTTATTGATCTCAAGGAGCAATGTCTCAACTAGCTTAAATGTGCAAGTTGATGATGTACCTAAGCCATAAAAGTTCTCAATCTCTTGCAACACAACATCAAGCGTTGGATGGAATTTCACTAGCCACACCAAGGGAGTAAGACAACTTATTCACAAAAGAGGTGTGTGCTGGTGTGTGCGTGTGGAGAGAGAGAGGGAGCTATGGAGGGAAATTGATTCCAATAAAAGGCACGTATGATAAATTAGGTAGATTAGCACTTCCAGCACAACAGATGAGAAAGTGTCCTAGTTAAGCAGAAATCATGAACTCATCAGTTCCTAATATGGTGGTGGGGAATGGTTTCCTCAACCAAGATCTCATAGACATCTCCCATTGCTCATTGCTGAAATGTGGTTCAACCATTTTTGAGGCTAGAGAAATCTGTGATGGCATGTTTAATGATACTAGGATAACCACAAGCATTGACCTGATGCTGCCATATACCTTGACATGAACCCTAGTTGTCACCTCCTATCCCTTGTGCACACCTCTAACTCACTCTCTTCTAGAGCCAGTGTGGCAACTCCAACCGGTGGCGGCACCACCATCATCAGCTAATGTTAGTTGGTCCGCCCTCGTTCCCACTTCTCTCTCTTTCTCTCCTAATCTTAGATCTAAGCATGTTTGTAATTGGAGCTCTCTAGGCATGATTTGGAGAAAAAGAGTTGGATTTAGGGCTTGTTTGGTTCTTTTGTCAATGGTCACACCTTAGCTCATTAGGCAAAGTACACAGGATTTTCCTGTAGGAATTGATATGAGAGAGAGAACATTTTCCTACTTGTATGCTTGTTATCCCTTACCTTCAATGATTTATCAAGTTTCTATTAAAACTTCTATTTACTGCATAAAATGTTGCATCAGCTCAAAGTAGAAGAAGCGCCGAAGATTTGTTACAGCAACTGAGGTGGTAGTTCCGTTAAAAGATACTAAGATGATGGTTCCATCAAAAGTAACTGAGGCAAGCGTTCTATCAGAAACAACCAAGACCATCGTTCTTTCAAAAGCCACTAAGACAATCAGACATATTACTTGCATGTCCCTTGTTACTCATATTGCTTCAAAAACTAGTGCGTTGGATAATCAAAATGTTGTTTACATTTCTACTCCACATGTAGAAATTTAAAGAAATGTTGTTTACATTTCTACTCCACGCATAGAAATGTGAATATAGCACCAAGCGAAGCGTGATACCAATCATCCCGGATTACATTTTACTCCTTAAATCATACATCATTCTTCCAAAAGCACACATAGATTTGTTGATGATGAGCCTCAATCCAATGGTGGAGGAGGTCATTTCGGTGATAGCAAGCCTGAATCTAAAGAAACTTGATTTGTGCTAGGGAACTCAATCTGATTAGGGTGAATGATGTTGTGGTGGTGCTTGTTTGATTTTTGTTTGAGTTGGTGCCTATTTGGGATGCTTGTGTATGCCGAATTAACCCACTTACACGGACAAGAATTTCCTCTCCTAGGTGTGCAAGCTAGCCAAGCGAACTATATAACCGAGCAGCTACCAAATTGTGGGTGTGACACTAGTCCACTCCCCGAATATAGGTCACAGAAGTAGGGTCCGGTTGCATAGGAAGAGAAAGCTTTGTTCTTGAACTTCCCGAAGTAATGCCCCTTATGTGTACATTCAATGATGATCTTAGCAGTGACTACTAAGTGTAATTGCACTAATCAACGTATGCTTTGACTTGTAATTAAGAATGACTTAGGAATTATTCCTCTAATATTCTAACCTGACCGTGCTAATGCTATAGATAGGAGTGCTCTAAGTGATTTACTTATTATAACGCTTGATCAATGCTTATCATATATATATCTTATCTCGTGACTTACCCCTGTTATGAGTAGAATGATTGGTTATGGTTTATTTGTCCATCAATGTTACAAGTTTTCAATACATGTCCAACGCTACACCTTCCCTGTGGTAAAATATAAATACAATACCTGGAATACTCTCGGGTGAAGTGCTACAATGGTATAATTATCTATCCGCTTGCATAATCTTTCTAGTCACATAAAAATGATAAACATCTGCTTAGTATTATTCTAGTAGTGATACTAGGTAGTACCAACAAACATTTGTAGCACCATCACTGGGGATGACAACCTAGTTCAAGTAATGTTAGAGGTGTAGGTAATTAATGGGTGGCTACTAAAACAAGTGAGGAATTAATAAATACCAACAAGCATTTCTAGCGCCGTTGCCGAGGAAGGTAGCTAGCACAGGAAGTATTGATAAACTTATATTATTTGATGTGATTGAAATAACCATTGACTCTTCATGAATTCTCTGCTCCAACTACAGCCAACATCCATACTGGACCTGAAGTCAATGCTGGAGAGAATGGATTCAAGCTCAAGCCCGCGCTCATCAATATGGTGCAAGCCAGCCAATTTTCTGGGATGGCACATGAAGATGCAAGTACACATCTCTAGCACTTTTTGGAGATCTGCAGCACCTTCACTATCAAGCGAGTAACCAAAGATGCTATTTTACTCTGCCTTTTCCCATTTTCACTTTTGGGGATGGCTAAGCAGTGGTTCTACGCCAACATAGACAAGAATACTACATGGGATATTTGCTCCACCACCTTTCTAGCCAAGTTCTTTCCCACAGGCAAGACCAATCCTCTGCGTGGGAGAATCTCAAGTTTTCAGCAACATCATGATGAATCTATCCCTAAGGCATGGGAACGTTCTCATCATGGGATAGAGAATTGGCTACTCATGCAGACCTTTTACCACAAGTTGACCGCTAGCACCCATGAGACAATGGATGCTATTGTTGGAGATGCTTTCCTGTCACTTACCATTAGAGATGCAACAGCTCTTGTTGAGAAGATGGCCTCCAGCCAAAGCTAGAATGAAGAATGTACTTAGACTCGCAAGAGAGGTGGAGGTATGCATCAACTCAAGGAGGTAGACATGCTATCTGCCAAGATGGACCTGCTGATAAAGAAGCTCAAGGACCGAGTTAGTGAGAAGAAAGAAATCATGCACATCAATGATTCCCGCATGACTTGTCAAGTGTGTGGAGACACTAGACATTTAGGGAACAATTGTCATGAAACCTAAGAGGATGTGAACTACATTAACAACAACAACTATCATCCTCAATAGAATCAAAGATGGAATCAGCAATAGAGACCAAACTACCAAGGTAACTTTCAAGGTAATAATTATAATAATTTCAATCAACCACCCTTGAGAGAGTTAATTGCTAGTCAATCTAGACTTGTGGATCAGATGTATAAAAAGGTAGCTTCCAATGATAAAATCTTAGAGAACATAAGCACTAGAATGGATAGCTTTGCTTCTGCTATTAAAAACCAGCATTAGCTTTATTAAAATGATAGAATCACAAATAGCTCAGCTGGCAGCTGCTGTTCCTCCATCCGACAAAGGTAAGATTCTAGGGCAGCCGAAAGATTTAGAAACTGCAAATCTAATCGATATTCACTATGCAGCTTCTACTACACTCAACCGTCAGAGGAAAGGTGGATTGACTACACCCTTCCCAACAAGAAAGGTGATCTAGGGAGACCCATCATTCGCATCTCTATTGGACATCACATCTTTCAGGAAGCTATCTGTGACTTCGGAGCAAGTGTCAACATCATGCCCAAGGTAATTTATGATAAGATTCTAGGAGATCCGTTGTTGTACATGAATATGCGGTTACAACTTGCAGATCAGTTGCTCTGCTACCCCAAGGGAATTCTTGAAAATGCCATCATTCAAGTGGGACAATCATATGTTCCTGTAGACTTTGTGGTTCTAGAAATAGGAGGAGATGAGAGGGCACCAATTATTTTCGGCCGATCATTCCTGAGCACCGTGAAGGCCATCATCTATGCGGATACCGCTAAGATCTGTTTCACCATCAAGGATAAGAAGGAGAAGTTCTCATTCAAAGATCATATACTATATTCTCCTGCTCATCCATAGAAGGCATACCTGCCCGAAGAGACAACAGAAGTGGCCAAGAATAAGAAGAATGGAAGGAGGAAGAACAAGACCAGCCAGTCACCTGAGAAGACTATCAACATGATCAACACAATCCAATCAGAGTATGACCACCTCCTCGCTCCACCATTCCTTGCTAAGAAGGATGATCCTGGAGTACTAACGATCGAGTGTACCATTGGTCAAGAGATCTTCCATAAGACCTTCTGCGACATTAGATTAGGTGTCAACATAATTTCCAAGGTAACGTATGAGTATTTATTTGGTAACGAACCTTTGTACCCGACATATATGCAGCTACAGATGGTGGACTAATCAATCTGATTCCTGGAGGGTATAGCAAAGGACATAATGGTCAAGATTCAAGATCACTACGCCCCCACTGACTTCATGATCTTGGACATGGAAGAAGAAGATGATTCACCCATCATCCTAGGACATAATGCAGTCATCTATGTTGGATCTGGGCGAATCCACTTCCAGTTCCATGGAGAAAAGTTACGTTGTTACTTTAATAGTTAAACTACTTATGAGTAGCCGAAGAAGACCTGCTCCAGGAGGAGACGTCGATCATCCTCCCGACAAGAGAATCAACTCCCTAAGAATGGATGGGGGGACTATGAAGTATAAGTGGTGAAGGACTAGTTCCAACCCCGATGGAATGAATGGGACGATGAAGAGCCTAAAGCGCCCACCAAAGAAGAAGCTACTCCGCCAAAGTCAAGCCCATAGACTAAACAAGTATGGAAAGAGAAGGTAATCTCATCACTGTCACAAAAAGAGCAGTCATCTGAGTATCCATCACTGAGATCAGATGATGCACATGATAAGTAAGTACTTTCTCCTTCCTAGTCCTGTCCGGAGGACTTTAAAAATCTGAACCCTTGCCGTGAGGTAACATCAGTAATTATCCATATTTACTTTCTAGCATTGCATTAATTATTTTCCTTTTATCATATTTACTTTTCTACATTTGCACTGCATTAGAGAAAATAGAAACACAAAAAGATTGCCCTACTACATGTCACCATTGTTGCATATTAGAAAAGAAAAATAAAAAGTTTTCATTACTGCATCTCAACATTGCATCATATAAATCCTAAGCCCCATGTGAGTAATCGGCGGTGTGTAAAAGCCCATGGGAATATTCACTGTAGTGGCATAAAAATAAGAAAATATATATACCATGCATACATATTTTCTTTCTACACTATAAAAATAGAAAATCCAAAAAGATACTAGATAGACATTCTGCTAAAAATTTGCCACTAGAAAATCTGTCTAAACTCACAAGAAGCAAATTCTCGAATGGCTGACTATTAACCCCTTATCCTAATCTAAGCCTCGAGTTTTTGGTGTTCTTGCTGAGTGTTTTTGTAGGATGTTACATATGGTCAAGAGCAAGTTCACCCAGTTGACCTTATCTCATTCCGCCCAAAGTACAACTTCCTGGACCAACTTTTGGTTGGATAAGATGGGCGTCTTCTTGGAAACCATGCTTTAAGAAGGATCACTCAACATTCAACAACCGACCACGACAACATTCAGCTCGGGGGAGGAGCATCCCTCAATTATCTAGCTAAGTATTCCTTTCTTATTTAGTTTTTACTATTTTTGAAGTTTTTCTAAAGAAATAAAAAATGCATAACAAACTAAAACAAATTAAAATTTTATCTTAGCTAGTAATAATATATGTTAGGTGTGATCTTAAATCTGGAAAACAAAATAAAAATGTGTGTTTAGTTTTCTTTAAGTTTAAGTTTTAAGAGCTGAATAAATAAAAGGAGTCTAAGGATAATCTCTTGCAATAGAAATGATGAATAGTTGCTCTGTCGTAATTCCTTTCAAGTACCTAGTTTTTAGCCTTGAATTCTACCAAGTTTTTTATGCGACTGCTTTGATATAAGAATTTACTCTAAACTTGAAACTCATGGGTAGCATATGCTTGATTTAAGTCTAGGTAATTGATGGATATGATATGAAAAGGTCTGAGCTACTGTTTATCTTGTTCCAAGTGATACTAAAGTTCTAGAGATTTATCTTTTGAAAAACATAAAAATATTTCATGATGAGCTCTTGTATGATAAAGCTTGAATTCCTAACAGAGCCATATATAATATTTAGACTAAAAAACTTCCACTCATATATGTTGCTTATTTTACATTGAGTTTAGTCAAGCTTTGTTACTGGAGAAGAAGTAGGTAAAATTACCCGCAAATCATGTGATCCCTTTGGCGGGAGAACTCAAAGGGAAGAAGTACTACAAGTTCCACAATGCTACCAATCATAATAATAATGAGTGTAGAATCTTCCGCATGTATATTCAGAAGGCCATTAAACAAGGTAAAATCAAGTTTGAGCCAGTCAAGAAACCCGCAATGGACATAGATGGGCATCCCTTTCTAGGTGTGAATGTTGACAGTAGTTATTGTTCATCATAAACCATTAACATAACTTAAATAAATGCTTAAAATGGATCACCAATAGAAACTTAGGGGTTTAAACTGACAATTTCTACGAGGTTTGGTGAATCTGTATTTTCAGCCGGGTTATTCCGAAAAACCAGAAAGGGGGATGAAAATGTCAAATAGAACTAAACTTAACTGTGACGAAAACTACTCTAGAAGGTTGCAGAGGACACAAGAGGACACCACGCCAAGGCAGAACCCGAGAGGCTGCCAGGTGGGGCTGACCGGCCCCACCATGGTGCAGCCCGGCCCCCAGTGGGCCCCTCTCATCAGCATCTTCTGGAATGTTCCTCCACCGCCTCCTAGGATTGCATCTAAGCTGTTCTTCAAGTCAGTTTGATCCAAGGGCTCACATTGCACCCCCCTAGGCTATATAAACAGACCCCAGCCCCCCTGAGGCACCAAATCATTTGAGATCAAGTCATCCAGAGCTAGAAACCCTAATCTCTTCAGAGCTCCTCTAGTTTCTAGGGAATTAGCTAGTTAGGCTAGGTCTAGAGCGAGGCAAGCAGTTTTTCGCTTGGATTCCCGACATCGTCTAGAGCTTGGTTTGGTATAATTCTTGTACCCCCTCTTGTTGTTTCTCCATTATTTTTAAATGCTTTGGTACAATTGTCAAGGCATTATAGTATTCATCTTATCTATGTTCTTGGTTTCAATGTTCATCATCTACTTTGATTATATGCTTAGTATAGTTAGTTTATCATTGTGTTTATGCATAAGTTCGTATAGCATCAAAGTTCAAAAATAGCAGGATTTAGCTGCCGCTATAGCGCTATTTAGCGGTTTAGAAGGTCCGACGCTAAACTATGACGGTTTTAACGCTAGATTGCTATTTTCCGCTATTAGCGGCTAATAGCGCGCTATCTCCGCTAAATTGCAGCTTATTTAGCACCGCTATTCTGCGTGGGCTGTCATTTTTGTCGGCCCAAATCACGCGCTGGCCCAAATCACTGGGATATCTACCGATGGGAAGCAATCACACGCACAACCCTAGCCATTCGACACCGTTCCTCCTAAGCTCGCGTGACTCGTGAGTGCTAGCGGCGCCGCCGCCGGATGTTGTTGCTGCTGTGACCGGCGAGCGGTGAGGGTGCAATACCGGCCAGGGGAGTCGGAAGTGCGGTGGCAGCGAGCTACGGCACCGGCTGGTGCTGTTGCAGTGACTACAAAGGGCAGCGGCAAGTGGCAAACTCGTAGGAGAGCAAGCGGCAGCACCTGCTGCTGTTGCTATGACGACCATGTCCCAGGCCCAGCCAGAAGGCAAGATTCTTCAAACTCTTTTCATTTTTCGTCTATTCTTTACGTATTGGGCTGCTGGATGTGAATGGTAGTGAGTAGTGAGTGACGTAGTGCTGCATCTCATTCTCATGGTGAATCGAATAACTGATTAGCTTAGGATTTTTGCACTACTGCATTTAGCTTGCCAGTGTCGTTGATTTGTTTACTCTTTACTGTAAATATATTGGCATTTATCCCATGAAGAAAGTGTAGTACAAGATCTGTTCTAGGTTGCTGCAGTAAGCTTGACATTTTTTTATCTCATATTAATTTTGTTGCTTAGGTCCCCCATCAAGTGTTGCATCTGAATCAGTAGAACAATCAGCTTCAACCAGAGTTGCTATCAACTCAGATGACCCTACATGGAGTCATTGTTATTGCCCAGACCCAAAGAAGAAGCATTCAATAGTGTGCAACTACTGTAAGAAGACGATAAATGCTAGAATTACAAGAGTGAAGTACCATCTTGCTCATCCGGGTGGCTACAATGTTGCTAAGTGTGACTAGGTTCCGACCGATGTGAAGAAAGAGATGCTAGCTTTGATTACCAAGAAAACTAGTGTGAAGGAACAAAAGCAAAAGGAAAAGCAAAGGGCCAGAGATGAAATTGATCTGGATTGCTCAGATGGTGAAATGTGCAGTGAAGACTCTGACCATGGGAACGAGGTTATTGTGCTAAGGTCAACAAAAGGACCTAGTTGCAGTGCTGTTGCTTCATCAGGTAGTGGCTCTATCGAGAAGTTCTAGAAGTCGGCTTCTATAGAAGAGGCTGTTTAGAAGAACCAGAAAGGAGCTAACGCCAGCCAAAAGGTTCAAACAAAGTTAACAACTTAGAAAATGTCAGTTCTTTTATGAAGCTAGCATTGCACAATACAATCCTTCTTCATAGCTTTGCCAATATGATTGAGGCCATTGGAGCCTTTGGTAGAGGTTTGAGAGGGCCTAGTCCCTATGAGATGAGTGGACCATTTTTGCAGAAAAGGAAACATAAGGTGTTGGATGGATTCAAGAGCCATGAGGAATCATGGAAAACCTTAGGTTGTACACTTATGACAGATGCATGGACATATAAGAAGGGCAGGGGAGTAATGAATTTAGTTGTGCATAGTGCTCATGGGGTTCTTTTTTTGGATTCTGTGGACTGCTCTGCTGTCAAGAAAAATGGTAAATACATCTTTGACCTTGTGGATAGATGCATGGAAGATATAGGAGAGGAAAATGTTGTCCAAGTGGTCACTGACAATGCTAGTGTTAATGTAGCAGCAGCAAGTCTTCTAGCAGCAAAGAGACCCAAAATATTTTGGAATGGATGTGCAGCTCATTGCCTAGATCTCATGTTGGAGGACATTGGGAGGCTTCAACCAGTCCAGGAAACAATTGCAAGTGCAAGACAATTGACTGCATTTCTCTATGCTCATACAAGGGTGCTGGATTTGATGAGAAAATATATTGGTAAGGACTTGGTTTGCTCTAGAGTTACTCGACTTGCCACTGCTTATTTGAATCTGAAGAGTTTGCAAGACAACAAGAAGGAGCTCAAAAGGCTCTTCAGAGATAATTATCTCAATGATATGGGTTACTTGAAGAGTGCCAAGGGGAAGAAGGCGGAAAAAGTGGTCAAATCTGAAATCTTTTGGAAAAATGTTGACAGTGTTGTGAATTTTTTTGAGCCATTGGCTAATGTGCTGAGAAGAATGGATAGCGATGTGCCCGCAATGGGATTTTTGAATAGATATATGCTTGAGGCAAAGAAGGAAATTGCATTGATGTTTGGCAATGATCAGACAAGATACAAACCTGTTTGGGAAATAATTGACAAAAGGTGGGACAGCAAGCTGAAGAGTCCACTACACTTGGCTGGGTACTATTTGAACCCTTATTATTACTACCCAAACAAGGCAGACATTGAGAATGATAGTTCTTTTAGAGCTGCTGTAATTGAATGTGTTACGACGCTGATTGATGATGAAGGAATTTGTAACACCCAAAAATTTCAAATTTTAGAATTAGTGGGTTCCAAATAATTTAAATAACATTTAATGGGAAATTAAAATTTAAGAAATATTTGGTGTTGCATTCATGTTGTTGCATTTATTTTATTTTGTGGAGTGGATTTATTTTATTTTGATTTGGTTTGGAAAATTTTATTTGGAATAGTTTGTTAAATAAGCAAATAAAGAAAAGGGAAGAAAAAAACAGTTTACCTTTCTTACCTGGCGGCCCGATGGTCGTTGGGGCCAGGGGCCTGTTCTCCTCCTTGCTTGTCGTTGGGTGGGCCGGCCAGCACCGCAGTAGCCCAGCTTCGCGCATCGGCCCAGCAGTGATGAGCGGCCCAGCTTCGGTGAGGAGCCGCGCGCCTCCCTGTTCCGCTGACCGGTGGGTCGGCTTGTCAGCCGCTTCTTCCACCTCCAGCCGTAGCCGGGTAGGACTCGATCTTCGTTGTTCAACCGACTCAATCTTCAATCTCCGATTTCCTAACCAAAATAGGAGAGGTGACCTTATAAAAGAGTAGCCAGGTATCTACCCTTTCCATTTTTCATCTTAAACGCGAGGCTAGCCACGGGAAATCAAGCTCTAGGGTTAGGACATAGCCGACGGTTTCGGTTGGCGCGGGTGAGGCCTTAGGGTGGTTTGGTGGTCAATTTCTTCGCTTGGGTAAGTTTGTTGTCTTCTCTTACTCCCAATGCTTTCCATTGAAGCTTTTGTGCTTTATACCGTGGGTTTGGAGCTCACAGTGGCCGGTAATGGCGCCGCCGTCCTCTTGTTGCCGCACATCGGATACGGTTTGTCGTAGCTAGTTTTTATTGCTTGGGTGAGTTCGCGTGGAGCATCTCGTTCGGTTGGTTCGAGTTTGGGCTTGAATGGTGGTCTAGGTGGGGAGATCCATCATCTTCGGCCATGGAGGAGCCGCCGGCCATGGGGAAGCCGCCGGCCGGACATGAAGAGGGTGACCGGATGACCACTGTAGACTTGATGATGAACACGAACCGTTGAATTTGAGATCAAGGGCTGAGATTAGAAGATACCCCTTCGCGGGGTAAACTTCTTAAAGAGCCCCTAGATTTGTTAATAATTAACCCGCCGTCCATAGCGTATAGTTGGAAATACGTTTTCGTGTTTTGAAAGCGTATTTTCCCCCGATTAAATCAAAAATACGTTTTTAGATAATTACAGTTTTGCCACTAGAATTGTTTTGGTCATAAAATCTTCATTTTAACTCCGATTTGATCCGTTCAAGTTGCGTTAGGTTCGTATTTGCGAGCTCTACATGTTAGTGTAGTTTTACAGTTAGTTTTGATAATTTATTTTTCGAGTTTATAATTAAGTATTTATTTATCTATAGGAAATCTTAGAAAATTCATAACTTTCACGTTTTAACTCCGAATTTGGTGATCTTTGCGTCTGTGTGATCGTAGAAACGTGTAGAAGAATTTTATAAACTTTTATTACTGTTTTGCTACTGTTGGTGTACTGTTCTAATTGTATCTCTTTGTTTGCTTCGTGTTTGTTTGATTGGATGCATGTGTGTTGTTGATTGATGATCGAGTATAGAAGGTGAGCAGTATCTGGACGATTCGGAGTATTACTTTGAGCCAAGTCAGCAGTATCACTTGGAAAGCTTTGATCAAGGAAAGTATAACACAGGACTATCCTTGTTACCTATACATTGAATTGTCATACGTATGCATGTGCTTACCTTGACAACCTTAGAGATTATAACTTAGTGATTGTTATCTTGATTCCTTGTCAACCTTGGGAATGCATATGGGTAGCTACTGCTAGTGCTTAAACTAAGAACAATGATCTTGTAATTGGATTAATGGATTAAGCATTCAACCATTAAGATGATTTTATTACTGTTAAAAGGGGGCTAGAGCATGTGTATTATTTTGATGCTCTGGTTTCTCTCCATAAGGACTTATCTATAAGTGATAACCGGGATATACAATACAGCTGTGAGGGCTATATGGCTCTGGCTTTAGTTGTTCAAGAGACCTTTTCTAGCTTGTTAGTGGTTACCTTAAATGGCGTAAGAAAGGCTTGCCACGTTGGGTGTAGTGCGAGCCCCTGGCCTAGTGTGTATAGGCTGCGGTTGTTGTGCCACAGGGAAGGGGGGTTCTACATCTGCCTGCCGAGTGAATCTAATGGCCCTAACTTGTTAGACGAACTTTTGAGTGGCTTTATATGGTTCTCGGGTGTTTGGGCTTGATCTCCCCACTCATTTGGAAATCATGACTCACAGTGAAAGTGTACACCTCTGCGTAGAGTTAAAAACTGGTATACTAGCCGTGCTCACGGATACGAGTGGCCTTGGGGATTCTTATGGAATAGTTGATCATAACTGCTATATCATGCTTAATTATTGTTGATTATTATTTGCTCATGTTAATGCTATTCATTATCCTTATTACAATTGATCATTGGTTCTTTAATGGGAAGCGGTTTATCTTGATGCTACTCAATTGCTAATATATGATTAAAAGCTAAACGCAGTTAAACAATGTCTAGCCTTTTTGAGCCTCATGAACCCTGTGTTATATTTGTTGAGTTCGACATGGACTCACCCTTGCTATTTTCACCATAACAGATGAAGATATTGAGGAAGATTATCGTAATGAGTACTAGTCTTGGTGTCAACCAGTCAACCATGTCCCTGTGTGGAGTTTCTGCTGAAGAATTACTATTAGTTATTATTACTTATCGTTCAAGACTATGTCTTAAATACTTATTCGTTATGTAATAAGCACTGTGATGATACTTTGTAATTTGTCAACTTATGTGTGCGACTGTTTCCTGGGGCGCACATGAGTCTTTTATGCATCCTATTTTTGTCCTTAAAAATGGGTGTGACAGATTGGTATCAGAGCCGTGTTGACTGTAGGACGCGAGCCTAGTTAGAATGGTCGTTAATAGCATCCATACTTCACTTAATTCATGCTTCCTCTTTTCACCTTGTTAATTACTAAAGTTTTATGCTTCCTCTACTTTATTCTATTGCGAAAATACATTGATTCTATCTAATCTATGTATAAATCTTGTAGATGCCTCCTTATCCCCGTCTGTCAGCTGCACAGTACGTTGCCCGTTTCAAACCTCAGGAGCAGTATGAAGATGGTGATCAAGAGCTATCTGATGCTGAATCAAGAGTTGGTGATACACCAATGGAGAATGTAGTTATGGGGTGGACTACGAAGCTTCATATCATGGTTCCTAAAGCTGATGCTTTCTTCCATGACATGTTGACAAGAACCTTGGACAACTACTACTACGACTGGGAACCTATGTTGGAGTATCGCAGTGCAGAGTATAGTCATCCATGGATGGATTCCTATTGGGAAACGGAGTTATGGGTTAAGAAAAGGGATCCTACCACTAAGGAACCTAAGGTGGAGTCAAAGTTTATTACCAGAGTGAGCCGGGCAACCGTGGAGACAAGCATGGAGGATGTCGCTTTCAATGCATTTGTTTACTACCATGGTCTACGCTCGGACAAGACGTTAAAGGGTGCACTCCGGCATTTTCCTTGTTTCTTACATGACAAGGGTATTTGGACCGTGCCGCTTGCAGATGATTCCTCCTTGACTTTACAAGCTACGGTGGGATTAGCTCGTGAATTGGCTCTCCATGAGGTGGATTTGAAGGATGAGTTGCTGAAGGAAAAAGAACTTAAGGAGCAAGCTTATAAGGAGATTAACCAATTAAGGGCGGAGTTAGGTCATCCCAAGATTTATGAGAAGCTTAATTAGGAAATAGGAAAAATCCCTATGTAATAGGAACGATAGTAGTTGCGAGTTAATTTTAAGTTTGGATTGTTTTAAGAGTCAGTTTGTGGTGTGAACAATTGTGTGATTGATGGATTGTTATTATGATAATGTGTGATTTGGATCTTTGTAATGTGTGCTGGAGTTTTGTAGACATGCCTACAAGTTCCATGGTTAAGAATATTAAGTTTGATCAAAATATATTAGTTGAATATGAGGTTAACTTAGTTCTATCCTTTGCTGATTTTTGGATCAGTCTGGGATGTTTTAGAAATAACTTAAAATCCGTTCATGAGAAATTTAAGAAATTTTACTGGGAATAATTAGACTTCTATATCTTTCCAATCCCAGAAGAATCACTTTAATATCTATTATGAGCTAAGAGATATACCTGTTCCAAGTTGGAGTTACTGCACAGTCTGGAATTCTGAAACAGTTTCGGTTAAGTTCAGTTTTTGGCCAATTTATTGACAGAATCAGAAAAAGTGTTGTGAATAAAAGTTGTAGATAATTTTTTAAGCTTTCCAACCATGTAAAGATCATCTGAATTGGACGTCTGTAGCTCGAGATATGACAGTTTTACTGAGTTGCTGAAATTGGAGTTCGCCCAGAAAAATCAGATTTTGCTTATCTATTGAATACATCATCTCGGATTGTACTGAATTTCATCTTCTGTGTTTTTGGAAACAGATGTCAGGCAGAGGACGTGGCAGAGGTCATGGAGGTGTTAACCCACCCATTACTATGGAGGAACTCATGCAAACTCAGAACCAGATGATGCAGATGTTTATGCAGCACATGCAGAACAATCCCCCTGCAGGAGGACCACCGCCTGTGCAAGTGAGGGATAAGCGTGGGGAATTTTTGAAGGGACGCCCTCTAGTGTTTTCTCATGCTGCTGATCCTTTAGAGGCAGATGATTGGGTGAGGGCAGTGGAGAAACAGCTGAATATAGCTCAATGCAATGATATAGAGAAGGTGTTATATGCATCTGGTCAGTTACAGGGGACAGCTTAGACTTGGTGGGAGTCATATCAAGCTGCACGCCCTGACAATGCTCCTCCTATCACTTGGAATGAGTTTGTTAGAGATTTTCGAGCTCGTCATATTCCTGAAGGTATAATTGAGCTGAAGCAGGAAGAATTCAGAAACCTTAGGATGGGACAGATGAGCGTTAGTGAATATCATGACAGGTTCACCCAGTTGGCTCGCTATGCTCCTAATGAAGTGAGGGAAGATGCAGACAGGCAGCGTCTTTTCTTGAAGGGAATTTATTATGATCTTCGCTTGCAGTTGAAGGGGAACAACTATGCTAGTTTTCAAGAGCTGGTAAATAAAGCTATTGTGCTTGATAATGAGCGTAGAGAGATGGACAGGAAGAGGAAGATGAAGGTACAAAGCTCAGGAAGCAACAACCGTCAACGCACGAATCCTCAGCATGGTTTCCATCAGAAGTTTCAGGGACCGGTTAGTCAGTGGAATCGTAATCCGAATCAGAGGTGGTCCCAGAATTGGCAAAGTAATCAGTCACAACAGCGTTCATCATATCCACAGCGTCAACAGTATCAGCAGACTGGGCAACAGACTCCTCGTACTGGAAATTCCAATGTTACCCCCATGAAGAATAGTGCTCCCAGCACGCCTACTAGATGTTTTGTCTGTGGTAAAGAGGGGCATATGTCTTACCATTGTCCTGAGAAGCAGAACCAGCAGACTCCTCAGAGCCAGAAGAGCAACCAGAGGCAATCTGGTACTAGAAGGGTGAATCACGTGTCTTCTGATACAGCTCATGATGCACCAGAAGTTATGATTGGTACGTTCAATGTACATTCCACTCTCGCAACTGTTCTTTTTGACTCTGGAGCCTCTCATACATTCATATCCAACATTTTTGTTAAAATGCATAGTATACCCATGCTAGCTATGAAAGAACCTCTCTTAGTAAATTCACCTGGAGGTACCATGCAAACCAGTAATCGTTGTCTTCCAATTAGTATGGTATTAAGGGGGGTAGAGTTTAAGATAACTCCTATAGTGTTGAGGACATCTGGTATTGATGTGATATTGGGTATGGACTGGATGAAGCAAAATCAGGCAGAGATTCAGTGTCAGTAGAAAGTGGTAGTTGTGACTGCACCTAATGGAGATAAAATCAATGTGGATGTAGCAGTGCAGAAGCAACCAACCGCTGTGGTGAATCAGCTTGAAGATACTATTAAGGAGAATTCAGTGATTGAGGAATTTCCGGATGTCTTCCCTGATGAATTGTCAGGTATGCCACCTGACAGAGACATTGAATTTCTTATTGAATTACTTCCTGGAACTGCACCTATAGCCAAACGACCATATAGGATGGGAGTAGATGAATTAGAAGAACTTAAGAAACAAATTAAAGAATTACAAGATAAAGGTTTTATTCGACCTAGTTCATCACCTTGGGGAGCACCAGTTATTTTTGTTGATAAGAAAGATGGCGGTCAGAGGATGTGTGTTGATTACCGGTCACTAAATGAGGTAACTATCAAGAATAAGTACCCTTTGCCCAGGATTGATGACTTGTTTGATCAGTTGAGAGGTGCTTGTGTGTTCTCTAAGATTGATTTATGTTCTGGTTATCATCAGTTGAAGATTCATGTTTCTGATATTCCAAAGACAGCTTTTACTACAAGGTATGGATTGTATGAGTATACTGTTATGTCATTTGGGTTGACCAATGCACCTGCATACTTTATGTACATGATGAATAAGGTGTTCATGGAATATTTGGATAAGTTTGTGGTAGTGTTTATTGATGATATACTGGTATTTTCCAAGACAGAGGTAGAGCATGCTGAACATTTGAGGTTGGTATTGCAGAAGCTTAGAGAGCATAAACTGTATGCGAAGCGAAGTAAATGTGAGTTTTGGTTGAAGGAAGTTTCTTTCCTTGGTCATATTGTTTCTAATGGAGGGATATCAGTGGATCCAGGTAAAGTAAAGGATGTATTAAATTGGAAACCACCTATTGATGTTAGCGAGATTCGTAGTTTCTTGGGATTAGCTGGATATTACAGACGGTTCATTGAAGGGTTTTCTAAACTTGCTAAACCTATGACATCTCTATTAGAGAAGAATGCCAAGTTTGTGTGGTCAGATAAATGTCAAGCTAGTTTTGAGGAATTGAAGAAGAGGTTGACTACAGCGCCTGTTTTGGTTTTGCCATCTTTGATTAAGAAGTTTTCTATTTATTGTGATGCTTCTCGTCAAGGTTTGGGATGTGTTCTTATGCAAGAAGGCAGAGTTGTGGCTTATGCATCTAGGCAGTTGAGAAAGCATGAGTTGAATTATCCTACACATGATTTGGAGTTAGCAGCTGTAGTTCATGCTTTAAAGATTTGGAGACATTATTTGATTGGACATAAGAGTGATATATACACTGATCATAAGAGTTTGAAGTATATTTTCACTCAGTCAGATCTGAATTTGAGGCAACGCAGATGGTTAGAGTTGATTAAGGATTATGATATTGAGATACACTATCATCCTGGTAAGGCTAATGTAGTAGCTGATGCTATTAGTAGGAAAAGTTATGCCAATGAGATACGGACGTTGTCTATGACTACTGAGTTATGTGCTGAATTTGAATATTTGAATTTGGGCATTGTTACTAATACAATGGAATTAGTGATAGAGCCTATCTTAGAGCAAGAAATCTACAAGGGTCAGTTGAAGGATGCGAAACTAAAGAAGATAGCGGAAGATATAGTGATTGGTAAGTCACCAGGCTTTCGAATGGATGATAATGGAATTTTGTGGTTTGGAAAGAGGCTGTGTGTACCTGAGGATCAAACTGTTAGACAGGCAATTCTTCGTGAAGCTCATGAGTCAGCTTATTCTATTCATCCTGGTAGTACTAAGATGTATTTGGATCTGAAACAGAAATATTGGTAGGGTTGGATTAAAGCGAGATGTGGCTGAGTATGTGGCATTGTGTGACACTTGTCAGAGGGTGAAAGCAGAGCATCAGAGACCTGCTGGATTGTTGCAACCAATGAAGATTCCTGAATGGAAGTGGGAGGAAGTTGGTATGGATTTTATAGTAGGGTTACCGCGTACTCAGAGAGGTTATGATTCTATTTGGGTGATAGTGGATCGGTTAACCAAAGTTGCTCATTTTATACCAGTTAAGACTACTTACCATGGACCAAAATTGGCAGAGTTGTATATGGAGAGGATAGTATGTTTGCATGGAGTTCCAAAGAAGATTGTATCTGATCGAGGATCGCAGTTTACGTCGCATTTTTGGAAAGCTGTGCATGAATCATTGGGAACAAAATTGAATTTTAGTACAACATATCATCCACAGACAGATGGACAGACTGAAAGGACCAACCAGGTATTAGAGGATATGTTGAGAGCTTGTGCATTGCAATATGGAACTAGTTGGGATAAGAGTTTGCCTTATGCAGAATTCTCTTACAATAACAGTTATCAACAGAGTCTTAAGATGGCACCGTTTGAAGCTTTGTATGGACGTAAGTGTAGAACTCCATTGTTTTGGGATCAGACAGGTGAATCTCAAGTGTTTGGTACAGATGTTCTTAGAAACGCAGAAGATCAAGTGCGAGTGATTCGTGAGAATTTGAGAGTAGCACAGTCTCGTCAGAAGAGTTATGTTGACAATAGAAGAAGAGATTTAGTTTTTGAGGTAGGTGATTATGTCTATTTGAAGGTGTCACCTATGAAAAGTGTGAAGAGGTTTAACATGAAAGGTAAACTAGCACCAAGGTATGTTGGACCATTTAAAGTTATTACTAGACGTGGGGAAGTTGCTTATCAATTAGAGTTGCCTGAGAATTTATCTGGAGTACATGATGTGTTTCATGTTTCACAACTTAAGAAGTGTTTGCGTGTGTCTGAGGAGCAGATACCTTTAGAAGAATTGACTGTTAAGGAGGATCATACATATGAAGAGTTTTCGATTAAGATTTTAGAGACTGCTGAGAGAGTTACTCGAAGTCGGGTTATTAAAATGTGCAAGGTGCAGTGGAATCGATATTCAGAGGCAGAGGCAACTTGGGAAAGAGAGGATGAATTAAGGAAATCATATCCGCAATTGTTTGAGTAAGCAGTTCAATCTCGAGGACAAGATTCTTTTAAGGGGGGTAGAATTTGTAACACCCAAAAATTTCAAATTTTAGAATTAGTGGGTTCCAAATAATTTAAATAACATTTAATGGGAAATTAAAATTTAAGAAATATTTGGTGTTGCATTCATTTTGTTGCATTTATTTTATTTTGTGGAGTGGATTTATTTTATTTTGATTTGGTTTGGAAAATTTTATTTGGAATAGTTTGTTAAATAAGCAAATAAAGAAAAGGGAAGAAAAAAAACAGTTTACCTTTCTTACCTGGCGGCCCGATGGTCGTTGGGGCCAGGGGCCTGTTCTCCTCCTTGCTTGTCGTTGGGTGGGCCGGCCAGCACCGCAGTAGCCCAGCTTTGCGCATCGGCCCAGCAGTGACGAGCGGCCCAGCTTCGGTGAGGAGCCGCGCGCCTCCCTGTTCCGCTGACCGGTGGGGTCGGCTTGTCAGCCGCTTCTTCCACCTCCAGCCGTAGCCGGGTAGGACTCGATCTTCGTTGTTCAACCGACTCAATCTTCAATCTCCGATTTCCTAACCAAAATAGGAGAGGTGACCTTATAAAAGAGTAGCCAGGTATCTACCCTTTCCGTTTTTCATCTTAAACGCTAGGCTAGCCACGGGAAATCAAGCTCTAGGGTTAGGACATAGCCGACGGTTTCGGTTGGCGCAGGTGAGGCCTTAGGGTGGTTTGGTGGTCAATTTCTTCGCTTGGGTAAGTTTGTTGTCTTCTCCTCTTACTCCCAATGCTTTCCATTGAAGCTTTTGTGCTTTATACCGTGGGTTTGGAGCTCACAGTGGTCGGTAATGGCGCCGCCGTCCTCTTGTTGCCGCACATCGGATACGGTTTGTCGTAGCTAGTTTTTATTGCTTGGGTGAGTTCGCGTGGAGCATCTCATTCGGTTGGTTCGAGTTTGGGCTTGAATGGTGGTCTAGGTGGGGAGATCCATCATCTCCGCCCATGGAGGAGCCGCCGGCCATGGGGAAGCCGCCGGCCGGACATGAAGAGGGTGACCGGATGACCACTGTAGACTTGATGATGAACACGAACCGTTGAATTTGAGATCAAGGGCTGAGATTAGAAGATACCCCTTCGCGGGGTAAACTTCTTAAAGAGCCCCTAGATTTGTTAATAATTAACCCGCCGTCCATAGCGTATAGTTGGAAATACGTTTTCGTGTTTTGAAAGCGTATTTTCTCCCGATTAAATCAAAAATACGTTTTCAGATAATTACAGTTTTGCCACTAGAATTGTTTTGGTCATAAAATCTTCATTTTAACTCTGATTTGATCCGTTCAAGTTGTGTTAGGTTCGTATTTGCGAGCTCTACATGTTAGTGTAGTTGTACAGTTAGTTTTGATAATTTATTTTTCGAGTTTATAATTAAGTATTTATTTATCTATAGGAAATCTTAGAAAATTCATAACTTTCACGTTTTAACTCCGAATTTGGTGATCTTTACGTCTGTGTGATCGTAGAAACGTGTAGAAGAATTTTATAAACTTTTATTACTGTTTTGCTACTGTTGGTGTACTGTTCTAATTGTATCTCTTTGTTTGCTTCGTGTTTGTTTGATTGGATGCATGTGTGTTGTTGATTGATGATCGAGTATAGAAGGTGAGCAGTATCTGGACGATTCGGAGTATTACTTTGAGCCAAGTCAGCAGTATCACTTGGAAAGCTTTGATCAAGGCAAGTATAACACAGGACTATCCTTGTTACCTATACATTGAATTGTCATACGTATGCATGTGCTTACCTTGACAACCTTAGAGATTATAACTTAGTGATTGTTATCTTGATTCCTTGTCAACCTTGGGAATGCATATGGGTAGCTACTGCTAGTGCTTAAACTAAGAACAATGATCTTGTAATTGGATTAATGGATTAAGCATTCAACCATTAAGATGATTTTATTACTGTTAAAAGGGGGCTAGAGCATGTGTATTATTTTGATGCTCTGGTTTCTCTCCATAAGGACTTATCTGTAAGTGATAACCGGGATATACAGTACAGCTGTGAGGGCTATGTGGCTTTGGCTTTAGTTGTTCAAGAGACCTTTTCTAGCTTGTTAGTGGTTACCTTAAATGGCGTAAGAAAGGCTTGCCACGTTGGGTGTAGTGCGAGCCCCTGGCCTAGTGTGTATAGGCTGCGGTTGTTGTGCCACAAGGAAGGGGGTTCTACATCTGCCTGCCGAGTGAATCTAATGGCCCTAACTTGTTAGACGAACTTTTGAGTGGCTTTATATGGTTCTCGGGTGTTTGGGCTTGATCTCCCCACTCATTTGGAAATCATGACTCACAGTGAAAGTGTACACCTCTGCACAGAGTTAAAAACTGGTATACTAGCCGTGCTCACGGATACGAGCGGTCTTGGGGATTCTTATGGAATATTTGATCATAACTGCTATATCATGCTTAATTATTGTTGATTATTATTTGCTCATGTTAATGCTATTCATTATCCTTATTACAATTGATCATTGGT
The DNA here is from genome assembly GCA_038087645.1 of Saccharum hybrid cultivar R570. NCBI lineage: Eukaryota > Viridiplantae > Streptophyta > Magnoliopsida > Poales > Poaceae > Saccharum > Saccharum hybrid cultivar. The sequence continues at coordinate 6,649,267 of JAQSUU010000758.1, read as the reverse complement.
TCTTTAATGGGAAGCGGTTTATCTTGATGCTACTCAATTGCTAATATATGATTAAAAGCTAAACGCAGTTAAACAATGTCTAGCCTTTTTGAGCCTCATGAACCCTATGTTATATTTGTTGAGTTCGACATGGACTCACCCTTGCTATTTTCACCATAACAGATGAAGATATTGAGGAAGATTATCGTAATGAGTACTAGTCTTGGTGTCAACCAGTCAACCATGTCCCTGTGTGGAGTTTCCGCTGAAGAATTACTATTAGTTATTATTACTTATCGTTCAAGACTATGTCTTAAATACTTATTCGTTATGTAATAAGCACTGTGATGATACTTTGTAATTTGTCAACTTATGTGTGCGACTGTTTCCTGGGGCGCACATGAGTCTTTTATGCATCCTATTTTTGTCCTTAAAAATGGGTGTGACAGAATTCAAGATAATATCCTTGAAGACCTTAGCAAACATAAGGAACAACAAGGGTCATTTGGACATGACATTGCCCCAAGGCAGAGGAGAAATAAGGACTTCAACCCAGGTGAAAATTGTGAAACTAATGTCATTGATGAATTATCCAATATAATCATTTTTTGCTATCACAAGAGTTTAACTCTTTGCTTGTTCATGCAGCAACATGGTGGCTGAATCATGGCACAACTACACCTAATTTGAGGCTGTTGGCGATAAAGATTCTAAGTTTGACATGTAGCTCATCTGGTTGTGAGAGGAATTGGTCAGTATTTGAACAGGTAATAAAAAAAATTCTACTTCCACAACTCACCAACATGAATATATTTTGCATCTTTGTTCATTCCTTGAATTTTATTCGTCTCAATAAAACTAGGTGCACACAAAAAGGCACAACAAATTACTTCATGAGAGGATGAGAGACCTTGTATTTGTCAAATTTAACTCCAAACTAAGGCATAAGAAAGAGAACAAGAGTAGAGATCCCATAGAGAAGGAAATTAATGATGTGCTGGAGGATGACAACAATGAGTTCATTACTAGATTAGAACCAAATGCAAATCAAAGTCAAGAAGATCAAGGATGTGCAGAAACATCAGCAAAAGCACAAGGAGCATCAGCATCTCAAGCAAAAGCCAAAAGGAAAAGGCCTGTGCGCCATAGGAAGAAACTCAGGACCGTGGCATCTCTGATGAAACCTCAGTCTATAGCCTCTACTTCTGATTCAGAGGGAAATCAAGATGCTATGGTATCTACTAAAAATTAAGATGTTTGTTTGTCTATCTGTCACTGTTTAGTTGATATGCAGTGTAATGTCTATCAACTTTATATGAACTTTGAACTCATGTGTGTAGGTGTCTGTGACGTATCATGTATCATGTATGAACTATGAAGCTGTGATGTAATGTGTTAGTAAGACTTTGAACTATTTGTCCCTAGTTACTTGGTAATTGGTATTTGTAATCTCTTCATCTTCTATGTTTATTATGTGTAAAATTACCTGATATTTGACATATTTTTTGCTCAGCCGCTAAATGGCTTAGCCCGCTATTTAGCCTACTGTAGCCTTTCTTAGCTTTTGGGAGAGGCAGCCACTAAGGGGCTTAGCCCGCTATTTAAAACTTTGTATAGCATTCACCCTATTAAGGATCCAAGGGTGGGTGGTAGAGATCATGTAAGTGTGGTGCTTATATGCTATTTACCTGTGAATACACTCTATATTCTGGGCCATATGGTAGATCGCGGGTGTGACACTACCATTGAGTCCTTTGTAGTCCACTCCCTAAATATAGGTCATAGAAGTAGGGGCTGGTTGCAAAGAAAGGGAAAGCTCTGTTCTCGAACTTCCCAAAGTAATGCCCCTTATGTGTACATTCAATGATGATCTTAGCAGTGACTACTAAGTGTAATTGCACTAATCAACGTATGCTTTGACTTGTAATTAAGAATGACATAGGAATTATTCCTCTAATATTCTAACCTGACCATGCTAATGCTATAGATAGGAGTGCTCTGAGTGATTTACTTATTATAATGCTTGATCAATGCTTATCATATATATCTTATCTCTTGATCAATGCTTATCATATATATCTTATCTCGTGACTTACCCTTGTTATGAGTAGAGTGATTGGTTATGGTTTATTTCTCCATCAATGTTATAAGTTATCAATACATGTCCAACGCTACACCTTCCCTATGGTAAAATATAAATATGATACCTGGAATACTCTCGAGTGAAGTGCTATAATGGTATAATTATTTGTCCGCTTGCAGAATCCTTTTAATTTATATTCTATATCTTTCTAGTCACATAAAATGATAAACATCTGCTTAGTATTATTCTAGTAGTGATATTAGGTAGTACCAACAAACATTTCTACCACCATCACTAGGGATGACAACCTAGTTCAAGTAATGTTAGAGGTGTAGGTAATTAATGGGTGGCTACTAAAACAAGTGAGGAGTTAATAGATACCAACAGTGAATATGATAGAATTCCAACTGGCTAAAGGAAACACCAAGGTGCTGACATCAGCTAAGGCCAAAGAAGATGGGTCAGTGGATCCTGAAGTCCAGATATCGGCTAACGAATACAAAGAAGTTAGATATCAATGTGATCGACAAAAGAGCCGATATGAGCAAGGTGAGACCTCTAGAGCTGGTGCTATGCGTCCTCACGTAACTTCCAAGATCTTGTTGAACAAGTGGCAACACCAAAAGGAGAAGGACTACTAGCGCCAGCTTGAAGAAGAAGAATACGAGCGTCGGTGCAAGGAAGAAAGGTATGAATGAGAGCGTACATTGGATCGGCCTTGATGCAAGAATTTGAAGGAAAAGAATGAGTCATTTTCTATCTAAGCAGAAGGCTTTTGGATCCAGAGACAAGATATTCTCCCATCAAAAAGTTATGCTTGTGCTTATACTTCTCATGCACTAAATTACGACATTATTTACTATCAACTGATGTACTTTGGTGTCTAAAGCCAACGTGATCAAGCATATGTTGTCGATGCCAATTCTGAATGGGAGAGTAGGGAAATAGATTCTGGCATTATTTGAATTTGACTTGAGATACGAGTCGGCCAAAGCAGCTAAAGGACAAGTTATGGCTAACTTCGTAAGTCATCATCAAGGATCCAGTATCAGTTATGTGGAACCTATGCCTTGGATGTTGTTCTTTGATGGTTCATCGTGCAAACAGGGTGGCGGTATCGGTATCGTTATTGTCTCTCCCCAAGGGTCAAGTTTCAAATTTGCCTATTCCATCAAGCCAATGTCCACTAGTAATTAAGCCAAGTATGAGGCCATCCTTAAAGGACTTCAACTTCTTTAGGAAGTAAAGGCCGATGCTATTGAGATATTTGGAGATTCTCAATTAATAATTAATCAATTGATTGGCCTATATTATGAGTGTAATGATGATATCCTAAGAGATTACTATGAGAATAGTCAAGATCTGATTTATGAGTTCCCCATGGTCACCATAAAGCATATTCAGCTCAAAATCAAGAAGCTAATCGGCTGGCCTAGAGTTCTTCAGGTTATCGGCAGATTCAAGAAGTCTTCAATGGCAAGATTTTTGCCGATGATTGGAGAAGTGAAATAATAGACTATCTTAGAAATCCATCACAGAAAGTCTCTAGAAAGCTCAGGTATAAGTCAATCAAATATGTGCTGCTTGATGATCAACTATATTATAAAACATTTGATGGGGTGTTGCTCAAATGCTTAAATCAAGAAGATGCTAGAGTTCTCATGGGTGAAGTCCACGAAGGAGTTTGTGGAGCTTATCAATCGGTTCATAAGATAAAATGGATTATTAGAAGGTCAGGCTATTTTTGGCTAACAATGTTAGAAGATTGTTTTGAATATTACAAAGGGTGCTAGGATTGCGAGAGATTCGGTAATATTCAAAGGTCACAAGTGTCAGTGATGAATCCAATAATCAAGCCATGGTCGTTTAGAGGTTGGGGACCGATCTGATCGGCCAAATTTATTCGCCACGCAGCAAAGGTCATAAGTTCATAGTGGTGTTGATGGACTATTTTATCAAGTGGGTTGAAGCAATCCCGATGAAGACAATGACGTCCCAGAACATTATTTACTTTGTCTAGGAGCATATCATTTATCAGTTAGGGGTTCCCTAGACTATTACAACTGATCAAGGGACAATATTCATATCTAAGGAGTTCGAGAATTTTGCTACTAATACAGGATTTAAGTTATTGAATTCTTCTCCTTACTATGCTCAAGCCAATGGACAAGTTGAGGCATCCAATCAGACACTAATCAAGTTGATAAAAAAGAAGATATTTGATCGACCAAGGAAATGGCACTTGACGTTGAATGAGTCACTATGGGCTTATCGAATGGCATGCCATGAATCAACTAAGTGCTCTCCTTACAAGCTAGTTTATGGACATACAACTATTCTTCCTTGGGAGATCAGGATTGGATCGTGACGTATTGAGTGTCAAGAAGACTTAACGGTCGATGACTACAAGGTCCTGATGATGGACGATCTAGCAGATTCAAATTGCCATCGGCTTTGTGCTTTAGAGAACATCGAGGACCACAAATTAAGGACTGCCAGGTATTATGACAAGAAGGTTAAATCCAAGCAGTTCCACGAAGGTGAATTGGTTTGGAAGCTAATTTTGCCTATTGGGACTAAAGACAATGCGTATGGCAAGTAGTCACCTAATTGGTAGGGGTCTTATCGTATCACTCGATGCGTGCCTAGCAATAGTTACTTTTACGAAGTACAGAAGGCGAAGAGTTCAACAGAGCACTCAATGGAAACCATTTAAAGAAATATTATCCAAGTATTTGGATTGATACTTGAGGTAGCCGATTGAATTTTCATCGGCTTTTATAGCCGGTATAAGAGGATATTGCTTTTAGAACAAAGAATGGAGCAGCTCTGACTCTTCTCGAGATGGAAAGATGATGCGGCACGCATCGCCTTTAGGGCAAAAATAAAACAAAATCTACCATACACAAGGAAACAAGAAAGGAAAAATCGATTTGAACATGAAAGGTTTATTCACTGGTTTCCTGTTATAATCTAATGATAGAGAAACACTTTATCTACAATCGGCCAAAGAAGAAAAGCTATGGTATTCACGGCGTTTGAAAAATCCTCAACTAAGTTCTCATGATCTTCAGGATGATTGGTCGCTAGAAAACCATGGGGAAGAAGTTGAAGCTCGTATCCAGAGTGGACTTGCGCCACAACTAGAGCAACAACAGCACCATGACAGACACCATGAAGGGCGATCTACCTAGCCCGATTTGGAACGTTGTGCAGGCGAACCACCGATACGGCACCCCTGGCGTTGACTGATTGTGCAGCATAGTCTACAGCCGATTGAAGACTTTACAGCTATGCCGACAAGGCTAGTAAATTCAAAGGAGGAGCAGTTAGAGGTCTGTAAAATTAGGATTGTGAAGATAAGAGTTGCCGTAAGAGATCTCACCTGTGATTCTAGCCTCAACCTCTGCCAACCTTTGTCACACCCATTTTTAAGGACAAAAATAGGATGCATAAAAGACTCATGTGCGCCCCAGGAAACAGTCGCACACATAAGTTGACAAATTACAAAGTATCATCATAGTGCTTATTACATAACGAATAAGTATTTAAGACATAGTCTTGAACAATAGGTAATAATAACTAATAGTAATTCTTCAGCGGAAACTCCACACAGGGACACGGTTGACTGGTTGACACCAAGACTAGTACTCATTCCGATAATCTTCCTCTATATCTTCATCTGTTATGGTGAAAATAGCAAGGGTGAGTCCATGTCGAACTCAACAAATATAACACAGGGTTCATGAGGCTCAAAAAGGCTAGACATTGTTTAACTGCGTTTAGCTTTTAATCATATATTAGCAATTGAGTAGCATCAAGATAAACCACTTCCCATTAAAGAACCAATGATCAATTGTAATAAGGATAATGAATAGCATTAACATGAGCAAATAATAATCAACAATAATTAAGCATGATATAACAGTTATGATCAACTATTCCATAAGAATCCCCAAGGCCGCTCATATCCGTGAGCACGGCTAGTATACCAGTTTTTAACTCTGTGCAGAGGTGTACACTTTCACTGTGAGTCATGATTTCCAAATGAGTGGGGAGATCAAGCCCAAACACCCGAGAACCATATAAAGCCACTCAAAAGTTCGTCTAACAAGTTAGGGCCATTAGATTCACTCGGCAGGCAGATGTAGAACCCCCCTTCCCTGTGGCACAACAACCGCAGCCTATACACACTAGGCCAGGGGCTCGCACTACACCCAACGTGGCAAGCCATTCTTACGCCATTTAAGGTAACCTCTAACAAGCTAGAAAAGGTCTCTTGAACAATTAAAGCGAGAGCCATATAGCCCTCACAGCTGTACAGTATATCCCGGTTATCACTTACAGATAAGTCCTTATGGAGAGAAACCAGAGCATCAAAATAATACACATGCTCTAGCCCCCTTTTAACAGTAATAAAATCATCTTAATAGTTGATTGCTTAATCCATTAATCAAATTACAAGATCATTGTTCTTAGTTTAAGCACTAGCAGTAGCTACCCATATGCATTCCCAAGGTTGACAAGGAATCAAGATAACAATCACTAAGTTATAATCTCTAAGGTTGTCAAGGTAAGCACATGCATATGTATGACAATTCAATGTATAGGTAACAGGGATAGTCCTGTGTTATACTTGCCTTGATCAAAGCTTTCCAAGTGATACTGCTGACTTGGCTCAAAGTAATACTCCGAATCGTCCAGATACTGCTCACCTTCTATACTCGATCATCAATCAACAACACACATGCATCCAATCAAACATACACAAAGCAAACAAAGAGATACAATTAGAACAGTACACCAACAGTAACAAAACAGTAATAAAAGTTTATAAAACTCTCCTACACGTTTCTACGATCACACAAACGCAAAGATCACCAAATTCGGAGTTAAAACGTGAAAGTTATGAATTTTCTAAGATTTCCTATAGATAAATAAATACTTAATTATAAACTCGAAAAATAAATTATCAAAACTAACTGTACAACTACACTAACATGTAGAGCTCGCAAATACGAACCTAACGCAACTTGAACGGATCAACTCAGAGTTAAAACGAAGATTTTATGACCAAAACAGTTCTAGTGGCAAAACTGTAAATACCTGAAAACGTATTTTTGAATAAACCGGAAGAAAATACGCTTCCAAAACAGGGAAACGTATTTCAGATAATACGCTAAGGACGGCGGGTTCAATTATTAAAAAGTCCAGGGGCTCTTTAAGAAGTTTACCCCGTGAAGGGGTATCTTTTAATCTCGGCCCTTGATTTCAAATCGGACGGCTCACGTTCATCTTCAACTCCACAGTGCTCACCCGGTCACCTCCCTCAAGTCCGGCCGGTGGCCCCCCATGGCCGGCGGGCTCCATCTCGCCGGAGATGGCGGCTCTCCCCATCTAGACCACCGTTTGACCCGAAACTTGATCCAAACGGTAGAGAAGCTCCGTGCGAACTCAACTAAGCGGTAAATACTAGCTACGGTAGATTGAGCAAGGCACGCGACAAGAGGAGGGCGGCGGCGCCACTACCGACTCATCGGTGATCTTCAAAAACTCGATTCGAAGCCTCTCCAACCAAAAGAAAAGCAGGAAAAGGTAGAGGAGAAGAGTGCGGACTCACCAACGCGAAGAATTTGACCTCAAATCCACCCGAAGGCTCCCTAACCGATCTACCGCCGGCCTTCAACAACCTCAAGCCCTAAACCTCGATTTCTTATGGTGGAGTTCACGGTTTAGATGAAAAACGGATATAGGAAGGTCAAGGCGTCCTATTTATAGCTTCTATTGGCCGTGTTCGAGTAGGATTCTCCGAAAATCACAGGATCAACCGACGTCGTCCTCTTCCGTTCGGAGTCCGGCGTCTTCACGGAAGGTGGAAGACGACCGACAACCGGGCCCACCGGTCAGCGACCAAGAAGAGAGCGCGCGGCTGCTGGCTCGGGCTGGCTCGGCTGCTCGTCTACTGGGCCAGCCCACGCGGTCGCAGGCGCCAGCGCGGAGAAGCAGGCCGTCGGCCCGTTGGCTGCCAGGGAGAAGGTAAGTGTTTTCTTTTTTTTCTTTTTTTTCTTTATTTGCTTATTTAATAAACTATTCCAAATACGATTTTTCAAGCCAAAACAAAATAAAATAAATCCACTACACAAAAGAAAATAAATGCAGCAGCATGAATGCAACACCAAATAGTTTTCAAAATTTCAATTTCCCATTAATTGTTATCTAAATTATTTGAAACTTATTAATTCTAAAATTTAGAATTTTTGGGTGTTACAAATTCTACCCCCTTAAAAGAATCTCGTCCTCGAGATTGGACTGCTTACTCAAACAACTGCGGATATGATTTCATCAATTCATCCTCTCTTTCCCAAGTTGCCTCTGCCTCTGAATATCAATTCCACTGCACCTTGCACATTTTAATAACCCGACTTCGAGTAACTCTCTCAGCAGTCTCTAAAATCTTAATCGGAAACTCTTCATATGTAAGATCCTCCTTAACAGTCAACTCTTCTAAAGGTATCTGCTCCTCAGGCACCCGTAAACACTTCTTAAGTTGTGAAACATGGAACACATCATGCACTCCAGATAAATTTTCAGGCAACTCTAATTGATAAGCAACTTCCCCACGTCTAGTAATAACTTTAAATGGTCCAACATACCTTGGTGCTAGTTTACCTTTCATGTTAAACCTCTTCACACTTTTCATAGGTGACACCTTCAAATAGACATAATCACCTACCTCAAAAACTAAATCTCTTCTTCTATTGTCAGCATAACTCTTCTGACGAGACTGTGCTACTCTCAAATTCTCACGAATCACTCGCACTTGATCTTCTGCGTTTCTAAGAACATCTGTACCAAACACTTGAGATTCACCTGTCTGATCCCAAAACAATAGAGTTCTACACTTACATCCATACAAAGCTTCAAACGGTGCCATCTTAAGACTCTGTTGATAACTGTTATTGTAAGAGAATTCTGCATAAGGCAAACTCTTATCCCAACTAGTTCCATATTGCAATGCACAAGCTCTCAACATATCCTCTAATACCTGGTTGGTCCTTTCAGTCTGTCCATCTGTCTGTGGATGATATGCTGTACTAAAATTCAATTTTGTTCCCAATGATTCATGCACAGCTTTCCAAAAATGCGACGTAAACTGCGATCCTCGATTAGATACAATCTTCTTTGGTACTCCATGCAAACAGACTATTCTCTCCATATACAACTCTGCCAATTTTGGTCCATGGTAAGTAGTCTTAACTGGTATAAAATGAGCAACTTTAGTTAACCGATCTACTATCACCCAAATAGAATCATAACCTCTCTGAGTACGCGGTAACCCTACTATAAAATCCATACCAACTTCCTCCCACTTCCATTCAGGAATCTTCATTGGTTGCAACAATCCAGCAGGTCTCTGATGCTCTGCTTTCACCCTCTGACAAGTGTCACACAATGCCACATACTCAACCACATCTCGCTTTAATCCAACCCACCAATATTTCTGTTTAAGATCCAAATACATCTTAGTACTACCAGGATGAATAGAATAAGCTGACTCATGAGCTTCGCGAAGAATTGCCTGTCTAACAGTTTGATCCTCAGGTACACACAGCCTCTTTCCAAACCACAAAATTCCATTATCATGCATTCGAAAGCCTGGTGACTTACCAATCACTATATCTTCCGCTATCTTCTTTAGTTTCTCATCCTACAACTGACCCTTGTAGATTTATTGCTCTAAAGTAGGCTCTATCACTAATTTCATTGTATTAGTAACAATTCCCAAATTCAAATATTCAAATTCAGCACATAACTCACTAGTCATAGACAACATCCGTATCTCATTGGCATAACTTTTCCTACTAAGAGCATCAGCTACTACATTAGCCTTACCAGGATGATAGTGTATCTCAATATCATAATCCTTAATCAACTCTAACCATCTGCGTTGCCTCAAATTCAGATCTGACTGAGTGAAAATATACTTCAAACTCTTATGATCAGTGTATATATCACTCTTATGTCCAATCAAATAATGTCTCCAAATCTTTTAAGCATGAACTACAGCTGCTAACTCCAAATCATGTGTAGGATAATTCAACTCATGCTTTCTCAACTGCCTAGATGCATAAGCCACAACTCTGCCTTCTTGCATAAGAACACATCCCAAACCTTGACGAGAAGCATCACAATAAATAGAAAACTTCTTACTCAAATCTGGCAAAACCAAAACAGGCGCTGTAGTCAACCTCTTCTTCAATTCCTCAAAACTAGCTTGACATTTATCTGACCACACAAACTTGGCATTCTTCTCTAACAGAGATGTCATAGGTTTAGCAAGTTTAGAAAACCCTTCAATGGACCGTCTGTAATATCCAGCTAATCCTAAGAAACTACGAATCTCGCTAACATCAATAGGTGGTTTCCAATTTAATACATCCTTTACTTTACCCGGATCCACTGATATCCCTCCATTAGAAACAATATGACCAAGGAAAGAAACTTCCTTCAACCAAAACTCACATTTACTTCGCTTCGCATACAGTTTATGCTCTCTAAGTTTCTGCAATACCAACCTCAAATGTTCAGCATGCTCTTCCTCCATCTTGGAAAATACCAGTATATCATCAATAAATACCACCACAAACTTATCCAAATATTCCATAAACACCTTATTCATCATGTACATAAAGTATGCAGGTGCATTGGTCAATCCAAATGACATAACAGTATACTCATACAATCCATACCTTGTAGTAAAAGCTGTCTTTGGAATATCAGAAACACGAATCTTCAACTGATGATAACCAGAACGTAAATCAATCTTAGAGAACACACAAGCACCTCTCAACTGATCAAACAAGTCATCAATCCTGAGCAAAGGGTACTTATTCTTGATAGTTACCTCATTTAGTGACCGGTAATCAACACACATCCTCTGACCGCCATCTTTCTTATCAACAAAAATAACTGGTGCTCCCCAAGGTGATGAACTAGGTCGAATAAAACCTTTATCTTGTAATTCTTTAATTTGTTTCTTAAGTTCTTCTAATTCATCTACTCCCATCCTATATGGTCGTTTGGCTATAGGTGCAGTTCCAGGAAGTAATTCAATAAGAAATTCAATGTCTCTGTCAGGTGGCATACCTGGCAATTCATCAGGGAAGACATCTGGAAATTCCTCAATCACTGAATTCTCCTTAATAGTATCTTCAAGCTGATTCACCATAGCGGTTGGTTGCTTCTGCACTGCTACATCCACATTGATTTTATCTCCATTAGGTGCAGTCACAACTACCACTTTCTGCTGACACTGAATCTCTGCCTGATTTTGCTTCATCCAGTCCATACCCAATATCACATCAATACCAGATGTCCTCAACACTATAGGAGTTATCTTAAACTCTACCCCCCTTAATATCATACTAATTGGAAGACAACGATTACTAGTTTGCATGGTACCTCTAGGTGAATTTACTAAGAGAGGTTCTTTCATAGCTAGCATGGGTATACTATGCATTTTAACAAAAATGTTGGATATGAATGTATGAGATGCTCCAGAGTAAAAAAGAACAGTTGCGGGAGTGGAATGTACATTGAACGTACCAATCATAACTTCTGGTGCATCATGAGCTGTATCAGAAGACACGTGATTCACCCTTCTAGTACCAGATTGCCTCTGGTTGCTCTTCTGGCTCTGAGGAGTCTGCTGGTTCTGCTTCTCAGGACAATAGTAAGACATATGCCCCTCTTTACCACAGACAAAGCATCTAGTAGGCGTGCTGGGAGCACTATTCTTCATGGGGGTAACATTGGAATTTCCAGTGCGAGGAGTCTGTTGCCCAGTCTGCTGATACTGTTGACGCTGTGGATATGATGAACGCTGTTGTGACTGATTACTTTGCCAATTCTGGGACCACCTCTGATTCGGATTGTGATTCCATTGACTAACCGGTCCCTGAAACTTCTGATGAAAACCATGCTGAGAATTAGTGCGCTGACGGTTGTTGCTTCCTGAGCTTTGTACCTTCATCTTCCTCTTCCTGTCCATCTCTCTGCGCTCATTATCAAGCACAATAGCTTTATTTACCAGCTCTTGAAAACTAGCATAGTTGTTCCCCTTCAACTGCAAGCGAAGATCATAATAAATTCCCTTCAAGAAAAGACGCTGCCTGTCTGCATCTTCCCTCACTTCATTAGGAACATAGCGAGCCAACTGGGTGAACCTGTCATGATATTCACTAACGCTCATCTGTCCCATCCTAAGGTTTCTGAATTCTTCCTGCTTCAGCTCAATTATACCTTCAGGAATATGACGAGCTCGAAAATCTCTAACAAACTCATTCCAAGTGATAGGAGGAGCATTGTCAGGGCGTGCAGCTTGATACGACTCCCACCAAGTCTGAGCTGTCCCCTGTAACTGACCACATGCATATAACACCTTCTCCATATCATTGCATTGGGCTATATTCAGCTGTTTCTCCACTGCCCTCACCCAATCATCTGCCTCTAAAGGATCAGCAACATGAGAAAACACTGGAGGGCGTCCCTTCAAAAATTCCCCACGCTTATCCCTCACTTGCACAGGCGGTGGTCCTCCTGCAGGGGAATTGTTCTGCATGTGCTGCATAAACATCTGCATCATCTGGTTCTGAGTTTGCATGAGTTCCTCCATAGTAATGGGTGGGTTAGCACCTCCACGACCTCTGCCACGACCTCTGCCTGACATCTGTTTCCAAAAACACAGAAATTGAAATTCAGTACGATCCGAGATGATGTATTCAATAGATAAGCAAAATCTGATTTTTCTGGGCGAACTCCAATTTCAGCAACTCAGTAAAACTGTCATATCTCGAGCTACAGACGTCCAATTCAGATGATCTTTACATGGTTGGAAAGCTTACAAAATTATCTACAACTTTTATTCACAACACTTTTTCTGATTCTGTCAATAAATTGGCCAAAAACTGAACTTAACCGAAACTGTTTCAGAATTCCAGACTGTGCAGTAACTCCAACTTGGAACAGATATATCTCTTAGCTCTTAATAGATATTAAAATAATTCTTGCGGGGTTGGAAAGATATAGAAGTCTGATTATTCCCAGTAAAATTTCTTAAATTTCTCATGAACGGATTTTAAGTTATTTCTAAAACATCCCAGACTGATCCAAAAATCAGCAAAGGACAGAACTAAGTTAACCTCATATTCAACTAATATATTTTGATCAAACTTAATATTCTTACCATGGAACTTGTAGGCATGTCTACAAAACTCCAGCACACATTACAAAGATCCAAATCACACATTATCATAATAACAATCCATCAATCACACAATTGTTCACACCACAAACTGACTCTTAAAACAATCCAAACTTAAAATTAACTCGCAACTACTATCGTTCCTATTACATAGGGATTTTTCCTATTTCCTAATTAAGCTTCTCATAAATCTTGGGATGACCTAACTCCGCCCTTAATTGGTCAATCTCCTTATAAGCTTGCTCCTTAAGTTCTTTTTCCTTCAGCAACTCGTCCTTCAAATCCACCTCATGGAGAGCCAATTCACGAGCTAATCCCACCGTAGCTTGTAAAGTCAAGGAGGAATCATCTGCAAGCGGCACGGTCCAAATACCCTTGTCATGTCAGAAACAAGGAAAATGCCAGAGTGCACCCTTTAACGTCTTGTCCGAGCGTAGACCATGGTAGTAAACAAATGCATTGAAAGCGACATCCTCCATGCTTATCTCCACGGTTGCCCGGCTCACTCTGGTAATGAACTTTGACTCCACCTTAGACTCCTTAGTGGTAGGATCCCTTTTCTTAACCCATAACTCCATTTCCCAATAGGAATCCATCCATGGATGACTATACTCTGCACTACGATACTCCAACGTAGCTTCCCAGTCGTAGTAGTAGTTGTCCAAGGTTCTTGTCAACATGTCATGGAAGAAAGCATCAGCTTTAGGAACCATGATATGAAGCTTCGTAGTCCACCCCATAACTACATTCTCCATTGGTGTATCACCAACTCTTGATTCAGCATCAGATAGCTCTTTATCACCATCTTCATACGACTCCCGAGGTTTGAAACGGGCAACGTACTGTGCAGCTGACAGACGGGGATAAGAAAACATCTACAAGATTTAGACATAGATTAGATAGAATCAATGTATTTTCGCAATAGAATAAAGTAGAGGAAGCATAAAACTTTAGTAATTAACAAGGTGAAAAGAGGAAGCATGAATTAAGTGAAGTATGGATGCTATTAACGACCATTTTAACTAGGCTCGCGTCCTACAGTCAACACGGCTCTGATACCAATCTGTCACACCCATTTTTAAGGACAAAAATAGGATGCATAAAAGACTCATGTGCGCCCCAGGAAACAGTCGCACACATAAGTTGACAAATTACAAAGTATCATCACAGTGCTTATTACATAACGAATAAGTATTTAAGACATAGTCTTGAACAATAGGTAATAATAACTAATAGTAATTCTTTAGCGGAAACTCCACACAGGGACACGGTTGACTGGTTGACACCAAGACTAGTACTCATTCCGATAATCTTCCTCTATATCTTCATCTGTTATGGTGGAAATAGCAAGGGTGAGTCCATGTCGAACTCAACAAATATAACACAGGGTTCATGAGGCTCAAAAAGGCTAGACATTGTTTAACTGCGTTTAGCTTTTAATCATATATTAGCAATTGAGTAGCATCAAGATAAACCACTTCCCATTAAAGAACCAATGATCAATTGTAATAAGGATAATGAATAGCATTAACATAAGCAAATAATAATCAACAATAATTAAGCATGATATAACAGTTATGATCAACTATTCCATAAGAATCCCCAAGGCCGCTCGTATCCGTGAGCATGGCTAGTATACCAGTTTTTAACTCTGCGCAGAGGTGTACACTTTCACTGTGAGTCATGATTTCCAAATGAGTGGGGAGATCAAGCCCAAACACCCGAGAACCATATAAAGCCACTCAAAAGTTCGTCTAACAAGTTAGGGCCATTAGATTCACTCGGCAGGCAGATGTAGAACCCCCCTTCCCTGTGGCACAACAACCGCAGCCTATACACACTAGGCCAGGGGCTCGCACTACACCCAACGTGGCAAGCCATTCTTACGCCATTTAAGGTAACCTCTAACAAGCTAGAAAAGGTCTCTTGAACAACTAAAGCCAGAGCCATATAGCCCTCACAGCTATACTGTATATCCCGGTTATCACTTACAGATAAGTCCTTATGGAGAGAAACCAGAGCATCAAAATAATACACATGCTCTAGCCCCCTTTTAACAGTAATAAAATCATCTTAATAGTTGATTGCTTAATCCATTAATCAAATTACAAGATCATTATTCTTAGTTTAAGCACTAGCAGTAGCTACCCATATGCATTCCCAAGGTTGACAAGGAATCAAGATAACAATCACTAAGTTATAATCTCTAAGGTTGTCAAGGTAAGCACATGCATATGTATGACAATTCAATGTATAGGTAACAAGGATAGTCCTGTGTTATACTTGCCTTGATCAAAGCTTTCCAAGTGATACTGCTGACTTGGCTCAAAGTAATACTCCGAATCGTCCAGATATTGCTCACCTTCTATACTCGATCATCAATCAACAACACACATGCATCCAATCAAACATACACAAAGCAAACAAAGAGATACAATTAGAACAGTACACCAACAGTAACAAAACAGTAATAAAAGTTTATAAAACTCTCCTACACGTTTCTACGATCACACAAACGCAAAGATCACCAAATTCGGAGTTAAAACGTGAAAGTTATGAATTTTCTAAGATTTCCTATAGATAAATAAATACTTAATTATAAACTCGAAAAATAAATTATCAAAACTAACTATACAACTACACTAACATGTAGAGCTCGCAAATACGAACCTAACGCAACTTGAACGAATCAAATCAGAGTTAAAACGAAGATTTTATGACCAAAACAGTTCTAGTGGCAAAACTGTAAATACCTGAAAACGTATTTTTGAATAAACCGGAAGAAAATACGCTTCCAAAACAGGGAATCGTATTTCAGATAATACGCTAAGGACGGCGGGTTCAATTATTAAAAAGTCCAGGGGCTCTTTAAGAAGTTTACCCCGTGAAGGGGTATCTTTTAATCTCGGCCCTTGATTTCAAATCGGACGGCTCACGTTCATCTTCAACTCCACAGTGCTCACCCGGTCACCTCCCTCAAGTCCGGCCGGCGGCCCCCCATGGCCGGCGGGCTCCATCTCGCCGGAGATGGCGGCTCTCCCCATCTAGACCACCGTTTGACCCGAAACTTGATCCAAACGGTAGAGAAGCTCCGTGCGAACTCAATTAAGCGGTAAATACTAGCTACGGTAGATTGAGCAAGGCACGCGACAAGAGGAGGGCGGCGGCGCCACTACCGACTCGTCGGTGATCTTCAAAAACTCGATTCGAAGCCTCTCCAACCAAAAGAAAAGCAGGAAAAGGTAGAGGAGAAGAGTGCGGACTCACCAACGCGAAGAATTTGACCTCAAATCCACCCGAAGGCTCCCTAACCGATCTACTGCCGGCCTTCAATAACCTCACGCCCTAAACCTCGATTTCTTACGGTGGAGTTCACGGTTTAGATGAAAAACGGATATAGGAAGGTCAAGGCGTCCTATTTATAGCTTCTATTGGCCGTGTTCGAGTAGGATTCTCCGAAAATCATAGGATCAACCGACGTCGTCCTCTTCCGTTCGGAGTCCGGCGTCTTCACGGAAGGTGGAAGACGACCGACAACCGGGCCCACCGGTCAGCGACCAAGAAGAGAGCGCGCGGCTGCTGGCTCGGGCTGGCTCGGCTGCTCGTCTGCTGGGCCGGCCCACGCGGTCGCAGGCGCCAGCGCGGAGAAGCAGGCCGTCGGCCCGTTGGCTGCCAGGGAGAAGGTAAGTGTTTTCTTTTTTTTTCTTTTTTTTTTCTTTATTTGCTTATTTAATAAACTATTCCAAATACGATTTTTCAAGCCAAAACAAAATAAAATAAATCCACTACACAAAAGAAAATAAATGCAGCAGCATGAATGCAACACCAAATAGTTTTCAAAATTTCAATTTCCCATTAATTGTTATCTAAATTATTTGAAACTTATTAATTCTAAAATTTAGAATTTTTGGGTGTTACAACCTTGTTTGGACAATATTGGCCCTATTCTCTTAGATGGTGAGGGCATCCTGCATTGCGTTCAGATGAAAGTCCATTCCACCGAGATCGCATACTGCGTTGGAATACAAGGATCAGACCTCATCTCTCTCCTGAAGAAAGCGGCGAATGTCCTCCCTGTTATAGGGACTAGAGGATTCCAAAGGAGAGTTCACTGGAGCCACCATGTGCACACTGTTGGGGCCGATGATCGCATGAGGAGGAACGCCACCATTCGAATCAGCCCTGCATGAACAAAGATCAACCAATCCGCTAGAAGAATAGTAGGAACATGTTTATCCTTACCCTCGAAGTCAAGAACGTTGTTGCGGTGGTGCAAGCTCAGCTGAATCTCGTTGGCAAGACGCTTGTTCTCCATCCCTTCATGATGTAAATAGAAATTTTGAGATCTAGAAGAAGAGGAGAAGGGTCACACGAGCGGTGGGCAAAGTTAGATTGGTTCCTCGATTGCAAACCATAGCATGTATTTATAGCCTAGGGAGATGCAGCGGTGAACCTCCTCGGATTGTGTGATTGGAGTCAGTTATGGAAATGGGTCGTCGCTCTAAGAGTCGTGGGGGCAGCTCGCGAAGAGTCAGGAAGCACGATGGTCACAATAATTGAAAATAAAGATTCAGAAATCTATCGCTTTCCATAATTGTGAGCATCAGATCTCGGAGGTTTGTTGCAAAGAAGATTATGCCTGATGTCGACTAACCAACTGAGAAGACTTCATTGGATCGAAGGGAGTCCAGACGCTGCAAGGTTGATGAAAAAACATGGGTGAAAGGCTACATCAGCTAAACATGGAAGTGGCATCAAGGCGAAGGGCGATAGCCCACCAAGAATGTGTTGATTTATTTTGCAGGCTTCTTGGCATAGGCAAAGCGATCAAGGGGAAGGTGTCCACACTTTCGAGCCCTTGCAAACACTAGAACAGCCTCATACCGATGGTGAGAAGACTCAGGTGATATCACAAGAATTCTTCTAGCCACGATGGGTTTTCATGATGAGATGATGGTCCATGGAGGGTCCAGCAGAGCTGGAAGTGCTCGAAAGAATAAAGATGAAGGGGGCATGGTCGAATCTTCAGATCATTTAGTGAGGTTGGGCTGATATTTATGCTCGTCAAGGGAACTGAGTCCAACCGCCTGTTAACCAATAGTGCACCCATGAGGCCTTGGAATGTGGGACAGCAGCAAAATAGTAGCATGCTCGTGAAGCCTATGATAATAGAGAGCATGAAGTGATAGAGCAGAGCCAAATGGACCCAAGGTGATTCTCTTGGTCTCCAGTAAAGCATACCAGCCGCTTAAAGGTGATGTGAAGGAGAATTTCAGAACAAAATCATTTTATCCTAAAATTGGGGGGCATATGTTGACACCAAATTTTGGTTTGTCGCATGGAACCCCATAATTCAAATTTACCAAAGAAAGTTGTGGTAGATGCAAAATCGGCTAGGCAGAACGCAAGTTAAGGTCGGTTAGATTTCAATGACATCATCATCTCAGGGAAGCTCTAATAGCAAGAAAGGGCATCGACCAAGGACAGGAGGGCACATTTGATTCCGCAGAAAGGGAAGTTTGGAGTCCAGGTTATCTTAATTTAGGATATTTGTTCAATTGGGACTCATAGTCCTGCCTCGGGTATAAATATTGAGCCCCAACTATTGTAATAGACATCCACACATCAATCAAAACAAGTACCTTTACTTTTTCGGCCCCATGCCACTCTTAGGAGTAGGAGTAGAGTAGATCTCGGTGATTTCTTTGAGCAAGTAGGGTTGCCATCGGTTAGGTTCGACCTCCGGTTTGTTTGTGTGTATCCGTCATGACTTATACTCTATTTGTAAGGCTGCATCGGTTAGGTCTTACCTCTTACAAGCTTTGGATAAGTTTGTTGTCATCAGTTATTGTAAGGTTGCATCAGTCCAGCTCGTATCTCTTACAATTACTTATACAAGTTACCCTTTGATTCTTATCAAAATTTGTATGGTCGCATCGGTCTGGCTCAATCTCATACAAATTTTGATATAGATTAGTTATTGATATTGTGTTAAATAGTTTACTATTTAGCATAATATCACCAATTGCTCGATCTAGATTAAAGATTCCTCGGTCTTCATCTTTCGATCTATCGTCTATCGATTCTTTCTATGCTAAAATCCAACTGTTGACATTAGATCCCATTTATCAACCATTTTATCTTGATCATGATCGATCATAGTGGGTGTTTGAAGCCCTGTTTCCATTAAGGAATAGGTTTGTTGGTCATCAATCTCGAGTTTGCTGTCTTCATTATCAACTTGTTGGTAGCGCACTAGATCGGGTATTGTTGGTTAATAGATCTACTTGTTAAGGGAGACATGACGTCATCCATCCGCTATGTTTCTATCAGCTATTTTAGCCGATAGCTTGAGCTTTCATGTGTATGGCATGCATCCACGATTCCTTCAAAACATAAGTAGATTTATAGATCGCTAGGCTAGCAGTTTGTCGTTCTACTATCAATGCTGCATTGATTCGGTCGACCTGTTGAAAGTGTCGTAAATTGGGTTTGGTTGGTTTGTAGATATATTTATGCTTCGGAGGTTGAATGTCCGCATGCTATACGACAAAAACTACTTAGATCGGCCTCTCAGCCAGTTGCTTATGCTTTCATGTCCATAACATGTGCTCATAATCTTGTCTAAACATGGATAGATCTATGTGTTTTGAGAGTTTAACTTGTTATCATTATTATGGCTATCTTCGATAGATTTGATGAGCTTGTAGATCCATTTATACAAGATGAGTGATTGATCACGTGTATGTATTTGTTTACCTTGGAATCGGCTATTTTGCCAATGGCCTGTGCATTGCAAATATATTGGCTTTTATTATTGTACTTGTTCTTGTCTTGATCTTTAAGCCAATACAGGGTTTAATCAATGCAAATGCTTTTCACTCATATCAAGTCTCTACCATGACACTCGCATGTTTTTAGGTCATTGGCATTCATCATTATTATCTGATAATTGCCAATAGTGTTCGTTTTCAATATATTATATCATGAACATGCTGGATATCGACTAATTAGTCTATAGCCTTATCGAGTTGACTATCTAGCCGCACATTTGTAACTGTCTGGAGCAACACCGGTATGTTCCACCTTAAATTACTGATTACCTTTCTCTCCTTGTCAATTACAAGGTCAAATTGACTGGCACGACGTAGGTCACGACCATCCGGTCCGATGTCCTCCTAAGTCTGGGGAGAGCTCAGGATCTACTCCACGCGGTTTCTCTCAGCTTGCTACGTGTGCCGACAGTGAGTTTGCTTTTTGCCATCGACACTGTTGGTATTTCTTAACGTCACTACTAAGTACCAGGTTTGAATCCATCCTCAGCAATGGCGCCAGAAATACCTTGTTGGTACTTCCTAGCAACATAACTAATGTGTAGTCATGCTACTAAGAAATAGCATTGATAGTTCCTTAACAATTTTAGATATTTATCCACAAGCACACGTTGCTATCATTGTAGCATTTCACCCGAAAGTATTTAGGGTATCGTTATTTATATTTTCCCAAAGGAAGGCATTTGATTAAGATTTGAGTATGGATATGAACTTGAATAATAATGCTTGCAAGTACACCAATGCTTATAACAGGGGTAAGAATAGTAATTCCAAGATAGTGGACACACACTTGGCATTCATCAAAGGATAAAATAGAAAAGAAAGGATAAAAGAATAATCCTAAGTCGAGCAGGCATTGATCTAGTGTAGTCATACAAAGATTAGTTGATAATCATATAAATTACATAATTAGTTTTAGGGCTAAGTGTGAAGCAGGTTGGGAGGCCACCGAGTACTGGTCTACCAGCAACATCTTGTGACAATTTAGACTCCTACACCCTAAACGAACGTGGGGAATTACGAAGGACGAACAGGGCTGTCACCACATGCCGCCTAACCCTGAACCGGAGAGAAGGACAATGCATTCACCTATCTCTCCATACCTAAACACCACGCTTGCGTATACAGAAACTACCCAAATCCCCTCGAGTCCCTGACCCTACGGATCAACAGGTAAAGAACTTGGGCACACTTGACGGCACGATGAGCCGCCACCTCAACTTACCTCTAATTTCGATTATATAAGGTATATGATTGTTTAAGCATAAAGTTAAGTATGTTACTCTCATGACACATAAACTCTGCACTAGTTTATATATCAGGATCATACCACAATAACTATACTCTAGTTCGTAAGTATGACTATAATAAAGTGAAGACAAGACTTTGGAGGAACCCATATCGATATTCATACAAGAATCTTTTCTTCCAAGGAGCCAAGCCCTCCAAGGTGGCTTTGCCTTGCTCTAATATAACCAAAAAGTAAAACTAAAGAGAGTAGAGAGTGAGGTGTTGCTCAATGTGGTGTGTGTGAGAGAGGGGGGTACCCCTTTATTTATACAAGAGTGAAGGCAGTGCTTCTGTCTATCTTTAGCGTAGAGGCACAGGATGCACCTCCTTAGCATGAAGCCACGCTACTGTCGGAGCAAGGGGTGGCTAAGGGGCACTGGAAAGGGGGCGGCCGCCCCTAGGGAATGGCCGGTCCCTGACCGAGCCGCCTTCGCGTGTCAGGCCATGGGCTAGACATGAGTTGCTTCCCCGGGGTGCTTAGACCATTTTGAGTTGGTTTGGTGGGTGTCTCCCTTGTTCCTTTGCGCAAATCAGCGTTGGAAAGTGCCTTTCGGTGAAATCCTCCATGTATTTGTATTTATG
Organism: Saccharum hybrid cultivar R570; assembly: GCA_038087645.1. Taxonomy (NCBI): domain Eukaryota; kingdom Viridiplantae; phylum Streptophyta; class Magnoliopsida; order Poales; family Poaceae; genus Saccharum; species Saccharum hybrid cultivar. The sequence continues at coordinate 6,627,237 of JAQSUU010000758.1, read as the reverse complement.
ACCTGCAAAATGATGTTGTCCAAATACATGTGGAACTTGGTTAATAGTAAATGCATGTGTGATTAAGTTTGCCAATTTCTTATCTTTTTGTAGCTTAATTGGTGGTCGTATTTGATCAGTAAAGACCCCCAACAGGCACCACCAGACCGGCATTGATGTCTCCACATCACCGCCAGATTGAACACCCGCCGGAATGAATGCTGTCCGGTGGTGATGAACAATGCCACTGATGGTTCAAAACTGGCGGTGTTCTACAACGACTATCACCAACGGCCACCAAACAATCGTCAGTGAAGGGGGGTTTGAATCCATTGGTGATAAAGTTTCTATAGTAGTGAAACGACCAAATTGCCTAGCTTCAACAATTGAAGAGTGTCCCTTACCTAGTTTTGTAGTATGGGGTTAAAAAACAAACTGACATGGAGAACTATGAGGATGAAAAATATACTTTATCCTATATTTTATATGAACTATCAGTTGGGTTGACCATCTCAGTTTCTATTAGAGTTTTCTTTTTATTAGTTGTTCATCAATCAACATTTTAATGTTAATAGTTCTTTGGTCCATCTACGATTTAGTTGTGAATCGCAAACTACAGCGAACAACATGTTGTTTTTGGTTTGACCCATTGGGTCACCGTTGTCAAAAGCTTCGTTGGCTAGAGCCAACCCGAGGCCCAATCCAAAATTACTCCGTCCATTCCAAATTATGAGACACTTTAACTTTTCAAGATGCATATCTTTTGCTATGCACTTACATATAGGCTATGTCTAGATACATAGTAAAATCAATGTATCTAAAAAACTGAAATGTCTTATATCTTGGAATAGAGAGATTGCATGATATCATGGGATGAACTCTGGGTCGGCCAGTTTCGACCCACCAGAATCCCTACTCTGCATCATATACTGATAATGGTCATTTACACTAGGGACCGTAAGCTTGTTACCTTTCAATTAAATTACACCAAAACAGTGAACTAACTATATTGAGACATGTCATCTCTACATAAATGCAACCCCTCACAAGTAATCCCTTCGTCCCACAAACAGTGTCATTCTCGATGTGAAAAAAACATTTTTAACTTTAACAAAATATATAGAAAATAATAATATTTATGGTGCATAATTAGTATCATTTGATGAATGGCTAAATATATTTCATGGTAAATGTATTTAGAGATATAAATGTTGCTAATATTTTATACAAATTGTGTCAAACTTAATGATGTTTGACCACCAGGCATGAACCCTATAGAAACACTTGTTTTTGACAGAGGGAGTATTAATTTATGAGATTTTCAAACCTATCCAAAGGATCTCATAATTTAATGCTGGTGAGAGATTGCATTTATACTAGAGATGGATTGTTATTCTATATAAAGACCAGGATACAAAGATGAGAGAACAAATAGAGCATAATCTCTCTCCGGCCTCCTAGTAACAACAAGGGAAGAAGTTAGATCATCTTTCCTTATGGCGGTGATCAAGAGCAGCACAATCGCCGTTCTCTTGGTTGTTGCCATCCTCTCCTCACTGTCGCCATGCTACGAAGCCGGCGGCTGTAGGCACCTTCGATCTCTACTTTTTTGCTTCAAATTACTAACAAAAATAGTTATTTTTTTGTACTAAGAACTAGCAACAATTAGCTAACCGACCAATCTTGTTTGATTTGTGATATACAGGCTGGGGGAAACCCTGTCCACCAAAGCCGCCTCAGAAAAAAAACTGCTTCTCAGCCTATTCCGTGGACCACTGTGACCGTGTGAACTGCGGCCACATCTGTTCCTCAAATGGTTTCCATGACGGTGGCTGGTGTGAGGACAGGAGGGTAACATCAGCGTTGTGCTGCTGCCGTTAGAAATTAAATAATAATGAGATAAAATGCATGATGCATATGAATCCATCATCTGTCTGGTGCATCTTCTTCAATAAAATCTGGGTTTTTCTGCTAGCTGTGCCCTATCAACTGTATCTTTTTCTACCCTATAAGTAATAAATCTGAGTAATAAATCTGGTGTACTGAGTCATGGTGGTGTGTATGATTTTTTTTTTTGAGGGGAGTTGTGTATGATTATTGGAGATATTATGTTGACTGCTTTATCTGACACTATATTAGGTAACATTGTCCGAAATGAAATTAAGGCCCCATATGGTTGAGCTGTGGCTTCTGGAAAAGTTGTTGAGAGTCGTGGGCTATGAAAAACTACCGTGGGGTGTGGGTTATGAGAAAGCCAAAAGCCGTTCGGTTGAGTAGCCGTGGCTTTTGGAAAAACGGTTGAGTGGACCACATGTCATCCACCGCCTTCCCCATTCAACTCTCTCCCTTTCTCACTGACGCCAAGCTGTGAAGGAGCAGCACCACTAGGCACGGCTTTCCTCCGACCAGGACAGCCGAAGCTTGCCCACGGTGGCCATGGAGGAGTAGAATAAGTGTGAGCCCTGTTTCTCACGTGATAGGGCAAGGAATTGAATAAAAAATGAACCGGTGCGTACATAACCAGTGGTAGGTGGATAATTTTTGCGAAAACTTGAAAGCCACAGCAGGTGAAAGCAAGGGTGAGGGTGCTGTGAAATTTGTACTAGCCAAAAGCTACTTTTGGTCAATGTTTTCCTAAACGCTAAACGGTAAACAGTCGGTCATGCTTCATTTAGCATTTAGACCGTTTAAACGGTGTTTAAACGGAGTTAAACAGCCTAAACGGTTTTGTACAATAACAATAAAATATACATATTTATGTAGGTAAAAATAAAATTTGCTAGAACCCATACATATTTACACATGTAAAAATCAAATATTCTACCAAATAATCTTGTTGGAAGAAATCTAAATCCCACAACACTTCATATAATTACAATGTTAATTAGTTTCATGTTGATTATGATAGACGTAGTTCTTTAATTCACTTAATTATGGATTAAATGGTTGCTTAGCTCATTTAACCACGTTTAATCTGATTTTGTTTAAACCATTTAGACGGGATTGAATGGTTTAAACGGCATAAACAACACGGCTAACTTCTGTTTACCGTTTAAACGGTGTTTAAACGGACTAAACGGCCGTTTAGGCGAACAGTGCTTTTGGTTGTGTCTTTGGGTGGAAGACAACCCCTTTGGTTGGCTTTTGGCATTTTAGGAAGCCAAAGCATATTGAAAAGCCCAAACAAAGGGGCCCTAAACATCGCTTATGAGAAAATGGTTTAGGAAAAGCGTAAGATGTAATTTCAAGGATATTCTAAGTTAGCATCTCATTGGCGTTCTTAGGTAGCAAAGATTTTATTCGAAACACCATGGTTCAGTAAAGTGGCCTGGTTAAATCTGGCGATTGAAGCACAAAACTTTTTCAAGCCACTGCAACAATTAAGCATCGGACGAGCATAATCTGAACCATTGAGGACGATAGTGGCATTGTTTTTTCTGAACAATCAGATAAGGCTAATTTGTTCTGGCTGGCAATCAAAGAAAGGCTTGGTGTCAGTGCGTTTCAACATATGCATTTTAACCAGGCTAATCTTCCATCTTGCATAGTTAACTTGACCTTCCTGGAGGCTGCTTTTAGTACCCAGGACAAGGACAATGTGTTGTTCTGGCAGACATTCAAAGAAAGGCCGAGTTTCAACATATGCATTTCAATCTGGCCACTCTTCTGTCAAGTGAAGTTAACTTGACCTTCATGGAGGCTCCTTTTACTACCCAGGAGATGAACAATGTGGTTAGCGGTATGCCAACAAATAAATCTCTGGGCCCTGATGGTTTGAACACTGATTTTTTCAAGAAATGTTAGCCCATAATTCAGTGTGGTTTTTATAAGCTCTGTTCGTCTTTTCACCCTTTGGTATTTGTTATTAGATTATTAATCGATCATATATCACTTTGATTTCTAAGAAGGATGGTGTTGTTAAAGTTGGTGGCATTAGGTCATCAAACTTATTACTAAGCCCCTGGCGAACCTTCTTTAGAAAAATATTGTGGAGTTAGTACATCATATAATCAGTATGGGTAAGCTGCAGCATTAAGGATATTTGTCTGAGGTACAACATTCTGGTTTTTGGCTCAAAAGCTGGCTTTCTGACTTTTGCCTTCTAACTTTTGGCTCTTCACTATTGGCATTTGTAACATTTTTTTTGTTTCTTAGCATACCTAAAACCAAAAAAATTCCTTAGAACATGTTTCTCGCCTTTTAGTTAAACAGTTTATTTTAGCTTTTACCTTCTGGCCAGCAGAAGCGAGTAAAAAACTAAAACAAATAGGCCTTAAGGTCTACACGGAACTAAAGTCATGAGATACCGAAATACTAGTGTTTGACGTTGACATGCTAGAAGGCAATAAAATTTATGAGAATGCATTTATACTAGAGATATTTACGTTCTTATATACATTTATATTGATATCTATATCTATATCTATATCTATATCTATATCTATATCTATATCCCACTAGAATTTATTCTAGACATGCAAGCCGTCCAACAGCTCAATAAGACATGCAATTAGGGCCCCACCTATTCATGTAAACTATCCATGTTAGCGAGCCACATCATTCACTAAAACACATTTATTTATCAATCCCAACATACCACATCATCGACTAAAATTCATCCATGATCCCCATAGCAACATGCGGGATGTCCTTCTAGTATATATAATAATGATCTTCAGACTAAGTTTTAGAACAAAATAGCAAATATGCCTGCATGTCTCAACGGGAGGAAAAAGATCTATGTAACAATGACCGAAATGATACATATCTATTTATATTTTATCCTTTCATGACATTTTCAAGCTATATTTTCTTTCATGATGACTGTGGCATCCATAATATATGAAGACTCTTTGATTGCGTTCACCCCAAATGCACCAAGCAGTAAGGAGAACCAGCGAACCAAAACCTTTTCGAACATCCAAATTGAGCTCCAAGCATTGGCACAGCCACCAGTCGACGAGAGAATCATTCCGTGAAGAAGCTTTGACCATTATTCACATGAGAAAAACGCATGCTCTGCATTTTCCACCCCTTGCAAGCATAGCGCACACAAATCATCATCTTGAAGCCCGTGTCACCAATGACGTTCCAATGTCCACAACTGAACGTGTAGGGCCAGCCAGAAGATTAGTTTTACCTTTGGTGGTGCCTTCGTCTTCCACACTCAGTGGCACCTTCCAGGAACTTTGAACCGTAGAAGAAAGCCCGGTATGTTCAGGATGCTAAATAGGAACCTGTGGACGACCATTGCCACACAAAGTGATCCGGATGCAGCAGCTGAAGAATGATATCCACGACCATCTCCCACACGCGGATGTAGTCACATAGAACCTGAGTAGTAAGAGAACCGTCGATGTCACGCACCCATTGCCTCTGCCAAAGCGCGTCGGGGACTGATTGTGAGCGCCCTCGTCTGGAAATGGCTTTCGCTAGGCACAGAGCAACTTTCTACAGATAGCTTTGAGGGAGCAAAACCTCCGTCCAAAACCTGGCTGTCATCCCATTGCCAAGGACCACAGATAGGGAACACTACTACAGAAAGTTCATCACTGCTAGCTCCAGAACCCCTTCACCGACGGTTTTGGCCCCTGTTGGTAAAAGTTGGCGGTGATAGTCAGACTTCATCACCACCGGTTGCTCGCTGGCAGTGATGATATTTACCACCATCGGTCTGATGTACCATACGGTGGCGATGATCTCATGACCAATACCGGTTCGTCATACTAAGCGGCGGTGATGATGAAACAATTGATGCCGCCCGGCCTACCATCCGGCGGTGAGGATGAAACCATCGATGCTAGGCCAGCATACCATCCAGCAGGGACGATGGAACCATCGTCACCAGGCCGGCGTACCATCTTACGGTGATGATGAAACCGTTGTCGCCGGGCCGACGTATGATCCGGCTGTAACAATGGAACCATCATTGCCGAGTGGGCATACCATCCAGCAGTGATGATGAAAACATCAATGCCAGTCTGGCGTACCTTCCGGCAGTGATGATGGAACCAATCAATGCCGGACCGGCGTACCATCCGGTTATGATGATGAGAACATCAATGCCAGTCTGGCGTACCATCCGCCGATGATGTAGGTACCAGCGCATGCAATCGGTGTTCCCTCCGGCGATAATGAGGGCAGCGTCACTGCCACAAATGTGTTTGTGCCGGCAGTAATGTTTGTCCATTACCACCAGCTTTACCACTACGCATCATTGTTCACAATACATTATAACAATATAGAAATTTTGTGGCTTACACATCGCCAGCAACCTATATATAGAGAGACAATGTATTGTACAAACATACATCACCACCAAGACACAAATATCCATGCAGAACGATAGCGACATACATAGTGTTCAACAACCACAGCGGCATAACGTCCAAATCCAACAATAGCGAATATATATTTTTCAAAACACTAGCATCTTGATTATTGAAGATGATGGACTTCGTTGCTGCTCATGACTTGGTCCATAATGAAACCAGAAAGATCTTCTTGGAACCCAGATATCACCAAATACGTCAGCTCCGGTGTAGGTGACAGTTCTATCTGGAACACAAGAAAAAGGTGAAACACAGTTAAGACAAGTTTTGCTACAAACTGTAAGCAGGTCGTCAGGTCGTCTAAATTTACTAGAGGGGCCGAGGGGCCAAACCTGTGAGCCAGAGAGAGCATTGATGAGGTTGCACATGTAATGCATGACATAGAACCCGCAGAGATCATTGCCCGCAAACTGCATTTGGATCGAACCGACCGATACTACTTTAAACGTAGATTTGCAAAGCTAACGATGTCTCTTGCACTTTGACTTGAACTTCTCATAGGCCCTGTGCGACAAGTTCTTGACAGCGACATAAGATGATCAAAGCTATGTAATAGATAATCTTATCGTTGCCAATGTAGTAGTAACTTGTTTACTTGTTTAGCGTCTCAATGAAGGGATGGATTTTCTCTAGTTGGCTCATTGAGAGTCGTAAACATTGACAGTGGTGCTCTCTATACTGATGTCAAGAAGGACATGATGGTCATCGCTGCATTCACAATGCCACTGCCGGTTCCAATTAGGTTCAACCCTCAAGTACGTAACAGAGTAGAAAATTAGGCATTTACAACAAATATACACGTAGTTGTAGGATAGAAGTATACTGTAGGATTTGTAAACATGAAAGCTCTTTGCCAATTCATCGATGGTGCTGCTGTATTTTAGTACCTAGTGATTGTATAGCACTGGGTTCAAGAAGCCTATTTCAATCTCTTGCACCCTGCAAAAGTGTGCCTCCTTCGCACAAAACAATGTGTACTTGTTAGAAATTCAACTCAGAGCTGTAAAATGCATGGTGTACTAACTAGACTTACATGGTCCACAAGCTCATGATATGAATGTAAAGGGCCAACTTTTGGTAAAGTTGAGACAATCCCTTGAACTGAATCCCCAATGACTTTTCTATACCCTGTAAAAATGTCTATCCATATATCTTGCCGCAAACTGCACTCTCACTTGAGCTCTATACCAATTATGCGCCTCCCGCATTCTCGGTCCTAATTTAAGAACTTCTCTGGGAGGCACCAGATCACCCCAACCTGAAACTGCCATACAGGTGGCGCCTCCTCTCTATCCCGCACGGCCAAGCTCAACACCTAGAAGTTCTTCCTCTATCATTGTGTTTTCTTGCACGTTCTGAGATGGTTGAGTTGTACTCCTAGTAGATGGACTGATCTTGCAAGTCTTGGTTCATAGCGGTGATGAAATACTTGGTTCCCTATTTTTGTGCGAGTCTTCCAAGCCTTCACCATCCTCATCATCGTTGGATTCGGAATCCAAGCCAAAGGATATGTAGCGCTTGCGCCAAAAAACTTGGCAACCCAAGTTCTCCCCCAATATCTTCCTTTCCTCATCCTCTGGGTGATCTAACTCAACTGCATGGTACCTGCTCTTAGCTACTGCATCAATGGTCACCATGGAGTACCCTATAGGCAATTGATGGTTCTGCAGCACATCCCCGGCCACAAGCATAGGCAAGACCTGTCGGCACCTTGGTCTTATAGAACTTCTCCTGCACGTATAAGTTAAAAGTTGTTGGGGTCGTGATCTTATCAACGGGGAACGTGAGACATGTATCATCGAGAGGAAGGGTTATGCTTCCACAGCTACTCTGTACCGGATCTGGGCTGATGAGCCAGTTGGCAGCTTCCTCATCTGGTGCGGAAGGACAGTTGGTTAAATTCTCCTCAAACGCTGGACGTAATTTTTTATTGCTTTCTTTCATTTCTGGTCGAACAGCCTCCATCTTACATTGCCACTCCAATTCTTTTTGGGCAGTCCTCCTCAAACTACTTCTGTACGAGATGTCATCTGGGAAGGAAAGCTCCCATGGAACAAGTCCGAACCCTCGTGTACAACCAGGATGCTATTTGTTTCCCAGTGCCCGGCTCAGCTGATAACCCTCCCTATTAGGCTTGAAAGTACCATTAACAACTTCCTCGTGGACCGCCTTCAACCTTAGTGCTAGTTCCTCGGTTGCAGCATCATGATAACATAGGGAGCCATCTAGGTTGAAGGTAACCCCCCTCGCATGAAGGATCCTTATAGGGCGAGCATCCCATTTGGGTCAGCTGCTCCTCGTCCCGTTCCCAATCTCGGATTTTCCTCGTGTAGCAACACGAGCCGGTGCAATGCGGCATCCTATTTTTGTGGGAGTCAATCGTATTTGCCTCACTATGTTCTTTTGCCTCATCCGATTCCTTCCAACTCACGAAATCCCTCTCCATATTTCCTTGACTAGGCTTGCGAGCTAGCGAAGAATACTATATAGCCTTGAGCATCTACCAAATGGCTAGCCTGGTCCAATGAGGTGATGACACTGCCAGCCAAGGAATCCAACACTCCTTTATGGTTTTTCATTTGGCAATAGAGGTTTGGGGTTGGGTATTTGAGGTTTTGTGGCTACCAGTCCCCTTGGTTAGACAAGGGAAGGGGGATTGCTGTGATGGGATATATGGAGAGGTACGTACGCAACTATGGCTTTGCCGCCGGCCTGGGCAGTGGTAGTTCCTGGCCATGAGTTAGTTTTGTGCCTTGCATGCTAACTGATTACAGTATGGATGTCATTGTAAAAACATATTAATCCTTATGTCATAGCAAAAATTGATCCTAGTAAATAGGCTAGGAGCTAATAAAAGAAAAAAAACATAATTTCTTGCTGGGACCATTAAAGTTCTCGAGACATGCTGATTTCAGCATGGTCCATTAGCTCATCAGATGCAAAAAAAATCTGGAACTAGGCCAAAAAAGCAGCTCATTTGCCCAGTCCTACATGCATCGAGTCTGGCGCCGACCATTGTGCGCCCTAGATGCGCCAGCTGTGCCGAGAAACCTTAGCAGTGTCTGTGAGCAAGAGAGGAACAACTCACCGGGGTGCAGCACAATGAAGTCCAATGGTGGCACAGTCAAGAGCACTGTTGAGTGGAGCCTATCAATGTCCTAAGTTTGCGGATAGGTGTGGCAGTGGGCAGATCCAGCATGAGCGATCAAGCCACGCTCCTAGATGGGCGAGCGAGCTACACCCTGGTGGTTAGGACAAACAAGCATGACCCGGTGTATAGGATGGGCTGCTGCACTAGGCGTAACCATGTCATGTTTTGGGCTAAGTTTCAGGGAGTGATAAGGAAGAAAGGGAAAAGAGTATGACACGTGGGCTCCACCTTGCTAGTCACTATCAAAAGTGTCCGTGATATGTACCTAGGGTACACCAAGCAGGCTACACAGGAAGCCAAACCAGACGGGTACCTCATCTATGTGGAATACAAGGCACAACAAGATGAGAAATAGTGTCTCTTTCCTTATTAAGTTCTGTAGCATGTTAGCAGTCTAATTAATACAATCGAAATCACCCCATTCAGTTCATTGAGACATCCCTTAGTTGTTCTCACGTAGTGTTTTTGCAACTTTCATACGTCCCATACCATACTATACGACGGCCCGGGATTTAAAGGTAACGTGGCCATCGTCATTGGCGCGAGCTTGGCTCGCGTTTAAATATATAGAGATAGAGATTGGACTCTTTGGATTACCCAAATGAGTCATACAAGGAATTTGAGTGCATATTGAACTTATAAATGACAATACTTATTCTTTTACACAAATAATCGTAATAAATTTGTTGTTGACTCCCATTGTTTTCATACAACGCATACAGGATGTACATCGAGGATCCCTAATCTGTCGACATAAGAAGTGAGCAGAACAAGGCAAAGTATCACTGCTACAAAAAAAAACTTTTGTGAGGCATTTTGAAATGGGCATCGGAGGCGAGCGGCAATTCAAACCGCCTTGGTTAATGCCTGGGATTAACCAAGACGATCATTTTTTATTAACCGAAACGGTTATAAACAACCGGCTTGTAAAATCGATTAACCAAGGTGGGCACCTTAAAATGTCCACCTCGGTTAGCGGTTGTTTAAACGCAAACGCCTCGACGGGCACACTATAAGGCCCGCCTCGGATAATACTAGACCATATCATAGCCCAGACAGCCCATCTCGGCCCAATAGTGTGCTCAGCGTATATAAACGAATCCTCACAACCCTACACTCACTCACTCTACCCCATCCCGTCGCCCCAGCCCCGACTCCTCCCTCTGCGCAGGCCCCTCCTTTCCTCCGCACTCCGAGAGTGCCACGAGTGTCGTCCCCTCCCTCTGCGAGAGCGCCGTACCAGACTCAGCACCGTGAGCGCCTCCTCTGTCTCCTCTCCCTCTTCCTCACAGGCGGCGGCGCCCTTCCCCCTCCTTCTCCTCCTCCCTCTCCTCTAGGAGCATGACTCCCTCTCTCCTGCTCCACCTCCCTCTACTAGACGGAGGCGGCGTGTGCATTGGGGTGCAGCGGGGAGGAGCCCAACGGCATGGTGGCACATGAGGGCGGCGGGGCTAGGCCATGGAGCCCTCTAGTGCGGCGCTGGACGGTACCGGCCGGGGAGCCCTCCACCGCGGCGCTCGTGGTGGCAGCGGGCACTCGATCTGGTGGAGGAACACGCCTGCGGCTCGATCTGCGGCGGATCCAGTGGAGGAACGCGTCAGTGGCTCGATCTACGGAGAATCCGGCCAGGAGGTGCCCGGATATGGCGGCAGGGCTTCGATCTGCGCTTCCCAGTGGCGGATACGACGATGCAGCGGCGTGGTGCACCTAGATCCGGCAGATCGAGCTTCCCTAATGCGGATCCGGCCACCACTGACGCAGATCCCGCGAAGAGGAGGCCGGCTGCACCAGGATCTGGCGATGGTGGCAGCTTGCATCCCTGCTCCTGCGTGCGGCATGGTGGGGCTAGATCCGGGTACTGGGCTGAGAATGGGCTCGCCGGTGGGCTCGGGAACGGGCTCGCTGGTGGGCTCATGGATATTTTTTTGTTTTTTCCGATCGATTAACCGAGACGGGCGTTCTAAGGTGCCCGCCACCGTAAACAGATTATCCGAGGCGGGCAGGGCAACCGCCTCCGTTATGCCACCATTAACGGTGACCTTTGAATGGAGGCGGTTGTCTTTGCCCACCTCCAAAAATGAAAAACGCTCGCCTCCATAAAGTTTTTTGTAGTAATGTATGGCCACAATATAGCCATTAGGAGCTACATCTCTGTACATATCAGTACAAATTAAATAACAATGCATGCTGTCTATATGTTTTAATCGATTGTGTCATCATGTAGTGCGTCGTGTAGTGCGTCAAACAACCCCAGTGACACTAGTATGTGGATTCTACAGTTGCAAGTACCTCATTGAGTCCGAGAAATTCATCATCAACTACGGGGTGCCAATTTAAAGACAAGAGAGCGTTTGGAGCCGACGCGCGCACAGGCCGGCCACGGTAGCAAAAATAATTTGGCGCGTTCGATTTGGAGATCAACGGTCCTCCTGTCTCCTCCACGCCCAATATATATCGAACCCTAACTCTCTCGCACGCATCCGCAGCCGCCGCCTCCGTCTGCCTCCTCTCTCCCAGGCCAGACGGGGCTCCTCCCGCAGCACGCTGCCGCCCCCACCCCCGGCCTTTCCTTCCTCTCTCCCGATGTGGCGGCACAGCAGGCGGGCTCGACGGCCAGATCCCCACGCAGCCATGGGTCCCGGCGCCACAAGACCGCCGCTCCATCCTCTCCGACTCGCCCTCCGCGACGGCCTCCGCCCATCCCGGCACCCCGCGCCGGCGCCCGCGAACGGCGGAGGCGCGGAGCCCCAGCGCGGGTAGGCTCTGGCGCTGTAGCCCCGCCGCCGCGCGTGCGCCAGGCCACCGGCTCAGGCAGTGCGAGGTCTCCACCCCTTCCTCTCTCAGCTCAGGCGGCGCGAGGTGGTGGCGCACCAGCGCCGGCGCGCGCGAACGGCGGAGGCGCGGAGCCCCAACGCGGGTAGGCTCTGGCGATGCAGCCTCGCCGTGGGCATGCGCTAGGCCACCAACGCGTCCAGATCCAGGTGATGGGCTCTCTCCCTTCTTCCTCCTCCCCATCTATAGTTTATTTTGATAGGATACTTTTGCTCAATGGCGCTAGCACATTACATTTGTGCTTACTGCATATGCTGGTTGTTTTTCAGTGATTTAGAAACTCCTTTTGCACCATTGTCTTTGCAATCATACAGTTTGATGCTCCTTAGGACTGTGTGCAAGTTACGGATGCTATAGTTGAATCGCCATTCCCATTTCATTTGATGCGTTAGAACTTAGGAGGTACTAAGTTTCATGATATTCTGAATTGCATTTTCAGGATTGCAGTAATAATTTGCAGAATTGGAGGATCAAACCTGATGAGCTCGCTGCTAAATCTCCTCAGTGCCTGCTCTGTACATCTTAGTGCTGCAAATTTCAGGTGAGCATCTGGTTCTTTCACCTATGAAGATATTGACGATTTTGTCTTCTTTTCGTTGGTGCTGCCTTTGTACATACTCAATGTGCCAGCCATTGATGGTACCAGCTGCGAAACTATGAAGCACGTTTGATAACCATCGATGCTTATGTTTATATCAGTGCAGAATATTGGCTACATAAGAAATGTGCATATCCAGACAATCAACCTTTTGATTGGGGGCTGATGTGGATACGGTATCCTTTTTCCATGTATGGAATAGGAGATATCCTTTCAACGGATGCTGATGATGTTCACCGCAAAAAGAGATTTACAAAGGTTTGTGGCAGTTTATATTTAGATGAAACCATGATCCCAATGTTGGTGCTTTCGGACTGTAGAGGCAGATATCAGGAAGAGGAAGTTCTTTGCAGAAATTCTAAATGCTTCTAGGGAAACACCAGGTGCAATTAGCAAAGAAAGCAGCGGAACGATGGAGTTCAGGTATGGTCCTATGTCCTTCACACCCACAAGGCTAAGGCCCACAGTCTAAACCAGCAATCTGTCTAACCTTGTCAGTAGACTATAGCTTGCCTCTCGTGATTATGGAAGGTGCAAATTTCAACTCAATATTTTAAATCCTGAACAAAATTGAAATATTTAGAAAGTATGTGCACCATGTTGTTTTCTAATTTCTACTTTGTTAGCACATTGTTGCACTTTTTCCACATATTCCTGTGCAATATGATTTTATTCCTATAGATACTCATGTTCTAGATGTGCCACTTCAGTGCTCGAGAGCCTTTTTCACTTGCGAATTGTAGGCATGGCAGGTTCAGGCATGACAACGTATCTCACGAAAAGAGAAAAATAGGTTGGTGATTGGGTAGCATATATGAAGATTGCCGAGGAGAGCAAGAAGGAAAGTCTGAAATTGCTCTTCCTCAACCTCTTCAATGATACATCCTAATACATCCTAACATGGTTTAGGGTCATTTCAGCAATCTAGAATTTTCTTAAGTTCGATCAATAGATTTATGTTCCCTTTGATCAATAGATGCCAATTTCCGTAGAGGCTACATCTCATCATCTGCTACTATGACTTTTTGTTGTATGCAGTATGCTATGTTGTGCCATCTTGCAGTGTATACCTCCTTGGTCTTCTGTCCAAAGACTGTTCTATGTAAAATATATTTACTGCTGCATCTAACGTGCTAGTGTAGGCTTGCCTCGTGTAAGACTAAGTACTATTTGAACACTCTTTATGCCTCGTGTAATATATATGTGCTATTTTGACATCTCGCACATGTTCGCGGTTGTTTTAGAATGCATTGCTGGACTACCCTTTAATTGAACGGTACAAACAAATGTCTATCGTGTTTACTTGCCCAGATACCAGCACGGTCAGTGACTCGCGCGCATGGGCGCGCGCAAATCACTAGTGAATTCACAAAGATGGTGGGAAAGGAGACGAATCGACGAGAAGTGCACAACGGTAGCGGACATATGTGGCTTCATCATGCATAAATGCGTGCATCAAAACAGAGCATACTTCAACCAAGAGAGCGACCTCGTGTGGGATGAGAAGTACGACAAGATTAGAAATTGGGATCAAATACACTTAGAGGATTACAAGATTGTTGATCTTGATTAGAAAGAAGCGGACTCTGAAACATTTGAACTCTTAGTTTCATATGTATATGATACGTAACTTGTTATCCGTGCTATGACGATTACGAGACACAAATATGATATGTGTATATATGTGTGTGTTTTATGCATGCGTATTATCTTGGTTCTCAGTATTTGTGTCTGTGTTTAAATTGTGAAAACATAATTCAAATAAAATAGCGGAAAATGAATATTTTTAATCTAAAAAAGAGTTAATGGAGGCGGGCGCCTTGTATATAGCTGCCTCTGCTAATCAAATAACGGAGGCAGAAGCCCTTGGTGGCACGCTTCTTCTATTGACCACCTTCGTTAAGAATATTAACTCAAGCAGCCGTCTTAAGAGGATCACCTGCGTTAATAGGATTAACAGAGGCAGTCACGACGCCGGCCTCCATAGAGTGCTATTAACGCAGGCGCTTAGTTGAAGGTCCACCTCCCATAACCCAAAACGATTGCCTGCAAAAACCAATACAGCAGTAGTGACCGTACAGTATGGGAAAATGAACATACTCTAGTAATAATAAGCACATACTAATGATCTTACCCCGGCCCAGAGGTGACATATATCTTCCAGCCTCATATATTTCAATTGTGTTTTATGATCACTGGTCTGCTATTCCTAAATATTTGATAAATAAAATAATTAAATAAAGAAAAATGGAAGACCACTTGAGAGAAATTATAATAACCGGTGTACTGACGTAAAGTTTTTTGTTTGCCTATATTTCTGTATGGGCCATGGCAGGCCTCCGTTTCTGCTAAAGAGTTAATAGGCCCGTGCCCTCGAAACAGTTGGGCCGGGCCAGGGAGATAATAGTAATAAGCTAGCCAAAGTTCCATGGGCCATAAGTGTGTGGTCGGACATGCGCTGTACTGTATACAAGGTTTTTTTTTTAGAACCATGAGCTGCTTTGCCCGTTAGAAGCGGT
This sequence comes from Saccharum hybrid cultivar R570, assembly GCA_038087645.1. NCBI lineage: Eukaryota > Viridiplantae > Streptophyta > Magnoliopsida > Poales > Poaceae > Saccharum > Saccharum hybrid cultivar. The sequence continues at coordinate 6,611,826 of JAQSUU010000758.1, read as the reverse complement.
TCTGGACTGGACCGAAGTTGCCGCTGCACCACCCACGCTCTCATTCGCTATTTCTCTCTCCCTCCCCACACGAACACGCCGGTGAGCACCAGGACCGCGGCAATCGCTACCCTGCCGTGTCGCCGCAGATTGATCCGATCCATCACCGTGGCTTAGCCCGGCTCCGTCGTCCTGGGTGTGTTCATGGCGGTGAGTGGCCACACTTGGATACTGCTGCACGTATATTCAGTTGTTATCTACAGCCTGTTTTTCCCCAATTTTTTTTCTCTCAGCTCGTTCCAATTGATGTGCACATTTTGTCGATGTTGGTCACTATTACCTTGGTCATACATCATGGAACAGTTTTTCCCCTTCCTGAATAAACGAGATGTAATGGAAATATGGAATAGATGCACTGAAATCATACATAGATTTATTCAGAATCGGAAAGCAGACACTAATGCATGCAGAGAAATCGATTCTAGAAAACAGCCCCGTCATCATACACATACATTAGTAACAGCGGGTGTGTTTTTATCTATGATCAGATCCATGAGATTTTCTTACAGTACCGAACGAAAAGCGCATCTAGCTAGGGACGCACCTGACTGACGAGGCTATTCTTTATCGCTGTGTATTTCCAACTTTGCACTGGTCAGCAGTCTGCTCAATGCACAAGGAAGAAACCGTTAATAAGTGGACAAATTAGTAGTCAATTAATGGAACTGAACTTCGTTTAGTCCCAGGATGCTTGCTAGGTGTGCCTTGCTTCAGTTTCTTCATCAGGAAGATGGTAAAACATGCATAAGCCCTGATTAGCTGATGGTCGTCGTGCATGTCTGCTAATGCAGGTCCGGCTGGACCCTGGCTGTTTGAGGATAGGAGTCGCTCCAGCTGAATTTTGCACAACATCACCATCAGCATCACCATCACCTTCACCACAGCCCTGCACTTCCCCCAATTGGACCATCGATGTCTCAGACGTGAGTTGGACGATTCATCTCCCTGCACCACCACTATCTTGCATTGCTGCTCGTATCGTTCATGTGTTTTTTTTTTTTTGGCGCGCAATATCATCCGGGTTTTACAAGGGGGGAAATTTTAGTGGTTTTTGTTGCATCTACTTAGGCCTGTACATGGTCTGGGTTTCCTGGGTTATGGTTAATTTTCAACCCAACCCATGTGTCTAATACTCCGTATATGGGTTGGTTTCTGATGGTTTCCGGCGGTTTCAGAGCAGGTTCAGTGAGGTGCTAGGTTGGGTTGGTTTACGGGTTTCACACGGGTTTGGCGACTCTGGAGGTTTCGTCTGCAGCAGCTAGCCTTTGCTGTGGGTCTGTTCATAGGAGCGCCGCCGGGGTAGGCGAAAAAACTAGTCGATGCCCATACGGTCATACCACAAAAACTGTTTTCTCTGGCAAAAAGATCAAATCAGTGACCAATGTTCAGCAACATATTCAGTGTTTCAACGTAACATGTGTTTCGTTCTGCACAAGTACAAGCTAATAACTAAAGCTCATTCATTGATTGATCTAGTGTTCTCTCTGCTTCAGGTCAGAACTATCAAGGTGACAAACGTGCCTCTCTCAGCGACCGCGGAGAACATGAAGGAGTTCTTCTCCTTCTCCGGCGAGATCGAATATGTCGAGATGCGAAGGTGTGATCTCGATTCCCTTGCCAACTCCCAAGTCCTAAACCATGCACAATTGTTCCCAACTCCCATGTGCTTGTTTCTGCTCTAAATCATGGCAGGGGCTCCGACACGTCTCAGGTCGCTTATGTCACCTTCAAGGAGTTCCATGGAGTTGACACGGCTCTGCTGCTCTCTGTATGCATCATGCACACCTTGCGTCCGTCTATCATCTATCTCTCAACATTTTCTTTTTAACTTTCTGTATCTCCTCTTGATTGCAGGGATCAAGCATGTGCGGCGATGTTCCTGTGAACATCACACCAGTGGAAGACTACGAACCAGGGTTCGCTTTACCGATAGGAAAAAAATACCGGAGGTCACCGATAAACGGGTTTATCGGATTTCTCGGAAAATTTCTCGGTCAAAAAATAAAACAAAAAATACCTAATTTATCTAGAAAATTACTAAAGTTCTCTCTAAAGCATTTAACATTGAGAACTAGTACACAATAGCATTAATATAACATAATATCATACTTTCATGGAGGTGGACTAGTGAAAATTGCAATCTCGGCGATAAATAAAATTTACCGGACCTTAGCGATAAACGGGATTATCGGATTTCTCGGTTTTTTCTCGCCGAGATTTTATTCCCTGCTACGAACTGCCACCGGAAGCCTACTCCCATACAGAAGCAAGATCACCGGCGGCGCCGGGAACGCCGACCGGGGAGGCCGTGAAGAAGGCGGAGGAGGTGGTGAGCACCATGCTGGCCAGGGGCTTCGTGCTGAGCAAGGACGCGCTGCGGCGCGCGCAGTCGTTCGACGGCCGGCACCAGCAGCTGCTGTCCACGGCGACGGCGCGGGTGGCGTCGCTGGACCGCCGCCTGGGGCTCAGCGACAAGTTCAGCCTCGGCACGGCCGCCGCCCGCGGCGCGGCGCGCGGCGTCGACGAGCGGTACCAGGTCACGGAGCGCGCCTGGGGCGCCTTCTCCGCGGCCGGGGAGGTCGTGGCCGGCAGCCCCTACGCGTCGCGCGGCGCCGCCTGGGTGTCGGCCGCCGTCGGCGCCGTCACCAAGGCCGCGTCCGACGTCGGCGCCATGACCATGGAGAAGGTGGTCAGGGCCGAGGTGGAGGGCACGGCGGCGGACGGCGAGGGCGCCGAGGCGGAGGCGGGGCAAGGGCACGCGGCCCGTGTGGACGTGCACGACAAGCAGGGAGTTGCTGCTCAGCACGGTGACCAAAAGAATAAGGTCATGTAGGAGTAGTATGAATATGACTTTTTTTTTCCTTCCGCTTTCTTACTTGAGACTCTTCTTACTTATTAGTTTTATATACATACAATGAATGCATAAAGGTTTTTGAAAAATAAGATAGAAATGGAACTGCATGCATTTGTCCTGTTAATTTGACACAATAGATTCTATATCTTTTTTGGTTTGAGATAAGTTCAAATTTGGCACGAAATTATATTAAGAATTTTAATAAAGATCTGTTGCTTTATTAGAGCACTGGTTTTTAGCTTACCAATAAGTCACATTTTCTAGTAGACATCGAATGTTGATTGAACAACGTCTCAAAAAAATTGATTGAACAACTTAGACTTGTATTCGCAAAAACAACTTAGATTTGTTTGGGTAAAATTTGTCACTTCCTGCTCAAACAGCGATAATGGATCTGCTCTCTGATAAAAGCATATGTAAGGTGTTTAGTGGCCCGTTTCCTGCTGGGCTGCTAGCAGGCTTTTCTCAAGCTGCAGTCCAGGAGTTCTTTGCTGACGCCGTCGGCGCCGTTGCCAGGGCCGCCTCCGACGTCGGCGCCATGACCATGGAGAAGGTGGTCAGGGCCGAGGTGGAGGGCTCAGTGGCTGACGGCGTGGACATTGCTATACGTTGAAATTAAATTGTGCTTAGTGGAGATGGTGTGAATAGCTTGCATTAAGAGATTAAAAATTAGTGGGACGACATTGCTATTAGTGGAAGGTGATGTGGATAGGTAGTGGGAAATGATGTGGTTGTCTTGCATGTTGAGATAAAACTTGTAGTGGGGTTTAACTTTATAAGAGATATAGATTTTAATCAAGATCTGTCGCCTTATTAGAGCATTGGTTATTAGCTTACCAATCAGTCACATTTTCTAGTAGACATTGTGGAGGTGTTTGGCATGGCTCCTCCCGAGAAGCCGGAGCCGTTTTCGAGAAGTCACTTTGGCTCTTTTTTTTCTAGGAAAAATGACTCCTACAAAACTCCTCCGAAGGTGCTAGAGCAGGAGGTTGGGAGGTCTACTAAATAGGCCCACAATGTTGATCGAACAACTTAGACTTATTTGGGTAAAATTTATCACTTCCTGTTCAAACAGCGATAATGGGTCGGCTCTCTTATAAAGCATATTTAAGGTCTTTTGGGTTGCCCGTTTGCTGCTGGGCTGCTAGCAGGCTTTTCTCAGGCTGCAGTCCAGGAGTTACCGGCCTTTTCTTATGAGTTTTCTTTGTGGCAAAAGTCATTTCAACTCCCTCAATATCACATTTTTTTCTTGAATTTAAAATTAGATATCTTACTACCACCGCCACTAAACTCTCAAAAAATAGTCCAAATTACATCCCTCCCTTAGTTTGAAATGGTTAAAAGGCAGTTTTGTTTTTTAGTTAAAAATCTGGTAAACACTTGATATCATATTACGGTTATAGTTCAAAAGGATAAAATAGAATTTTTTTTCCCTTTGTTGCTGCTCTCTCACTTGCCTTTGTTTCTTTTTAAGTGTTGCTCTGTTGTAAAAAAAAAGTCATTATCGCTTCCTAGAAGTCAACTGTATTCAACTTTAACTAAATATAAAAATATATATATATTAATATTTGTGATACATAATTAGTATCATTATATAGATCGTTGAATCCATTTCCATCATAAATTTATTGAAGATGCAAATATTGCTCATATTTTCTATAAATCTACTCAAATTTAAGAAAGTTTAACTGACACCTAAACCAATAGCGACAAATAAACAGGGACAGATGGAGTAAGGGGGTGTTGGGACGGGTTCACTCCATATATTTTCAGCTTGACTTCATGTTTTTTAGCCAGGTTCAGCTCCATGCGACTGTTCTTTGAGAAAAAAAAAAGTAAAGTTGTGAAAGCACCAACAGAGTACTCCGCAAACTTTAGGTTTTTTAGAACTACTCGATATAGTTTGTGGACTATAGCTCGTTGACACTTGACACCCCTATGTCACGACACAATGCTATCCAACATCGAGTCCACGGACGTACGCACATGAACATATACGTGACTGATCCGGACTCCGCAACGGACGCCTAACATGGACTCCCCGATGACTATGGCGTCTGCATGCGCTGTCCCGAGTACCTCGGCTTGCTCGGGTGACCGATGCAATACTACGAGCAATCTCTGTCGCTACACCTAAAATATTCCTACTGCTATTGTCTGTCCCTACGCCCCCAGCCTATACAGTAAAAAAAACGTTTCTAATTTCTTTTATACGCCCAGGAAAAAACATATTTTGCAGCCAGCTGTATGGTAATAGTAAATCACCTAGTAAGAAGTTACTATAATCTCGTAAATTAGCATAGCAATTATCGTAACGCAAAGTGGCTACAGAATAAGTTATTTTGTAGTCAGCTATAGGGTAATAGTATATATATATATATATATATATATATATATATATATATATATATATATATATATATATATATATATATATATATATATATATATATGAAATAAAAACATATACGCCAAAAAAACCACCGTAAAAAACATCCCCTGCTTCCCAAAAAAATCCTATATGGCAAAAAAAAAGTTTATGAAAAAACAAATACAGCAAAAAAAAATATGTTTCCGTAACAAACTCTTTCACATCGAAAATCATAGAAAAGAACTGATTACAAACCAATGAAACAAATCAGCCACATATTCAAACAGATGAATTCGGCAATGGCTTTGCTTAAGACAACAAGAAAGATCATGCACATATTCATACTCATACAAGGAAAATCTTTGCTGACACTGACAAAACAGATCACGCACATATTCATCTCTACATCTAAAAAATTCCCAATGTCATCGTCGGACGTCAAGTAACGTAACAGACAACTCTGTTGCATGGTGATTCACCTGATGCCCGTGCGTAACAACTTAGCCCATTAGTCTACCACATCCATGTAGAAGAAGGAAAACCAGGATGAATTTATAAATAGTTTATGGTGTTCCAATGCAAAAGTGTTTATTAGATTCTATTAAATTTTGAAAATGTGTAATAACAAAACACAGAAATGATAATTAAAAAATGAAACCAATTTTGTTAGGTTTCCAATCTACATGATATATATGTCATAAAGACCATGAAATATCCTTTATGAAATCAAATTTTTATAGTTCTTAATACGTTCGTCTAAACCATAAGCCATGTGCGTTGTCGTAGACATGGATAAAAAAATGTTAATATGTTTGTCTAAACCATATATAAGACATGTGCATCGTTGTACAAATGGATTCAAATTCGTTACCCCATGCAACGCATGGGCATATATCTAGTAAAATTTAAAAATAATCGCAATGTATGAGTAGGAAATTAAATACGATAATACTTGGCCATGGTCGTCCTTCCATCCAGACCTAAGAAGAAAATACAAATCTCCCCACGGAAGTTTGTCTCTCCCACTCCGTGCTCGTCCGTCGAGGCTTTACGACACCGTGCGGCCGTCCCAATCCGTCGCACCGCCGCCGCCATCCCCCGTGGCGCCCCCCCATCCCCGCATACCTGCGTCCCCACGGAGAGGAGGAATCCTCCATGTATGTACGCTACCAACCGCCCCACCAACTGCAGCTATCGCAGGACCAAGTCGCCTGCACCTCGCCCTCCACCTCTAGGCTCCATGCGTGTGCTCAGCGACTGCAGCGGTGCCTCCTTCCCATGTTGTGCCATGTCATGCTTCGTCCTTCACCGTGCCTAGGACAAGAGAGGGGGTCGTCATTGACTAGGCGCAAGCACAACTGGCTGCTGCCAAGCCAGTCACACACCCCTCCTCACTACCGCTCTAGCGCTCTGTGCTGCGTTGTATAGAAGAAGGGTGAAAATGCATGTTGCAAGCCTATGTTCGAAGTGTTTCATATTTTTCATAGGTACATTACAAGTATTTTATGTAGATATTACAAAAGTAGATCGGGATGTTGCATGTGTTGCAATGGTTGTACACGTATGTTGCAAGCTTCTGTTCCCAATGTTTCTTATGTTTTTCTCAAACGTATATTGCAAGTGTGTTCATTGTTCCACATATATATTGCAAATATCTATCTGGATGTTGTGTATGTTTTATAATGCTTTTCAAGTGTTTTTCAAGTATTTTTATAAGTGTTTTAGATGCATATTTCAAGTGTTTCATCTGCCTTTAGACGTATGTTACAAGTGTTACGTTTAGATGTATCAAAAGTAGATCAGATGTTCATTTTCTTTTGCAATGTAATCATCACAATTTTCTACAAGTACATGCTCAACGGAAGGTTGGCTTGCTTGAGAGCAACAATTGTTAGCACATGATAAAATAAATGGAACTTGTGTACATGTGCACTTGTGGGTGTGAGGTTGGTATGATTTTACTGTTGTTACCACAACCTCATGAGCAATTTCTAGCATGAGATGAGAATCCATAAGCTTCTCATGAGAGCACAAGAGCTCATCATGATTTTCTCGCAAAATCTCATTCCTGCTAGTGAGCCTTTCCACCTTGTCCTTGAGCATATAATTCTCATCTTCTAATTTAGCAACACAACATAGAGAGTTAATAGTATGAGTTTGCTCGATTGACAAGTTTTCATACCTTTTGACCAAACTAGCATGCGAGCACTTAAGCTTTTCATGCTCTTTGGTCAACTTCTCCAAGCACTTGATCTTTTTTATGAGAAGCTCGTCTTGTTTGTAAAGTGTTTCTTCTTGCTCACCAATCTTCTCAACAAGCTTTAGCACCATCAACTTATCTTTCTTGCTTAGACGTGCAAGGTATTGATTGAACTCATCATCATCACTTTCATCTTCACTCTCACTTTCACTTTCACTTTCACTCTCATTCTCACTCTCCCTTGCCACATTCTTCTCTTTCTTTGCCATGAGACCCACATGAGAAGTGACATAGAGAGATGAGCTTCTTGGTGAGGTGGACTCATCATTTGGCCGCCACCGATCACAATCTTCTTCTTCCTTCAAAATGTTAGTCTCGCAAGAACAAGAGGAAGTAGAAGTACCACATGTAAAAGCATTGTTCTCACCAACCATTTTATTACCATTCATATATGTTGGTGAGGGAGTAGATGTGGCATGATCACTTTGACCATTTGGGAGAATCACTTGATGCTCTTCACTTGTCGGTGAAGTTGAGCACTCCTCAAGTGGTTCCTCCAATGAGAGCAACTTCTCATCACATTTGGACTTGTCATATTTTTCTTTGAGTGTGGTCCAAATGAGATGAGCATCATCAAGCGGTTCACCATCTCCAAATATGATGGCATCAAAAACATCTTCACTCAAAGCACTAAATAAGACATTAGTAGCTTGAGCATTGTGTTGTAAGCATTTCACTTCCTCTTTAGATAAGATGGCCAAATCATCACTAGGAGGTGAAATGCTCACATCTATAATCCGCTCAATATGAGGACCCATGGCCCTAAACACATCAAGCACACTAGCGGACCAAGATGCATAATTTGAGCCATCTAAAAGTAGAAGTTCTAGAGATACCTCCTCACTTATCGACATCGTCTCTCAAGACGATTAAGCCCAAAATTGAGAACTTGGCTCCGATACCACTTGTTAGGACCTTGATGTTGCCTAGAGGGGGGGTGAATAGGCGTGTCTAAAAATTTCTACACAAAACTCAAAGTCACTTGTCAGCAACTGTTGGAAGTCCCGACAGTTCAGGTCGGAACTCCCGATGTCGTCAGCAGCTCCGACGCAAGCTGTCAGCAGTCCCGACGCCTACGGGGAATGAACTTTAAGTACTCAAATAAACTTTGTGAAGCCAATAACTTACAACCCCACTTCCTAGTGGTAAGGTGAAGATGTTAGCTCACTTCCTTGATGCCAAGATGCCTCCAAACATAGATCGGGACCAAACCCTAGAATCACCACAAATCCAAGTATAGCAATGCAAATCACAAGAACACAAGTGAGACACCGATTTATCCTGTGGTTCAGCTCGCCACTAAGGCTTGCCTATGTCCATGTTGTTGAGGAAGCCACACAGGCTTTTTGGGTCTCTTTCAACCCTATCCTCGTTCTCAAGTTAAGAGAGCAATCTCTTGAGATGAGGGGTGATTTCACTAGATGATTGGGGTGATTATAAACCTCCCGGGGCTACCACACGAGTTGGAAGCTCCACGGGCGATGCCTAGCCGGCTAGGGTTCCAAGAACCCAAGAGTAACAAATGAAAATCCAACCGGCTTGACGAAGAAATCAAGTGCTCAAGCTTTCTTTGATGTTTCTCTCACCAAATCCCTTCTCTCAACTCAAACTCTTTCAAGATTTGAAGCTAGGAGCAAAGAGGAGAGAAGAGAGAGGCTTTTGGGTGCTAGGAGGCACTTCTCTGATGTTTTTGGTCGAGTGGAATGAGTGTCCCACGGTTAGAAATGAGGGGAGAGCTATTTATACTCTTTGTAGAAATCTAACCGTTCAGATCTACGTCGGGACTGCTGACGTAGATCTCGGGACTGCTGGCCTTTAGAGAAAACACTGTTCATGCAAGGTTAAAAACACTGCGCAAAGGTCAACGTCGGGACTTCTGACTTACGTCGGGACTACTGACCGTCAGGAAATCCGACATACGTCGGAACTTCCGACGCAGCAGTCAGCAGAGCGAGCCGATGGGCCTAGCGTCGGGACTCCTGACGAGGGTCGGGACTCCTGACCGTCGGGAGTTCCGACATACGTCGGGACTTCCAACGTCCTCAGTCACCGCACAGGCTAAGTGACTGGACGTCAGGACTCCCGGCGCAAGTCAGCACTACCGACCGTCGGGACTCCCGACATACGTCAGGACTTCCGACACCAAAAGTCACTAAAACTATTCTATGTGCTCGTGAGGTGCTAGAGTGTCTCTCTTATAATTTAGTTTTAATACTTGAGCACTCTATCTTCCTCAAACCAACTAGATTGGCATCCCCCTTTATAGTGCGGCATAGCCTAAACTCAAGATCAAAAGAATATTACCATTTTAACCACTTGAGTCTTCAATGTCTTCATATGTCACTTCTTCTCAATATCACTTCATAAGGGGATGCAATCAACTTCATCTTCTCTCTTTGAGCAAGTACAGCTTGAGCATGTGACTTGAACCATTTCAACACATGTGAGTTCAATCCATGGCTTCAAGTCACTTCCACTAATGATTTGATCCTCAATACAATATGACTCCTTATGGCTCAATTAGTACCTCGACTCAATGCAAGTACTCTCTTCTTCACCTTAGCCATGGTACCTCGGTCTACAAGCCATTGCTTGCCCTTCACCTTCGCTTAGTCCCTCGAAGCCCTTTCCTTGCTATCTTCACCCTATCGAGCCATACTCAAGTCACATCATATTAAGCATCCACTGAAAAACCATTTCATCAATATTGTGATCCTTATTGCTTGAATATCTTCTTGATATGAATGTTGAGATCAATCAAGCTTGATATGTGAAATATCATATGGTTTGCCTTCTTGTTGAACCTATATATACTTCTCATTTCACAATCCACAAGTTATGCAATAAACTCAATTTCCTGTTCAACACTTTGCAAACTTTGTCAGATCTTTAATGGCGTTGTCATTCAATTCACCAAAACCCACTAAAGGGCTAGATGCACTTACAGTTCTTATGATCAAAATCAAGCTAGTTCATTATCTCGAGTGCAAGATCAACAATAAGTGGCTAGTACATCATCTCTACTAAATGACCAACCAAGTGCAAGCAATCAAGTGCAAGTTCTCCAATCGACAAACATTGCAAGAGATCATCCATTGGACTCCATAATTGGTGATATCTCAAGAGGTGTACAAACAAGATCAAGATTGCAAGTTCTCCAACTGACAAACATTGCAAGAGATCATCCATTGGACTCCATAATTGGTGATATCTCAAGAGGTGTACAAACAAGATCAAGATTGGCATCATTTTGTGAACACTTCTTATTTGTGTCATCCATTGAATCTAAGAAGATAGATGAAGCTTTAAAGGATGTTGATTAGGTCAATACTATGCATGAAGAGCTAAACAACTTTACAAGAAATCAAGTATGGGAATTAGTTGCGAGGCTTAAGGGACACAATGTGATTGGAACTAGATGGATCTTTCGCAACAAGCAAGATCAAGATGGGATAGTTGTAAGAAACAAAGCAAGATTAGTGGCTCAAGGGTATACTCAGTTGAAGGTCTTGACTTTGAAGAAACTTATGCCCAGTTGCAAGATTAGAAGCAATTAGGATCTTGTTAGCCTATGCTTGTGCCCATAACATCAAGCTCTATCAAATGGATGTGAAGAGTGCATTTCTCAATGGCTACAATAATGAAGAAGTTTATGTTGAGCAACCTCCTGGTTTTGAAGATTACAAGAAGCCTAACCATGTGTATAAGTTAAAAAAATGCATTGTATGGCTTGAAGCAAGCACCTAGAGCATGATATGAGAGATTGAATGATTTCTTGCTCTCTAAAGGGTTAATCATGGGCAAGGTTGACACCACTCTCTTCACCAAGAAGATTGGAAAGGAGTTGTTTGTGTTGCAAATCTATGTTGATGATATCATATTTGGATCAACCAATCAAGATTTTTATGAGGAATTTAGAAAGATGATAGCAAATGAGTTTGAGATGTCTATGATTAGAGAGCTTAGTTACTTCCTTGGTCTCCAAATCAAGCAATTGAAGAATGGTAAATTTATGAGTCAAGGCAAGTACATTAAAGATATGCTCAAGAAATTTGGCATGGAGGATGCAAAGGAAATTAGTACACCAATGGAGACCAATGAAAGCTTGGATAGTGATACAAGTGGCAATATGGTGGAACAAAAGATGTATCAGTCTGTGATTGGAAGCCTACTCTATGTGACCGCATCAAGGCTTGCTAGATTTTAAGTCTCACAAAGAGAGAGTCATTTGAAGGCTACAAAGAGAATATTGAGATACTTAAAGCATACACAAAATGTTGAATTGTGGTATCCCAAAGGAGCAAATTTTGAGTTGATAGGATATTCGGACTCCGATTATACGGGATGCAAGGTTGAGAGAAGAAGCACATCAGGCACATGTCAACTATTAGAAAGATCACTTGTTTCTTAGTCATCAAAGAAGCAAAATAGTGTTGCACTTTCAACCGCCAAAGCTGAATACATTGCCACCGGTAGTTGTTATGCACAAATTCTTTGGATAAAGGCCACCTTGAATGATTTTGAAATTAAGTTCAAACAAATGCCCTTACTATGTGACAAGTGTCGTGAAGCTCACCAACAATCTAGTTCAACTTGCAAGAACAAAGCACATTGATGTCCGCCATCATTTCATAAGAGATCATCAACAAAAAGGTGACATTTGCATTGAGAGTGTTGGCACCGATGATCAACTTATCGATATCTTCACCAAGCCACTTGATGAGAAAAGGTTTTGCAAGCTAAGGAATGAATTGAACATACTTAACTTCTCAAATATGTGTTGATGCACCCCCATTATATGACATGACTCTCCTTCAAGCAAAGCAAGGTAAAGTTGTTTGAGATTTCATTCATCCTTTGCTAAGGACTTGTTTAGTGCATCTAGTCATTCCTATCATTTCTTAGGCTCATTCATGAAAATCAAATGAATTTTATGCTTGTATGGTACCACTATTGCTTGTATGCTTGAAATGATCTAGTGGTAGCATATGACATGTTTGTGGGCTTGTGAACCTAGTGTTCGATCTAGATAATGAGATATAAGTGTTTAACTCAACATGGTGCATGATAACCCTCATTTGGAGGTATGAAGAAGCTTGCCCTTGGATCAAACCAAGTTCAATATATTTTGCAAGTAATCTAGATTGAACCAAAATTGGAAAAATGATCCTCACATACAATGGTTTCACACAACTTTCCTAAAATTTGAGCTCAACTTTTATGGTCATTAATGATAAAGGGTGAGAGATAATTCCAAAGATATGACCGAAGGGGGAGAAGTGAAACATGATAAAGAAATGAAGGGAATCAATTATTAAAATTTGAAGCACACAAGTAGGGGGAGCAAGCTCATAAACTTGTATGGTGCATTTGATTGTGCGTTATATATGGTTGCTTGCATAAGCTTTAGTTTTTCTCTGATACCTTGCTTGTGTAGTGTATGCTAGTTGTAGGCTTGATTGATGAAATGAAAAACTAGCATGCATAGGTAAAGTAACTAAGACTTTTGCTTTCACAAGTGGTACTAGAGCCATGCTTATAATGTTGATCTCACCGGGTTATCCAGTTTTTTTAATGTCTAGATACTAATGGTGCTAAGGATGATGTATATTGGCAACTCTGATTGGTTTCACGCTTCAAAGGTCTATTCTTTAAACCTTAGCATCATTTGGTAGAAATTGACTCATATCTTTCCTATCTAAGCATATGTGCAAGCTTTCAAATTCAAACTCTTAGCACATATGAAGAGGGAGCAATTGCTACCAATTCGGGTTCATGAAACTTGTCCATATCTTTTGCATATGGTAAAATGCTTGGGCAAGCAACATGGATCCAAAAGATCTTTATCATAATATCTTTGTAAATGGGTTGTCATCAATTACCAAAAAGAGGGAGATTGAAAGCCCTAGTTTGGTTTTGGATAATTCATGAAACCTAGGGACTAATCATTGTGCCAAGTGTGTAGACATGAATGATAAGTCTCATGCCAAGTGGTGGAACCTAGAGATGATCATGGTGATGATGGTGAAGACCACAAGATGATCAAGGGCTCAAGTTAGAAAAGAAGAAAGAGAAAAATAAAACCCAATGAAAATCAAGGCAAAGTGTCACATCTCAAAATTTCTGATTTTGGGTTGTGCATAGAAAACACTAACTAAAATAAATATTTTAATATTTAAATAGAACTTGTCATTAGTTTAGATTTCATATATTTTTTATTAAAGAAAAATGGTGCTTTTCGATTATTTTAGAATTAACTTGATGGGTTTTTGTTGATGTGATGCTTGTTTTGGTGTTTATGAGTGCAAACGGTTTTTGAGTACGATAGAGCGATGTTTATCTCTCCTTGAGAAATTTTTTTGGCCCTTTTTCGAATTAAAATTCTAGTTTCCTTGAACTTAATCTTTTTCTTTGATCATGTCACCAATCTTTTCTTGAGCTCCAAATACTTTATTTGGATTCCTTATGTTTCATAATGTCTCTGAGAATTTTCCCTGAATTTTTAGAGCTTTCAGAGTATTTTTCATGACTTAAATAATAATTCTGGACTTTTCTAGAATTATTTTATCCATAAAATTAATTAATTCTGAAAATAAATAAATATCATATTTTCCCCAACGCTCAAAGCCTACTTGTAATAATCATATTTTCTAGAATTATTTTCCCTATATATATATGTACCTACCCCTTGGGTAAAAGAACACTAAAACTGCCGTGGAGGATCCCCTAGTTTGGGAAATCTCTCGTGTAGTAAATTAAATATTTTTTCTCCTTCTCGTGTTATCCCAGGCCGAGGCCGATGGAGGTAGAAGATGAAGTATTTGCGGTTCTGCCACTGGTTCGTAATATCTTTGTCGTTTCTTCGTTTTAATTCCGTTTTACTCCGTTTTAGTTGCGTTAGTTTCGTATAGTTGCGCTCTACGTAGTAGTACTGACGTATATCATGTCACCTAATTATAAATTTATTAATTTACGTGCAATATTTATTTAATGCATTTTTAATTAAAAACAACCTAGTGTAGTAACTCATTCTTGTGATTTTGCGATCATGCCAACCGAAGCTATATGCTATCGGCGTAGACGTGTTACATGCTAGTCATATATAAATTAAATATTAATTTAATTGATATGCAATTAGTTCTATGATTAAAAGCAATCTAGGTTTATAAATTCGTTCTTGTTGCGACAGTTTCATAGCGTCACGCTCTATATAGTAGCGATAGTTTTTGTGATGTCACTCAAGTATGAATTTATCTATTTAAATGCAACTTGATTAATATTTATTTAACAGCTTTCTAACTAAAAGCAACATAGGGGTATAATTTTATTCTTGTTGCTTCGTGACTATGCTGGCGTAAGAGACGCATTAGCAACGTTGTTTACCATGTCACGTTATGTGTTTACAAATTAAATTGTATTTATTTGATTAATGTTTATGTCATGCTCTTTTAAATTAGAAGCGATTTAGGTTCATACATAGAACATTCTTAAATAAATGTTAACTTGATTAATATTAACTTAAATGTTTCTTAATCACAATTAGTTTAGTTAAACATGAAGCATGTAGTTAATTTAACTAATATTTATCTACTGTCTTTTCAAATTAAAAGTAACTTTGGTTTATAATTTGTCTTTTATAAATAATCAAATGCTATCATGATTAATAAAAACTTAAGTGTTTCTTAAATAGAACTTGTTTAGTTTATGCAAGAAACATATAATGATTCAATTAGCTGTTATCACCTTTTTTATGCTTTCTAATTTAACTTAAGTGCTATAATGATTGACGTAGTCTACTATACGTATGTCGACGACGTTTAACATGTTACATGTGTTCTAAATTTTAATTTAAACATTAATTTTAACTAATTTCTATTTGCACTGCTTACCAAATTAGAAACAATATAGGTTTATACTCCTATGTTTATATATATAAACTTTAAAATTATCTAAGTTCTATCACCTTAATTCATTAACTAAAATAAATCAAACGTATAGTTTGTCTTCTCTGATTTGTTACAACTCCTCGATAGTCGCGTGTCCTCTTTGATGGTAGCTCTGTTATCCGTCGGTTTTATGTTTTCGCGATCATAGCATCATGTCGTATAGTCTAGTGCGCTCTTTTAAAGTGTCTCTTTTATTTGGTGTGTTGTTCTTAGTTGTGTTTATTGTCTGTTTGTTCTACTTGATTGCTGAGAGTAGAAGAAGTATGGTTAATTAGCGCTGAAGACGAGGAGCTAAGGACCGACAGTCGAAGCAAGAGGACTTGAGTCCAGAAGATAGCAACTGGAGATTCTGAGTAGCTAACTTTGGGAAAAGGCAAGTATAGCATGGGATCATCCTTGTTTCCTATTCACCTTTAATACGCTTAATTCATGTGCATGTGTCTACCTTGTTACCCCTAAGGATATCCTAGCTTTTGTATCTTGTACCTTGACACCGGTGGAACATTGCTTTGGGTAGTATTTATGCTAGTGCTCAAGATAAATAACCATGATCTGTAACTTGACTAATGGTATATGCAATAAATGTTTAAAAGATGCTTTATAGAAACATGGCTCAAGAGGGCTAGAGCATTGGGCTGTTTTTATGGTGCTCTAGTTTCTCTCCTTAAGGACTTATCTGTAAGTGAACATCCGGGATTTACAGTATAACTGTGAGGGCTATATGGCTCTAGCTTTAGTCAAGTATGAAGACATTTTCTAGCTTATTAGTGGTAACCTTCATGGCGTAAGAATGGCTTGATGAATCGGGTATAGTGCGGCCTCTGTCCTTATGTGTATAGGCCGCGCGTCATTGTGCCATTTGGAAGGGGGGCTCTACATCTGTTTGCCGAGTGAATCTAATGGCCCTAACTTGTTAGACGAACCTTTGAAAGACTTCATAGTGAACCCTGCCAACCTTCCTTGGTAGTGAGTCAAGAGGCTGATCACCTCGGGCGAAAGGGTAAATCACGACTCACAGTGAAAGTGTACAACCTCGGCAGAGTGTAAAACTAGTATATCAGCCGTGCTCACGGTCACGAGCGGCCATAGACCCTTATAGAATAAATGATGAATACTGATGATAATGATAATACTAATGATATTGATGCTCACTAATGATTATTGTTTCTTGCTATACGTTATTCACGTTTACATGATCATGAGGTTATTTGGGCTTACGTAACTTGTTGCTACTCAAATGCTAAAAAGATGACTCACTAAAAGCTATTGCAGTAAACCCGTGTCAAACCTTTTGAGCCTCATGAACCCCGTGTCATATTTGTTAAGTTCGACATGGAGTCACTCTTGCTATTTCCCCACACTCCAGTGTGTAGTGAGGTGCTGCTTAGAAGAAGGACGAAAGTGTAGTAGAGTTTCTAGAAGTCTTTTCGAAGTGCTTGGCATACGGAACCCCAAGTCAGCCATCCCTGAGAATAATGGAGCCCGAGCAGAAGCTTAGACACCGTTCTGCGATACTCTGATAGTTGTAAGTGTTAATATAGTAAGTATTCCGCTTTATATAAACATTGTTTTTATATCTCTATTCTGTTGTTGTATGTGTGGACTTCCTGGGCACACATATGATGAGCCTAGTTTTGTTCTTTGCAAAACCGGGTGTGACAGAATGGTATCATAGTGATGTTGACTGTCAGACGTATGCCAAGTAGCACTGGACGTATTCTAAAACTTATTTTATGATAAAACTATTTGTCATCCCTTGACCCTTTGGTTTTGACTATTTCCTCTTCCTTGTCCTGTTGTATCCCCTCCTTGATAGCTTCCTTTGAGCTATTATTTCTTACTCCCTTGGTTTTTGTTTTATGTTGTTTTTACTAAAAGTTTTCTGATCTCACCTTTTTCAAAAGTTCGATGGCTTTTCATCATCCATACTTTTCCCGTGGGATGACCACCATTGTTGAAGAAGCACGTGTAGTACCGATGATGTGATGTGTGCTTGTTGTGCTTGATGTGTTGCTTGTGTGTTATCCTTGTTCTCATGTTTTAAAGGTGGCTCGGAAGGTATAAATCTTGAGGAGTAGCTCGATCCAAGTTAAGTGGGGTAGTGTCATCTTCTATCCTACTTATCTTTCAATCGATCCTAAATCTTGCCATTTTTCTCTTACACTATCCTTGCCTACCCTTGGTTGTCATGTTGCCTTCTTTATCTCATCTTAATAGAGGATCAACACATGAAGGACTCATTAATAGTAGTAAGCCTTAAAGAAAATGTTGCCTTCAATGACATCGCCAGGTGAAACAAGATCTTTGTTAAGTGGGGTAGCATCCGCCACCATCATCAATCTCAAGTTACGAGACAAGAAGACCTAAAGACCAATCGCTATCATAATATCATATTTTGCTAGTCCTTGCCCCTTAACCAGTCTCACCTTCTTGCCATCAATCTTTACTTTTTCTTATCAACATTTGACAACTTTTGACCCTTGTCCTTACATCTTATAAATCATGATTCAAGGACCTACAAAGACTTGAAGATCAATTTATCCTTCTCACTGGTCTTCCTGAATGGTAAAACGGAAGACTAGTCTTTACCTTTCTTCAACCAATGCTAGTCTGTCACTTTTTCGTGATGTCTCATAAATCTTGAATCCAGGAGTTTTGAGCACCTTAAGATATATCTTTATCTCTTATGTTATCTCTTGCTAATCTCCACCTTTGTTTTTACACCTTATAAAGTGAAGACTTGATGATCAACCTTGATCTATCTTTTCAACCTCCTTTGATCTTCCTTTCCACCTATGCTGACCTTCAATCCTTTGACCTTCTTGAAAGCCCAAGTTTGGTTTTGGTAATTAATGACACCAAGTTGCTAATGCCATGTGTTAAGTATTTTGAGTTAGGCATAAGCAACACATGTGATGAAGGTGTACGTGGCAAAGAGTGGTGGCCACAAGATCACAAAGAAATGGTGCATGGACATGAAATGACGATCATGGTGGAGATGCACATAATATGATGGACATGATGATCAAGTGGAGGAGAAGGATCTAAGAACGCAAGGCAAAGGTATAACCATAGGGTTTTCCTTTTGCCGGTCTAAGATGAGTAGAGAAGTGATTGACCGGGTTTAGGATACATAGCCGACTATCAAGAGGGGCAATCACGGTTAGCTCGGGAATCAAGTGCCACTAGATCAATGTCTTGAGCATATGCATTAGGATCTAGTTGAGAGCTAACATAACGCCTTGGAAAATGTTTGTGAAATGCTAACACACATGCACATGGTGGTGTACACTTGGTGGTGTTAGCACATTTACGAAGGCGGTGGAGTTTAAGCGGTAGAGAGGGGTTTGGGTTCCTCTCTCCCTCCCGCCGAGCTTGCGAGGCGGGATTCGGCGTTTTTTGGAGAAGTGAAACGCCTATTTTCTACTGCGCCGGAAGTCGGAAAAGAAACGGAGACGAACGGTGGTCACTGCGTTGACCGGACGCTGCACCGAACACGGTCCTAGTTTGATCGGAGCGTCCGGTCAGCTCGGCGCAGCGCCTCTAGGGTTTGTGACCGGACGCTGGTCTGGTCTGACCAGCGTGTCCGGTCAGTTCTCCTGAGCGCAGAAGTAGAACGCGCGACCGGCGCGTCCGGTCCCTCAGGGAACCGGAGCGTCCGGTCAGGCGTCCAGAGAGGCAGAGCGAAACGGAGTGACGATCGGACGCGCGGTGCGTCCGGTCACATGCGATCGGACGCGTCCGGTCTCAACGGGAGCGTACTGGAACGTGACCGGATGCAGGCACTGTCGCGTCCGGTCAATCGGTTCAGCGCGTCCGGTCACGGCAACGGCTAGTTCTGACACGCACTGTTTCTTGCTGTCGTGTAGTGACCGAACGCGTCCGGTCACCCTGACCGGAGCGTCCGGTCAGCGCGATTTTCGCTGCGTCGTCTGTAACGGCTAGCTGCGTACCCCTTCGTTATAAATAGAGGGTGTCCGGGATTTGAGGGTATCTCTTGCACTTTTTGAGACCTAGAGACATCCTTTAAGCTAGAGAACAACCCCTCCACTCATCTCTTTGATTGATTGCACATCTTGAGTGAGATTGAGTGAGATTCAAGTGCATTGCTTGAGAGTTGCATTCTAGAGGCACTTGATCTTCGAGTTGCTGCGGATTTCTTGTTACTCTTCCGTGTTTCTCGACACGGTAGACGGCTTGGAGCAGCAGAGGTGATTGAGCTCGCATTTGGAGATTGTTGAAGCCTTCACCAAGTGTTGTAAGGGGTTCTTGATCCTTCCCCGCGGGAGTTCGCAAATTAGATACTCTAGTGGAGCTCATGGCTTGGAGGATCCCCATCTTGTGTGCGGTTGTGCGGTGCCCGCCGAGGGATCGACTCTTGATAGTCGATTAGATCGCGAACCGACAAGTGGGTGTATCGCCACAACAGGGAGTAGCTTGCCGAGAAGCAAGTGAACCTCGGGATAAATTCTTGTGTCATTCTCTTCCCGAGGATTTCTCTTGTGTGATTGATTGATTGGTACTTCTCATCTCTACACGGCGGTATAATCATTCGAAGCTCTTCTCTCGTATTACATCTTGTATCTAGCTTGTTGTTGTTGTGTTTTAGTGGATAGCCTTGTACTAGACTTGTGTAGGTGGCTTGCTTTTTAGTTAGAGCTAGTGCTTTTTGCTCCACCACCTTTTGTACTAATTTGTAGTTAAGTAATTTTGTAGAAGTTTTAAATTAGGCTATTCACCCCCCCCCCTCTAGCCTATTTGGACCTTACAAGTGGTATCGGAGCCGAGGCACCGTTTATTTGAGGCTTAACAACCTACGGTGAAAAAGAAATGGCTCATTTAAGCTTGCACATCAACAACACCAAGAAGGCACCTCACTTTGATGGCACTAATTATGTATATTGGAAGGTTAAGATGACCGCACACCTCAAGTCAATCAATAGAGAAGTGTGGAAGGTCACCGAAACAAAATTTGAGGTTGCTAATCCGGAAGCACCTACACCGATGGAAGAGAAGAAACTCCAATGCAATGACATTGCCATTAGTGCTCTTCATGAGGCATTAGATGACAAGACATTTGAGCAAGTGAAAAACATAGAAGTTGCACATGATGCTTGGGCCAAGCTAGAAGAAACATTTGAGGGCACCGAAGGCACAAAGACAGCTAAAGCATATATCTTGCAAGAAAAATTTTCAAGCTTCAAGATGCAAGATGATGAGAGTGTTCCGGAGATGTTTCATAGATTGCAAGTCATTGCCAATGAGCTCAAGGCACTTGGTGAGGAGGTCAAGGACAATCAATTCTCTATGAAGTTTTTGAGAAGCTTGCCCAGGAGGTTTGATACATTGATCACCGTGCTAGTGAGGACTACATTGAAGGATTCAACTCCTCAAAAAATATTTCAAGAGATGATGACCGATGATTCATATAGAGAAGATGATGAGAAGGATGAGTTGGTCAAGAAGAAGAAGAAGGAAAATGAGAAGAAAGATGATGAAAAGAAGAAGAGTGTGGCATTCAAAGCCACCACATCCAAGGGCAAGTCCAAGATTGAATCATCAAGTGATGAAGACTCAAGCTCTTGTGATAGTGATGACATTGATGAGAAGATGGCTCTCTTTGTCAAGCAATTTGGCAAATTCATGAAGAAGAAGGGCTATCGTGCAAGGAGGAGGAAGAACTCATCTAAGAAGAATGAGCATAACATGAGATGCTTTAGATGCCATAGCAAGGATCATCTTATTGCAAAGTGTCCTTATGATAATGATGATGAAGATGCTATCAAGAAGGAGAGGAAGAAGCAAAAGAAGAAGCAAGAAAAGAAGGAGAGATCTCATAAAAAGAAGAATGATTCTCATGTTGCTACATGGGATAGTGATGATTCCTCAAGTGATGATGAGGATGACTATAAGAGCAAGAAGAAGGGACATGCTAGCATTGCCATCCAAGAGAAGGTCTCCCTCTTTGACACTCCATCATGCTTCATGGCTAAGGCCACTAAGGTATCATCCGATGATGAGAGTGATCATGATAATGCTAGTGATAGTGATAGTGATGAAGAAGAATTCACTAAAGATGAACTAATCACTATGCTAGAAGATTGCACTCAACATTATAAAGAATCTAGAAAGGAGTGCAAGGGCTTGCTTAAGGAAAAGAAAAATCTTATGCAAGAACTTGATGAGCTTAGGGCATCTTATGAGAGTCTAAAGGAAGACCATAAGAAGCTTCAAAATTCTCACACTAAGCTTGAAGAAGCTCATTCCTCTCTAGTTGAAAAATGTGAAAACATGCCAACTAATGTTGAGAAAGCTAAAACTTGCAACATAGGCATATCTTGTGATATAATTGATGAATCTTGTCATAAGCCTATTGTTGTTGCTCCCACTAACCCTTCATGTAGCGCATCTACATCATCCTCATCTAGTAGTGATGGTTTCACTTGTGACTCCACACTTATAGTTGAGAATGAAAATCTCAAGAAGGAGGTAAAAGAGCTCAATCACACCTTAGCTAAGGCTTATGGTGGTGAGGACCGCTTGCTTATGTGCTTGGGTAGCCAAAGAGCTTCTCTCTACAAAGAGGGATTGGGCTATAACCCCAAGAAAGACAAGGCCGCTTTTGCTCCTCACAAGACTCGTTTTGTGAAGAACAATAGTAGCTATTGCAAAAGTTGCAAGCAAGCTGGTCACATAGAGCAACATTACATGAACAAGAAATCCAATGCTAAAGTATCCTCAATTAAGTTTGATTCTTTCTATATACTTACCAAGGGTACAAATGGTGTTCATGCTAAGTTCATTGGTGCACAATGGATGGGCTCAAAGAAGAAAGTCATTTGGGTACCAAAAAGCTTGGTCACTAACATTGGAGGACCCAAACGAGTTTGGGTACCTAAAAAGAATTGATCTTATCTTGTAGGTCAATTACAAAGTCGGAGGAAGGCATTGGGTGCTTGATAGTGGGTGCACTCAACATATGACCGGGGATTCATGTATGTTCAAATCAATTGACACAAGTCAAAATGGTGGTTTTGATACTATCACTTTCGGCAACAACAAGAAAGGCAAGGTCAAGGGACTTGGTAAAATTGCTATCTCAAATGACATGAGCATATCTAATGTGTTGCTAGTTGAGAGCTTGGATTTCAATCTTTTATCGGTGGCACAACTTTGTGATCTTGGCTTCAAGTGCATTTTTGGTAGTGATGATGTTGAAGTCATAAGTGTTGATGGATCAAATTTGATATTCAAAGGATTTAGACATGGTAGCTTATACTTGGTTGACTTCAATGATAGTGAGACCCAATTGACATCATGCTTGCTTAGCAAATCTAGTATGGGATGGTTGTGGCATAGAAGGCTTGGTCATATTGGAATGAAACAATTGAACAAACTTTTGAGGCATGACTTAGTTAGAGGCTTGAAAGATGTAACTTTTGAAAAGGATAAACCATGTAGTGCTTGTCAAGCTGGCAAACAAGTTGGAAATACACATCCTAGTAAGAGTGAAATGAGCACATCAAAGGCATTTGAGCTATTGCACATGGACTTGTTTGGGCCAACAACATACACTAGCATTGGTGGCAACAAGTATGGTTTTGTGATTATTGATGACTACACAAGATACACTTGGGTGTTCTTTCTTTATGACAAGAGTGGTGTACATGATCTATTCAAATCTTTTATTAAGAGAGTGCAAAATGAGTTTGAGACTACCCTCAAGAAGATTAGAAGTGACAATGGTAGTGAGTTCAAGAACACAAGAATCAAAGATTTATGTGATGATCTTGGTATTGGACATCAATTCTCACCAACATACACTCCTCAATCCAATGGTGTAGTTGAAAGAAAGAATAGAACTTTGATTGACATGGCTAGATCAATGCTTAGTGAATACAATGTGAGTCATTCATTTTGGAGTGAAGCTATCAACACGGCTTGCTATTGTAGCAACCGTCTCTATTGCCATGGGAAGCTTGGGAAGACACCATATGAGCTATTGAATGGAAGAAAGCCCAACATTGCATACTTTAGAGTGTTTGGTTGCAAATGCTATATTCTCAAGAAAGGCACTAGATTGAGCAAGTTTGAAAAGAAATGTGATGAAGGGTTCTTACTTGGTTATTCTACCACAAGCAAGGCATATAGAGTTTGGAATCTCACAAATGGCACCTTGGAAGAAGTTCATGATGTTGAGTTTGATGAAACCCAAGGGTCTCAAAATGAAGCTCAAAACCTTGATGATGTGAGAGGAGATCAATTATCAAATGCAATGAAGAACATGGATATTGGTGACATAAGGCCAAGGCAAGTTGATGATGATGATGTTCATGTGATCAACCAAAGTGTGCAAATTGATTCAAATCAAGCAAGCTCAAGTGGTTCTCATGATGAAGTGCAAGTTGAAGGTCAAACAAGTGGAAGCAATCAACTCCCAATACTCCAACCTACTAGCATAGCAAGAGATCATCCATTGGATCAAATCATTGGTGGAATTCAAAGCGGTGTTCAAACTAGATCAAGATTAGCATCCTTTTGTGAGCACTACTCATTTGTGTCACTTGAAGAACCTAAGAAAATAGAAGATGCTTTGAAGGATTCCGATTGGGTAAATGCCATGCATGAAGAGCTAAACAACTTCACTAGAAATCAAGTTTGGGAACTTGTTGAAAGGCCGAAGAACTACAATGTGATTGGTACTAAGTGGGTCTTTAGAAACAAGCAAGATCAAGATGGCATGGTTGTGAGGAACAAAGCAAGATTGGTAGCTCAAGGTTACACACAAGTTGAGGGTCTTGACTTTGGAGAGACATATGCACCCGTTTCAAGATTGGAGGCTATTAGAATCTTATTAGCATATGCTTGTGCACACAACATCAAGCTCTATCAAATGGATGTTAAGAGTGCATTTCTCAATGGCTACATTAATGAAGAAGTTTATGTTGAGCAACCTCCTAGTTTTGAAGATGACAAGAAGCCTGACCATATTTTCAAGCTAAAGAAGGCATTATATGGTTTGAAGCAAGCACCTAGAGCATGGTATGAGAGATTGAGAGATTTTCTTCTCTCTAAAGGGTTCAAGATGGGAAAGGTTGACACCACTCTCTTCACCAAGAAGCTTGGAAATGACTTGTTTGTGTTGCAAATCTATGTGAATGACATTATCTTTGGATCAACCAATCAAGACTTTTGTGAAGAGTTTGGAAATATGATGGCTAATGAGTTTGAGATGTCTATGATTGGAGAGCTTAGTTACTTCCTTGGACTTCAAATCAAGCAAATAAAGAATGGCACTTTGTAAGTCAAGGCAAGTACATCAAGGACATGATCAAGAAGTTTGGATTGCAAGATGCTAAGACAATGAGTACACCAATGGGCACTAATGATCAATTGAGTGTTGATGCTAGTGGGAACATGGTAGATCAAAAGCAATACCGGTCTATGATTGGAAGTTTGCTCTATGTCACCGCTTCTAGGCCGGATGTGATGTTTAGTGTATGCAAGTGTGCAAGATATCAAGCTTCACCTAGAGAAAGTCACTTGAAAGCATCCAAGAGGATATTGAGATATCTTAAGGGCACTTATGATGTTGGATTATGGTTTCCAAAGGGGTCTAATTTTGAGTTGATTGGATATTCGGACTCCGACTATGGTGGATGCAAGATTGATAGAATGAGCACAAGTGGCACTTGTCAATTGCTTGGAAGGTCCCTTGTTTCATGGTCATCAAAGAAACAAAATAGTGTTGCACTATCTACCACCGAGGCCGAATACATTAGTGCCGGTAGTTGTTGTGCACAATTGCTTTGGATGAAAGCTACCTTGAATGACTTTGGAGTAAAATTCAAGAATGTGCCTTTGTTTTGTGACAATGAAAGTGCTATCAAGATGACTCAAAATCCGGTTCAACATTCAAGAACCAAGCACATTGATATAAGGCATCATTTCATAAGAGACCATCAACAAAAGGGTGATATTAGCATTGAAAGCATTGGCACCGAAGATCAACTAGCCGATATCTTTACAAAGCCACTTGATGAGAAGAGATTTTACAAGTTGAAGAATGAATTGAACATACTTGACTTCTCCAACTTAAAATGAGTGCACCCCCATATTCTTATATGACATGCCTCTCCTCCAACATATCAAGGTAAAGATTGTTTGGCATATTATGCATACTTTGCTAAGGACATGTTTAGAACATATAGACATATTTGCATGACAAATAGGCTCATTCATGAAAATCAAATGAGTTTATTGTATATATGGTACCACTATTACTTCTATGTTTGATTGATCTAGTGGTAGCATATGACATGTTTGTGGGCTTGCGAACCTAGTGTTGAATCTAGAAAATGAGCTCATGACGTGTAATTCAACATGGTCAAGATAACCCTTATACTTTATGAGGTGTGAAGAAGCTTGTCCTTAGATCAAACCGAATTACATATTCTAGGCAAGTGATCTAGATTGAACCATAATTTGGACTCCCTCATATTGATTGACTTGACTCTCACTAAAATTGGCACATTTTTGGTGATTGTTGACAAAGGGGGAGAGAAAAGTCACAAAGATAGAGAAGTCACAAAGAGATAAAAAGTTAAGTTGCAAAGGGGGAGAAAGATATACTAAGGGGGAGAGAAAGCAAAAGATATGACATTAGAAAGGGAACAATTAAAATTGAGCACGCAAAAGATATGACATTAGAAAGGGAACAATTAAAATTGAGCACACAAGTAGGGGGAGCAAGCTCATGAATTGTTTGTTGCATTTGTATGTGCATTAACATGATGAAGTGTTGCATTGCAAAACTTAAATTCATATTCATGATTGTATGGTGTATGCTAGAAATAGAACTTGAATGATGATTTGTTAAAAGTAGCTTTACAAGTGGTATCTAGACACCTTTGCTTATAATGTTGATCTCACGGGGTACTTTAGTGTTTGTGATCTTTACAAGTGATGTATTATAAGTGGTGTCTAGCTACATCGATGCTAAGGATGGTATATAAAGGCAACTCTGTTTGGTATCACACTTCAAAGGTCCATTCTATATACCTTAGCATCAATTTGATACTATTAACTCTCCCAAAATTCAAATCCATACATATGTGCTCAATTGAACCAAACTCATGGAAGCACATATGTAGGGGGAGCTAATACTATCGAAATTGAAAATTGATTTCATTTCATATCTTTGTGATGGTTGTCATCAATTACCAAAAGGGGGAGATTGAAAGCCCAAGTTTGGTTTTGGTAATTAATGACATCAAGTTGCTAATGACATGTGTTAAGTATTTTGAGTTAGGCATAAGCAACACATGTGATGAAGGTGTACGTGGCAAGGAGTGGTGGCCACAAGATCACAAAGAAATGGTGCATGGACATGAAATGACGATCATGGTGGAGATGCACATAATATGATGGACATGATGATCAAGTGGAGGAGAAGGATCTAAGAGCGCAAGGCAAAGGTATAACCATAGGATTTTCCTTTTGCCGGTCTAAGATGAGTAGAGAAGTGATTGACTGGGTTTAGGATACATAGCCGACTATCAAGAGGGGCAATCACGGTTAGCTCGACATTTTTTGGAGAAGTGAAACGCCTATTTTCTACTGCGCCGGAAGTCGGAAAAGAAACGGAGACGAACGATGGTCACTGCGTTGACCGGACGCTGCACCGGACGCGGTCCCGGTTTGACCGGAGCGTCCGGTCAGCTCGGCGTAGCACCTCTAGGGTTTGTGACCGGATGCTGGTCTGGTCTGACCAGCGTGTCCGGTCAGTTCTCCTGAGCGTAGAAGTAGAACGCGCGACCGGTGCGTCCGGTCAGTTCTCCTGAGCGCAGAAGTAGAACGCGCGACCGGCGCGTCCGGTCCCTCAGGGAACCGGAGCGTCCGGTCAGGCGTCCAGAGAGGCAGAGCGAAACGGAGTGACGATCGGACGCGCGGCGCGTCCGGTCACGTGCGATCAGACGCGTCCGGTCTCAACGGGAGCGTACTGGAACACGACCGGACGCGGGCACTGTCGCATCTGGTCAATCGGTTCAGCGCGTCCGGTCACGGCAACGGCTAGTTCTGACACGCACTGTTTCTTACTGTCGTGTAGTGACCGAACGCATCCGGTCACCCTGACTGGAGCGTCCGGTCAGCGCGATTTTCGCTGCGTCGTTTGTAACGGCTAGCTGCGTACCCCTTCGTTATAAATAGAGGGTGTCCAGGATTTGAGGGTATCTCTTGCACTTTTTGAGACCTAGAGACATCCTTTAAGCTAGAGAACAACCCCTCCACTCATCTCTTTGATTGATTGCACATCTTGAGTGAGATTCAAGTGCATTGCTTGAGAGTTGCATTCTAGAGGCACTTGATCTTCGAGTTGCTGTGGATTTCTTGTTACTCTTCCGTGTTTCCCAACATGGTAGACGGCTTGGAGCAGCGGAGGTGATTGAGCTCGCATTTGGAGATTGTTGGAGCCTTCACCAAGTGTTGTAAGGGGTTCTTATCCTTCCCCGCGGGAGTTCGCAAATTGGATACTCTAGTGGAGCTCGTGGCTTGGAGGATCCCCATCTTGTGTGCGGTTGTGCGGTGCCCGCCGAGGGCTCGACTCTTGATAGTCGATTAGCTCACGAACTGACAAGTGGGTGTATCGCCACAATGGGGAGTAGCTTGCCGAGAAGCAAGTGAACCTCGGGATAAATTCTTGTGTCATTCTCTTCTCGAGGATTTCTCTTGTGTGATTGATTGATTGGTACTTCTCATCTCTACACGGCGGTATAATCACTCGAAGCTCTTCTCTCATATTACATCTTGTATCTAGCTTGTTGTTGTGTTTTAGTGGATAGCCTTGTACTAGACTTGTGTAGATGGCTTGCTTTTTAGTTAGAGCTAGTGCTTTTTGCTCCGCCACCTTTTGTACTAACTTGTAGTTAAGTAATTTTGTAGAAGTTTTAAATTAGGCTATTCACCCCCCCCTCTAGCCTATTTGGACCTTACACTTCTATCATTAACTCGAATCAATCTTAACAATCAATCCAATGTCCTCTTGTCAACTATTGATAATCCTTGACGCTTATATCAGAACTTGTCAAAAGTTTCAAAACAATCTTATTGGTCTGCTTTATCTCTCTTCCAAGACTCTTCGAATCTCGGGACGAGATTCCTATTAAGTGGGGTAGAATTGTCACATCTCAAAATTTCTGATTTTGAGTTGTGCATAGAAAACACTAACTAAAATAAATATTTTAATATTTGAATAGAACTTGTCATTAGTTTAGATTTCATATATTTTTTATTAACAAAAAATGGTGCTTTTCGTTTATTTTAGAATTAACTTGACGGGCTTTAGTTGATGTGATGCTTGTTTTGGTGTTTATGAGTGCAAACGGTTTACGAGTACGATAGAGCGACGTTTATCTCTCCTTGAGAAATTTTTCTGGCCCTTTTTCGAATTAAAATTCCAGTTTTCATGAACTTAATCTTTTTCTTTGATCATGTCACCAATCTTTTCTTGAGCTCCAAATACTTTATTTGGATTCCTTATGTTTCATAATGTCTCTGAGAATTTTCCCTGAATTTATAGAGCTTTCAGAGTATTTTTCATGACTTAAATAATAATTCTGGACTTTTCTAGAATTATTTTATCCATGAAATTAATTAATTCCGAAAATAATGGCCCTAACTTGTTAGACGAACCTGAGAATAATGGAGCCCGAGCAGAAGCTTAGCCACCATTTTGTGATACTTTGATAGTTGTAAGTGTTAATATAGTAAGTATTCCGCTTTATGTAAACATTATTTTGATATCTCTATTCTGTTGTTGTATGTGTGAACTTCCTGGGCACACATATGACGAGCCTAGTTTTATTCTTTGCAAAACCGGGTGTGACACAAAGGTATTGCACAGGGTTTTAGTTTTGGTGATCAAGACACCATATAGGGTGTGATCACATTTAAGATTGATAGCCATACTATGAAGAGAGGAATTTCACGGTTAAAATGGTTATCAAGTGCCACTAGGTGAATTCATATGAGCATATGCATTAGGACCTAGTGTGAGCTAACATAACCCTTGAAAATATTTGTGAAAATATGCTAACACACATGCACAAGGTGATACACTTGGTATTTAGCACTTTTGAGCAAAGGTTGAAGAGGTGGCGAAGTCGCGGTGGTGTTTCTCGTGAGAAACACCGACCAGACACTGGTGTCGTGAGCACCAGACATAGGCCTGAGCGTTTGGTCAGTTCTGACGTCAGCATCACGCATGTGGACCAGCAGCATGGTGGCTTGATCTGACGCTGGCTACGTCCGATCAATAGTCACCGGACATGTCTGGTCACAAAAAAGGCGTTCTAGGAGCTTACTAGACTCGACCAAACTCTGCGGACCTAAGTTCGGTCACTCTGTTGACCGTTGAAGATGGATGGGTGAGGTTTGAACAAGGACACATGGCGCCCATCCGCTGACTTGTCGCGCAGCAACTGGATGCTGAGGCAGTGTCCGGTCAACTCGACCGGCGCATCCGGTCGCCCCGCAGGAGGCACAGTGAAAGTCCTATGTTTGGTGTTGGTAATTAGTGACAATGCCTAAGTACTAATCCCATGCCTAAGTTGTATGTAGCATATGAGGATTAGTACACTCCAAGGTTGGTGGCAAGATGGACATGGTGATCATGATGGCCACACTTGGATTTGGACGCAACCCTACGTGATCAAGGCAAAGGTATATGCTTAAGGGTTGTGTTTTAGTAATCAAGACACCTAGTGGGTGTGGTTACATTATAGGATAGATAGCCGTACTATAAAGAGGAGAATGACGCGGCTATTAAACTCCTAAGTGCCTCTAGATGTGCATTTCATGATCATATGCATTTGGATAGAACTAATATCGCCTCAAAAAATGATTGTGAAAATGCTAACACACTCACACTGACGTGATCACTTGGTGGTGTTAGCACATTTGCGATGGCGTTGGAGTTTAAGCGGTAGAGAGGGTTTGGGATCATCTCTCCCTCCCGCCGAGCGTGCGAGCGCGGGATTCAGGCAATTTTTTGGGAAATGAAATGCCTATTTTCCACTACGCCGGAAGTCGGAAAAAGAAACGGAGGCAAACGTGGGTCACAGTGGTGATCGGACGCTGGACGAGACGCGGTCACTGTTTGACCGGACGCGTTCGGTCAGTGTCCAGTATCTGCGCGTTTTTCAGTTGTTTGATCGGACGCGAGGCGCGTCCGGTCACAGGCGACCGGACGCGTCCGGTCGTCCAGGGAGCTTACTGGACTCCAACCGGACGCGGGCACTGTGGCGTCCGGTCAGTTCTTCAGCGCGTCCGGTCGCTGGTTCGTTGTGCGCGGCTCAGGGTTGACCAGCGCGTCCGGTCAGTTACGGGACCGGTGCATCCGGTCGTGACCGGCGCGTCCGGTCATTGCGACCGGCGCGTCCGGTCGGTGCTTCGCGAAACTAGCCGTTGCGCGACCGGCGCGTCCGGTCAGTTGGACCAGCGCGTCCGGTCAACGCGACTTCGGCTGTTTCAAGTTTCTAACGGCTATATTCGAAGGGGTACGTCTATAAATACTCGTTGGCCGGCTCAAGGCTCTCTCTCTCGAACATTTGACATACTTGTGAGCACTTTGAGCTAAGCAACTCCCCTCCCACTCATCTCTCTTGCTTCTTTGCATATTCGAAGTGAGATTGAGTGATCCAAGTGCATTTGCATTGTGAGATTGCATCTAGTTGGCACTTGGTGGTTGATTTGCTGCGGGATTATTGTTTCTCTTGGTGGTTGCCGCCACCTAGACGGCTTGGAGCAGCTTGGAGGCGTTGGCAAGAGTTGGTGTTTGTTCTTGGCCACCTCCGGTGATTGTGAGGGGTTTGTGCCTACCTCGGCGAAGCGCCAAAGGCAACATTAGTATATTGCTCGTGTCATTGCAACCTTTTGCCATTTGGTAGGTTCTTGTGGCGCCTTTTGAGAGGCTCGGTGTGTGACCGATTAGCCACCGAACCACGTGGTGAAGAGGGACACAACGGGGACTAGCGTGCCGGCAAGCACGTGAACCTCGGGATAAATCTTCGTGTCATCACTTTCATATTGTGATTGATTGATCCCGGTGTTTGGTTATCTTGGTATTCATTGTTGATCATATTGGTTGGCTCAATACTTCGCCCCTCGGTGATACCCTCCTAACTCAACTCCACATTACTTTCTTAGTTATCTTTGCTAGCTAGTTAGCTTTGCTAGAGTAGCTTCTTTGTGTAGCTTGCTAGTTGTAGTTTCCTTCTCGGTTTGACTTGTGCGGTTGAGTGCAATTACTAGATTTGTGAATTGGTTAGGTGGCTTGCAAACACCCCGTAGGCTAAGCAAAACTCGCATCTCGCTATTTGTTTTATTGATAAACTTGTTTAGCTTGTCCTTGTAGAAAATTTTTAATAGGCTATTCACCCCCCCCTCTAGCCATCAAGCCTTTCAAGTGGTATCGGAGCCGTGGTCACCGTTTGTAAGGCTTAACAACCTCGGTGTAAGATGGCTCAAGTTATGTTCAATCATGTTAATGGCAAGCCTCCATTCTTTGATGGCGTCTCTTCCTTTGATCTTTGGAAAAGGAAGATGAAGCAATATCTAGGCAATATACATGAGAAGGTTTGGGATGTGACCAAAGAAGGATACGTCATTCTTGATGAGGAAAACCTCACTCCCAATGACCGCATCAACAAACAATGCAATACAGCGGCACTTGACACAATCTATCGTGCCATTGATGATAAAGTATTTGAGCAAATCAAAGATCTTGAAAAGGCAAATGAGCTTTGGATAAGGCTTGAAGAAACATATGAAGGTACTTCAACGGTAAAAAGTGCCAAACTATATATGCTCAAGGACAAGTTCTCCACATTCAAGATGAAGGATGATGAATCCATCCCGGAGATGTTCTATAGGCTCCAAGTCATTGTCAATGATCTCAAGGGGCTTGGGGAGAAGGTTGAGGACAAGGACTTCTCACACAAGTTCTTGATGTGCTTACCCAAGAAGTTTGCCACCTTGAGAAGAATGATCTTTAGAGAGGGATTGGACAAGGTCAAACCAACCAATGTGCTTGGAGATATAATGACCGATGCCCAATACAATGATGATGAAGATGAGGTAGAAGAGAAGAAGGAGACCAAGGTCAAGCAAGAGAAGCCCATTGCATTCAAGGCTTCATCCTCTAAGGGCAAGAGCAAGGTAGAAAGTGATGATGATGATCCATTCGATGATGAGACCATGGCCCTCCTTGTGCACAAGATGGGAAGGTTCATGAAGAAGAAAGGATATGGAGCAAGGAAGAGGAGAGACACTATAAAGGCAAAGACCCTTTGCTACAATTGCAATAGCCCCGATCACATAGTGGCGGATTGCCCCTATGAAGATAAGAGATTTCATAATGGGGACTTAAAGCTCAAGAAGAACAAGAAGGATAAGAAAGAGAATGAGAAGAAAGCAAAGAAGAGCTTCACTTTCAACAAGAAGAAGAAGGGTGGTGGTTATGTAGTCACTTGGGATAGTGACAACTCCGATAGTGATGATGATGAAAGCTCTAGTGATGATGAGAGGATCACTCGACGAGCCACTGCAAACATCGCCCTCTCCAACAAGCCATCCATCTTCGACACTACATCAACATGCCTTATGGCCAAGCCTACCAAGGTAAAACATGATGATAGTGATGATGATTCTTGTGCTAGTGATGATTGTAGGAGTGATGATGAGGAGGATGAGGACTACTCCAAGGATGATCTATTAGGCATAATAGATCAAATGAGCAAGGGCTACAAGAGGACAACCAAGAAATACAAAATCTTGGAACAAGAGCTCATTGCTAAGAGCAATGAAAATGATGCCTTGATGGAGGAGCTTGTTGCTCTCAAAAAGAGTAAGGAGTGCAAAGGAATTGAACAAGAGCTCAAAGCTCTTAGGAAATCCTTTGATGAGCTAGAGGCTTCTCGTGAGTGTCTAAAGGAAGACCATGAGGATCTTGAAATTGCTCACACTAGGCTTAAGGAAGCCTACTCCACTCTACTTGAGCTCATCAAGGAAAAGGACCTTAAGTTGGAAAAGTTCATGAAGGAAGCTAAGGAGGAGCAAGTGATTGTCACTTGTGACATTGGACTAACATGTGATATTATTGATGATTCTTTATTTGTTAGTCCTACTAATGCTTCATGTAGCTCATCATCATCCACCACAACCAACTCTACCTCTACTACTAGTGATTCATCACTTGTGGTTGAGACTCTCAAGAGAGAGGTGGATGATCTCACCCGCGCATTAGGCAATGCCTATGGTGGGGATGCCCGCTTGCTAAAATGCTTGGGTAGCCAAAGGTTCTCTCTTAACAAAGAGGGATTAGGCTATACTCCCAAGAAGGGCAAGGCGGCCTTTGCTACTCCAAAGCCTCGCTTTGTGAAGGGCAATGGTCGTTATTGCAATAGATGCAAGCAAGTTGGCCATCTAGAGATTAATTGCAATAAAATGAACAAGAACAAGAAAAATGCTAATGTACCTTACATTACTTTTGATTCTTGTTATGTGCTTACCAAGGGTGAGAAAGGTGTGCATGCTAGGTTTGTTGGTACACCAATTGTGGGCCCAAAGAAGAAGGCTATTTGGGTACCAAAGAGCTTAGTGACTAATCTCCAAGGACCCAAACAAGTATGGGTACCTAAGAAACATTAATTTGTTTTGTAGGTTAATTACAAGGCCGGAGGAAGGCATTGGGTGCTTGATAGTGGGTGCTCTCAACATATGACCGGTGATTCAAGAATGTTCAACTCTCTCAAATCAAATGATAGTGGCATTGATAGCATCACATTTGGTGACAATAGCAAGGGTGATATAAAGGCTCTTGGAAGGATTGCAATCTCAAATGATCATAGCATTTCCAATGTGCTCTTAGTCGAAAAGTTGAACTTCAATCTTCTCTCGGTTGCTCAATTGTGTGATCTTGGTTTCAAGTGCATATTTGGTGTTGATGATGTGGAGATAGTTAGTGTTGATGGCTCTAACTTGATCTTCAAAGGTTTTAGATATGAGAATCTATACTTGGTTGATTTTAATGCTAGTGACACTCAACTTTCAACATGTTTGCTCACCAAATCAAGTATGGGTTGGTTATGGCATAGAAGACTTGGTCATGTTGGCATGAAGCAATTGAACAAGTTAGTGAAGCATGACTTAGTTAGAGGCTTGAAGGATGTCACATTTGAGAAAGATAAGCTATGTAGTGCATGTCAAGCCGGAAAGCAAGTAGGCAACACTCATCCATTGAAAAGCATTATGAGTACTTCCAAGGCATTTGAGTTGTTGCACATGGATCTATTTGGGCCAACTACATACACAAGCATTGGTGGCAACAAGTATGGCTTTGTGATTGTGGATGATTTCACTAGATACACATGGGTATTCTTTCTTGGGGACAAAAGTGATGTATTTGACATATTCAAGAAGTTCATCAAGAGAGTGCAAAATGAGTTTGAGACCACAATCAAGAAAGTAAGAAGTGACAATGGAAGTGAGTTTAGAAACACAAGAGTTGATGAGCTATGTGAGGAGCTTGGAATCAAGCATCAATTCTCGGCCAAGTATACACCTCAATCAAATGGCTTAGTTGAGAGGAAAAATAGAACCTTAATTGATATGGCAAGATCAATGTTGAATGAGTATAATGTGAGTCATTCATTTTGGGCCGAAGCAATCAACACGGCTTGCTTTTATAGCAACTATCTCTATTGCCACAAGTTCCTTGAGAAGACACCATATGAGATCTTAAATGGAAGAAAGCCCAACATTGCATACTTTCGAGTATTTGGTTGTAAATGCTATATCTTGAAGAAAGGCACTAGATTGAGCAAGTTTGAGAAGAAATGTGATGAAGGCTTCCTACTTGGTTACTCAACTACTAGCAAAGCTTATAGAGTTTGGAATTTAGCTAGTGGTCAACTTGAAGAAGTGCATGATGTTGAATTTGATGAAACAAATGGCTCTCAAGATGAGGAAGATAACTTGGATGATGTGAGAGGAACTCAATTGACCAATGCTATGAAAGAAATGGACATTGGTGATATTAGGCCAAAGCGAGTGATTGATGTGGATGACAACAAAGTTCAAGTGCTCCAAAGTCCAATTACACAAGCTAGTGGTTCTCTAATGCAAAATCAAGCTAGTACATCATCTCAAGTGCAACAAGATCAACAAGTGGCTAGTTCATCATCTCCAACTCATGATCAACATCAACATCCAAGCAATCAAGTCCAAGTGCTTCAACCAACTAACATTGCAAGAGACCATCCATTGGATTCCATCATTGGTGACATACAAAGAGGAGTTCAAACTAGATCAAGATTGACATCATTTTGTGGTCACTCTTCTATTGTGTCAATGGAAGAACCCAATGACATTGATAAAGCATTGAGAGATCCGGATTGGGTAAATGCAATGCATGAAGAGCTCAACAACTTCAAGAGAAATGAAGTATGGGAACTAGTTGAGAGGCCTAAGGATCACAATGTCATTGGAACAAGATGGGTTTTTCGCAACAAGCAAGATCAAGATGGGATAGTAGTAAGGAACAAAGCAAGACTAGTGGCTCAAGGTTACACACAAATAGAGGGTCTTGACTTTGGTGAAACTTATGCCCCGGTTGCAAGATTGGAAGCAATTAGGATCTTACTTGCCTATGCTTGTGCTCACAATATCAAGCTATATCAAATGGATGTGAAGAGTGCATTTCTCAATGGGTACATTCAAGAGGAAGTGTATGTGGAGCAACCTCCCGGTTTTGAAGATGACAAGAAACCCAATCATGTATACAAGTTGAGAAAAGCTTTATATGGATTGAAGCAAGCACCTAGAGCATGGTATGAAAGATTGAGGGACTTCTTGCTATCCAAAGGATTTGTCATGGGCAAAGTTGATACAACACTATTCACCAAGAAGATTGGGAAAGACTTATTTGTATTGCAAATATATGTTGATGATATCATATTCGGTTCAACCAATCAAGATTATTGTGATGAGTTTGGGAAAATGATGGCAAAGGAATTTGAAATGTCAATGATTGGTGAACTTAGTTTCTTTCTTGGACTTCAAATCAAACAAATGAAAGAAGGTACATTTGTGAGCCAAACTAAGTACATCAAAGATATGCTCAAGAAGTTTGGCATGGAAGATGCAAAGAGTATTACAACTCCAATGGGCACTAGTGGAAGCTTGGATAGTGACAAGAGTGGCAACATGGTGGATCAAAAGCTATATAGATCAATGATTGGTAGCCTACTCTATGTGACGGCATCAAGGCCCGATGTGATGTTTAGTGTATGCATGTGTGCAAGATTTCAAGCCTCACCAAGAGAAAGTCATTTGAAGGCAACAAAGAGAATATTGAGGTACTTAAAGCATACACAAGATGTTGGATTATGGTATCCCAAAGGTGCAAGCTTTGAGCTAGTTGGATATTCGGATTCCGACTATGCCGATGATAAAGTGGAGAGAAAGAGCACTTCCGGGACATGTCAATTGTTGGGAAGATCACTTGTCTCATGGTCATCCAAGAAGCAAAATAGTATTGCACTATCTACCGCCGAAGCCGAATACATCGCCGCGGGTAGTTGTTGTGCACAAATCTTGTGGATAAAGGCAACATTGAAAGATTTTGGAATCAATTTCAAGAATGTGCCATTGCTATGTGACAATGAAAGTGTCGTGAAGCTAACCAACAATCCGGTTCAACATCAAAGAACAAAGCATATTGATGTTCGCCATCACTTTATTAGAGATCATCAACAAAAGGGTGACATTGCTATTGAGAGTGTGGGCACCGAAGATCAATTAGCCGATCTATTCACCAAGCCACTTGATGAGAAGAGATTTCACAAGCTAAAAAATGAGTTGAACATACTTGACTTCTCCAACATGAGTTGATGCACCCCATATATGACATGCCTCTCCTTCGAGCCCTAAGGTACAATTGGTTGACATGTCATACATTCTATGCTAAGGACTTGTTTAGTGCATCTAGTCATAATTTATATGTTCTAGGCTCATTCATGAAAATCAAATGAATTTGAAGTTTATATGGTACCACTATTATTTCCATGACTTGTATGATCTAGTGGTAGCATATAACTTGTTTAAGTAGCTTGTGATCCTAAGTGTTTAATCTAGAAAACTTGTCTAAATACTTGCTTCAACATGGTGCATGATAACCCTTCTAGTGAGGTGTGAAGAAGCTTGCCCTTGGATCAAACAGAA
The DNA here is from genome assembly GCA_038087645.1 of Saccharum hybrid cultivar R570. Classification (NCBI taxonomy): domain Eukaryota; kingdom Viridiplantae; phylum Streptophyta; class Magnoliopsida; order Poales; family Poaceae; genus Saccharum; species Saccharum hybrid cultivar. The sequence continues at coordinate 6,574,075 of JAQSUU010000758.1, read as the reverse complement.
GCATTTTATTTGTGCAAGCAATCTAGGATGAATCATAAACTTGATCCTCACCCCATATTTCAACATGATAATCTATCTAAAGTTTGCTCCTTGTGGTCAATTGGTGCCAAAGGGGGAGAAAATGTTGTTCACAAAGATAGAACTCAAAAATGTTGTGGGGGAGAAAATGTTTGAAAATGATTCACAAAGATCCTAAAGGGGGAGAATTGATAAAAGGAAGAATTGATAAAAGAAGCACACAAGTAGGGGGAGCAAGCTTTTAAACATGAATGTTGCATTTCTATGTGCACTTCATATGTATGATGCATAGTTATGCATTTCGTTTTCTCTGATACTTTGCTTGTGTGGTGTCTTGCTAGTATAATTTGAATGATGCATTGAGGTACTAGTATGAATAGGAAGTAGCTAGATTTTTCTTGCTTCATGTTTTTCAAAGTGGTACTAGAGCCTTGCTTATAATGTTGATCTCACGAGGTTTCTAGTTATGTTTGTGCTTTTCCAAGTGGAATCTAACTACACAAGGTGCTAAGATGGTGTTTATCGCTACTCCGATGGTATCACGCTTCAAAGGTCTATAATCTAAAACACTTAGCACCTATTGGTAGACAATGCTCCTAATCTTTCCTATCTAACATGTATGCTTCCAAAATCCAAACATATAGCATACATGTAGGGGGAGCCATTGCTATCAATTTGAATTCATGATCACATGTCCATAATTCTTACACATGGTAATATACTTGGACAATGTGACATGGGTTCAATCAAAATTTTATTATAACATCTTTGTGAAAGGGTTGTCACCAATTACCAACAAGGGGGAGATTGAAAGTCCTATGTTTGGTGTTGGTAATTAGTGACAATGCCTAAGTACTAATCCCATGCCTAAGTTGTATGTAGCATATGAGGATTAGTACACTCCAAGGTTGGTGGCAAGATGGACATGGTGATCATGATGGCCACACTTGGATTTGGACGCAACCCTACGTGATCAAGGCAAAGGTATATGCTTAAGGGTTGTGTTTTAGTAACCAAGACACCTAGTGGGTGTGGTTACATTATAGGATAGATAGCCGTACTATAAAGAGGAGAATGACACGGCTATTGAACTCCTAAGTGCCTCTAGATGTGCATTTCATGATCATATGCATTTGGATAGAACTAATATCGCCTCGAAAAATGATTGTGAAAATGCTAACACACTCACACTGACGTGATCACTTGGTGGTGTTAGCACATTTGCGATGGCGTTGGAGTTTAAGCGGTAGAGAGGGTTTGGGATCATCTCTCCCTCCCGCCGAGCGTGCGAGTGCGGGATTCAGGCAATTTTTTGGGAAATGAAATGCCTATTTTCCACTACGCCGGAAGTCGGAAAAAGAAACGGAGGCAAACGTGGGTCACAGTGGTGACCGGACGCTGGACCGGACGCGGTCACTGTTTGACCGGACGCGTCCGGTCAGTGTCCAGTATCTACGTGTTTTTCAGTTGTTTGATCGGACGCGAGGCGCGTTCGGTCACAGGCGACCGGACGCGTCCGGTCGTCCAGGGAGCTTACTGGACTCCAACCGGACGCGGGCACTGTGGCGTCCGGTCAGTTCTTCAGCGCGTCCGGTCGCTGGTTCGTTGTGCGCGGCTCAGGGTTGACCAGCGCGTCCGGTCAGTTACGGGACCGGTGCGTCCGGTCGTGACCAGCGCGTCCGGTCGTTGCGACCGGCGCGTCCGGTCGGTGCTTCGCGAAACTAGCCGTTGCGCGACCGGCGCGTCCGGTCAGTTGGACCAGCGCGTCCGGTCAACGCGACTTCGGCTGTTTCAAGTTTCTAACGGCTATATTTGAAGGGGTACGTCTATAAATACTCGTTGGCCGGCTCAAGGCTCTCTCTCTCTCGAACATTTGACATACTTGTGAGCACTTTGAGCTAAGCAACTCCCCTCCCACTCATCTCTCTTGCTTCTTTGCATATTCGAAGTGAGATTGAGTGATCCAAGTGCATTTGCATTGTGAGATTGCATCTAGTTGGCACTTGGTGGTTGATTTGCTGTGGGATTCTTGTTTCTCTTGGTGGTTGCCGCCACCTAGACGGCTTGGAGCAGCTTGGAGGCGTTGGCAAGAGTTGGTGTTTATTCTTGGCCACCTCCGGTGATTGTGAGGGGTTTGTGCCTACCTCGGCGAAGCGCCAAAGGCAACATTAGTATATTGCTCGTGTCATTGCAACCTTTTGCCATTTGGTAGGTTCTTGTGGCGCCTTTTGAGAGGCTCGGTGTGTGACCGATTAGCCACCGAACCACGTGGTGAAGAGGGACACAACGGGGACTAGCGTGCCGGCAAGCACGTGAACCTCGGGATAAATCTTCGTGTCATCACTTTCATATTGTGATTGATTGATCCCGGTGTTTGGTTATCTTGGTATTCATTGTTGATCATATTGGTTGGCTCAATACTTCGCCCCTCGGTGATACCCTCCTAACTCAACTCCACATTACTTTCTTAGTTATCTTTGCTAGCTAGTTAGCTTTGCTAGAGTAGCTTCTTTGTGTAGCTTGCTAGTTGTAGTTTCCTTCTCGGTTTGACTTGTGCGGTTGAGTGCAATTACTAGATTTGTGAATTGGTTAGGTGGCTTGCAAACACCCCGTAGGCTAAGCAAAACTCGCATCTCGCTATTTGTTTTATTGATAAACTTGTTTAGCTTGTCCTTGTAGAAAATTTTTAATAGGCTATTCACCCCCCCTCTAGCCATCAAGACCTTTCACACAGTGAAGGGCCTAACGGCTCTATTCTTTGGGGACGCTCATAAATTGTTAGTGCCCAGCTCCTGGGAACCTCTCTTGGCATTTTTTATCATCTTGACATCCTCTTGAGCTGAGCATACTCCCTCCCACTCATGTCCCTTACTTGGTTGCTAATCCAAAGTGAGATTGAGTGATTCCAAGTGCACTTTCTTGAGTGATTGCATCTAGTGGCACTTGGGGATTGTTTGAGCTGTAGGATTCTTGTTACTCTTGGTGGTTGCTACCGCCTACATGGCTTGGAGTAGTGGAGGAGTTACAGCAAGAGTTGGTGATTGTTCTTGGCCTTCTCCTGGTGATTGTGAGGGGTTCTTGTGCCTTCCCCGGTAGAGCGCCAAAAGGCAACTCTAGTGGATTGCGTGTGTTATTGAGCTACCTCACTTGTGGGTCGGTTCTTGCGGTGTCCAACATGTGGACGAGTTCATGTTACACCTCTTAGCCGTCGAACCACCAAGTGTTGGTCGATACAATGGGGACATAGTGTGCCGGCAAGCACGTGAACCTCAGGAGAAAAATACTTGTGTCTCTTGCCATATGGTATTCTCCTGGTGTACTGATTGTTTTTCATCTTGGTGATTGGTTCATCCCCTACGTGGCAGTATAAAAATCTTGACTTCTTCATTACTTTCCCGCAAACTAGTCGTAGCAAGCTCTTTAGTGTAGCTAGTGTTGAGAGCTTGTTTTATAGCTTAAGTTATTCTAGTGGAGCCCTTTAGTGTAGCAAGTTTGAAAGCTCTAGTGAGTAGCAACATAGCTCTTGTGTGTGCTTAGTGATTATAGAAACTAGAATTGTTTGGATAGGTGGCTTGCAACCCTTGTAGAGCTAGAGCAAAATTGCTTTACGCCATTTGTCATACTAACCAATTGCTCTAGTGAGCTTGTAGAATTTTTAATAGTCTATTCATCTCCCTCTAGCCATATTATGACCTTTCACATAGGCTGTTCCAAATTTTTCAATGGAGTAGTAGTAGTCCACATGCATCTCTATTTTACTATCATTAAGAGATGTGATGAATGCAAGAGCATGTTTGCATGGAAGACCAGAAACTTGCCACTCTCGACAAGAACAAGTTCTATCTTCCAAGTTAACCAGAAATATGAAGTCACTACCTCCTAGTGCAGTTATTTCAGCAACATGTGGTCCACAATCAAGCACTTCCAAGTTCAGATCTCTACTCTTTTCATTAAGCTCCTTGATTATGTGTGGCAGAATCAATCCATCTAGTTTCTATCCAATTTTCCTCCTTTGATGCCACTTCGTCATAACCATTTGCCTAATCTTGTCCATCAAGTCATCTAAGTTCATGGATTTATGAGGCTTGATCCAATTGTTGAAGCTCTCTACCAAATTGTTTGTAACATAGTCAACTTTGCATATGGTCAAGAACTGACTCCAAGTCCACAACTTTTTGTGGTATTGCCTTAGATAATTTGTTGCGGCTGGCCTAGCCGCCTCCATTGCTACCTAATGTTTATCAAATAAATAGAAGTTCCACGAGTATGCTGCAGGCCAAAGATGTTCATCAAATACCTTCCCATGGAACTTCTTGAAGTTTTTTTTAAAAGGACTTCTTCTTGAAGTTTGACACCAAGTGAAACATGCATTCTCTATGTTCAGCTTGTGGAAACACTTCTGCTACCCCTACCATCACAGCCTGTCTAGCATCAGTGCATATGGCTAAACCCCTCGGTGATCCAATCGCCTCTCTAAGCTGACTCATGAACCATATCCAATTATCATTTGTTATAGAATCAAAGACTCCTAAAGCAACTGGATACAACCAATTATGTCCATCTACAGCAGATGCACTAGCCAATTGACCTTTGAACTTGCCTGTCATTGTGCTATCTATTGCCAAATATGGCCTGCAAGCACTAAGGAACCCTTCTATGCAAGGTTTCAAGGCGAAAAAAAGCTTCTAAATCTGATTTCATCTGCAATAGTGTGATGATCAATAATTACTAAACTACCAGGGTAGCAGCTCTCAACTTGGGCCTTAAATCTATACAGATTATTGAAACTATAGTCCCAATCACCATAGATGCTTCAATGCAAGGTTCTTACCATCAAATACTCTCTTGTAGTAGATTGTAACCTTGTAGTGTTCTTTGAGTTTTTCTTGCAATTCACCTGCTCCCAGAGTTGCATCCTGTATGAGCTAGTCCTTCACCTTTTCACAAATCCAGTGTTTGGTGGCATTCCTCACTCTATTCTTTCTTCTACAACTAGAGCAGCAATGAGCACTAGGGTTCCTTTTCACCTACACAAAAAGGCAAACATAGTAAATTAAATATACATATCAAGTTTGCAACAAAAGCGAGATGTGCAAGTTTGAACAGTAGATAATTACCATTATTGTTATTCGATCAGCTGTTGTCCATGGACAATTATCTTCTTCTTTCCTTGAACAATAAGCCCTCAGCCTTTTTGGTCCACTTGTCTCTATATTATACTCAAACTCATTTTTGATTGCGTGCTGCGAAAGAACCAACTTAAACTCTGCCATATTGGGATACATACTACATACTGTCATCGGAGGGTCTTCTTTGTCATATTCCACATGCAGGCCATGATTTTGATCTTTTTGCAGCTCATCTTCTGTCATCTCATTCCCTGTCACCTCCTGTTCACTACCAGAATGGAACAGAGGTCTTCTCCTTCCCTTTATCAGAAGGGACAGCTACCACACTGTCTTCCTTTAAGTACATACCCTCCTCACCCACACCAACATGCCCATTGTTTGGTAATGGATTCATGAGATAGGTATCCAACTCTTGTTCTGTGTCGTCCTTATGCAGTGCTTCTCCTTCAAATTGCCATTCGGTGATAGGCTTGTAAGGTTCAGACGGATCACAATAAGCAATGAACATCTCGATGACCTTTTCCTTATGTTTACTGAACATAACCATCAGTTCTTGGTCTGATGTTACTTCCAGAAAAGTTTTCAACTCGGCATCATAGTATTGCACATGTGGAACTTCCAAGTACCCCCGCATGATACTGTTGAACAATGGGTTGAACAAGGTCCATATAATTTGTGAAATCAACATCCACAACCTTCTCTAAGGAAAAACATCTCACATCCTTTCTACTTTTCTTTGGATTGCCAAGAAGATGAATTTTGAGCAAATAACTTGTATCTGTATCCATTCTGTGTGTCCAAACAACAAAACAACTATAGTACATGAGCATTTGTATGGTACAACTATTGCTACTGGATTGTACAGGACATTAAGAGGACAACCCTTGTGACCATTCATGTTCTGCTGGTGTTGCTACGCCACTGTCCAAGGTCGGTGTTGCTGCTGCTCCACTGGGACCATCGCCAGGAGAGGCCGCTCCACGGCCTCTGCGCGAGGAGCTCGCTGCGCCGCACAGCCTCCTGGAACTAGCCCCAGCGGTCGAGTCCGCCCTGCCGCGCCCACCCCGCCGCGAGTTGGCGCTGACGCCGGTCGATGAGCTCACCTCGCCGCGCCCTCCGCCCCGCGAGATAGGGCCAGCGTCGGCCGGTGAGCCCGCCCCGCCGCCGCAACCGCTGCCAGAAGCTCGGGCCGCCCCGCTACCGCGACCCCTGCCAGACCCGCGCCTCGATCTGCCACCACGGGGAGAGCTCAGCTGAGGGACCGGCGCCGTGATTTCCTGGGCGCCGGCGGCCAACGGCTCCTCCACCCCATCCTCATCTTCTCCGGCTTCCATCTAGGGTTTCATTTTTTTTCACAGGAAGAGAAGACTGATGGGGGAAGAAGGGGAGCGAGCGTGCGAGCTTTGCCCGTGGCGATGGCCGAGCAGGTGTGTGCGACCAATTAAACATAGGGGTATTTTTGTACTTATCAAAAAATGACATGGTCAAGTCAACAGACGGATAGATGGCCAAAATGGACGGTAGTGCCAGGAAGGAATTTTTAAGTTGATGCTAGATAAGGAAGTTCAAAATTTTCAGTGTCAAATATGGAAGAGTGATTTGTTTCGGTGCCAAAGGAATTCTCTCATTATCTTACTGGTTGCCGCAGTGACGGTTCTGCACTCCGGTGGCTGGATAGCTGTTGTGTGGACTGTGACAAGAGATTAGAGGAGCTTGTGCATGATATGTGGAATGACTTGACATTATATGTGAGTGATATACGCATGATATGCACCTAGACACCACGACGGTACCGGAATGGAGTAATCGAAGAGTAATGGACAAAAATTCTTGCACCGATTACTCTCGAGTAATGTGCGGAGTTATCCTAGGTATGTAACTGCTCATTTGATTGTTCCATCAAATGGCCTAAGTGGCAAAACCCGGCCCAACCACACCACATCATGCTGGTGGGCTCGGCTTAGCTCGTGCATGTCACGCTCACGCTTAAGAAGTTCATTCTTAGCGATGACGACCAACTATAGATTATAATCAAGTGTTCATAAGTTCCCTTTTTTTTGTGAGATGCAACCAACTAGACAACAAGTGTCTTTGGAAGTTTTTTATATAGTACTAATTGTTAGCTGCTAAAATAACTTAGATAATCCAAACAATTGTTAGTTGCTAAAAAAATACTGTAGATAATCCAAACAGGTGGACTAAATTTTAGCCAACCATCCAACTAGTTGTTAGGACGGCCTGTTTGATAGTAATCTAGTAGATTACTGTAAGTTGGATAACAAATAACTTATAATCTCATAACAGTATGTTTGAGATTGATTATAGGTTATAATAATACTCCCTCTGTTCCAAATTATTTGTCGCTGGTGTTTGTGCCGCAAGTTTAACTCAATTTGTAGAAAACGCATGCAACATTTGTATCTCCAAATAAATTTATTAAAAAACTAGATTCAAAGATATTTCCAATGATACCAATTATGTGTCATAAATATTAATATTTTTTAATATATATTTTGTCAAAGTTATTTCTCGGAAAGCAAAAATGACATATATTTTGGGACAGAGGGAGTATGATGGTTGGATTGTTATAACCCAGCCTATAAGCAAGATTGTTTGAATCACTTTTAGATTATTTTATCTTATTAGTATAACTAGCAAAAAGGCATGTGTTTTGGAACGGGAAAAAATATTAAATATGTCCTAATACTATATCATCATATCTGGTGTATATTGTTAGACATGAGTTGTACATAACTCGTATGTGCATGAGTCATAAAATCCGAGTCAAATTAAAAAAAAGCTGGACAAAAGAAACTCTTTAATGTTTGAATTGTTAGGTGTGGATGAAAACAAAAAAAGATGAAGGGAGTTATAATAATCTCGTAAATTAGTATAGTTATTATCATAGATCAAAATTGTTATAGAATAATTGTTTTATAGCAAGCTATAAAATAGATTTAAAGAGAAAGAGTAGAGTACAATATCCGTAAGACATCTTTGAATTGCATTATCACATTTGATGTAAACGAATAATTTTCACCGTTGATGGTAGCAAAGTAGCTGCTCATTTTCTGTTGACCGCTTGGAAAGCAGCGCATTAAATGCACCAATTGCCCATGGCCGCTAGTACAAAGACAGCAAAGCAGTAAAAATCGTCCTCCAAGCGAGCTCCTCCGATTCCACCCTGAATCCGTTTAGAGGGGTTTAGATCTGTATGTATCTGAGTTCAGATATTTAATATCTGATATCGTATCCATATCCGAATATCCAAATCGCATATTTATGATGTCGATATCAAATATATCATATCTAGCATGGTTGATATTATCCGTATTCGAATCCGAATTCGGGTAAAAATACGAAAACAAATGTGATATGAGCGATATCCGTCCATATCTGATCCGTTTTCATCCCTAGTCACAACCAGTCAGAGTGCAGGAGTCCATGCTGGTGATGCATGCAAAGAAACACACGAAGCTCTGGCCGTCCGATCTACCATGGATGTATTCACTGCGCGAAAAGTAGCTGAAAAGTTACTGTAGCATCTTTCGTTGTTATTTGATAAAATTTATCCAATCATAGACTAACTAGGCTCAAAAGATTTGTCCCGACATTTACAGACAAACTATGCAATTAGTTATCTTTTTTACCTACATTTAATGCTCTATACATACGTCGAAAGATTTGATGTGATAGGTGGAAGAGGAAATATTTTGGATTGAGATGGGGAAGTGAACCAGGCCCATAAAAAAATATGTCCACGTCTATCTATAACGTCTGTCCGTCCTGCATATACACAGATACACACCCACACACGGTCTTTCCTTCTCAATTTTCCACCCTCCATCCATGTTTTGACTTTTGAGTCCTCCCACATGTTCTCTCCTGTACGCTGAGAGGCAGCTTGAGCTCTGCCTGGACAACAGATTCATCTGGCGGCCGGCTCTGCTCGCGCGCCGCCGTGGACTCATGCTCCACGCAGGCGACCTTGTCCTCCGCGCCACCGCCGTCGGGGTCGTCTTCCCGCGCTTGACCTCCGCGCCAGCGGTGGGTACGCTGCTGTGCTCGACCTTTGCACTGCCGGCGGGCTACCCGCGCTCAACCTCCCGCGCCGACGTGGGCTCATCCTCCACACGGGCAAGCTCGTCCTCCCCGTGCTCAACCTCCGCGCCGCCGACAGTCTCATCTCATCCTCCCCGGCCTCATCATCCTAGGCTCGTCCCCACGCTCGTCCTTGAGGAGCCTATCGTCCATGGCGGAGAAGATGGAATCCAGCTGCAGAGATCGAAGTCACGCTTCTACGGTCGGCTGGACTGTGGACGCTTGCCCTGGTTCGTGATTTTTTTTCTCGCTTAGCTTCGGGTGTTTGATTCGGTGATAAATTTGATTGTTTGGTGGGATGTTTTATTCCTCGGGTTTGTTTTGGACTTGGATTAGCTGGATTGGATTTCAACGGTTGTAAGAGTCCGATTTGGAGAAATAGCGGAAACAGTACAAACTCTAAACGTGCCCCAACTGTGAACAAAATTTTTCTTCCTAGGGGATGGATAGTTTCTTTTCTTCCCGTTTCTCTTCGAGCCATGATTCTCGCAAGCCATGAAGCTTGGCCTCAAAGCCTCGGAGAGTTGGCTGTTGCTGGCTTGGCTTTGACTTCCTCTCCCTCTTTTTGCCTATCTATCTGATGTTTATTTCTTAGTTATCTCGGTGGATTATACGGTGGTATATATTTGTGCTATATAAAAGATAGAGCTCTGTTCTGATCCGCTGATCCATGCTCGCTATCCTTGCACTATTGGGTTTGCATAGTTGAATTTAAGTTTCAATTCAATTCGATTTCTATTTTGATTTTGATTCCTGATGGAACACGGAAGAAACCAGCGTTCACATCTATAAAATAAACGGAGCACCCGAGCAAATATCATGGGAGGAAGTGGTTAGGTGGGCTTTTCCAGCAAGTGGGCTGAGCGAGCGAGACAGTTGGGCTAAATTGAATGGGTTAGATAAAAAACAATAGCCAGAAATTTTGCCTCTTTATTATTAGGGATAGATAGATTTAGTTGGGATCTAACCATCCCTAGTCCATGGATTAAGAAATGACCAAAATGTCCCACTCACCTACAACTTACATACGTCCTACGCGGACACCAAAGGCAAAAGTGACTTTATCATGAGGCTCTAATTAATTTCGTCAACAAATTATTAGCCAGCTACTTCGTAACAATTATCTTAACCATTAGCATGTAAACAATTAGTTTTTTATCATGTAACTAAGCCCTTCGATATGGACCCTTTGTTCTATTCATTATTTTTCCATCTCAACGAAAACTACGTGCCATTTTAATTAACAAGGATGTCTACTTGTAATGCTTTCTTTATAGTAATGTTTGGGTCGGGCATCCGTCTAGTAATGTTTGGGTCGGGCGTCCGTCCGATCGAACGCCGCTACCAGGGTCTACGTGCGCTATCGGCCCAACAAGCTTGCCTCCTCTTTACGTCTCCCCCACCTCTCTCAAAAATATCTTTCTACTCACTCGCCTATCGCACACTTCATAGTGCCGTGCGGCCGTCAGCCCGCCTCACTTCGCATTCACCATAGCAGCCATCTCCCCTGCACGCCCTCATCTTGCACTACTCATTCCTTGCTCCTGCCTGCCTGCCGCGCGCCCCACCCGCGCTGGTGCTGGTTGGTGTCGTCGTGCACCTCAGGTCAGTCCCCATGGAACCAAGGGCACCCACAAGCATGGCCCCGTGCTGGTGGTGCTCACGTGCACCTGCTCGGTGCTAGCTCCCGACCCACTCCGAGGCCAGAATCAACCGGCCCTAGCCTGTCGCTCCCCCTATGTTGCAAATATATATTTCAAGTGTTTCAGATGTTATCAGAGATATGTTACAAGTGTTTTATATGGATGTTGGAAAAGTAGATTAGGATATTGTATATGTTGCAAGTGTTTCAGAGGCATGTTGCAAGCATTTTGTTTCATATGTTTCAGATGTATGTTGCAAACGTTTTTATGTGGATGTTGCACATGTTTCACACATATATATTGCAAGAGTATGTTCGAAATGTATCAATTGTTTTAGTCTTATGTTGCAATAAATGTTTTCATGTTGCAAGTTGCAAGTGATTTATCTAGATGTTGCATATGTTTCACACACATGTTGCAATTGTATGTTCCAAATGTTTCATCTGCTTTAGGCGTATGTTGTGTTCAATTGTTTCATGTTGCAAGTGTTTCGTGTTTTAGAGGTATGTTTAGAGAGTCATAGGGGCACGGCCTGGACGTCGGGGAAAGGGGCGCGCAAGCCGTGGGCTAGCAGATGGGGCGCGCGATGCACCTAGGGTCCTATGGATGGGAAATGCTCGTCCTCATCCCGGCTCATGGGTCCCACCCGCACGGAGAGAGAGAGGGGGCCAGGGGGAAGGAGCAGCGGGCGTGGGGCAGGGCGAGGCGTACAGGAGCAGGATGAGGTGGACGAGGACGGACACCCGCGTGCTGCAGCGAACGGTGCAGTGGGAGGTGCGAGCGGGCAGGCTAGCAACTGAAGCTAGGGTCGTGCGATGACGTTTTCTGATGGGTTGTCCGTTTTGCTTGGCCGTTCGGTAGGAGTGTGCCCAGATTACCGTCCGACGGAATCCTATCCCGCTAGACATCCGGGCCCAGCAATTTTCCTTTTTTATGATTGGTAACATATAAAATATAGATATTGCCTGAAACGCTTTTAAAAGTTTTTTTAATTAAGTTTACTTAAACCGCAAGGTTTTTAAAAAATTGTTGCTCAAACTATCTTATTGTACACCATTTAAATGTCACAGACGACAATGTCTTTTGAACTAGATCGAGGGATTAGCATGATTGTCACTTTATCATTGTGATCATGAAGCATATATAGAACTGCACTAAGAGCGAGTATAATAATGGGCTTATAGCCAAGCTAGTCAATATTTTTGCTAATGTGGAAGAGAGAAGAGGAAGGAGAAGAGAGCTTGGCTCTCATGCAAGCAACAAGCTAGGCATGAAAGCATAGGCATCTGTGGGCTAAAACAAAAGTGCCTGTGAGAAGGAATAGAAAAGAAAAAGTAAGACATGTTACCACGTAGTAATAAAAAAACTTTTTTATAGCCAAATAAGAAACAACTATTATATAGCTTGGCTTTTATAGTTAAGTACTTGGCTTTATTATTGACTATGCTTTAAATAGTTGATGTTGCCAATATTAATCACAAAACGACCATGACAAGCAATTATTTGCCATTGTATCCGTGATGGAAAGAGAGAGCGGAAAGTGATTAATCAAGTCCGAAACAAAGTTCCTTTTTCCATCAACAAAATGGTTTGCTCGGCCTACGTAACCACAAAAGGCTCGCCCTCGTGTTTTTGCCCAGATCCCTTAAACAATGGCCAATGACAAATCAAAAGCACACTGTTACTTCCCTTATACTACCACCACACCGTCATGGTTCCTGAATTCCGCTCACGTCCAAAACACCTATAGGATCCGCGACGCAAACCGGCAGCTATCGCGTCGCGGCGACAGCGACGGCGAGCCGGCAGAAGGGAAAGCGGCGGCCGAACATTCCGAGACCAGGCTCAGGCTGGGCGGGTGGCGTACGTGGCGCCGGGCAAGTGGCCCTCGCGCGCCGCGGAGATTTTTCTATTTCCGCGCGGGCCGGGTGTGGGGTGGGGTGGTGCACGAGCAGAGCGGCAGATCGGGCTGGCGACGCGAGGAGATATTTGTCTTACACACAGGTTGCGCCGGTGACGGTCCTGCCCTCCGGTGGCGCCGGCCATTTACGGCGGCCACGGGGGATATTTTGGCGCCGGTGGACGGAAGGTTCTGGACTCCTGGCCGCTCGCCGGCCTTGCCTCGTAGACGAGCATATCTCGCGGCTGGGCTGGGGTATCTATCTCCTTCTCTCCGGGCCCTCTTCTTTTCCAGAGATCAAGAAAAGGAAAATGATACTCTAATAGGCAAAAGTTATTTATTTTTAAGGGTACCGTATCTTTTTGCGTACATCTATTTTGACTGATTATGACGTCAATATTAGTGGTTGTTATGCTGACTGTGACAAGAGATGGAGAGCCTGTGCATGATACGTGGAGTGAATTGACCTGATTATAAATAAAGGTATGAGTGAACTAGGATGGTTAGATATTTAGGTCAATTAGGCGTGATTTAATCCAGAAAAATAACAAAAGGTTCATAAACATCGTATGTATGCTTATATATGGTCTACTCACAGAAGTAAATGTGACGAAAACCACACTGAACATATATAGAACATAATGAATAGGATGAATCCAGAAAAATCAGAGGTATACCCAAAGGTGGGACCAGTGTCGGAGGCATCGAAACGTCATTCCCACTAGTTCACATAGTGGGCTGATCGAAGTCGTGAACCTCAGTCGACGAGGGTAGTGGTTCGCCGTGCAGTCCCGTAAATGGCCACCAGGAAGTAGTCATTTGTGGGAGTGCGGCCGGTGGGAAGTAGACGTAGACGAGTGTTGATCGCCGAGAACAAAGGAGCAGCGCGCCACGCAATGAAGTACGCTTCCCATAAATTTGATTCGCTGCGTTAGTTTTAGAAAGCCTGTCTTCAAACTTCTATGCGCTCAGAGGTAGGGTGGTTCTAGAATGTTGTACACGCAAGACTCAGGCCTCGTTTAGTTCAGTGAATTGGGGAAGAAAAACACTGTATCAGAATTTCTGTAGCATTTCGTTTGTATTTGGTAAAAATTATTCAAATTTTGACTAACTAGGCTTAAAATGTTCGTCTCGCAAAGTACAACAAAACTATACAATTAGTTTTTTATTTCATCAACATTTAGTACTCCATGCATTTGCCGACATTTTGATGTGACGGGAAATCTTCTTTTTGCATAGTGGAATTTGGGGAACTAAACAAGGGGTCAGTCATGTGCCTGCTTATATGCACCAGCGCAGCAGAGGAGTTCGATCGGATGGGGCTGACGGGGGAATGCACCTAGACACTGCAATATTATGGAGATGGAGTGATCGCGGAGTAACAGACAAAAATTCCCACATCGGTTACTCTCGAGTAATGTGCGGAGTTATCCCAGGTAACTGCTCATTTGATTGTTCCATCAGACGGTTCAAGTGGATTATAGATGTGGATTATTGTTAGTTGGAGTACAAATAACCTATAATCTTATAAAGGTATTTTTGAGAACGATTGATTATAGGATTACAGTAATCCGATGGTTGGATTACTATAACCTAGCCTATAATCTAGTTTGTTTGGATCACTTTCAAATTATTTTATCTGATTAATATAATCTAGTGGGATTCATCTACCCTTAGTCAATTAACTGGTTGAAAGGAGCTAAAATAAGGTAATGGATTAAGAAATGACCAAATGTCCTACTCACCTACAACTTACATGCCTCGTATGCGGACAGCAAAGGCAAAAGTGCATTTAATCATGAGGCCATAATTAATTTAATAGTCACCAAATTATTAGCCAGCTACTCCATAACAATTATCTAAACTATTAGCTAGCTAACAATTAGTTTTTTGTCATCCAACTAAGCCCTTCGATATGGACCCTTTGTTCTATTTCTTACTTCTCCATTTCATTGAAAACTACATGCCGTTTTAATAAGGATGTCTGCTTGTAATGCCTTTTTTTATGATTGATAATATATAAAATATAGGTGTTACATAAAAGGCTTTAAATTTTTTTTATTAATTTACTTAAATTGCAAGGCTTTTGAAGAAATTGTTGGTCAAAGTATCATTTTGTAAACCATTTTAATGTCACAAACGACAATGTGTTTTGAACTAGCTAGATCGAGGGAGTAGCATGATTGTTGTAACACCTCAGGTGTTTGGTGTAACAGAACCGTCCAAATTATAAGAGCACAAGTACAAAAACAATCACCGAAATGATCAAATTCTCGCACTTGAGCCCATATAACTCCGGTAGTCCAATGAAATCACGAGGGATTTCAAACCAATCAACATACCAGCCAAGATCGTAGTGATTCAACCTAACAAGTCATATGTTACAACCATTTCACAAGTAATTGCATATACATCGGAGTTCAACATAGTTATTACAACTTAAGTTCAAAAGTAGCGGAAGCAAAGTAATTTAAAACTAACATAAATCTTATTTCAAATACATGCCAGTACCACGGTCGACTTCCAACAAAAGCATTAGAGATAAGGTAGCTCAGAAGGATCATGCCCATGATCACACTCCGCCACAAGGCAGGAGTCAACCAACTCTTGCAGCCGCCATGATACATCACAACCTGCAACAAGTGGGGATAAAACCCTGAGTACGACAAAGTACTCAGCTAGACTTACCCGTCAGAAACCAGAAATAAAGTGACACCAAGGATCATGCAAGGCTGATATAAAGTGGGGCTAGCTTGACAACATTTTGCATAAAAGCTTAATATAGATGATTAATCATTAATGCTTAAGCATCGAGTAAATTATCATTAACCTGTCATCTATATTAGCACCTGTACTAGAGCACTCACTTTATTAGGAGCAAACAATATTAACCATAGCAGGTATAAATTGAGGCAACAATTCCATCGTTATCCAATTAACCATCCGTTCAATTTAATGGAATCTACGTTGCCGCTGCTCAAGTCAAGTGCTCACTAACCGGGAGCGACGGCGATTCGAATCGAATTCCTATCCAGCTGGAGGGGTATTTCTAACACTCACCGTGCAGACCCCTGCCAGGGTCGCACAGGCCACCTTTTCATATGATTCGGGAATCGCGGGTCCGAATGATGTCGCGACCCCAAGGGCGACACTCTGCCAGGTGATAGGGACTCTAACCCCCCCCCCTTGGTCTCACGCCAATGTCCCCAAGCACATCCTTTCTCTCCTCCAAGAAGCAACCTACCATTCGATTCTCGGCCTGAATCACATTACTCGGCTTCGCGGTCGGAACGACTTATCCGGCCAACTAAGTGTTAGACTACGTTCAACATGACTCAAGGACGTACAGCGAATCGGTCCTTAAACGACTCAGACGGGGATAGATTCACACCCAAGACCTCCATGCCTTGTTGCTTCACTATCGTCATCCCGCCCGGTCTCATTTCATTTTATTAACACATGGTTCTATTCCACGATAGCAAATATAGCCAACCGTGCCATATATGAATATCCCTATATCTCGCAGGTGACAGGAAATCACCTGACTTCTACCGCTTAAAGCAGGGCTAAGCATCTACTCGATCCTATTCTATGTAGGATTCAAGGATTCATATATTTGGACAAGGAATGATATAATGCAGCAAGGGTTTTCAACCAACTCCTACCACTTAATGCAACAATACTTATAACATATACATATAATTAATTGCTTTGAAGATAGGAGGCTTATAATGCTCCGGGGCTTGCCTGGGATCCGACTCAAGTTAGAGTATGTCAGATGAGTTCACTTGGCGAGCATCTTCCAATCTATCACTTGTCCGGTCCTTCTATCTTCGGGATAGACCCACCAACTCCATCTTCGGGTTTGGCTCCACCTTAGATCCTTTACGCGTTTCTGCTAGCGTACCTAATTGAGGTGCAACAATGCATATGTATGAATGCATAGAAGTGCAATAAACAAAGTAATCATGCAAGCATACCAAAGTTCTCCTAAACACCTAGAGCTAAATAACTTAATCCTCACTAAGGCATAACATAGAAGATTGCAAATACATCAATCAAGACACAAGTCTTATAAGATCCTAGGGTACCAAACCAAGTACCAACAATGACATGTGTCACACTTCAATACACAAGCATGACAAAGTTAATCAAAGCACTAGAACTAGAAATTGCCACATTCTGGGCATCAGAACAGCAGCTAAGTAATTTAATCATAACTGGAGATCTAAAACTCCAAATGACTTGCAAGAAGACATTATGAAAAACTTATGAAATTATCTATATTTCATTTATAATCATCTAAACCTGATTCTAACATTTACTAGGTCGAAATACAGAAGGTACAGAATCTGTCCTAGAAGGACAGAGAGCAACCTAAATCTGAACCCAACTTAGAACAGCTGTAGTTTCTAAACCATATGTCCAATTGCCACCAAAATTTAGCATTAGCTAGATCATGAAATTCACAACAACTTTGTTATAGCACACAAGACATGAAAACATCATTTGCATAGGGTAATTAACAATATTCTTAAATCTGTTCAGAAACCTCGTTTGCAAGAAATAATTATTAACTTATGTTGCAAACATATCATTGGACAAAATCAACTTTACCAACATGTCACACATGACTAATGAACACCAGAAAACATAGTGCCCAATACTAAATAATTTCTTTTAATATATTTTCTTAATTTATTTAGATAAGTAGGTGGAATTATGACCACATCATAAAGATGCTCAATAAATTCTACCAAAATTACAGGGGTCTAAAAATGCTCTCAAAAGTCTACTGTCCAAATTTCAAGCTATTTAGACAAGTAGATCAACCTCTATGAAAAAGACAAATAGCTATTGCAATAAATCATGTAAAAGCAAATTAAACCTAAACTCAATATTTTCTGTGAACACAAGGCCATATTATGAATTAATATGATAGAGAAACATCATACTCAGGTAATGGAACAGCATTTTCTATTTTATCATTTATATATTATTTATAAGCTAATTATTAAGCCATAAACAAGTTAAATCAATAATTAGATCATACAATAAACAATGACCATGAAATTTATACCACAGTACATCCATATCATGACAAACCTACCATAAAAATTTCACATCATTTGGAGCATCACAACCCAAGATATAAAATAACAAGCAATATAATGAAATTTTCCTTATTTAACAAGGTCAAATCAAAACCCTAAGCAAACAGTGAACAAATAGTGTGTTTAATATTTTTCCTAGCAAGTACAAGTCATCACAAAATTAACAAAACAAGAATCACTATTTTTGGAGTTCTAAAACTCCAGATCTTGCTCTGGTCAAATTTAAAGGTATTTAAGAGCATTTTTAACACTTAAATAAAGACATCAGAAAACATCTACAAACATGTAACATTTTATGACTCTATTACATAGATCTCTTCTCAAGGTTTCCAAAAAGTCCACATTTGCTATTTTTGGCCTTTCCCATTAAGAGATATGGATTTTCAAAGATAATCATGAAATCTGAAATTCAAATTCAGAACAAACAACCCTAACTTAATTCGCTAGCTACACCCGGTCGCGCACCCAGATCTACCGCTTACTTAAACTGCCACGTGGGACCCACGCCTAGATGTCCCCACCGGTCATACCCAGAGACAGAATAGAGAGAGAGGGCCACTCCTCTCCTTCCTCCGGTCGCTGAGGAGCAGAGGAGGCGGAGGAGGATCGCCGGGAACACGCGATGGCGGCCGGCTAGGGTTTGACGGTGGCGAGGAAACGGCCGACGAGGACCGCGGCGTCGAGGCACACCCGAAGCCGGTCGTAGCGCCTCCAGAGGTGGCCCATGGCCTCCCGGCCATGTGAGCAGGCGGCTGTGACCGCGGCCATCCTCGGCAGGCGAGCGCCGGCGGCGGCGGGCCGAGGAGAAGGGCAGCGCGAGCACCGGGGGGGACCCCACGCATCCATAGGACTGCTCGGTTGAGCCGGAGGTAGCCCGAGGTGGCTCGGCCACACGCGCACCCGCGGTCGCGGCGGTGCGGCAGCAGCCTCCAGCGAGGATTGGGGTTGGGAAGGGCGCCGGGGTACGCCGTGCGACGGTGAGGGCTCTGGCGTTCACGGCTCGGACTGGGAAAGCGCGGAGGCCAGGGACAGTGACGGTGGGAAGCTCCAGCTCGCCGACCATGGCGAGCGCGCTCTGTCGACAATGGCGGCGACTTCCGCGTGCGGCTAGAGAGCGAGAGAGTGAGTGGAGAGCGAGCCGGAGACAACAAGGGAGGCAGAGGGGCGAGTGAATGAAGCTCGGGCTCTCCCTAGCACGCTCGGCAAGGCAGGGCGCGTGGCACGGGCGTGGACGCGCGGCTGCACTGCATGGTCGCCACGACGACATTTCACCGAACACATGGCAGGCGCCGAAGTGGGTCGGTTGGGACGCCTATTTGGGCCATTTCCGAGCTGATCTGGGTCTTGGGCCTAAAATAAAGTTTGCTCTCCTCCTAAAGCTCTACAACTTTGATTAAGGGTGCTCGGCCATTAGGCTACTGGATTAGCAGATAACTAGTACCCAACTTGGTAGTGCCAGCGATTTGACAGCGACAAGCAAACATCCACAATTGGAGGTCAACACTAAGTCAAATTGATGCCATACTTCTACATGCTCTTCTACACCATCTACACTCCAACTTTTATATTGGGACCATGTGAAGTTGTTTAACAAAATCTCGAGAACGCGGCATGTCAACATGTCAAGGTCAAAAAGTGATAAAACAACTTTTTGCTGTTTTGGAAACTCTTATAGAAGGTCCAACTAAGCTCCATTTTGAGTGACACTTGATCCATTGTTTCCATCATGAAAAGTACTACAACTCATATTAAGGAACCTAATTGAGCTACCATATGAAATTGGAAGATAAAATTGCATGAACATGGCAACTTTCTGCTGTTAATTCTGGACTCAGAATATTTTCTAAGTGCTGGAAACAGCCCTCAATCTGACTTGTGGGCCCTTTTTGAGTATGTTCCACGCATTTTCATGACTTGACTCTTAAACAAAGTTTGTTCCTTATAAACTTCTCTACAACTTTGTCAAAGGGTGCACAGTCATGCAAAACTTCTAGGTCACACTTTTAAAACGGTCAAACCAAAGTGTTCTCGGGTCCATACATGGTCAACCATTACTTAGAAGCACATTTAGGCAAAATGACCAACATGAACATTGTTCCATTAAGTGCCCTAAGTGTAGTTAAGGTGTTGTAGAGTTCATATAGAGTCATTTGGACAGTTTGCAAGGTTTGGTTGATGTTCTATAGTTCCATTAACTTAATGGGGCAAATTCCAATAGGAATGGAACTTATCATTTTATGTGACTTTTTGATTCCAAACTTCATGAAACTTTTCCAGGGATCAATATAGATAGAATGTGATGTGAGACACATGAAGATATTACCATAACACCACCCAAACATATATCTTTGAAAAGGGACCTATATGTAAAGCAATGATGCAACATCCACTTTAGGTTAGGCTCATCTCCATAGGTTGACCTTGACATTGTCATCTCCACTTAATTTGTCGTGTTTGAGCTTAAACCCACTGCCTAATTGGTGATCAACACCTGGGGTGTTACAGCCCTCCCCCCTTAAAAGAATCGCGTCCCGAGATTCGGAATGGAAGACCTTTTAAGGAAGAGAGACACGCTATCTGGTTCACAACATTTGCTATAGCTTTTAGCTACAAAGCTTCAACATCGGTGAACAATTTGGTCAAAGGCACTTTCTTGATACTTACTCTTTATGGTAAAATCTGTCGGAAGAATTTCCTTCATTGACTTCCATGAAGCATTGTTACTTTGGGAGGAATCCAAGATAGCACATACTGCATTCTCAGTGTACGGAGATCATTTGGTCCACGAGTGAACCACTCACAAGTATCTGACTCTTTAGTGAACACAACATAGTCCATATGAACTTTACATTAGACCAAAATCTTCAAAAGTATACTCATCAAAATGACTCTATGTTCACGAAGTTTGAAAAGCAGTCCTCTACCAAAATGGTTTGAGCACAACCTTCTAAAAGGGTGAGATCATAGACGACAAATATACTCTGAGGCTATAGGATACTGACTAACCAATAGACAGGGTCTATGTTGGTTGTAAATGTTCAAACATTCATATATCAGCTAATGGAAAGCTACTTACTATTCTATGTGTGCAGTTCTCTTTCTCTGACAACAACACTGTATTATCTGAGTCTATCGATGGTTAGAGAATGTGATAGCTGACTCTGTCGGCTTCCTATTTCTGCCAACAGTTAATAAGATTCTTTTATCCAAAGACAACAGTTATCTGGGTTGAATCAGATGCAACCTCTTAGTAAAAACATGTATAAGGTACCAAAGTATGTCATCATTGGAAAATAATTCCCAAAGAAAGATGTAACGAGGCCTTAAGGACAACAAAAGTTGTAATATTTACTAAACCGCGAGGAGTAGTCTACCGCCAAGCGATTGAGTAAAATCTTCCTTGGTGACTTAGTTATACTATAAGTTGAGTTGACTTGCAGCATAACAACTTTGTCAGGCCAACCTTTCGCCTTGAGGCTTCCTTTTTAGGATCAAACAGCAGCTCTAAGATGGAAATCTGTTGTTTGACACTTTTCAAATTGCTTTTGATTCGTGATGGTATAAATTGATTTGCAGAAACCAAGGCTGCTCGTACATTAGGGATACGAGAAAGCAAAAGCAAATGAAAGAGTGTAAACTAGTATCTGTGAGGCCTCAAAAGGGCCATCCAACAGCAGATCTCGACTATTAATTTACATACCAATCCGAAGATGCACACGCTTTGAACTTGCAGGTTACTTTTGCAGGGCAAAACATATATTCTGCCTGGAGAACATTCCTACAAGGCTAAGGAACCGCTTCTGAATATTCCTTGACACTTCGTCCAATAAAGTTATGGACAAACCATTTGTGGCACCTATGGGCACAAGGACGCTAATTGAAACTAGGTCATGCTTCCGCTAATTCTTCGCTTTAGCTGATAGAACACCTTGCACTTTCTGTGTGATTGTCCAAGATGGAATTGACTTGGTCACAATGGCTCTAGAAGACAGAATACCATGCAAGTTGTTGACTAGTTAATTAACTTCTTGTTGGTTATTGCTCCGTAAGACATAGCCTTCATAGCTACCAAAGAGTCGTTACCTAGCTAGAGATTAACCTTCCTATTGGTAATTAATTAGTTGTCTCTCAACACTAAAAAGTTCCAAATCTTCATTCTTGATCACAATAATTGTGGTTTATACAGAACAGATGGTTGCCATCAAAGTCAGTAGATAATGAGTTACACCAGAGATGGTGATTTTGATTGTATGGTCATTATGTATACAAGATCGAGACTTAGATAGCTCCATCACACACATAATGTGATGATCGATTCTTATCCAATTGATGACTTGTCCAACTAAAGTGTTGTGCACCCCTTTTTATTCAACAAGGATGAGATACTTTGCTAACTAGATGGTGGCCGTCAATACAGGGACAACTAAGCAAAGTCACTTGTCTACCACCTCTTGTAGTCCATTAATGTTTATGTCGGTGACCTGTTCTTCAAACGTTATCCTCTTAGCAACTTCAGGAGGAAGCTCTACTACTTTTGGTCCACTATAAGGGTATTTTGATAAGATATGGGAAAGATAACCAAGGAAAAGTTCACATGAGAATAACACGTTGATGTTGTTCCGCAATGGATCATGACTAGAAACCACGATACCAGCGCGTGCCGAGCAGCACAACCTTATGTCGGCCGCCACAGGAGGCTCTCGGTTTCGTCGCGGCACCATTAGTTGCTACTCATAACACCATTACCGATCACACCACCAAGGTGAAATTTCAAGTGAAACAATTTGGGTGGTAAAAACAAGCATTATACAAGGGAGGGATAGCAAGCAAAGGTAGTCACAAGGTTTGGAATTAACCAGGAGGTGATTCGAAGATCAAAACATAACACAAGAGAACATAGCTCAATTGCCGAATGCGACTAAGCATGAGATTTTTGCTTAATTCCACGCACGCCAAGCGTTCACCAAAGTGATGGAAAAATGAAAGATTACCATGAGATTTGGTCATGTTGGACAACAACATGAGATCAAAACTGGTAAACATCCCGAGACTTAGGAAGGTTGGGGATGGATTAAGCAAACTTCAAGGCAAAAACTGATATGTAGTCATAGATTGAGTTGATAAGGTAGATGCATGAAATTGCAAGCATACGATTTAGAGGCCATAGCAGAGAGATGTGGTATCACACTAGCTAACCTTTGGGAGAGGTAACCGGAAGGTCCAACATGGATTTGGGTACGGTCTCCACAACTGGCAACGTACGAACCATGGTCAAAGGCTAGCGTTGATAAAAGTTAACTTGGTTGGTCAGACGACAAGGGTCTTCACACAGAAAGGGTTGCAAAACATCCACGGCTCATGCAAACAAATAGGAGAACTAAACTTTGGGCTTTCGGTCAAGCAAAGGCATGGATACAAACATTCAAGGGCTAACCACCAAGTCTACAGGCTCAGGCTCCTAAGATAGAGAACCTAATAGAAGACAACAACCATACAATTACGTATGTGAACTTCGTTCTAGGATAAAGCTATGCGACCCTCGTATGCTTACCGAGGACAAACAAGGTGACAACTAGGGCACTACCTAGATAACAAGCATACATACAACATCACAATCAAACAGACATTGGAGAAAATTCAAACAATAGGCTTAAACAACCAATACAAGGCACAAGGCTCACCCAAAACAAGCATTTATCTCAAGCATGAACTAACTACAAGTTTAGCTCAAAACAACGCTAGCTAAGGAAGCTAACTTAGCATGTGCCCAGAATCTGGACAGCAACGCAGTACTTACTTGTTTCAACTATAACTGTGGTTATAGACATCCCACAAAGGTGATTCTAGACTTTCTAGATAGCTTAAGAAGATGACTACACTTTAGTTATTCATACCAACAGCTAAATCATAGGTTAGCATGGTCAAGCATGCTGATGTTTTAGATCTATACCAACATGGACAGAAAACTGACAAGAACTTTAAAATTACATAACTAGAGTTCTAGGGACCCAACAAGGTTGAGCCTTAACTTTATGTAAAGATTATTAAGTTGTCTATAACTTTCTTATTCTCATATTAAGATGATTCTATATCTACAAGACCAAACAAGACAAAGAAGACATCTCTGCCCAGATTTGGACAGATTCTGTCGTTCCACTTTGCAAGCTCATAACTAGAGATTAGACCATCATAATTAGTGCTATAGGATATTTTGGAAAGCATAGAAAAAGTATTACACTTCTTCTATTATCTCCAAGACATGATTCCATATGCACACAGGTCAAACAAACCAAACATTCAGATCTGTTCTGAACATGAGCAGATTTTGACAACAAGCTTCTAAAATTTATAACTCTCAGACCATAAGACCTATGGTCATAAAATTTTTGGACAAGCTAGATAAGTAAGTTAGCTACAACTTTGGTATTCTCTATAACTATAGAAAACACCATTATGATCATAAAAGCATCACTACAACATAAAACATTCTAGCCTCCAACATTCGACAAGCACATCTAAACTTGCATTTGTTCTACTTAACAAGAGAGCACACAAACATGTTATTCTAGTAGCTCTAATTATTATTACCTTAGACCAACTAATTTAATTCATTCATGAGAATCCACAATTATTTCTTGGAAGGCTAAACACACACTTTTCTCAAACAACATGGAGTAAGACATTCTTGTTTTACTCCACACAAGAAAGATAGTGTACCACATCACTCACAAGTTACTTACTATAGAACAAGGGTGAGAGGAGCATAGTTATGTATTAAGCAACAACATGATGATGCATGCTTCGTCCTATTCATCCTCACAAGATTGCCAATATAAGGTGGCGATCAAGTTTTATGTCGGTGGCATAACACGCACTCTCTCGATATATGGCTAGTCGTCAGCTACATTCGACTTACGCATTCGTGGTTAGCGTACCTGCAGAAAATTTTCATTTCAGCCCAACAATTCCCCAATATATGACACACAATGAAAGCAGTAAGTAAAATTTTTAAGTACTCCCATATACATATACCCCTGTATATATACATGTAGCACCAAAACTACCCAAATCATTAATCACCCACAATTAAGTACCTTCATATATACATGTGTGTAACATGTAAATAATCCAGTAACCAAAACTAACTCTCCCCTAGACCGAGGGTTGGACGGTCATGCTCTCACAACTCACACTTACCTGAGCGTAGGTGCGACATTGCATAAAAGTAAACTAGCAACATATATGGCTATTTCATATATGAAGGCTACCTCCAATCTTACACACTGGGTAGCATAGTGTGGAAGAGTTATCACACATACATACCTTTGTCTGAGCGTAGATGCATAAATGAAAAACCCCCCCAAGTTAGTACTTATATAAGCCACCTAATAATCCTTATATGGGCATAAGGAAATTGACCACTGGCATACTTAGATTTAGAATTCAGTTTTCACAAACCTATATATAGCTATAAGTTGATAAAACCGACTTTATAAAATAAAACCTTTGTTTTAAATACACATACGACAAGTTTAATGTTGAATCTTGCTCCGATACCAGCTGTAACAGAACCGTCCAAATTATAAGAGCACAAGTACAAAAACAATCACCGAAATGATCAAATTCTCGCACTTGAGCCCATATAACTCCGGTAGTCCAATGAAATCACGAGGGATTTCAAACCAATCAACATACCAGCCAAGATCGTAGTGATTCAACCTAACAAGTCATATGTTACAACCATTTCACAAGTAATTGCATATACATCGGAGTTCAACATAGTTATTACAACTTAAGTTCAAAAGTAGCGGAAGCAAAGTAATTTAAAACTAACATAAATCTTATTTCAAATACATGCCAGTACCACGGTCGACTTCCAACAAAAGCATTAGAGATAAGGTAGCTCAGAAGGATCATGCCCATGATCACACTCCGCCACAAGGCAGGAGTCAACCAACTCTTGCAGCCGCCATGATACATCACAACCTGCAACAAGTGGGGATAAAACCCTGAGTACGACAAAGTACTCAGCTAGACTTACCCGTCAGAAACCAGAAATAAAGTGACACCAAGGATCATGCAAGGCTGATATAAAGTGGGGCTAGCTTGACAACATTTTGCATAAAAGCTTAATATAGATGATTAATCATTAATGCTTAAGCATCGAGTAAATTATCATTAACCTGTCATCTATATTAGCACCTGTACTAGAGCACTCACTTTATTAGGAGCAAACAATATTAACCATAGCAGGTATAAATTGAGGCAACAATTCCATCGTTATCCAATTAACCATCCGTTCAATTTAATGGAATCTACGTTGCCGCTGCTCAAGTCAAGTGCTCACTAACCGGGAGCGACGGCGATTCGAATCGAATTCCTATCCAGCTGGAGGGGTATTTCTAACACTCACCGTGCAGACCCCTGCCAGGGTCGCACAGGCCACCTTTTCATATGATTCAGGAATCGCGGGTCCGAATGATGTCGCGACCCCAAGGGCGACACTCTGCCAGGTGATAGGGACTCTAACCCCCCTTGGTCTCACGCCAATGTCCCCAAGCACATCCTTTCTCTCCTCCAAGAAGCAACCTACCATTCGATTCTCGGCCTGAATCACATTACTCGGCTTCGCGGTCGGAACGACTTATCCGGCCAACTAAGTGTTAGACTGCGTTCAACATGACTCAAGGACGTACAGCGAATCGGTCCTTAAACGACTCAGACGGGGATAGATTCACACCCAAGACCTCCATGCCTTGTTGCTTCACTATCGTCATCCCGTCCGGTCTCATTTCATTTTATTAACACATGGTTCTATTCCACGATAGCAAATATAGCCAACCGTGCCATATATGAATATCCCTATATCTCGCAGGTGACAGGAAATCACCTGACTTCTACCGCTTAAAGCAGGGCTAAGCATCTACTCGATCCTATTCTATGTAGGATTCAAGGATTCATATATCTGGACAAGGAATGATATAATGCAGCAAGGGTTTTCAACCAACTCCTACCACTTAATGCAACAATACTTATAACATATACATATAATTAATTGCTTTGAAGATAGGAGGCTTATAATGCTCCGGGGCTTGCCTGGGATCCGACTCAAGTTAGAGTATGTCAGATGAGTTCACTTGGCGAGCATCTTCCAATCTATCACTTGTCCGGTCCTTCTATCTTCGGGATAGACCCACCAACTCCATCTTCGGGTTTGGCTCCACCTTAGATCCTTTACGCGTTTCTGCTAGCGTACCTAATTGAGGTGCAACAATGCATATGTATGAATGCATAGAAGTGCAATAAACAAAGTAATCATGCAAGCATACCAAAGTTCTCCTAAACACCTAGAGTTAAATAACTTAATCCTCACTAAGGCATAACATAGAAGATTGCAAACACATCAATCAAGACACAAGTCTTATAAGATCCTAGGGTACCAAACCAAGTACCAACAATGACATGTGTCACACTTCAATACACAAGCATGACAAAGTTAATCAAAGCACTAGAACTAGAAATTGCCACATTCTGGGCATCAGAACAGCAGCTAAGTAATTTAATCATAACTGGAGATCTAAAACTCCAAATGACTTGCAAGAAGACATTATGAAAAACTTATGAAATTATCTATATTTCATTTATAATCATCTAAACCTGATTCTAACATTTACTAGGTCGAAATACAGAAGGTACAGAATCTGTCCTAGAAGGACAGAGAGCAACCTAAATCTGAACCCAACTTAGAACAGCTGTAGTTTCTAAACCATATGTCCAATTGCCACCAAAATTTAGCATTAGCTAGATCATGAAATTCACAACAACTTTGTTATAGCACACAAGACATGAAAACATCATTTGCATAGGGTAATTAACAATATTCTTAAATCTGTTCAGAAACCTCGTTTGCAAGAAATAATTATTAACTTATGTTGCAAACATATCATTGGACAAAATCAACTTTACCAACATGTCACACATGACTAATGAACACCAGAAAACATAGTGCCCAATACTAAATAATTTCTTTTAATATATTTTCTTAATTTATTTAGATAAGTAGGTGGAATTATGACCACATTATAAAGATGCTCAATAAATTCTACCAAAATTACAGGGGTCTAAAAATGCTCTCAAAAGTCTACTGTCCAAATTTCAAGCTATTTAGACAAGTAGATCAACCTCTATGAAAAAGACAAATAGCTATTGCAATAAATCATGTAAAAGCAAATTAAACCTAAACTCAATATTTTCTGTGAACACAAGGCCATATTATGAATTAATATGATAGAGAAACATCATACTCAGGTAATGGAACAACATTTTCTATTTTATCATTTATATATTATTTATAAGCTAATTATTAAGCCATAAACAAGTTAAATCAATAATTAGATCATACAATAAACAATGACCATGAAATTTATACCACAGTACATCCATATCATGACAAACCTACCATAAAAATTTCACATCATTTGGAGCATCACAACCCAAGATATAAAATAACAAGCAATATAATGAAATTTTCCTTATTTAACAAGGTCAAATCAAAACCCTAAGCAAACAGTGAACAAATAGTGTGTTTAATATTTTTCCTAGCAAGTACAAGTCATCACAAAATTAACAAAACAAGAATCACTATTTTTGGAGTTCTAAAACTCCAGATCTTGCTCTGGTCAAATTTAAAGGTATTTAAGAGCATTTTTAACACTTAAATAAAGACATCAGAAAACATCTACAAACATGTAACATTTTATGACTCTATTACATAGATCTCTTCTCAAGGTTTCCAAAAAGTCCACATTTGCTATTTTTGGCCTTTCCCATTAAGAGATATGGATTTTCAAAGATAATCATGAAATCTGAAATTCAAATTCAGAACAAACAACCCTAACTTAATTCGCTAGCTACACCCGGTCGCGCACCCAGATCTACCGCTTACTTAAACTGCCACGTGGGACCCACGCCTAGATGTCCCCACCGGTCATACCCAGAGACAGAATAGAGAGAGAGGGCCACTCCTCTCCTTCCTCCGGTCGCTGAGGAGCAGAGGAGGCGGAGGAGGATCGCCGGGAACACGCGATGGCGACCGGCTAGGGTCTGACGGTGGCGAGGAAACGGCCGACGAGGACCGCGGCGTCGAGGCACACCCGAAGCCGGTCGTAGCGCCTCCAGAGGTGGCCCATGGCCTCCCGGCCATGTGAGCAGGCGGCTGTGACCGCGGCCATCCTCGGCAGGCGAGCGCCGGCGGCGGCGGGCCGAGGAGAAGGGCAGCGCGAGCACCGGGGGGGGACCCCACGCATCCATAGGACTGCTCGGTTGAGCCGGAGGTAGCCCGAGGTGGCTCGGCCACACGCGCACCCGCGGTCGCGGCGGTGCGGCAGCAGCCTCCAGCGAGGATTGGGGTTGGGAAGGGCGCCGGGGTACGCCGTGCGACGGTGAGGGCTCTGGCGTTCACGGCTCGGACTGGGAAAGCGCGGAGGCCAGGGACAGTGACGGTGGGAAGCTCCAGCTCGCCGACCATGGCGAGCGCGCTCTGTCGACAATGGCGGCGACTTCCGCGTGCGGCTAGAGAGCGAGAGAGTGAGTGGAGAGCGAGCCGGAGACAACAAGGGAGGCAGAGGGGCGAGTGAATGAAGCTCGGGCTCTCCCTAGCACGCTCGGCAAGGCAGGGCGCGTGGCACGGGCGTGGACGCGCGGCTGCACTGCATGGTCGCCACGACGACATTTCACCGAACACATGGCAGGCGCCGAAGTGGGTCGGTTGGGACGCCTATTTGGGCCATTTCCGAGCTGATCTGGGTCTTGGGCCTAAAATAAAGTTTGCTCTCCTCCTAAAGCTCTACAACTTTGATTAAGGGTGCTCGGCCATTAGGCTACTGGATTAGCAGATAACTAGTACCCAACTTGGTAGTGCCAGCGATTTGACAGCGACAAGCAAACATCCACAATTGGAGGTCAACACTAAGTCAAATTGATGCCATACTTCTACATGCTCTTCTACACCATCTACACTCCAACTTTTATATTGGGACCATGTGAAGTTGTTTAACAAAATCTCGAGAACGCGGCATGTCAACATGTCAAGGTCAAAAAGTGATAAAACAACTTTTTGCTGTTTTGGAAACTCTTATAGAAGGTCCAACTAAGCTCCATTTTGAGTGACACTTGATCCATTGTTTCCATCATGAAAAGTACTACAACTCATATTAAGGAACCTAATTGAGCTACCATATGAAATTGGAAGATAAAATTGCATGAACATGGCAACTTTCTGCTGTTAATTCTGGACTCAGAATATTTTCTAAGTGCTGGAAACAGCCCTCAATCTGACTTGTGGGCCCTTTTTGAGTATGTTCCACGCATTTTCATGACTTGACTCTTAAACAAAGTTTGTTCCTTATAAACTTCTCTACAACTTTGTCAAAGGGTGCACAGTCATGCAAAACTTCTAGGTCACACTTTTAAAACGGTCAAACCAAAGTGTTCCCGGGTCCATACATGGTCAACCATTACTTAGAAGCACATTTAGGCAAAATGACCAACATGAACATTGTTCCATTAAGTGCCCTAAGTGTAGTTAAGGTGTTGTAGAGTTCATCTAGAGTCATTTGGACAGTTTGCAAGGTTTGGTTGATGTTCTATAGTTCCATTAACTTAATGGGGCAAATTCCAATAGGAATGGAACTTATCATTTTATGTGACTTTTTGATTCCAAACTTCATGAAACTTTTCCAGGGATCAATATAGATAGAATGTGATGTGAGACACATGAAGATATTACCATAACACCACCCAAACATATATCTTTGAAAAGGGACCTATATGTAAAGCAATGATGCAACATCCACTTTAGGTTAGGCTCATCTCCATAGGTTGACCTTGACATTGTCATCTCCACTTAATTTATCGTGTTTGAGCTTAAACCCACTGCCTAATTGGTGATCAACACCTGGGGTGTTACATTTGGCTTCCTTAATTGCATTGCATTTCATGAACTTGAGCATCATTCATTCATGCATGAGCTTATAATATGTGAAACATGTTTTTGAAACATTGCAACATGTGTTTATATTTCATGTGTGTTTATGAAGTGAGTAGTGTGCAACACCCAAGTGCAACATGTGCAACTTCCTTTTGAGACATGCCACCCACTTTAATGAAACATGATTAGCAAGTGCTATGCAACACACTCATGAAACATGTGCAACATGATATTGCAACATTTTGGTGGAATTATCATTTTTGCTTGTTTCAACTTATGTGACACTAGG
Organism: Saccharum hybrid cultivar R570; assembly: GCA_038087645.1. NCBI lineage: Eukaryota > Viridiplantae > Streptophyta > Magnoliopsida > Poales > Poaceae > Saccharum > Saccharum hybrid cultivar. Next base: position 6,542,893 of record JAQSUU010000758.1, on the reverse strand, counting down.
AAGTTTGTGCAACCAATGTGTAGAGTGGCTAATTAGATCTTATAATACCTTAATTACATTTAGGGTAAGTAGTGGAGCAATGCTCATGTTGACCAAAATGACCAAATTGCCCTTCCAAATGTTGTTGACTAGGTTTTGACCCCTAGAATGCTTTGGTTTGACCATTTAAAAAGTCCAGCTTAGAAATCTTGCATGGAGGAGCAACCTTAAGCAAAGTTATAGAGAATTTCATAAGGAACAAAAGTTCTAATATGGCCATCTCATGAAAATGACCAGAACATGCTCAAAAGTGACCCACAAGTCAGTTTGAGGGGTGCTCAACACTTAGAAAATTTCTAAGTCTGGAATTTGGAATTTCAGTTTCAATGTACCCCACTTCAACACCATATAACTCACAAACCAGGCCGAACTAGTCCTTGAGACAATTGACAAAGTTGTAGTATTCATGTAGCTCTACAACTTTGATGTTAACACCTACCACTAACTCGAGCCAGATTAGGAGATTTAGGAGCTCAAACTTCGGTTGTCAGTCACCATTGCCGGCCTCATTCAGAAGTTCAGAGCGCGGGTGGCCGACAGTCGCAGGCCGCCGCCGCCGCGTGTCCTCCACGCGCCGCGCGCGCCCTGGCACCTTGGCCAGCTGCTCAGCACGTAGAGGTGCCCCTGATGCCTTCCCGACCTCGCCCATCCATTCCATTCCCTCCTCGCTCTCCCTCCTGGCGGAGAAAACGGAGCCGCCATTGCCGCCGCCGCTCCGACGTGCTCGCACGCCGCTCCGCCTTGAGCCCCTCTACCCCCTCGTCCCATCCCTACCCTCAGACGCACCACGGTAAGGCCACATTGCCAATCCCGCCACCGCAAGACCTCGTCGGCGTTCGTCCGCGCGACGGCTCGCCGTGGCCAAGGCCTCTGGGCCATTCTCTTCGAGTGTTTGATGACGCATCGGGACCAGGGTCGCACGGGGGTGCTCACCAAGGGTTTAGGGTAGGGTATTGAGGTCGCCGACGGCGAGCTGCGCCACCACCGCCCCGTCGAGCCGCCATCGTCGACGGCGAGTCCCTTCCGCTCCAACCCAAGCCACCCCACCTACACAAATCGATGCAGGGCTTGATGGAGATCACAGGGTGGGCTCGGTTTTTCGTGAGAGCTCGCCTCCGACGAGCTAGAGCTCGCCGGAGCGCGCGGTTCGCCGCGCCCCTGTCTCTGTCTCGCTGACTCGCAGGACCCGCTCGTCAGCCGCGCGCGCGGGCGAGAGGTCGAGCGCGGGCCGCGCGCGTGAGCAGGCCGCGGGCGGGAGTGGGCCGCGCTGCTTGACTGGGCCGCGCTATCGTATTAGCGGGCCGCGCGTGGTGTAACCGGCCCAGTGGCCGGTTTTAGTTTCGTTTTTTGTTTTTCTTTATTTGCTTCTCAAATTTTCTTGCTACTTTGTAAAATCCATATCTCATGCAATATAGATCCAAAAATGGTGATTCAAATTTTGTTAGACTCGTAGTGAAGTGTAGTAATTAATAAAAATATAATCTGAGCACTTGTAGTAGAGATTATGGAAGAATTAAATTGAAACTTTAAATGTGTTTTTGAATACATGCAAACTTGTTTAAATCATATCTTGAGCTTATGTGTTCCAAAAATTATGAAATTTGGTGAGTATGTTATTTCATGTATATACTAGCTCTGGTAAAAGTTTGGATCCTATTGCTTGAGTAGTTTTCAAGTTATGATGTTGTCATTTTATATTAGGAGATACTTGAATGAATTTTCATAATTTTTATATAGGTCCAGTAAAGGTAAAATTTTGGGAGTGTTGTTCTTAGGTTAGAATGATACTAGGAAAAATATGAAATATGTTGTTTGACATTTTTCAATAGGGGTTCCTATTTATGCAAAAATCAGCCTTTTTGGCTTGTGAATTTTGTGTAGGGAGTTTCTATGAATAACTTTAGTTCAAATTTTTACAGTAGCCTCCTAGTGGGCCTGAGAGCCTCATGTAATGTTTATAGAATTTTTCTAAGCAGTTGCATATGAGTTTAATTTCCCACTTAATTAATTAAGTAAATTAAGAAAGGGGTTGAAATAAATGTCTTGGGTTGGCACCTCCTACTTTCTGGTGGTTTTGGGTCATGTGTCAACTAGTAGCATCATTAGTTTGGTCATAAGGGTAGTTTGACACATGAATAAATATTTAATTTTTGTATTTCTAAGTTCTCTGGACAGCTGGTAGCATTTTTGGATTTGAACCTTGATAAAAGTGTTTGCTGGAAAACTTGTGAATACCAAAGTGGTAGTAAAATTGTTAAACTAGCTTGTGTCAAAAATTGGTGGCATTTGGCATAGTAATCTAGGAGTTGTAGCTGTTTAAAATGGTTGCCCAGAAATGACTGCTCTCTGTTTGGAGAGGACAGATTTCTGGAACTTTAGAATTTCGACTAGGTAAACTTTGGGATTATATGGGCTCAAGTTCGAAAATTTGAGCGTTTCGGCGCTTGTTTTTGTATTTGTGCTCTTATAATTTGGTCGGTTCTGTTACAATTGTGACTTTATCATTGTGACCATGAAGCATAGAACTGCACTAAATAATTGATGTTAACAATATTAATCACAAAACTTGGTGTACTGACTATGACAAGCAATTATTTGCCATGGTATCGGTTACGAAAAGACATGATATATATGAGGGGTGAAATGACATGATAGATAGAGGGATGAAGAGACATTATATATATAAGGGGTGAATGATATTGATATATAAAAGCATAAGTGGACAAGGGATTGAAATTTGAATCTGACTGACAAGTGTAAAAGAATTTTATTTAGCAATGACATATGACAAGTATAGTTTGTTTTCAAAAGAGAGTGTAGTCTAGGTAGGTATCTTCATTTTTTAATACTACCACGTCCGATTGAAAATAGCTATCTTAGAATTTCTTCCTGCCCAACTTTTTGAAACTTTAACCATTAATTGTTAAAGAACATCCTACATTGACAATATATATATTTAGATGCAATTATGCTTATTTGAAATCAATATCTCAATTCAAAAAAAAGAAGAAATCAATATCTACATAAAAAACTATTGGTCAAAGTGGTAACCCATAGACCATATATATACCTATATATCTTATAATTCTAAGTGCAACAAGAAGTTCTATCTCGACATGCAAGATATCCACCTCAGCAAGCCACTATTAGATGTAATTATAGCATACTAGCATATGCGATTATGATATACATGTTAGTGAGACGTATGCCACTAACATGTATTTAGTTGTTCACATCACTGTGTCACTTCATCTACTACTATTGTTTTACAATAGTTTATCCCTTCATATAAATAACTACATGTAGTTTAATTTCATTCTAGATGATCTTTGCAATTCCCACATCAATACATGGGGTATGCTTCTACATCCTAAACGACATATGTTCTAAACCCGAGGTACTAGCATGACAAGTGTATCACTTTGTCATTGTAAGCATCATGCAGTATATATCTACGGTTGATAAACGTAATAAAAAAAACTTGAAAGCTACTTGATGAATTCTTTTCCTAAAGGCATGACATCCTTACAAGTAAAATACAAAAAGTACACTAAATAATTGGTAAAGTTAATGAATAATACAATAATACTTGACAAGTGCATGTTGTCTTTGTTTAGAAGTAACCACACACGAAATAAGCATAACTTAACAGATTAATAAATTGCTTATAATGAGACATGCTCGACGCTATCTTTATAAATGATAGACAATGTATTCATTGATAGTGACATGTCTATGGGGTTTCGTCAATTTTAAGATTTATCGGCTCAACTTTTTCTTTTCAAACATACCCGGTAGAGTGTGTATCATAGAGTGAGTAGGTCTATATGTTTGTGGGTATTTGTGTATACTATGCTTCAAAAGAAAAATACACGCACAACTAAAACACAGGAATGTCTAGACACAAAACTTAATAAGTACGTACGTACCGCCACAACGACTTTTGAGTAAGATGCGAGAAACTAATTCTGATCGGGAAAGATATTTTCTTTAGCTGACGACGTTGATATTTCACATGATATTTTTCAATGTATATATGCTGGTTCTTAGGTGCTTTTTCAGATGGGATGTTTGGCACGCCATCTCTTTGCACCTCCTTCTGAGAACAATTGTATTTCCATAGTGAAAAAGCCTTGTAACGGTATCTTACCGTACTATTTATCATACAGTTACGTTCTATGAGCATGCATATCAAGAACTGTATGACACACAATTTAACATGGCACACGGCCGTCTCCTAAGTTATGCTTTAATCATTAATTTATATTTTGTATTGTATTTTTTATGGTTACAATCTATGATTATTAGATAGTATATATGATCACAAATGTAACCGCAAAAAATACTGTATTAAATAGTTAAAATTTGTTGAGTAAACTATTGATCAAAGGTTATAACAACATTTAAATCTAAATATTGTACGTGTCTTATAATCTGGACAGCAGAGAGCGGGTGGTTTGGTTTTTACACGTTCCCTTATTTAGAAGGAAAACGGAAGAGCAATGTCCTGCACGCGACAGTGTCCAGGAAGAAAAGGAAATGCGAAGCTATTAGGCAGAAAAGTTAAAGAAAATAAATTTGTTTTCTCTTAGGAAAGAAAAGCAATTCTTTCTTATATATTTAGGTAAAAGAAAAAAAAGGCAATACCCAATATTCCAATTTTCAAAAGGAGTATTGTTGGCTGTTGCACGTGCTGCCACCGGCCGTGATACTTGCTGCACCCTTCGTCTCTAAATATATGTCGTTGTTGGTGTCCGTGTCACAAGTTTAATTTAATTTATATAAAATATATGTAATATTTATATCTCTAAATAAATTTATTAAAAAAACAAGATTTAAAGATTTTTTAATAATATTAATTATATATCATAAATATTAATATTTTTAATATATAATTAGTTAAAATTATTTTTCGAAAAACAAAAACGACACGTATTTTAAAACGAAGAGTACTCTGCCGTCCCCCACTCCCCCCAGCTTCTTCCCTGCAAAGCCAAGCAAACCCACGGTGCACCGTTGGATGCGGGGATCCAGTCCCTGGTGGCCCCACCTGGCGCCCTCCCTCAGTCCCTGACCTCTCCGGGCCCACCCTACCGCCTCTGCGGGAGATATTTTCCGCCAGCCCATCCCCGCGTGGCAGATCCCGTTAATAACCCGCAACCACGACCCTTTTCTGCGGCTCGTCCCGCGCCTATAAAATCGAGGCGCAGAAATATCTCCTCACCCTGGCAGAATCTCCCATTTTCCTCCTCCCGCACCAAACCAAACCACGGGCGCACGCCGAGGAGAGAGAAAGGCGGTGTGGGTGCGGGACTGCAGGCGGCGACCGGCCGGCCGGACTCGCATGTTTGACGACGCGGGGGGTCGCGGCGTCGTGGCGGTGAAGCGGATGAGGCTGTGGGAGGAGGACGAGGTGGTGGAAGTGGAGGAGGAGGAGGGGGAGGAGGAGGGGATGGAGGTGGACGCCGAGGCGGAGCCGGGGTGGCCGTGGGGGGCGCAGCCGGCGGCGGGGCTCGGGGAGCCCAGGGCGGCGGCGATCGTCGTGGCGGACGCGGCGGAGGTCGACTTCCCCGTCATCTACGTCAACGCCGCCTTCGAGGCCGCCACGGGGTACCGCGCGCACGAGGTGCTCGGGCGCAACTGGTCAGTGCTCTGCTCCCTGTTTCCTGCTCTGTTTTCCTCCGCTTCGGGATTGGCAATTCGTGATGCTGGGGAATGCCGCTTGCTTGCTTGGCGCCTCCGGCGCGAGCGGCAGCTGGAACCACAGAGTCACCTCTCGTTGCAACAGGATTTAAGATTTCAGGATCCGCGTAGTAAAGCTCCAGACCGTTACACATTCGCACTAGGTTCTCCAATCTTCAGGCCAAATGACGTAAGTGTTCACGATGCTTGCGGCAAAAGACAGAAATGAGCAGAGCAGGTTTGCTTTCTTAGTACGGATTCTAGAATGTGGTCGTGGCTTTTGATTGGGTGGTTCTGTGAACCAAGGATTTTGTGATGATTTAATCAAAGTATGGCCTCCCGTACTATGGGATTTTGATAGCCAGTGTCAATTTGAGTGATTCTTAGGTGTTGATCTGGTATGCAGCCTCCCTCTCAGTAATTGTCAATGGCGACAGTAGTGAAATAATTTGATGAACCACTGCCCATGTTGGTATAAGACTATAAGAGTAATCACATGAGCAATATGATTGGTAAAAGTTAACAAAAAATATTTATTGTGCATATGCAGAAAAAAAACGCGTAGACAGGGTCTCCGGAGATAATTAGTTTGGATTTGTTCATGTTGTAGCTAAATTTGTTGAATGAGGATTGTAAGTAATAGGTTTGGAGTCGTATAGTAGCACTGCCTGAGCCAGTTTGGTTTTCTTGTGAACAGAAGAGGCGAGGTGGGGGGGGGGGGAGCAGGCGGGGAGGAAGGGCAAGAGCATGTTGATGGTTACCTATGAGATATTTTGCTTGATACTAATGCTTGGGTTGTGCTTCTAAAGATATTTTGCTTGATACATAGGTTGCACTTCTAAAGTTGGCCACTTGCACATAGAGAAAGGCATTATTCAAGAATAATACCTAGAATATATGGGTGTACAAAAAGTATTTGTTGGCCATGACAAATTGGGTGAGCACCCGAGCAGGTGGTTGACTCAAAGCCTGGTTGTAAAATTCTGTTCTCTGAAATTGGATGTTAGTGAAAGATCAGGAAACCATTGGGAATTCCAGTTTACTTCATATCATTATGTTAAATAGAAGCTAGGTGATCATTGGATCCAGTATGAAGTTGTATAGGCATTTAGCATCAGATCTACCTAAGAATTTCAGTACTGGAATTGGTACAAATTCAAGTGTTGTGCCAAAGTAGCAGCATGGTAACGGCCAATTTGGAACTTGTTTCCTGTTAATGTTGACATAAGACAATAAACATCCACATGGAAGCAGGGAGAAGTCATTTATTTTTTTGTCAGGCTAGTTGATCCAAATAATTCTATACTATAACGTGTTGTAGTAGTTATTTTCTGATTGCTTTCTTGTTTGCTATGCTTTCTTGCTTGTACCAACTTTAAGATTTCTAACACTGACAAACTTGACAGAGGGCCTATTGCATCTCACGAACTGTGTTCACTCAAACTTGTCTTTCAGCCGATTCCTACAATTTCGGGATCCACGTGCCCAAAGGCGACATCCTCTCGTTGATCCCATGGTTGTTTCAGAGATTCGGCGATGCCTCAATGAGGGGATTGAATTCCAAGGCGAGCTGCTGAATTTCCGGAAGGATGGTGCTCCACTTTACAACAGATTAAGGCTCATTCCTATGCATGGGGATGATGGCTATGTGACACATGTTATTGGAATCCAGCTATTCTCTGAGGCAAACATCGATCTCAGCAGCGTATCATATCCAGTGTATAAGCAACAGTCCAACAACAGGCTCAGCATTCAAGATCTGAACTCAGCTTCCCATGAGCATGCTCCAAAAATCCAGAGTTCAGACTACTGTGGTATACTTCAATTGTCAGACGAAGTTCTTGCACACAACATTCTATCTCGCCTGTCACCAAGAGATGTTGCATCCATTGGATCAGTCTGTACGAGAATGCATGAACTAACCAAGAATGATCACCTGAGGAAGATGGTCTGCCAGAACGCATGGGGAAGGGATGTCACTGTCAGGCTTGAGATGAGCACCAAGATGGTAGGATGGGGTCGTCTTGCAAGAGAGTTAACAACTCTTGAGGCAGCCTCATGGAGGAAGTTCACAGTTGGAGGGCGCGTTGAGCCTTCCCGATGCAACTTCAGTGCCTGCGCTGTTGGTAACCGTCTTGTCCTTTTCGGAGGGGAGGGTGTCAACATGCAGCCTATGGATGATACATTTGTGCTTAACTTGGAGGCTGCAAGGCCAGAATGGCGCCGCGTCAAGGTTTCTGCCTCTCCACCTGGCCGGTGGGGGCACACTCTATCATGGCTGAATGGGTCATGGCTGGTAGTATTTGGAGGCTGCGGACAGCAAGGTTTGCTCAACGATGTCTTTGTCCTTGACCTTGATGCTCAGCAGCCAACATGGAGGGAGGTTGCAAGCGAGGGTCCTCCTCTGCCACGGTCTTGGCACAGCTCATGCACCCTGGATGGTTCGAAGCTCGTCGTATCAGGTGGCTGCACCGAGTCTGGTGTTCTTCTCAGTGACACCTTCCTCCTTGACCTCACAAAGGAGAAACCTGCATGGAGGGAGATTCCTACATCCTGGTCACCTCCATCCCGCCTCGGCCACACCCTGTCCGTCTATGGTACAACTAAACTGTTCATGTTTGGTGGACTGGCAAAGAGCGGCTCACTCCGACTGCGCTCCAGCGATGCCTACTCAATGGATGTCAGCGAAGATAGCCCGCAGTGGAGACAGTTGGCAACGACTGGATTTCCAAATGTCAGCCCGCCACCAAGGCTCGATCATGTCGCAGTGAGCCTGCCCTGTGGACGGATCATCATATTTGGGGGCTCGATTGCGGGACTCCACTCTCCAGCGCAGCTGTTCCTGATCGATCCCACAGAGGAGAAGCCGACATGGAGGATCCTGAATGTACCCGGCCAGCCCCCCAAGTTTGCCTGGGGGCACAGCACCTGCGTGGTTGGCGGCACCAGGGTCCTGGTTCTCGGAGGCCACACTGGGGAGGAATGGATACTGAACGAGCTACATGAGCTCTGCCTAGCAAGCAGGCCCGACGAGGACGACTGAGTATTTTCGTCGTTGCACGTGGTTCATCTGTTTTACATCCTACGTGTATGCTATTGTTCGTATCTACTTCCAGTCTGTTGCTGCGTTGTGTATCGGTATAAGAAACATTAGCGAAAATTAATTAAAAAAAGTTAGTTTAGAAGAGTTCAGTATGTTTTGTCATCGGAGAAGTTTTCTTTCATCGGTCTAGATAGATTCTATGGTCTAAATATGTATATTTTCATGTCTCAAAAAACCCAAAAAAAATTGAAACACTGCATTGTAAATTCAAATGCCAAAGTCTCCAGTCCCAGTGTCTTGTACTCTTATTTTTGTCTTCACGTCTCTGTCAAATTTGACTATGATGCACTGCTTAGGAGGTATGAAAATCATATATATAAAATACAGCGCTGCTTCAGCTCGTAGGTATGAAATTGGCCGCTGCTTCAGTTTATGGTATTGATGTCTTTTGTGGAAATCGTGGTGTTTTGGATGTTTTTTTTATGTGATGTTTGATTGAAAAGCTAAGTGCTGACAAGATTTGTAGGCAACTCAAAAGGCCCATGGTCAATATCAATCGTTTTAATTTGTTGAAAGTCAAATTTCTTTTATTCTAAAATTCAACTAATTTATGAAATAGTATCTCATTAACATCTATATACAATACTAAATAAGTGCATCATCAACTGCAATACTAAATAAGTGTACTACCAAGAACTTTATGGTATAGATTTTAAGGAATATTTTCTAAACTTAGTCAAAGTTAAGAGACTTGGCACAAAACTAAAGCGACCTATTACTCTGCATGATATATGGTCTCATCGCTTTGAATGGGCATTATTGAAAGATGGTCTCATCACTTTGAATCAGTAGTGTTGGAAAAAATGATGTCTACGTCATCGCCTTAGACTTAAAAAAACCACGAAATGAAGATTGGGGGCATTGGAGTCTACGGGCTTTGACGTTTCGTAAAAACAAATTGGAGGCATTGGAGTCTACGGGCTTTGACGTTTCGTAAAAACAAAGTTGAGAGAGAAGGAAAACGAGTACTGACGAGGGCGGTAATCTCGACCAGATGACTCCAGACATCTACATCATCTTTCGTGCCAATAGCGAAGTGCAGAACAACGGCAGAATTATTGCCTTGCATATTGGCATATTGCACTAGTGGAACTGTTGAGTATTCCCAGTATGCATGGAACCTTCATGATTCTTGGTCCATACCCCAAAAGATGCGCATCAGATGCCACAACGGGCACGGCCTAAAAGCGTGATGCGTGTGCATGCGGCCATAGGCACACTTGCTACAAAGAAATGCCGACAACAATGCTCTGCCCAGCAGCGACCACACAAATCCAATGCAGCCAATTCAGATTATTCTGAGACATTAAGCCAAATAGCTTTGCAAAGACGTCATAACAGAATACCACTCGGCAGCAGGCCTGTCAAGTCAAATACTCCGTGAGTCAATCTAACACAACGCTGCAACACAAGAGAAGCAGGTCTTTTTCCCGGTGGCCGGCTTGGAGCACGAAAACCAGCATCCAGCCATCATTTATCGACTTGAAACCGAAACAAAGCGTGCGGCATGACATCTAGAGTGCTTAATTAAAACAGCAGCAATGGCAGCAGCTCCATCGCATGCATACACCGGTGCATGCGCTGACGAAAGACAACAACACAAGGTATACTAGAAGATAAGCTATCAGAATTCAAGAACAGCAGCGGTCCTGGTCACTCCCCGACATCAGCTGATGCAGCAGGTCGGGAGATTGGGTCCATCTTTACTGACCCTCTGTGGATTCTTTCGGAGCAGCAGCTTCCTTGATCTCGTCCCCGCCATCCTCCTGATGAAAAGAAAGAAAGAACCAAGGTCACATGAGAACCATGACTAGTGATGATGGGCAAAGAGAGCCAGAGGTCACATGCTTAACAATGCTCTGTGGGAAAGAAGAAACTCACGTTGGTGTCGGAAGTCCATAGGGTCAAGTTGTCACGCAGGAGCTGCATGATCAGAGTGCTGTCCTTGTAGGACTCCTCTCCCAGGCTGTCTAGCTCAGAGATTGCCTCATCAAAAGCCTACAACAAACATTGAATTTAATTCAAGTCAACTCCAGCAAATATTAAGTGAAGGATGCTTAGATTGACGACAACATCAAGTGTACTACTTCGTTGTCTAGGAATGCATCTGTCATATGAAGACTGTCCTCTGTCCAACTTTATGTATTCTAGACCAGTTAATCAGTCTAGCCATCATAGAAGGGAAATTGAGAATTCTCTAGGTGACTTATAATCATTAGGTTGCAGCTTGTCAATGTTAAACATGAAATAGAAAATGTATGCAACAAAACATGACAAATTGAGTGAAGAAACAACAGCGAGCATTTGTTAGCATCCCAGAATAATTAGATCCATTACTTGAATATGACACCTAATAATAAAAGATAATGTTTCAGTAAATACGAACCTGTGTTACATGCACACAGACAGTAATCCCCCAATAGAGTGCTAGAAAATTTGTTCGGGGATGCAAAGTAGTTCAAGTCTAGGGATCTACAGTTCACCACAAACCAGTAATTCCGTAGAGGGCCAACAACATGTAAGTAGCAGACTAGCGGTGATGGCCATCAATCAAGCCCTTGTTTAGTTCCCAAAATATTTTGCAAAATATTTCAGATTCCCGTCACATCGAATCTTTGGACACATGCATGATGCATGAAGCATTAAATATAGATAAAAAATAAAACTAATTACACAGTTTAGTTGTAAATCACGAGACGAATCTTTTAAGCCTAATTAGACCATGATCGGACAATAATTGCCAAATAACAACGAAAGTGCTACAGGTGCTACACTTACATTTTGCAAAATATTTTGGGAACTAAACAAGGGCCAAGTTTTGCTTGCAATACCAATTTAAAACAAATTATTATAATCTACGGATCCCTAGCATCATATATCATCAGCTACAAGTGAACTATTTCCTTTGCACCATCTTTTATTGAACAAACCAAACCCTACATAAGCAGATAGAGACAGAGGCTGTCTATGCACTCCGCCGGTTGTCCAGCTATACAATCTTGGAGACATCATGTCTCAAAATGAAAATAAATCACTAAGGGAGATGGAAGGACAAGCAGCAAACCTGTTTTGCAAGGTTGCAAGCACGATCAGGGGAGTTCAGGATTTCATAGTAGAACACTGAGAAGTTGAGTGCCAGCCCAAGCCTGATGGGGTGGGTTGGAGCCAGATCAGCAAGAGCAATATCCTACAAACCAAAAACCAACAACAATGAATCTCAATTAACAAGATATGCACAGTCAATCTATCAACATGTACACAAAGATCAAACCTGAGCAGCTTTGTAAGCATTCATGGTGCTCTCCGCAGCATCCTTCCTCTCTGCACCTGACTTGAACTCAGCAAGGTACCTGCAAAATCATCATGAGGAGAATCAGATACCAAGATATACGTGCAGTAGCGGATAAAGAAAAAATTCATGGATCACAAATTCATATCCTTCAATCTTCTACTATAAGAGACAGCACATCATCATGTACTGTATCATATAGACAAATTCATAGATAGGGAACCTGAGCATGCACCAGAAATAAAAGAAAAACAACCTCACTCAATAACGTCACAGGCACCACAATCGCTTTCCTTTTGTTTCTTTTGACTAACCACCACAAATAACAAGAGTGTAACCCACAAAAAAAATTCAAAAAAAGAAAAGGATCACGCATTAAATTTAGACCTCTAATCACCACTCAGACCCCTGTCATCCCCACACGAAACATCTGCATACTACAGATCTTAAGTTTTGACTTCTCCAAACCATAACTACCATGGTCCATATACAAAGGGCCCAAATCAGATCGTGCAGCCCCCACAGATAATAATAACCAGCAATAAATAAGGACTCAAAACCCCCGCTAATCTGAATCCCAAACACAAAGATCCCTCATATAATAAGCGAAAATCCATCAACTCCGTCACATCGCATATAAAGATCGAGCGTACATCCACCAAGAAACCTCCCTCCTCGGCCACTCCATAAATATATCGCATAGTATAGCCTCTAAAGGCGGATACGCAGAAGAAAAAAAAAGAGATCTGCTGGCGGTAATGGGTATACCTGTGGTAGTCGCCCTTCATCTTGAGGTAGAAGACCTTGGACTCGGCGGCGCCGGCGGACGGGACGAGGTGGGAGTCGAGCAGCGCGAGGATGCCGTCGCAGATACGGGCGAGCTCGGCCTCGATCTTGGAGCGGTAGGCGCGGATGGAGGCGGCGTGCGCCTCGTTCCCGCGGCCCTCCTCCTTCTGCTCGATGGAGGAGATGATGCGCCACGAGGCCCTGCGGGCGCCGATGACGTTCTTGTAGGCAACGGACAGCAGGTTGCGCTCCTCCACGGAGAGCTCCTCCCCGCCCCCTGCGCCGCCCGCGGAGCGCGCCACGCGCTCCATGAACTCGACCATCTCCTCGTACCGCTCCGCCTGCTCCGCCAGCTTGGCCATGTACACGCTCTCCTCCCGCGTCGGCTCCGACGGCGACATGGCTGCGAGCTGGGGGTGGGACGGGTCGGCGGATCGGGATCGCCGGCGGCGGCGGCAGCACGGGCGGGGTCACACGGTTATGGTGGCGCAGAGGATCCTGTGGAGCGGGCGGAAACGACGCGTTTGTGCGGAGGTGGGGAGGCGAGGGGTGGGGGCATTTGAGGACGGCCGCGCGCGGGGTGCGGGGCCCGCATGGCAGTGGGATGACGTGGCGGTCAAAGGAGCGTGGCGCGCGCTGCGGGGATCGGTGCGGAGGGAGGGTGTGTGGTCGGCGGTGTGGCGGGGTGGTGGGTGGACGGGGGATGGTCGGTGGAACACGTGAGGAGTTCTGGTTGGGTGGAGGTGGTGTTTGCTGGACGAACGAGGAGTGGGGGAGGAATGTGAGGTGTAGAGGCTTGGGCGGTCAATCTGGGCGATGGGATGGGCTAGAGATGGCAACGGGTACCCGAAACCCGAGTACCCGACGGGTATTACCCGATAAAGAGGCGGGTATGGAATGAATTTTCTACCCGTGGGTATGTTATTGGGCAAAATCCTATACCCATCGGGTATGCGGGTACGGGTGCGGGTGTATACTACCCATACCCGCATACCCGCGGGTAAGACATACCCGCAAAAATAACTAGCCAACCTCAGTTATTTTAGCGCATATAAGTCATGAATTTGGTCCATTAAGACATCCACTATATTTCTAGTAGATTGTCTTTGTTGTAATGATGCTAATAATATTTGTTAGCATGTTTGTAACTTGTTGGAAACTTAGAATGATTTATTTTTGCATGTGACTATTTGATATTTTTAGGTAATTTTCGGGTATGTTATCGGGTACGGGTTACCCGTCGGGTGAGAATTACCCGACGGGTACGGGTATGGAACTATTCTTTTACCCGCATGCGGGTACGGGTAACCCGACGGGTAAAATTTTGCGGGTGCGGGTACGGGTACGGGTGAGCACTACCCGTCGGGTACGTACCCGTTGCCATCTTGAGGATGGGCGGTGAAGCTTCGCCCATGCTTCTGCCATTCAAATTAGTACAGTGGTTGTTTAAAAAAAAACAGTACTGTAGTTTTTTAATATATAAAATTTCGTTTATACGTTCGTAGTTTACAAAGATGCACCCGGTGTTTGTATTTTCAATTGAGATGGTAGATGTATTGCAAAGATCTTAAAATATAATACATGGTAATGCTGCTTATAGGTTGTACGTCCGAACAGACCCGTATAAATCGTCCGCACCGCCCTCGTCTGCGTCACCTGCATGCTCGGGACAGACTCCGCCCTCAGCCGTGCGGCCTCGCCCGCCGCTGCCTTCATGCCCCCACTCGGACTCATGCCTCCCGTCGAGTCCGCACTCCATCCGCCTACCCTTGCCCCTACTGAGGTCCGTACCACTACCGAGCTCCACATCAGCGACCTCCGCACCACTCTGCGGCATCGAGCTCCGCGCCGACGAGCGTCCATCGTCAAAGCAACAAGCAGATACTACGCTAAAAGCGCATGTTACAATAGTATGTTTAAGCTTTTTCAGATGTTTTAGAGATATGTTGCAAGTGTTATATCGATGTTGCAAAAGTAGATCAGGATATTGCACATTGTTGTAATGGCTATACACATAAGTGTGTATTCCAAATGTTTCATCTGTTTCAGACGAATGTTGCAAGTGTTTTATCTAAATGTTGCAAAAGTAGATCTGGATGTTGCATATACATGCATGTTGCAAGCATATGTTTCAAGTGTTTTCATACGTATGTTTGCGAGTGTTACATGTGGATGTTGCATATGTTTGAATGGTTTTCAAATGTTTTTTAGGCGTTTTTGCAAGTGTTTCAGACGCTTGTTTCAAGTGTTTCTTTGTCTTCTTTTGTATGTTATAAATATTGCATCTGGATGTTTCAAAAGTAGATCGTGTGTTGCACATGGGATGCACATGGGAAGTGGCGGTGGCGCGGACAACGTTCAGGGCGACGACCAAGGCAGCGTGGGCCCACTGCTGGTGTGCTCCCTCTATGCGACAGTCCAGACACTAGCGCCTAGCGTCCAGACAGGCGCTAGCAAGTGCGAAAAATATACACTCTGTGTTTCAAATTAGGGGTCGTTTTGACTTTGTTCTAAGTCTAATAGAACTTATCTAATTTGATTAAATTTATTGGAAAAATGTATTAACCTCTACCAATCAAAAGAATCATTGTCAAATTGAAAGAATCTAATAGGCCTAGAGGGGGGTGAATAGATGAATCTAAAAAACCTGAAACTCAAAAACTAAAAAAACAGAAGTCAAATACCTACCGATACTACCGGTTGGTTTGGACCGGTACTACCGATGCAAACCACCGGTACTACCGGTACCCTATTGACTTCAGATCTGACTTTTACCCCACTACCAAAGATGATGTTGATGAAGATGATGAATTCCCTTTTGCTTGTTCCTTCACCAAATCGTAGATCGGGCACCCACAACCTATGAGAGAGATGAGGATAGAGGAAGAACACGAAGAACAAGTAATATCTCAAGTAATCACAAGCAACAACAATAAGCACGCGGGACACACGATTTATCCCGAGGTTCGGTAACCCCACAAAGGAGTTCCTACGTCCTCGTTGTTGAGGTGACCACTAAGGTCGGAGTCTCTTCCATCTCCTTGCCTCCCTCAAGCAACCACAAAGGTTAGTCCGAGATTTCCACTAAGAATACAAGGGTGATACAAACACTTCGGGGTGCCTTCACAAGTAGAACAACACGGGAAACCACGAAGAACGCCTAGCCAGCTAGGGTTCCAAGAACCCAAGAGTAACAAACACAAACCAAGCCAACTAGGAGGGAAACCAAGTGCTCAAGATGCGAATCGAAGCTTTCCACTATCAAATCTCTTCTCTCTACTCAAATCTTGCAAGAGATTGGATCTAGGAGCAAAGAGGAAGAGAGAGAGGGTGAGTCAATGCTTGGGAGCTGTTTGTCTGAAGGTAGGTGGGAGTAAATGGCATGGGTCACGGTTAGAAATGAAGGAGAGAGCTATTTATACACTTATCTTCGAAGCGGTACCAGTACTACTGGTCCCAAAGGTTTCGACCGTTACAATCAACCTACTGGAGATCTTGCGAGAAAATAGCCTACTGTTATTACCGGACTTTCACCGGTACCATCGGTTAAGACCAGTACTACCGATCCATCCACCGGTACTACCGCTAGTACAGTTTACAGCGAAGATGAGTTCTACGGGAATTTGGCCTACCGGTATTACCGAACTTTCACCGGTACCACCAGTCAAGACCGATACTACCGATCCATCCACTGTACTACCGCTAGTATAAAAACACGCAGAACTAAGCACTGCCACCGGGTGGGATTTATGCCTACCGGTACTACCGGAGCTCCCCAGGCATAAAACACCTCTCTAAGTGTCCGTGAGTGCAAATGTGTCTCTCAAACGCATAATCAAACACATATTGAGCACTAATTCCCCATGTAGATAGCCTAATTTGTATCCCTCTTGATAGTGCGGTGTTTCCTACAACTTAAGCCAAAATATAAAATCTAATCGAGCCACTTGAGAAGGAACGCTTTTCAATCAATGGAATTGAGGGTGCTATCATCACCAAATGTGATCATTCAAATTCTTTCATCGGACTAACACATGCGTATTCACTTAGATTAAACATGTTAGTCCCTAATTTGATTGTCATTAATTATCCAAAACCCACGTCGGGGACGAATGCTCTTACACAAATATATTTCTTGATGTATCTAATGAAAATTGTTTGACATAGCCGTGGTCTGTAAATTTTTCTATAAATCTAGATAAAGTAAAAAATATAACTTAACACGGAACTTAAAACGACTTATAATTTACAACAACAAAAAAATATCATCTCTGATCTCGCCACCGATGGGGTTGTACTATCTCTGAAGCAGCCAAAGGTTTCTCCTTTTTTTTGAACTCAAAGGTTTCTCCTTGAGGGCCTAAGCCCATTGTTACAACAGCACTTCTCGTTTGTGAGGCCATGTCTATATACAAAACCCAAACGGTTAGTTCATTGAGAAATCTGGGGTCTTTTTTGGTGCGTTCGGCCTGATGGTGCAAATGCTTGGGAGGAGCATACGGTCGGTGGTCAAACACCGCATCAGAGAAAAAGGAATGGAGTAACTATGGTAGAGTGTCATCCAAGGCGTGTGTGTTCTTATGGAGATAGCCCGAAATTTTGTACCGACGGGAGACGTTTGTCATCAAAGGCATATGGCACCGAACAAAAGATGTTCTTTATGTGGGGAGTCAGATTCATGGAAACACTCGCTGATTGAGTGTAATGTTTCAAGATGTGTGCAGTCTAGAAAGGGAAGAGATCGTGGAGTTCCTGAGTCAGGTTCCAGAGGTTGACACGTGAGCTTGGCTATCGGTGGTAATTAACCATCTACCACACGAGGACATGACATGGGTGGTGGTGCGCCTTTGGGTGATCTGGTACATGAGACGTAAGGCTATACACGAGGGTCAGTCAGAGCCCGCTCTCTACTCACTGTTTTGTGAAGCACGTCATTCACGAGTTGGAGCCGATCAGCCAGTGACCAAGGCGAAGCAGATAGTCCAGAGGAGCGGAGCAAGGTGGATTAGGCCTCCTAGTGGTCTTGTAAAGATCAATGTCGATGCGGCGATTTCCAAAAACACGAGGACAGCAGCATCGGCTGTGGCGGTGGCTAGGGATGAAATGGGCCATTTCCTAGGTGCCTCTGCCCTTGTTCTTGAAGGTATAGACCAAGCAGAGGTGGACGAAGCACTAGCTTACAGAGAATGTCTAGCACTTGCCAGGGATTTGGGTCTGCAATCCTTTGTGTTGGCAATAGACTGCGCAAACGTGGTGAGGAGAATGCAGGGTGATGGCTTTGAGAGACACGGAACAATCATCTTGGAGATCAAGTCGAGAAGAGAAGCCTTTAGGAAGGTGGAGTTTATTTATGAGGGTAGGCATGCTAATTTTTTGTTAGCTAGAAGTTCAGTCAGTGTTTGCATGTCTGGTTCCTCTCTCCGCCGGACGGAGTTTTTTTTTTTGTATAATTGCCTATGAATGTAAATTAGGGAGGGTTGTTTCTAAAAAAATATACAAACCCCAAACAGTTAGTTCATTGCACCCATATATTTTCTTTGTTTCTATCTATAAGCATTCTCTGAACTAAAAGGCCTGAGTCAAGAAATTTTCAATGTCATTCGGGGATCCGTGAAGACCTTTGACTTTTTTTTGGAAAACGAGTTTTGGTAGTTCAAATGTTTGAATTGGGCCCTGTTTAGTTTCCCAGAAATTTTGCAAAATTTTTCAGATTCCCCGTCACATCGAATCTTTGAACACATGCATAAAGCATTAAATATAGATAAAAAATAAAACTAATTACACAGTTTAGACGAAATGGACGAGACGAATCTTTTAAGTCTAATTAGACCATGATTGGACACTAATTGCCAAATAACAACGAAACTTGCTACAGTGACATTTTGCAAAAAATTTCGGATCTAAACCAGCCCTTAATGTATATGTCATTTTATCCTGACATCCATGAAGACCTTTGGATAGGACGCAATTGATGCGTCTAGTTAATGTCAGGATGAGTGGATGCAAATCTATGGGCATCCGTATTTTAGAAAGGGTGAGTGTGTGGTTTGTTGCAGCTATGGATGCAAAGTGAGTTGAGTCTATGTTTGGTGGGCCGAATTTTGTATGTATTAGAACGGACATGTACCAATGACGTGTGGGTCCCTCGCACTATATAGCTACATGCACGGAGCCAGGCCCAACAGGTATGCTCGATCTGAGCGCATTGCAGGATGCTGCATGTTGCCATCGTTTGCACGCACGGAGCCAGGTTGAATTGAAGATTCCAACAACCAAACAATCAAAACTTTGGGCTTGTTTAGATTACAAATTTTTCTAACCTGATGAATAGTACCACTTTCGTCTTATTTAGCAAATATTGTTCAATCGTGGACCAACTAGGCTTAAAAGATTCATCTCGTGATTTCCAACTAAACTGTGTAATTAGTTATTTTTTACCTATATTTAATACTCCATGCAAGCGGCTAAAAATTGATGTGATGGAGAGAGTGAAAAAATTCTAATTTTTAGGTGTATGTAAACAAGGCCTTTTTGTGAATATACGCACGTTTGCATGCAGTGCTCGCTGCCCGCATGCACCGTACCAAACACATCCCCGTCCTACGTGCGCCCGTGCTTCGGTGTCCCCAGCATCCGCTCACTCTGCAGCTCCGCGGGCCGTGCCCCGTCTTCGTCACTCCTCGGCGTCCCCGTCCTTCAATGCACCAGGCCTGGTGTCGTCACGCATCTCAGGGTCTCAGGGGCCGTTTAGTAGGCAAAATTTTTGGCGAAACGCTACTGTAGCAGTTTCGTTGTTATTTGGTAAATATTGTCCAATCATGGTCTAATTATGCTTAAAAGATTTGTCTCATCCATTTCGTCTAAACTGTATAATTAGTTTTATTTTTTATCTATATTTAATGCTTCATATATATATTCAAAGATTCGATGTGATGGAGAATCTAAAAATTTTGGCAAAATTTTTGGCATCTAAACGGTGCCTCAACGTGTGCTCCGGTCCGCGCTCGCTCTGACGACTCCTGACACCGCGCGTCACCCGCACGGCTCGACAACTTTCCTCTTGTCCATCCGCGCTGCGATTTAGGTCCACACCGGCAACTTTGCCCCACCTCGATCCGCTACTCCGTACACGCACCGCCGCCCTACCACGGCCTGGCTACGAGCTTGGGCCTGGTTTAGTTGTCAAAATTTTTAGCAAAATGCAACTGTAGCATTTTCGTTGTTATTTGGCAATTAGTGTCCAATTATGGTCTAATTAGGCTTAAAAGATTCGTCTCGTCCATTTTGTCTAAACTGTATAATTAGTTTTATTTTTTATCTATATTTAATGCTTCATGCATGCGTCCAAAGATTCGATGTGACACGAAATCTACTGTTTTTTTGCAAAATTTTGTGAATGTAAACTAGGCCTTGGTGTAGGAGGGAAAAAGGGATCTTGACTCAGCGGATGGGTAGGAAACTGGTGGAAGCTCCTTTTCTCAGCTTCTTCTGACACCCGGTAGCATGATTTCAGGAGCTCCTCATGAGGAGCACTTCTATTTTGACGGGTTTGATAGGAAAACTGTATGCCTAGCACTAGGACGTGTTCAGACACACATCAAAAAAACAACACCCACCTACAGAAAACAGCACCAGCATGCGTGTGTGTCCCCCAGCCCCGCGGCCTATCTCCTCCACACCCTATCCTGCCACCGCGCTGCCATCTCAAGCGCGCTCCCTCTGCAAGCCTCCCGCCACGCCCCCTTCTGCAGGGCCCTGCCATGCCGTGCAGCGCCGCAGTCGTGCTGCACGCGAGGCCCGCACCGCCCGAGCGACAAGAGGGGAAGGACGTGCGGCTCCTTCGATTTGGAAGGACCAGGCTGCGACATCGTATGGATGCCCTGCCGACTCCTAGAGAGACAATGCACCAGAAGATGGGAGAAGGAGAGATGCAACACCCGATCTACTTTTGAAACATCCAAATACTATACAAAGGTTGCAAGATACGTCTGAAGGTAGTTGAAATACTTAAAACATGCTTCTGAAACACTTAAAAAAACACGTAAAACACACTTGAAAACCATTGCAACCATACGCAACATCCAAATAAAACACATGAAACATATGTGTGAAACATATGCAACATCCAGATAACACAATTGCAATATGCATCCAGAAAACACAAACATACATCTGAAACATCTGAGACACTCGAAACATACTATTACAACATGCCTCTTAAAACAATTGCAACATATGCAACATCCCTGATCTATTTTTGCAACATCCTTATAATTCAACTGCAACATACCTCTGGAACG
Source organism: Saccharum hybrid cultivar R570 (assembly GCA_038087645.1). Taxonomy (NCBI): domain Eukaryota; kingdom Viridiplantae; phylum Streptophyta; class Magnoliopsida; order Poales; family Poaceae; genus Saccharum; species Saccharum hybrid cultivar. The sequence goes on along the minus strand of JAQSUU010000758.1, from coordinate 6,521,694 downwards.
TCTGAAATAATTGAAACATACAATTGCAACATAGGGGAGAGAGAGACTGGCACGAGGAGCGCCATGGTCGCCGGATCTACGGGCATTGGGGGCTCCCGAAGGGGGAGGACGCCGGTGTGGTGGGAGGGGCGCCGCCGGGGAGGGGGAGGAGGACGCCGGGGTAGGGGAAGGAGCCGTGGGGGGGGGGGAGGACCCCAGGATGGGTGAATGAGTCGCCGGTGTGGGGGAATGAGCCGCGGGGTGGGGGAGGAGGATGCCGCGGTGGGGGAGGAGGACGCTGGGGTGGGTGAGGGCGCCACCACCGGCTAGGGAGGGAGTTAGCGGCACGTGCGATGGAATGGGCGAGAGGCGCGCAAGCAACATTTGCGCGAGCAAGCGGATGGGGAGTAACGGCGTGGGATGGGGTGTGCGGCGCGGGTCGCGGGAGGGAGCGAGGCAGCGTGGGAATTAGCGAATGGTGTGACGAGCGGATAAGGCCGTGGAGACATGTGTGGAGGAGGACGTGCGGCAGCCGTATCGAATCGTTATCTGCCGCGTCTGGAAGATCAGACGTTAGAGTTAGAGCATTATCGATAGGGAAAACCCCAAAACAGCTTCAGGAGTGCTCAAGAATCTCTACGAAAGGGCTCCTCATTTGTACCATAGGAAAGCCAAGCCTTGGTGGCCACGTGGATCAAAGGGCCATTGAATTTCTATTAAAAAAGGTTAAAAAATAATGGCCCTGCCCAGAAAACTTTGTAGCCCATTTTGGGTTAGGGTCCAAATCCGTGCGTGCTAAAACTCCGGTAGGGGGTGGTAGCCTAAATAAAGAGTTGTTTGGCAAAAGCTCTTTTGGTTGGCTGCCAAAGGAATGGTCAAATTACTGGCCCAAACTTTGGCCATAATCATCAGTTCCCCCAGAAAACGGCAACTAGACAAGGACGTGCAACGAGGCATAGGCAACATGTCCTGGCAGCAACAAAGCAGCTGGTGGTCACGTGGAGATCAGACTCAGACTCTGATAGAGATCACCGGGCGGGCAACCACCCTGAGCGAGCGTTGGTCCGCTAGCTAGCTCTTGCAGTTGAGCTAACATAGATCACGGAATCTTTTTTTTTCCTTATTAGATAAGGCTCAAACGTACTCCAATTCTGGAGCGTATGCTGACACGCCGCCGCCAATTCATCTCCGGATTAAGCCTCAAGCACGCGAGCCAGTAGAAGACTGTTACATACTTAACGTAATAGATCATCATGTAGATAGCTATGTATGATTAAACACACGATGAGTAGAGGGAAACAAAGCAACAAAATATTGTTAGTTCGGTGAGGTTCTCCGTCGAGTCGTCGCCATCGTCCATCCATCAGTTTGTGCGAAGCAATTGGTGGACTACTTCGAACAGCTGCATTTTTCCCAACCAAGCCACCAAACTTTGCATTACTATATATCATATACCCTATTCATATTCATTTCATATATACCTGTCATTCAGTAGATTAAGCCTGCTGCAAGAAACCGCCAAATGCAGCAAGTAGTGAGCCTGATCCGTCGATCGAGCAGCACTCACTCTCCGAATCATCAACGAATAATAATGGGCGGAAGAAGAAGGGAGCTCGCCGCCGGCCGTTATCCCCTGCAGCAGCGGTGTAGTCGTCGTCTTCTTCTTCCTCCTCTTCTCATCCTGCTGCTCACCGTCGCCAGCAGCCAGTCGCCCACCGCCGCCGGCAGCATCTTGGGCGGCGGCGACGATGACTCGGTATCGGTCTGATCTATGCCTTTATTTCAGTCCATCAAGCATGCATGCACGCGTAGAGAGATATATATGTATGTATGTATACTCATTGCAGTGCGAAATGATCCATCTGTGCGTCCGCAGGAGTGCAGCCGAGCGTGCGAGTCCCAGCACTGCACGGGTACGCGTACCTTCATGCATGCGTCATTAAGTTGCGTGCGCATGGAAACCAATGCAACTGACTGTATGTATGTTTTTGGCATGGATATGATGCGCAGCGCCGCTGATGCGCTACGGCAAGTACTGCGGCGTGTCGTACACGGGGTGCCCCGGCGAGGTCCCCTGCGACGCCATCGACGCCTGCTGCATGCTCCACGACGCCTGCGTCCAGGCCACCGACAGTAATACCACTACTCGATTCACAAATGAACATTCATTTATTTATCTGAAGATCGCCGGCCAAGAGCTGTTCTGTTCCACGCACGTCAATCTCTACGTTTTCATTCTTTGCTTAATTGCGTGCATATGGATTATGGAGTGCAGACGACTACCTCAACTTGTGGTGCAACCAGAGCCTGCTGGACTGCGTGGCGGCGGCGAGGCCGACGGCAGTGGCGGCCACGTTCCAGGGGAACCGGTGCAACGTCACGGTGGTCGCCGACGAGATCACCACCGTCGTGGAGGCCGCCGTGTACGCTAGGGGCATCCTGCACAAGCCCTAGCACACGTACGTAGCGGGCGTGTATGTAGATTGTAGACCACGGATACGAGCTCGGGTCCACTACCAGGGACCAGCAGCAGGCTCGCTCGTACGTCGTACGTCCGGGTGGATGGTGGAGCGGCTGGCCTAGAAAAGTTTGGTGGGGGACTGGGGGTGGATTGGCTTCTCGCAGGCGAGATAGGTCGATGTGTCTACTATGATCTACATTTTCGGCTTTTATAGTCTCCTTATTATTACACGCCCCGGAAAATGTGTACTTGCAACCCGGTTTTCAACGACGGTATGCGGACGCCGCCCTTATTCCTACGCTGTGACTGCTCCGAGATTCGCGCTGAACAGGGGAGAACTGGAAAAGCGCACTGGGAAGGGCGTCGGCGCAAATCCTAAAGCACTAACGAACGGGGGAGATAGGGACGCCGCGCGCATACTGTTGCGATAACGAGTTTCTAGACATGATTACAGCTAGGGAGGGGCATTACATCGTAATGAAATACGATAATGATACCATCAGGATGTCTATCCTTTCTGGATGGGACGGATGCACCTGCCCCGCGCCTCACGTCGCGCACCCCCACGCCTTGTGCCAAGGGATGGGACAGACACACTTGGCCCTGTGTTGCACGCCCCCACGCCTCGTGCCTCACGCCAAAGGACAGGATGGATGCGCTTGCCCTCGCGCCTCGCGTCGCGTGACCCCACGCCCCATGCCTCGCACCAAAGGATGGGACGGAAACGCTTGGCCTCGCGCCAAAGGATAGGATAGAGCTCCTGCCCCCGCGCCTCACGTTGCGCGCCTCGTGCCTCTCGCCCGTGCCGCGATCCATCTGACTGTCGACTGTGGGCAACCTTGAGCTCCGCGCCTGTGTCGAGCTCCGCGTGAACAAGCCTCCATTGTGGTGCAGCAAGTAGATGAGCACATGTTGCAACCGTAGGTTTCATGCGTTTCAGATGTATATCTAGATGTTGCATTTGGATGTTGCAAAAGTAGATCTGGTGTTGCATATTGTTGACGACCTACATCAAGAACCGTCAATTTACCCTATATAAATGGTGACAATGGATCAATATTATATAATAGGAGGTTATTACTAATAGTTTTCACTGAGTTTTGGTGAATTTATGTTTTCAGTAGAATTTAATCAGAAAACTAGCAAGGAGGATCAAAACGTCAAATAGAATTAAACTTAACCGCGATGAAAATGATTCTATAAGACTCTAGAGGACTCCAGGAGGAAACCCCCCGAGGCAGAGCCTACGAGGCCATCAAGTGGGACCGACCGGCCCCACCCAGGTGCTGCCTGGCCCCTGGTGGTGGGCCCCGCTTGTCATCTTCTGGAACGTTCCTCCACTGCCTCTCTAGACCGCATCTACGTCGTTCCTTAAGTCGGTTTGATTCAAGGGCTCGCGTTGCACCCTCAAGGCTACAAATAAAGGCCTGTACCCCTAGAGAGAAGCCAAGTCTGGATCCTAAGAGCTGAAAGGCTAGGAACCCTAATTCATATTTCCACTAGGATCTAGGGTTAGCAATCAAGAGAAGATTAGTTCTCCATAGGATCTAGTCTTGTATTAGAGATAAAGAGATAGAGTGATAGAGTAGAGTTTTGGAGGAGTTTCGGTCTGTTAGTACTTTATCTACGGCTGTATTCTGGTGGAATCAAGTTCTACTAGAGCTTGCTTTTGAGATTTCTTTGGTAATCGACTTCTGATTTAAGTAAGCATCTTGTTCATATTGTTCTTCAAATTTACGATTCTCTTTTCAGTGCTTGAGTCTTGGTGGCTCTTGATAAAAGTAGTATTCGTAGTGTAAGTGTGGTGCTTAGACTAGGTTTATTCGTAAATGCACCCTCATTTTCCGGATCAGTGGTAGCTCGTGAAGGTGACTTTTATTGCTTCGTTGAATCCTCTATAATCCACCTGCCGTTAATAGGACTAGCAGGAATTTGATCACTTTTAGGGGAAAAACTCTGAATTTGTTCCCTATTAGATATCTCCCACGATAAAACAATAGAAGGCAAAGCTTAAAGAGATTGGAACTAGACATATCTCAGCAGTCTCCCTTATATTCCTATTTTCTAACCTTGATTGTAAGGTTGGGTTAAGATTAAGACTTAGTTATTCTCACTAACTGTTCCTTTGGGTTCAATATTAAAACTAGGTTATTCTCAGTGAAGTGCTACAACGGTATAATATTTGTGCGCTTGTGGATAATATATTCTCTCTCTGTGTGCATTTAATTTATACCAACAAGCATTTCTAGCGCCGTTGCTGGGGAACAGTTTTCTGTGTTAACTTTGAGTTTAGTTTAATCTTGTATTATGCTTTTATCTTTTATCTTTACCTTTTTACCATGGATCCCGTATCCACCCTTCTCTGCCAATATGTTGCACCCATGGGTACTGTCCTAAAGCCTCCTGAATCTTCGAAACCTATCCTAGCACCTGGTTATGAGCTCGCCCGTGATTAATCAATATGGTTCAGGATCAACTTTTTTCTAGCGAAGTAGATGAAAACCCCTATTCCCACCTACATAAATTTGAGCACACATGTGCATGTTTATACATTGAAGGCATTTCAGGTGAGACCTTATGATGGAAGTTTTTCATTTCTCTTTGATGGGAGAAGCTAAACATTGGTATTTGCTCAATATTAGGAGTACCCAAGGAGATTGGGGAGCACTATACTTTAACTTTTGCTTACAATTCTTCCTCACCTATAGGGTAGTCAAACTTCATGTAGAGGTTCTAACTTTTAAACAAAAGAAGAAAGAATTTCTAAGCAAGGATGGGAACGCTTTAACACTCTTCTTAGTTTTGGCCCTGACCTTACCATTTCGGAACCTATTTTTCTCTAACACTTTTTCATGGGCCTTACCAAAAAAACCATAGAATATCTGAATAAGGCTACAGAAGGTTCGTTCATGCATGTCTCCACCGAAAAGGGAAGAAGCATTCTCACAAAAATCTTAGCCGACCTTCCTGAAGAAAGAGAGAAGTTGTTAGAAGAAGAATCCCAATTAGCTGAACCTGAATCTTTACTGGAACCATAATCAACTTCAGCTATTCCAGATCCCGAACCACCGAAAAAGGAGGAAACTCCAATTTCGAATTTTATGCTTGAATTTGAGGATAAACTTTTTGCTGAATATGGAAATACCTCGAATTACTACGTAATAAGGAAACCTTAGGAGCCTAGAAAATCATCATCTATAGAACTTTTAGATCCTTCTGAGAAAACTTTTCTTAAAAAGACAATGAAAGACCTAGTGTCTATCATGAGCGTTGAATGGTTAGAAGAATCAGAGCTTTCTCCTGAAGTAATTCGCTTACATTCACCTTCTACTACCATTTATTGCCAAATTAACAAAGATTCTTTTGATGCTCTTTACAATCCAGTTATAGATGTCAATATCATGTCTTCGATTTTTGCTTATGATTTATTAAAAGACATGCCATTAGCCCCAACAACCAAGTTGTTGAAAAGTCTTTCAGGACACATTGTCCCAAGTTTGGAAATTATTTGTGCCCTTCCTATTTGTGTAAATAGAACCAAAGTGAACTTGAATTTCTATATCTTTGATGTTATGGAGTTTGACCTGTTGATAGGACAACCAATAGAAAGACTTATCCATGAAGGAAAAAATGGAAAGTTGAACATAAGACTTGAGAAAAATTTGAGCTCTCTGTGCCCATCACTCACTCTCTTAATGCTAAGATTGAGCCAAATCCTGAGCTAGACCCAGTGGAAGAGGTTAAGGTTGCATCTCTTGATGACTTGATTGAACCCAACCCTAAAGATGATACCTAGTTCTTCATCGATGAGGAAGAAGACGAATGTCCCATAGAACCCAAACCTCTCGATGAATTGCTAGAACCACCTAAGTCCTCCATTGAGCTTAAATCCCCTACCTTCTGGTTTTAGATATGGTTTTCTTAATAATGATCAGAATTCTCCTATGATCATAAGTGATAAACTCTCTCAGGAAGAATCTCTACGTTTGCTAACTGTCCTAGAAAAGCATTGTTCTGCTTTTGGCTATTCACTCCAAGATGTTAAGGGAATCAGCCCTGCTCTTTGCACTCATCGCATCCCTATAGATCCAGATTCTATACCTTCTAGGGATCCCTAGCATAGGCTTAATAATACGATGAGAGAGGTTGTTAAGAAAGAGGTCTTAAAACTCTTGCACGCCGAGATCATCTATCATGTGTCACATAGTGAGTGGGTAAGCCTAGTTTAAGTTGTGCCTAAAAAGGAGGGCATGACTGTTGTTAAAAATAAAAGAATGAATTAATCTCCCAAAGAACCATCACTAGTTGGCGGATGTGCATTCGAAAACTTAACAAGGCAACAAAGAAAGATCATTTTATGTTGCCCTTCATTGATGAAATGTTGGAGCAACTGGCGAACCACTCTTTCTTTTATTTTCTTGATGGGTATTCAGGTTATCACCAAATTCTGATCCACCCAGATGACCAAAGCAAAACCACTTTTACATGTCCATATGGAACTTATGCTTATCGTAAAATGTCTTTTGGATTATATAATACTCCAGCTTCTTTTCAAAGATGCATGATGTCTATATTTTCTGATATGATTGAAGAAATCATGGAAGTTTTCATGGATGATTTTTCTGTTTATGGAAAAACTTTTGATGATTGCCTTGAAAATTTAGACAAGGTTTTGTAAAGATGTGAAGAAAAGCACTTAGTCCTTAATTGGGAAAATTTCATTTCATGGTTAGAGAAGGCATAGTGCTCAGACACTTGGTGTCCAAAAGAGGGATTGTGGTAGATAGAGCTAAAATTAAAGTAATTGAACAGTTACCTCCACCTGTAAATATTAGAGGGATCCCAAGCTTTCTTGGTGATTGTGGTTTTTATCGCCGGTTTATAAAAGATTTTTCACATATTGCTAAACCACTGATAAATCTTTTGGCTAAGGATGTTTCCTTTGAATTTGATAATGCATGCTTAAAATCTTTTAATATTCTTAAAGAAGCACTCATCTCTGCACCAATCATTCAGCCTCCTAATTGGTCACTACCTTTTGAAATCATGTGTGATGCTAGTGATTATGCTGTGGGGATAGTCTTAGGACAAACAAAAAATAGAAAGCATCATGCAATTTCTTATACTAGCAAAACTCTGACGAGACCGTAACTTAATTATGCAACAACTAAAAATGAACTCGTGACTGTTGTTTTTGCTATAGATAAGTTTAGACCTTACTTAGTAGGAGCTAAGGTGATTGTTTACACTAATCATGCTGCTTTGAAATACCTGCTCACTAATAAAGATGCTAAATCAAGATTGATAAGATGGATTTTACTATTCTAAGAATTTGATTTAGAAATAAAAGAAATAAAGAGAGTAAAAGATTTTGTTGCCGATCACTTGTCTAGAATGAAGTTTGAGAATTCACAGGAACTGTCCATTAATGATTCACTGAGGGATGACATGCTCTTCAAGATCACCAGATCAGACCCCTGATACGTGAATATTGTCAACTTTATGGTTGCAGGTTATGTACCACTAGGGGAGAACAAAAGAAAGCTTACCTACGAGAGTCATCTCCACATATGGGATCCACTATACCAGTTCAGAGTCTACTCTGATGGTTTACTTAGGAGATGTGTACCGATAGAAGAAGGCATCAAGATCATTGACGATGCCACTCATCACCATGTGGAGGACATTATGGAGCATTCTGCACTCATGCAAAGATTTGGCATAGTGGATTCTTTTGGCCAACCATGTATGAAGACACGAAGAACTTCATCAGGAGATGTGGAGCGTGTCAGAGGCATAGGAATATCAATTTAAGAGACGCCATGCCACTCACCAATAACCTTTAGATTAAGCTCTTTGATGTCTGGGGAATTGACTATATGGGACCATTCCCAAAGTCAAAGAACTATGAGTACATCTTGGTGGTAGTTGATTATGTCTCCAAGTGGGTTGCCATGCTATGCAGAGCTGCTGATGCAAGTAACTCTTCAAACCGATGAAGATACGTTATTCAAGGTAAATGGCCACCGTCTCAAAATCTTTTTAGAATCTAAACAACTACCTAAGGTTGTTGATGAGGTGGATTTTCAGATTTTACCTTAATTACACCAATGCCATCAACCGTTACGAGATATATTGTGAAAATATGATTTTTGAGGATAGAAACAAGTTAGAAACCCACGCGAGGAAGGTCACCCTGAGGGGATGACGTGTGGGGCTAGCCAACCCCACCCCTATGTCGGGCGGTCCCCTATCAATGCCCCTCATCCTCTGTCGGTTCTCTCGCCCTTTCTACACTCTTCCACGATAAGATCATGTATATTTCAGATCCATTCGCATATTCCCTCGTACGGAGCCTATGGAGATAAGATTTTGACCCTGCTGCAAGATGAACCCCTTATATAAATAGACCTCTGCCTGCCTCCTTTCTCATTCCATCCAAGCCTTTTCTCTCCCATAGCAGAGTTCTCCTCCTCACTATATCTAATGGCCAAAAAAGAGATCATCCCCTTCGGAGTTGACCTCAACAAACTTCCTCCTAGGGAAGACTCTTGCCATCATCCTTGAAGAAGAGCCTTTACCTCTCACTGTCATTCCTCCAAAGCAAGTAGCTACAGTGCCACCAAGAAGAAACTACGAGCAAGCCTACTATGCTCAAGTTCATCAGCCGATGCTTCCTCCACCTCAAGATCGTCTACTCCTAAAGGATGTGTCGAAGGGACCGAAGATCGTAGTACCGAAGGATGTCAAGCTCTTACCTCCAAGGTCCAACGAGAAGCTAGTTGGTGTCAAGACCAACAAGCTTGGGGAGGTCACTTGTGTGAAGTACACAACTACCACATCCCGAGTGTCTCTTGATGGTATTCGAGCTGCAACAGGTCAAGTCAAGTTTATTCTGCCAAGGGAGACGCCCAAGAGACCTGCTCCACCATTGGAATGAGAAGAGAAGCGTCCAAGGACAACCATCATGATGCTAGAGATAAGGATTGACCATATTTCCCAAACCGTCACATCTCTCCAACAACAGAACACTCTCCTCATTAGGACTGTAGACACTCTGAATAAGAAAATAGACTTAGAAACCAAAGAACGAAAGAAATTAGAAAAGCAGATTGAAATTCTTTCCAACTGTGTTGGGAAGAAGAGAGAGTTGAGAGTTAGCGATTAATAAATAAGGCACATGTTTTAGTTATGTTAAAATTGTTAGGTTTGTCGTTTGAGATGTTAGGTACGTCGCTAGCTCAGTTGTTAGATTGATTTAAGTTAGGTTGGATTTTATGATTTATAATAAAGTGCCTTATTTAATCAGTAATGGAGATTTGTTATCATAATTACCTATTCTCTATCTCTGTTTTTGGATATGTGTTTTTCTCGACATGTTGTGTAAAAAGTTTATGCAGGAAAACAAGTGTGGGAGAGACACATCACGACGCCAAAACAAAATTTGATTGGAAAATTCATGAATTATGGAAGGTATTTAACCAAGGACCACGTACGACGAAGTGGGCCCCGAGCAGCCACCATGGTGGGCCACCCGGTCTCTCTCTGTGCCACCTTGTCTCGCGCTTTGTCCATGGTCAGGTTTGAGCCCAATACACTCTATTTTCATATGTTTCATTTTTCGTTTCGAACCGAATTGAAAATCACATGATAAAACAATTTAAAACATGAGAAAAGATTATTTTAGCCATGACTTATGGATAACTCACATAATATTTTTCCTAGAAGTCTTATTATTGTTGAGAACTTATTATTAGGGACCCCATGTTACTTAAGTTGTTGTGGAATGAGATATTGTAGAACAAGAGAACTTGATTCTTGATGTCTAGTCATTGGAGAATTTTATTTCAAAAAAATAAATAAATAGCTATACCTCTCCTTTGTGGTAAGTAATGACCTACCAAAGCCATATATAGGATAGATAAACCTTCTATATATACTACTTGTGTTTGTATTGAGTTTGGTCAAACCTTATGACCCTTGTTGAGAAACTTATCATGCTCTCAAAATCAAGATCACGTATACTCCACATATATCTGCTGCTCCTACACTGGGAGTACGCAATAATATGTTTTCCATCCACCCAAAATGTTTTACTCCTACACTAGGAGAAGACACGAAAAGAAGTTTGTTAGAAATAAATGCTCCAAGGTCTTGTAAATGTCTCTCTTTAAAGTTTTTCAATTTGCAAGAAAGAGGCATGTGGCTATGCAAAAAGAAAAGTATTGAGAAAAATGGACAAGTGTCCGAGATATCTAAAACAATGAGTACTCAGATGCCTGCCATGAAAAAAAGTAGAAGAAAAAAGAAAGAAATGAAAAAGACAGCCCATGCTCTGTAGCAAAAGTGTTTTTCAAGTTTCAAACAAGAGAGATATGATTCAAGGAGCATAGTAGAATTAGGATAGCCACCATATATATATTCCACACGCATGCACATCTTAATTTGAGAGTATGACACTTTTCTCTTTGGATCTTTGAGTTGACTTTACAATATATGCAATGCAAATATGTTTTCACTTTTATTCCTACCTGAACTCCACATAAGCTTTTCAGAGTAGGTAAAAGAAGGCAAAATCATCTATGCCTTGGTGAGAATCCAAAAATACCACATACATAAGTGATTTGAGAGTACTATAAAAGGAGAATGTAAGCTATGTTTTGATTTTAAAATCTTAAAATGTTTCTCCAATTGACTTGACTGAAGAAAGATGGCGATCTGGTTCAAACTGTTCTGTTCTTCAACGGTCCAAAGTTTCATGGTAGACACTTTGAATCCTGGAAAACATGTATGACTAGAGATGGTTTTATGTTGATGTCTTTTGTAACACCCTGGGTGTTAAGCAAGCATTAACATGTCATTGCATTAGCATGAGCATCGTCCTTAAACTAATTACATGCTCAACATGTTGGGAAACATTCACTAGAAACACATGAAACATGGGTTGCATTTTTAATGTGTTTTATCATTTCATGTGAGTGCTACAATTATAATTCTTGTGCTTAGATCATGGTAATGAGTAGTTAGGGCTTGGCAGGTGTTATGCTCATGCTTAGGTTAATTTTTGGGCCTAGGGTGCTATGTACAAAGTTTACAAATTCCACTCTTAAAATCAATTTCTAAAAATGGATGATTTCGATTTAATTTTATAATTCAAAAAGTAGTTAGAATTTGGGAAAAGCTTGTACATGAAAAATGTTCCTCTCAAAATTCTCTACAACTTTCATGTTCAGAGTTTTTCATGAAAAAGTTTATAACTTGTTCAAAAATGGTGTTTCTGGCCTGCTGGTTTTGAAAACAAAATTCAAAAAAAAAGAGAGGAGGCGCTTACCTAGGCTACCCACGCCACTTCTCGGCCCAGCCGTGAAGCCGGCCTGGCCCCGCCGCGTGCACCTGCCGCTCCCGCACGCGAACGCGCGGCACCCGACCAGCCCCACGCCGAACGCGCTCGCGGTCGCTCCTCGCGTGCCACACGGCCGACGTTCACCGACGGCCTTGGGCGGTGTCCGACCGCGTCGCGCCCTTATCACCCTGGTCGGAAGGGCGTCCAGATGCATGCCTTGCATTTTTTAATCGCCAACCTCGCTCCGCCCTCACGCGCATCACAGCAGCAGCGCTCGCCCTCGCTCGCATGCCACCGCGCCGCCGCCGGCGAAATACTCCGTGTCGGCGCCATCTCCGTCCGATTCCCCGCAGTACCAGCCCCGCCACGCTCCGACCACCCCGTGCTCGCGCTAGAAGCCACGTAGCCTAGGGGTATGGCGTCTAGCCGGCCCCCTTCTTTCCCAGCTCTGGCGAGCAGCGCCGCCACTGCGGTTGCCGTGGCCACTCCACCTCGCGCCATCATTCACTTCACCGTCACGCGCACCAGCACCACGTCTTCGCCCTCATCGTCATGTGCCACCCCGCCCGCCCCGCCATTGACGGAGCAGAGCTGGCCGCAGCGAGCAGCGCTGCCGCGCCATGGCGCACGGTGGCAGGCCACCTCCGGCTCACCGCCGGCCAAACTAACCACACCACCACACTCGCCTCATCAAGGCGAACATGGCAGGGTAGACGCTACCGCCGGCGAGCTCGCCGTCGGCGAGAACACCGCGGTCAGCGCCGCCCCCTGCCATGTGTGGCTGACGTGTGGGCCCTTTTGACCGCGGGGCCCCGCGTGACAGTCGCTGGGAACGGTTCCGGGTGCACAGATCTGGGGTACCCGTAGCGGATTAGGGCTGTTTTGGATTTCGATTTAAAGAAAATATTATTTCCTTTTTCCAGAAAATGCTAAAAAGGCTTAGAAAATGTGGATCTGGAGTTCTAGGGTTCCAAAAATTGCGAAACAAATTTTGTAGTGTCATGCATGAGTAGATCTACAGTTTGAGTATTTTTACTGGTATTTTTATGGTACTTTTATATACTGTTTTAATTAATATTATTTTTGCTAATAACTTAGAAAATGAGTGGTAAATCAAATAATTATAAAAAAATGTGAAACTTGATTTATTGGGTAGATCCTGTGATGCTCTATCTGTGATAAAAGTTTGAAGTGCCACTGTTATGGGATTATTTTAAGTTGTATATTTATTTAATTAGAGGCTGATTCTTGTGACATTTTTAGTAAATAGTCTATGCATGGAAAATTGCTGGAAAATTTTGTGAACTGCTCTTGTGCTAAGAAGTAGCTAAGAAAAATGTTAAATCTATTGTTTCACACCTTTCACTGTACAACATATTTTCATGCTAGTTCTGGACTGTTATTTGTCATTTTTGTACAGAATGTAATATGCATTGTTTTGGGCTAAAATTTTTATGGTAGGGTCCAGTTGACATGTGCTACTTGTTGTAATTTTTAAAGGATTTTCTGTCAAATATAATTATATGCTACTGTTATATCCATTTGTTAATATATGTTTAATTAAGTTAAACGGGTGTGTTATATATCATTTTATGTGCTCTATAACCTGATCAACCTGCTGGTACAGTTGCCATGTCGCCAGTTTAATTAACGGATGTATGTCATGATGTGTGTTTATACACTTGCCCTATGTTACGTGCATGATTTATTATATGTGTGTATATGCTAGTCAACGAGAGAAGAGTTGCACGTATTCAATTATTAACAGTAAACATGTTTAACCATGCACCGCACCATGTCATCGCACCTGCACCGCTACCTGCATTCATGATACTTATTATGCGCATATGCATCATATAGGTTCGCAGGAGGAGCTTCCGGTAGCGGGGTTCGAGCAGCCAGAGGAGGAGGAGCAGCAGGACGTGGCCGCACAGGAGGTGCAGGCACCCGAGGAGGACGTCGAGGAGCTGCCCGAGTGCCCGGACCACCGCCCGAGCGCGTTTGAGCGAGGCAAGCCCCGGAGCATATCTCTCCTACGGTTTGCAAATTAATTAATTATTACATCTTTTGTCTTTGATGCATTAAGTATAGGTGTTGTTTGCAACCGTTGCTGCATTGTATACTCCTTGCCTACTTTTGGTATTTATACTATCCTTATCACCCTGCTAGGTCTAGGTGCGCAATAAATGCTTAGCCCTGCTTAGACCGGTAGAAGTCAGGTGATTTCCTGTCACCTGCGAGCTATAGGTGATTACCTTATCACTGTTAGCCATATGTTGATTATCATGGAATAAGTGTTGATGAAAATTAGAGATCGAACGGAGTCTTATAGGGTTTTGGACTATAGTGCCTCCGTCTGTGTCGATTAAGGACCGACCGTTGTCGTCTCTCTTGTCATGTTGAACGCATGCCCCACATTTAGCTGGAAGGATAAGTCGTTCCGACCGCGAAGCCTAACACTTTTTGGGCCGGGATCGACCTAACGCATGATATTGATGCTGAAGGGGGTGCGACGGGGGCACGAAGAGTGAGCCCAAGGGCAGGCATGGCATGAATATCCTAGCAGTCTGGAGGCCCTCGGGTATGGTTGGTTATTGTTGATCTCGCGACTGTACCTGGAAAGTGCCATGGTTACCTGTAACTCACGGGATCTATGAGTGAGGTTTGTGTGGGGAATAAATTCGTCAGCTGGTTAGAAATCAATTTGAATCGCCATCACTCCTGGTTAGTGAGCATTTGACTTGAGCCACGTCATCGTAGTAATGGTTATGGAACATTGGAGTTGGACATGATGCATTAGTGTTAAAAGGCTACCATTGGACATGGTACTATTGTTGTGAAATAAATCAAATGTTGTTTAGCGTAGCTGCTCACGTAGTAAACATGTTATAATTATAAGCTATTGCTAAAAGATAGAAATGGTTTATTTATAGTACTTATGCTTTTCCGCAAAAGAGTCCAGCTAGCCCACTTTATATCAGCCTTGCATGATCCTTGGTGTCACTTTATTTCTCGTTTATGACGGGTAAGTCTAGCTGAGTACATTCTCGTACTCAGGGTTCTATTCCCCTTGTTGTTGCAGATGGCCAGATGTTCTATGGGTACTGCAGCACCTGTTTCTACCATGTGTGGTGAAGCAGTCGGATCATGGGCGTGATCTTCTCTAAGTATCTTACCTATATTGCTTTTGTGGACTATGATCATTATCTGGCACTGTATCTGAACTAAGTGTTCGCGTGTGTGGTTTTAAAACTATTTGCTTCCGCTACTTCATTGAAGACTTGGTACTGTAATAATTATTTATGTTTGAACTCCGATGTATCAAATTATGTTTCGAACTGGTGTATCATGTGAACTATGACCGCTAAATGTCTACGATCTTGGCTGTTGTGGAAAAGTTTGAAATCCTTCGAGATTTCACGGACTACCGGGTTTATGTGAGCTCAAGTAGGCTTGATCATTCGCTTCGGTGGGTGATTATCTTACTTGGACTTATATAAATTGGGCGGTTCTGTTACATCTTTGTCCTAAGATTATGTCTTGAGTAATCCATCCTTTTATCGATGATGAGTAAAAGCCTAAGTGTGGGAGAGCTTGTTGACGGTAGTTAACATACATCAAGAACCGTCAACTTACCCTACATAAATGGTGAAAATGAATCAATATCATAGAATAGGAGGTTATTACTGATAGTTTCCATGAATTTTGGTCAACCTGTGTTTTCAGCAGGATTTCATTAGAAAACCAGCAAGGAGGATCAAAACGTCAAATAGAATTAAACTTACAGCGATAACGAGTTTCTGGACATGATTATAGCTAGGGAGAGGCATTACACCGTAATGAAATATGATAATGATACCCTTAGGATGTCTGTCCTTTCTGGATGAGACGGACACACCTACCCCCACGCCTCACGTCACGCACCCCCATGCCTTGTGCCAAGGGATGGGACGGACACGCTTGGCCCTGTGTTGCGCGCCCTCACGCCTCGTGCCTCACGCCAAAGGATAGGATGGACATGCCTGCCCTCACGCCTCGTGTCACATGGCTCCATGCCTCATGCTTCGTGCCAAAGGACAGGATGAACACGCTTGGTCTGGCACCAAAGGATAGGACGGACGCGCCTGCCCCCATGCCTCATGTTACGCGCCTTGTGCCTCTCGCCAGTGCCGCGATCCATCTGACTATCGATCGTGGGTGACCACGAGCTCCGCGCCTACGTCGAGCTCCGCGTGAACAAGCCTCCATTATGGTGCAACAAGTAGATGAGCACATGTTGCAACCGTATGTTTCATGCGTTTCAGATGTATATCTGAATGTTGCATCTGGATGCTGTAAAAGTAGATTTGGTGTTGTATATTGTTGATGGCCTACATCAAGAACCATCAATTTACCCTGCATGGTGAAAATAGATCAATATTATAGAATAGGAGGTTATTATTGATAGTTTCCACGAGTTTTGGTGAATTTGTGTTTTTAGCAGGATTTAATCAGAAAACCAGCAAGGAGGATCAAAACGTCAAATAGAATTAAACTTAACCCCGATAAAAACTATTCTAGAAGATTCTAGAGAAATCTAGGAGGCAACCCCCGAGGCAGAGCCTGAGAGGCCGCCAGGTGGGACCGGCTAGCCACACCCAAGTGCCGCCTGGCCCCTAGTGGGTGGCCCCGCTTGTCAGCTTCTGGAATGTTCCTCCACTGCCTCCATAGACCGCATCTACGCCGTTCCTTAAGTCGGTTTAATTCAAGGGCTCACGTTGCACCCTCAGGGTTATAAATAAAGGCCTGTATCCCTAGAGAGAAGCTAAGTCTGGATCGTGAGAGCTGAAAGGCTAGGAACCCCAATTCATATTTCCACCAGGATCTAGGGCTAGCAATCAAGAGAAGATTAGTCCTCTATAGGATTTAGTCTTGTATTAGAGATAGAAAGATAGAGTGAGAGAGCAGAGTTTTGGAGGAGTTCCAGTCTGTCGGTGCTCTCTCTACGGCTGTATTTTGGCGGAATCAAAGCTTGCTTCTGAGATTTCTCTGGTAATCGACTTCTGATTCAAGTAAGCGTCTTGTTCATATTATTCTTCAACTTTACGACTCTCTTTCGAGTGCTTTAGTCTTAGTGGCTCTTGATTAAAATAGTATTCGTAGTGTAAGCGTGGTGCTTAGACCAGGATTACTTGTAAATGCACCCTTATTTTCCAGATCGGTGGTAGCTCGCGAAGGTGACTTTTATAGCTTCGTTGAATCCTCTGTAGTACACCTCTCATTAATAGGACTAGCATGAATTTGATCGCTTTTAGGAAAAAAAACTCTGAATTTGTTCCCTATTAGACATCTCCTATATACGATAGAACAATAGAAGACAAAGGTTACCGAGATTGGAACTAGACATATCTCAGTAGTCTCATTTATATTCCTATTTTGTAACTTTGATTGTGAAGTTGGGTTAAGATTAAGACTTAGTTATTCTCACTAACTGTTTCTTTGGGTTCAATATTAAAACTGGGTTATTCTCAGTGAAGTGCTACAACGGTATAATATTTGTGCGATATATATATATATATATATATATATATATATATATATATATATATATATATATATATATATATATATATATATATATATATATATATATATATATTCTGTGTGCATTTAATTTATACTAATACATATGTTGCAATAACTATGTACGTATGTTACAAGTATATGTTTTAAATGTCTTAGCTGTTTTAAACGTACGTCGCATAGGTTGCTCCAGCAATGATCTTCAGGTAATGAGTCAAGGACAAAGGGTTCAACTGTTTGCACAAGGCGTACCACCTCTTTACTCCTAGTAGTCACCAGGACTGTCAGACTTCGAGCAAACTTGAGTGAACACAGCAAATCTTGCCATTCATCCCATAGATCATCCAGCACTAAGAATATACTCTTTCCATTTACTGCTTTCTTCAGAACATCTTGAACGCAGCTCAATTCAGGCCTGGTTTAGATCCCAAATTCCACTATGCAAAAAGAAGATTTCCTATCACATCAAAATACCGGCAAATGCATGAAATACTAAATGTAGATGAAATTAAAAACTAATTGCACAGTTTGTTGTACTTTACGAGACGAACATTTTAAGTCTAATTAATTAATTTTTGAACAATTTTTTGCACTAAAAAACAAAAGTTGCTACAGTATTCCGACACGGGCACTGTAGGTACAGTGCCGGCCCCCCAAATTGGGGATCTAAACACGGCCTCATTGAAGTTACATGATTTCCTGGTCAGGGATTCGGTGATCGCAATTGTTAGCCTGAATAAATCAAATGTTTGGGAGACATGGACCCAACCCATGAAAGCATATCTTTCCTGGACTAGGCTATCATTGTAAACCATCTGTGCGATGGTGGTCTTGCCAATGCCACCCATACCAACAATTGGTAGAACATGAGTTCCGGTACCCTGACTGAAGGACAACACTGACTCTATAATGCTCTCTTTCTCCTTCGTCCTACCAAAAACAAGGGATTCATCCAGGAGGTGGCTCGTCGTTCTACACCAAGAGTCCCCCACAGAAGTTCTTTCCCCAACCTCTGGTCCGAGATGCAGGGCGGCTCGATCTCTAGATATCTCCTCAAACCTGCATGTGAGCTCCGTGATTCGCTGCGAATCAACTGATAGTTATTTGCCACTGATGTTGTGTAATTGGGAGGAACTGCAGCAGGAATATGGGTTACCTCACTGATGCCACCATGCTCATCCTCTGGCCTGAGCTGCGGGGCTGCTCGATCTATAGAGATTTCCTGGAACCGCTGTGCATCCTCCCCGATTTGCTGCGAAGCCATGTACGGTTATTTGCTAGCGCGCAAGTAATTTGGAAAGAAATGCAGCAAGAAACTGTATCACCTCACTGGTGCCACAGTCCTCCTCTGGCCTGAGCTGCACGGCGGCACGATCTGCAGATATCTCGAACCGGCGTGTGATCTTCCGAAGCATCTGCCAATTAATAACCAACGTTTATTTGCCGGCAAGCAAGAAACTTTAATGAGCAAGAAAAAAACAACGAGAAGATGTGTCACCTCAGAGATGGTGCCATCCTCGCCGTCGTGCTTCCGCTTGACTGTTGCAGACGAGGCCGCCGCGGCGGCTTCCTGGCGTTCTTGGACTTGGCGCCGGAGTAGCTCGTAGCGATGGTCGTCGAGGACGTCCTCCGCGTCACGGGCCAAGTCCATGAGCTCCTCCATCCACAGCTTGACGGAGCTGTCCCGGACCTCTCGCTCCCCTGCGTCGTCAAGCGTGGCCTGGATCCGCCTCAGCAGCCGCTCCAGCCGCTCCACATCACCGGAAACTGTGGACCGCCCGCTGGGAGGTGGGCAGGAACCTGAAGGCCGGCTCCGGAGAAGGTCGAGCAGTTTGCTCGCGGAAGAGAGGAGGGGCGACAGTAGCCCACCCGCCATAGATCTGAGCAATGCCTCCTCCGCGTCTGGACTCCTCCGAACTGTCAGCTTTAGTACCGCCTGTTCGCTTCGCTGGCTGTAAGTACACCTTTGCCGTAAGAGAAAAACGCTGCTGAATAACTACCGATTTGGCTCATAGCTAAAGCTAACGAGACGGTGGTAGACTAAAGTCAATGGGCAAGTCAATGGACAATTAAGAGAGAGAGTCTATATAATGCTCTCACCAATCTAAAAAAATATTTATTTAACATACCATAATGATTAGACTCAGGCGTCCTACGTCGTGCGGCACCGCTCGCCTGCATCGAAAAAAAAGAAAGAAAAGAAAGAAACCATCGATGCACACTCCGTTCCGTACCCGTGGCCGCTGTAGACGACACCGACGCTACTACCCCCGCCGATCGATGCCACTGGCACCGCACCGACCGCGTCTCCGCCCCAGCCTCCTCTTCCTCTCTCCCTCTCTCCTGACATGACTGTTGGTATTTCTTAACAAATACAGAAGAATCCATAAGTGTACAAAATTACCGTTGTAGTCTTTATCCGGAAGTATTCAGGGTATCGTATTTTTCACAGGGAACGAAAGTATTTTCTTCTAGCTAGTTCGTCCAAGAACAACACAAGGGTAGGGTTAGAAAGGGGATAGAGATGGACTCCTATAGCTCTTAGGTCTTAAGGACATCGATACTCTACTTCTATTTGCTTACTTTGGCCACTGGTGATTACCTGGTCTGCCAAGCGATGCTAGCCTGTAGCATATAGCCGCTCTACGCCACACCCGAACATGGGGGGTGCTAGGGACAGACAGGGTTGTCATCACCTGCTGCCTACCCCTCAACCGTGGAGTACGAGGCAAACGAAGGTAGCCTCTAACCCAGACACCACGTCTACGCTATCGACTACTACCCTACCTTTCGCGGAGGGTTGTCCGTCTTAATTAGGGCCCTCAACTAGAGCATCTGCCACGGGGACGGACGATGATCCCGTAAACAAGTATAGGTAAAGCTCAACTAGACAAAAGACATAAGAAATTATAAGAACCACAAACAATTACTTAGCCAATATCCCGCTAAGGAGCCAAGCACTTATTCGTAGAGGTACAAGGTCGGGGAGACACCAACAAGCCCGATTCCCAGGTACAAGCACGGGGAGACACTGACAAGTCCGACTCTTCCCTGTACTCTCTCTCACATCTCTCTTTCTTACTCTACTAGCTACTAGGGCCTAAGCCCTTTGGAGTGGAGCCCTAGCTCTTGCTATAAGGTGCTCTTCTTGCTCTTGAGTGGTGTGTGAGGAGGGGAGGAGACCCCTCCTTTCATAGGGGGATAAGGGGGATCATCCATGGAATATTCCCCCCTTAATACCCAAAACCGACCTCTCCATCGTCTTCACTGTATTTAATGCACCGACGCAGCACCGAACCACCTTGAGGCTGTCAGCACGAGCCACCTGGCCAAGGTTGGGCCCGAGGGGAGGCAGCACTAGCCCACTCGCGCCATGGGCATGCCCGCGCCCCCACTAGCCCACCTTGAGTCCAATCTTGCGTGGTGTTCTCTTCTGCTCTTGTGGACTTGGCCCATAGTGTGTATCCGTGGAGTTGGGCTGGTTTGGTCTTGGTATGGGCTCCCTTTCCACTTGTTCTGGGCCCTAAATTGCTGGGTTCTGGGCCATCTCCCGTTGGGCTCATGTCGGGTGTCTATAATGTTGCATTTCTTGTATACTTTTGGTTACTTTTCTATGTAATCCCGACATGTCCTCCTGCGAATGAATAATCACCAAAACTTGTGGAATCGGTTAGTTATAAACCCTAGTTCTACATTTTAGTGTTCATTTCATGTGAATGTTGGCGGTTAAAAGTGTGAGTTAAGGACCGCCAACAATGGCCCAAAGCACGACCACCTCTACGTGCTACGTACGGTGGGGCCGGCGAGGCCCTAGCCACGCAGCGCAGCCCCGAGGCCCGATGGGGTGACCGCTCACCCACATTGCGCGCCTTCTCCCCACTCAGCCTTGCTGCTCCTTCCACCAAATCCAATGTGCGATGAGAGATCCGATAGTGGTGGGGACTTTGGCGCCAGCTGCAGGGGCTGTAGGGGTTGCGTGTCGAGCCCACGATACCAGCGGGCACGAAGGTGTCCCCTAAAAGCTCTAGTTTGATTTTGGTGAATTGATGAAACTCTATGTGCTAATCTATTTGCTCTAGTGATCATGAGGTAGGTAGAACTATTCCAAGTGGTGGAGTAAACGAAGATCTTGTTGATGGTGGTGATGGTCATGGTGATTAAGTGCTTAGCTTGGAAAAGAAGAAAGGGAAAAACAAAAAGCTCAAGGCAAAGGTGAAACTTGATAGGAGCTTTTTGATTTGGTGATTGAGACACTTAGCGAGTGTGATCACCTTTAGGATTGATAGTCATACTATTGAGAGGGGTGAAACTCGTATCAAAATGCGGTTATCAAAGTGCCACTAGATATTCTAACTCATTGCATATGCATTTAGATCTAGTGGAGAGCTAACACCCTTGAAAATGTTTGTGAAAATATGCTAACACACGTGTGCAAGGTGAAGCACTTGGTGGTTAGCACATTTGAGCAAGGGTGGAGAAGTTGATGAAGTGAAAGCGTTGTTTTTCACTGACCGAACTTAGGCCACGAAGTGACCGGACGCTGGCTTGGTGAGTCTGGTCAATTATAGTGAAGATGGTGTGCTTGGGCTGAGTCTGTCCAGCTACCGGACGCTGCACAGTGATTGTGACCAGACGCGCAGCGCCTGTGTCCGGTCACAGGTGACGTACGCTGACGTCAACCGAGGACTTGGTGCGCAGAGGAGAAGAACGGATCGAACACTGGCATGCGTACGGTCGTGGTGCATCTAACGTGTTCGATCATAGAAAAATGCCTCTAGAACCTTACTAGATGTGACCTGACACCGCCTTGCCGCTGGGAGCATCGCGTCCAATCACTAGGTGTTGGCGTTGGCATGCGCGTGTACTGACTGTGGATCGACGCGTCCAGTCTCCTTGGCCGTGCGTTTGATCATCATTTAAACGCGCGAAGAAGGGTTGCTGATCGTTGAGATCGTGTGGCTGTAGTTGTACGTGGGGGACGCATGGCAGCGGATGCACGACCGGACGCTAGGGCGTCTACGTCCGGTCAAACTGGTCGGCGTGTTCGGTCGCGTCGTGGAAGCTGATAGCAGAGAGCTAACGACTCTATTTCGTGGGGGCTCCTATTTAAGCCCCATGGCTGGCTCAAACTCACTCTATTGGTCATTTGCATTGACAAAGCAACCTTGTGAGCTTAGCCAAAGCTCTCTCATTTATCTCCATCATTGATTCATCATCTTTGTGAGATTGGGAGTGAATCTAAGCGCATTGCTTGAGTGATTGCATCTAAAGGCACTTGGTGATTGTGTTTCACTGTGGGATTCACTTGTTTCTCTTGGTGGTTGCCGCCACCTAGATGGCTTGGTGCAACGAGGATCATCGAGTGAAGGAAGGTGCTTGTTTCCGGCTCCGATCATGATGATTGTGAGGGGTTCTTGACCTTTTTCCGGTGGAGAGCCAAAAGGTACTCTAGTGAATTGCTCGTGGTTTGTGTGATCCTTATCTTGTATTGGTTGTGTGGCACCCGATTGTGGGTTAGGCGTGTGATGTCTATTAGCGCGTGAATCTCTAAGTGAGTGAATCATCACAACGGGGACTAGCTTGCTGGCAAGCAAGTGAACCTCAGTGAAAAATCATTGTGTCATCTTGTCCTGAGAATTTCTTGGTATTCATTGTGCTTGATTGACTTCATCTTGTGATTGGTTCATTCCTCTACACAGCGGTATAACTTACTATTTATCTCGTGTATTTACATTCTTAGTGTAGCTAAGCTCTTTAGTGTAATTAGTTTTGAGAGCAAGCTTCTGTCGGGTCTAGTGGTTAATGAGGCTCTTTAGTTAGTCTTTGAGAGCTTACTAACTTAGTGTAGTGACATAGCCTTTGTGTGCTTAGAGACTATAGAAACTTCAATTATGGTAGGTGGCTTGTATTTTTAGTAGGCTAGCGCAACATTCACTTCACGTCATATTTATCTAACCACTTTGCTTAGTGTTGATGTAGAAATTTTTATAGACTATGCACCTACTCTAGCCATTAGGACCTTTCATCCCCACAGGCCTCATAGTAGGCGAAGTCCATCTGGTCGATGTTGGCATTGGTTAATGGTGGCAACAGCCTAGCTGCCTCCGGTGAACTCCACATACCGATGAGTCTCCATTTCACAAGAAGCAAGGAGATGTTGCGATATGCTGAAAACGCATATTGCAAACATATGTTTTAAGTGTTTCAGATGTTTCAGAGATATATTACAGTTGTTTCAGATAAATGTTGCAATGGTAGATCAGAATGTTGTATATGTTGCAATGGTTGTACATGTATTTTGTAAAGGTCTGTTCTCCATGTTTTATCTGTGTTTTTGGACGATGTGTTGTTGCAAGTGTGTATATTTAGATGTTGCATACGTTTCACACATATGCTGCAAGTGTTTTATCTAGATATTGCGTATGTTTGCAATGATTTTCAAATGTTTCTCATGTGTTTTGGCAAGTGTTTCAGAAATATGTTTCAAGTGTTTCATTTGTCTTCAAACGTACGTTGCAAGTGTTGCATCTAGATGTTTCAAAAGTAGATCGGGTATTGCACATGTTGCATTGCACGTGAGAAGTGGAGAGGACGTGAGCGGTCCCTGCGCGTGGTCTGCCGGCGCGGGCCCTGCATGGGCACATGAGGCGTAGGCGGGGGTGTTTTTTTTGTGTGAGCGTGGGAAACTGCAGCACGAGCGTTCGGACACAGGCCTCGTGCCAGACGTCTGGGCGCTAGTCATCTCGTTTAACATAACCCTTATGATTAACCTCATCGGCACAACTAGAGCTCAGGTTAATGTCAGTGTTGTATATGAAAAGAACATTGTTAGTCATATAAACTATAAAACTACTATCGAGATAATATTTCTAGTAGTCTTAATAATTAATTTCTTTAAATATACTCATATAAAAAAGAATATAAGTATATTATTAGTAAGGTTAACTATAAATCAATAGTCATTAATCATGTATGTCATTACATAAAACACATACTACTAATTACCATAGGCATAAACTTTAAAATAGCTTTTCGGTTTTAAATTTTAAATGCCATATTAAGTATTATATGCAAATAATCATATTAATAGTAATTAACAAAGTTATCTACATTAAATTAGTTATATGAAATTGCAAAATTAATACATGTCAGTAATATTTAAATTGATGTAATTAGTCATTACTTTTAAATAGATTGAATTGATACATATTAGTAGTATTTAAATCAATGTAATTAGTCATTAATAGCACGAATACTTTTAGATGGTTCCACCTAGTAAATATTTTTTATGAGGGTACCGATGGTATTGGATTCATGCTTTTTAATTAAAAATCTAGAATGGGGGCAGATAAAAGTAACAGGAAAAGGATTCTGATACATCTATCTAGTATCTACGATAGAAACAAATATGAATATGGATATTCATATGTAGAAAAGGATATTTCTTTTTTTTATTTTGAAAGCACTACTAGATTTAGCGTGCTTTTGGTAGCAAGAAACGTTCTAGATTCTCAGTAGAATCACTAGAATCATTGTCAATCGTCACAAAGAGATAAATGTTTAAAGGAGAATCAGCTGATTCTTGTTTTTCACTAGTTCAGAGAAATACCTAAAACCTTGTTTTCCAGTTCTAGTTTAGTTTCAAGAACCTAGCAGCTATGATTAATCGAAGAAACATTTCTAAAGAGAATCTAGATCTGAAACGTTTATATGAGAATCTAAAACTTGCTAAATGCATCCTAGTATATATAATACAATTTGGTGATCAAAACACATATGGATAGAACTTCTAAAAGTTCTAAAAAAGGAACTTTTTTCTAGGGTAGAAATGGAATAAAAATGAATTGATAAAACAATCCTAGAAAAAAACTAAAGACATATTTTAATTAGTGTCGTGTACATGATATACCAAGCTTTCATTGTAAACCCATATTACAAGTTGTCGTAGACATGATTTGAACATTTCAGATCTTCATCTATCCATTTTTATCCCTACATGCATCTACATTTTAATAACCTAGTGTTGACACCGTTTTTGGCACGTGTCAAAATGATCAGAGTGGGCTAATCGGCAGAAGGAAAGTTATTATATTACGCTGGTAAAAGGGTGCCAATGAAGATCAGCTTGTGAGGATTGTTGCCGATGAATGGTGATAACCGATGGAAAGGTTGTTGTTTGACTTAGACTTAGAGGCGTTGCTGATAAGATCGGAGATGTTATTACCGATGCTGATGAAGGAAGATCTGAAGACTACTGTCGATGAAGCTTGTGATGACGGAAAGCATGCCGATGGAGAGGAGACTGATGGAAATTTCATCGTAATTAAGGCGTACATGGAAGTAGATAGGTGTTATTTTCTTTTTTTATATTTGTTAGAGTATCATTCATGTAAGAGTCACGTTTTTCCTTAGATATGGACTCGGTGTCCTAGTCGTGTCTGGTTATGTTTCTTCAGATCAGGGTATAAATATAGACTGAGGGACAATGTAAAATATATATCAATCAAATATCAAACCAATTTTACTCCTATTTGCATCTACTTACTTTTCGGCAACTTCGTTAATTTGTATATTTTTCTTTTTACGAGTTCTCATCGATTCAACGAGCTTTATCGCTTTAGTGCGACCTTCGACGATCCTCGAGTTCCATGTGAGTACCTCTTGGCCGTGGCTTCCGGGCGTATCGCTGTTGTCAGGACCAAAGTACTCGAGTTATCATCCTTGTCGATTAACAGGTTAAATCGACTGACACGCTTTGGATATCGGATTGGGTATTAGCCCTTTGTGTTTGCTGATCCACTTTTGCATCAACACATCTTTTGGCACGCCTGGTGGGACGAATCAACACGATCAATATGTTCAATCCTGAGATTGATTCGGGGAACATCATCGCGATATCGGAAGAAGATCTTAATGAAGATCAGAAGCAGGCTATGGAAAAGGCTATAGAGGATTACAGGCAGTTTTGCCTGAAATCATTCAGCTTGAACAGGAGTGGAGAAGTCATACAGAAGCAAGATCTGTCGTTGCCTCGGCAGGTTACCTTTGACTCCAATCCTGGTAAACTTCAAGAGATGATTAATTCTGCAGTAAATCATGCTTTGATTAACCACTCCAATGTGTTGTCCAATACTGTTCACAATGCTGTGGTTCGAACTTTTAAAGAGGGACAAGTGCCACCATATTACGTTGGGCTAGCTTATCATCAACCAGAACCGGCATCGATCAATGCTCCATCGGCTCCCTCAGCCGTTGTGGGTACAGAAGTTACTTCTCCTCCAGTCTCGACAGGTTTGCCTAATGTTTAATCTACACCGATAAGATCAGATCCAGTACTTTCACGAGGACAAGTTCAGCTCAATACAGATCTATCGGCATCAGCTATGTCAGGGTCTGTGTCTCAAAACAGCCAGATTCCTGCTAATTGGTGGGGATATGGTATGCCTCCAGAGTTGTCTGCCTTCAACTCTGGTTTACCTCAAGTGTTTGATGCAGCAGGAAAAGCTCATGTATCATCGGCTATTTTACCGATGAATCAGGTACCTCAATATGCCACATCAACTACTGTGCAATCAACTTCAGGAGGTTTTCAGATGCCTTCGTTTCAAGCACCCAATACAAGTCCATCGGCAAGCCTACTGTCGATGCAACAGAAGGCCCTTGCTATGAGTTAACCTGGGATGCAGTTCATGCCTCAAACCGGTTATGCTAATTGTTATCCAACAATTTCAGCAAGTTACCAGCCATCGGCAAGCTTTGTACCGATGAGTTCTAATAATGGTTGGACAGGACAGTTACCTATTCAGTATGCAGTTTAGCAGAATCAGCAAGTTGTAGGAATTCAGCAAGGTCATATGCAAGCTGGTTTTCAGAATCAGGCATCGACAGCTCAGCCGATGAATCCTTTCCAGCAGGTTAGTGGGCCACAAGTGGCGGTAAATATGTCGATTACTGGAGATCGTGTGCCACAAAGATATGTGGAGGGATGTCAGCAGGCACCTCCTGTAGAAATTCAGTCAGTTCGTCAGCAGGAGGCTGATGCTTTTTGGGCCAATAAGATAGCAGAAATCATGAGAGATTAGTTTGGGATAAAACCCAAAGTTAATACTTATTCTTATCGGACTCCATACCCTCTAGCATATGATTTAATTCCTTTCCCAAATCGGTTCAAGGTACCAGATTTTACCAAATTTTCTGGACAAAAATGATACATCAACGATGGAACACGTCAATCGCTTCATTATTCAATGTGGAGAGGCAGCTAGGAGAGATGAATTAAGAGTTTGATTATTTTCATCATCTTTGTCTGGATCAGCATTCACGTGGTTTATATCATTGCCACCAAATTCTATTATTACTTGGGCTGATCTAGAAAAACAATTTCATAAGTATTTTTTTGCTGGAATCCATAAAAAGAAGCTTACCGATTTAGTAAAATTGAGACAACGTAATGATGAATCGGTAGAAAGCTTGTGCAGAGGCTATGAGATGTAAAGAATAAGTGCTACAGGCTGGTGCTGGATGATCGGTAGCTTGCCGATCTGGCTTTTCAAGGGTTATTGCCACATCTCAAGGACATATATGCTTCTCAGGAGTTTGAAAGCCTGAGTCATCTTGTACAAAGGATCTCTGATCAAGACACTAGGGTTTTTGAGCCTAAAAAGAATTGGAGCAAAAAAGTATCATTTGTTGATGAGGTAGAAGATTCTGATTCTGATGAAGAACCAATTATCGGCTTAGCTGAGTGGGTTAAGAATAAAATGCCGATATCTTGTCCTTTTTTGTCAGAAAGAGCCAGAGAAATTTACCTTTGACATCACCAAAGCTGACAAGATATTTGATCTTTTGCTTCAAGAAGGTCAAATTAAGTTGTCACCTAATCATGTGATTCCATCAGCAGAAGAACTGAAGAAGATCCTGTACTGCAAATGGTACAATGCAACTTCATACAGTACAAATGAGTGTAAGGTGTTTAGGCAGCAATTGCAATCGGCTATCGAATCTGGGAGAATTAAGTTTGGCAACTCCAAGACCCAGAAGCCAATGAAAATTGATCAACACTCTTTTCTAGCAAATATGTTGGATGCCAAGGGTAAGACCAAGGTATTGACATCAGAGGCTGCTGAGAAAAACACATCAGTGGATCCCCAGCATCGAATAACTACCGATGACGCAACAAGCAAGGGTCTACTGGGAGAAAGTGGTAGTTCCAAAAAACCTCCTCAACCTGGCATTGTAATTACCCATCGAAGGCAGTAGGAGGGTTGGCGTCAGCATAGGGACCGATATCAACAACAGCAAGAAGAGAGACGTCGGAAAGAGTGGTATCGACATAAAGATCATTGGAGGTGCCCGTTTTTCATCCATTGTTGGGAAGAAGGCATTAAATTACCGACTGTTAAAAATTGCCCTGAGTACAATGGTTACTATGGGGCCAATCAGCCAGAAAGGAGGTTTCAGCCTGGTAATCAGGGTTTATCTATCAATGAGCCAATCAGAGACAGATCATCAGTACATGATCGGCTGGGGGGGGCAGACTTAGTGTATATGAAAGGCTTGGTAAGCACGCTAGATATTTTCCAAGGAATCAAGAGGAGCTTGAGGAGATGGCAAATGCAAGAGTTCCCGATGAAGAAATATTCTACAGGGACCCTAATATACGTCGTGTAGAATCAACCAGGACCTGTTATCAGCCGGTTTCGAAAACTAAGCTTCCTCGATGGTGCCCTGAGGGTCTGATAAAGACACAAAAAAGGAGGATGCAGCGTGAGCGTCAGGAGGACCTATACCTAGAGGAAAGCTCTTCCAATGAGAGGTCCAGACATCGGCAGTGGCAGGTGAAACACAAAGATAAGGGCACATCGGCAGATGTTAATATGGTATTTATGTTGCCGATGGAGTTTCTAGCACTCTCTGATGATGTGGAAGAAGTTGTTCTCTCCGATCAAGTAGCTCAGCTGGCACTAGATCCAATGATGGCTGTTTTTGAGAAACCTACCGATGACGAGAGACAGCATCTCAAAGCTTTGTTTATGAAAGACAGAGTTGATGGGCAGCCTGTATCTAAGATACTTATCGACGGAGGAGCTGCGATTAATATTATGCCCTATGTAATGTATCAAAAACTTGGCAAAGGAGATCAAGACTTGACCAAAACCGATATGATGCGAAAAGATTTTGAAGGCAATGTATCACCAGTTAAAGGGGCAGTATGCGTTGAATTGACCATCGGCGGCAAAACCTTGCCGACGACGTTCTTTGTTATCAATGGTAAAGGTGCATACAATCTGCTTCTAGGAAGGGACTGGATTCATGCCAATTGTTGTGTTCCTTCCACAATACATCAATGCCTCACACAGTGGGTTGGGGGTAAGATTGAGGTTGTCCCTGGTGATTCTTCTTATATCATTGCATCGGCAGAATCAGATACTTATGAGCGAACCAAATGCATAGCAGGAGAAGTTTGGGAGAAAGAGTTCCTCAGAGTTGCTGATTATGAAATTTCACCGATCTAAGCAATCGGTTCTGAGGAGTTTTAATGGATAGGTTTGCCGATGATGGAAAATTAGGTCAGGGGTTCACATCGGCTAATGATTTAGTAGAGATAGATATTGGTAATGGTGATAGGTCAAGGCCTACTTTTATTAGCGCTAAGTTAGATTCCAAGTGTAAGCAGCAAATAACCAATTTGTTAAAAGAATATAAAGATTATTTTGCTTGGGATTATACTGAAATGCCTGGATTAGACCGATCGATAGTTGAACATCGGTTACCTATCAAATCTGGATTTCGGCCATATCAGCAGCCAGCGCGCCGATGCAACCCTAATATACTTCCTGACATTAAGGCTGAAATAACTAAATTAATTGAGGCAAAGTTTATTCGGCAGTGTTGGTATGCGGAGTGGATTTCTAATGTGGTTCCTGTTTATAAAAAAATAGGAAACTTCGTGTTTGTATTGATTTCAGAAACCTTAACAAAGCCACACCGATGGATGGTTATCCAATGCCTATTGCTAATTTATTGATTGATGCTGCAGCCGGACATCAGATTATCAGCTTCGTGGATGGTAATGCATGTTATAATCAAATATTCATGGCTAAAGAAGATATTCCCAAGACTGCTTTCAGATGTCTAGGTCATGTGGGGTTGTTTGAATGGATAGTCATGACCTTCAGTTTGAAAAATACCGGTGCTACTTATCAGAGAGCTATGAATTTTATTTTTCATGAGTACATCGGCACATTAGTGGAAATCTACATTGATGATGTAGTGGTTAAGTCTAGGGATATCACAAAACATCTAGCCGATCTACGAAAGATACTGGAGTGCACGAGGAAGCATGGATTGAAGATGAATCCTAATAAATGTGCGTTTGGTGTATCGGCAGGTCAATTATTGGGTTTTATGGTGCATCAGAGAGGTATTAAAATCACTAGGAAGTCTATTGATGCAATTAACAAGGTGGTTGATCCTGTTGATAAAACTGAATTGCAATCTTTGATTGGCAAGATTAATTTTATTAGAAGGTTCATATCTAATCTATCGGGTAAGATCAAAGCTTTCAGTCCGTTGCTTAAATTGAAGGCCGATCAAGAATTTGTATGGGGAGCTGAGCAGCAGTTGGCCCTAGATGAAATTAAGAAGTACTTGACAAATCCTCCAATGCTAACTCCACCCCAACATGGGAAACCCTTCAGGTTGTATTTGTCAACTGATGATATTGTTATTGGTTCATCTATTATTCAAGAATTTGAAGGGAAAGAACATGTTATTTGTTATTTGAGCAGAAGATTGGTGGATGCTGAGACAAGGTATTTGGCCATCGAAAAACTATGTCTATGTTTATACTTTTCTTATATTAAATTGAGGCATTATTTGCTATCGGCCGAATGCACTGTCATATGCAAGGATGACGTGGTCAAATACATGTTGTCGATGCCGATATTGAGTGGTAGAATCGGCAAGTGGATTTTAGCATTGTCAGAATTTGACCTACGTTACGAATCGGCTAAGGCAGTTAAAGGGCAGGTTATGGCCGATTTTGTCACTCAGCACTGCAGCATAGTAGACTCTCTGGAAGTTGCTCCTTGGACACTTTTCTTCGATGGATCTACATGTGGTGAAGGAGTAGGTATCGACATTGTGTTGATTTCACCTCAAGGAAGGAAGTATGAGTTTTTATTGCCAATTGTTGCTACATCGACAAACAATCAGGTTGAGTATCAAGCTTTGATAAAAGGATTGAAATTACTTAGGGAGATACGTGCCGATGCTGTCAAAATCTTTGGTGATTCTATGCTAGTTATAAATCAATTAGCTGAGATTTATGAATGCCGAAGTGAAGTGTTGATCTCATATCATGAGAGATGTTTGCAATTATTGAAAGAGTTTAAAGTTGTTCGTCTTGAACATATTTCTCGATTGCATAATGAAGAAGCTAATTGGCTAGCTCAGCATGCTTTAGGGTATCAGCCTATCTAGGAGGTGCTAACATCGACAGTTGATATCAATGACTGGAGAAAGGAGATTGTCGATTACTTAAGGGATCCATCTAAGAAGGTTGAAAGACGTATAAGATTTCAGGCCACTAAGTATGTGCTCCTCGATGATGAATTATATTATCGGACTATAGATGGAATTTTACTCAGGTGTCTTAGCGAGGATGAATCGAAAAACTTGATGGGTGAAATTCATGAAGGAGTGTGTGGGGCACATCAATCGGCTTTCAAGATGAAATGGATGATCAGAAGGAATGGATACTATTGGCCGACTATTCTTGAAGATTGCTTTAAGTATTTTAAAGGATGTCAGGGGTGTCAGAAGTTTGATAATATTCAAAGAGCGCCTGCATCGGCCATGAATCCTATAGTTAAACCTTAGCCGTTCCAGGGATGGGCTATCGATCTCATCGGTCAGATTTATCCACCATCGAGCAAAGGACATAAATTTATTCTTGTTGCTACCGATTATTTCACAAAATGGGTTGAAGCAGTTCCTTTGAAAAAGGTGACATCGGTTAGTATGATCGATTTTGTGGAAGAGCATATTGTTTACCGATTTGGTATTCCTCAAACTATCACTACCAATCAGGGTACTATGTTTACATCAGGAGAATTTGATGAGTTTGCTATTGGTATGGGGATTAAAGTTTTGAATTCCTCTCCCCATTATGGTCAAGCTAATGGTCAGGCTGAGGCTTCTAACAAAGGAATTATCAAACTCATTAAGCGCAAAATTAAAGAAAATCCTAAGCGGTGGCATACAATATTGAATGAGGCCCTGTGGTCATATCAGATGGCATGTCATGGTGCAATTAAAGTAACATCTTATCAGTTAGTATACGGCCATGATGCAGTATTGCCTTGGGAAATTAAAACTGGCTCTAGGCGGATATTTTCTCAAGATCAACTGATAGCCGATGACTATGATACTCTTATGAAAGACGAGTTAGAAGATGTGGCAGGTCATCGGTTGAAGGCTTTAGTTAGCATTGAAGAAAATAAGAAAAAGGTAGCCAGATGATATGACAAGAAGGTGAAGGTAAAGGAGTTTGCCAATGGAGATCTGGTTTGGAAGTTGATTTTACCGATTGAGACTAAAAGTTTAAAGTTTGGCAAGTGGTCTCCTAATTGGGAGGGTCTATATCGGATAAACTAATCTGTTCCTAGAAACGCATATATTCTAGAAACCCTCGAAGGGGTTGTATTTCCTAGAGCATTAAACGGAAAATATTTAAAGAAATATTACCCTAGTATCTGGATGGATGCATAAAAGCATAAGTGCCGATAACAGTCTTATCGACCAGAATCATACAAGGGTATCAGTGTTTCATAGAGCGTCGATGCAATAAACAGGGTTTACAAACTTAGTAAAGATTGGATGGCTGATATCGCACGCAGGTGAATCTGATCGACTTCCTTTATCTCTTTGATATCTTCGTCGGCAGCACCCTCCACTGGCTTAAGTTTTTTCTTTATTGCCAGGGTTTTGCGAGCTTGGATGTCTCTTTCTTGCTGAAGAGCCTTGATAGCATCAGGTAACTGGCTTTCTTCCTGTCTGGCATGAGTTAGAGCTGCCTCGACTTCTTTCAGTTCAGCCAGTAGAGCCATTCTCTTTGCCGATAAGTCCGAGATTTTCTGCTTAAGTTCGGCACCCGAAGTCTACAAACTACCGATGTTCTTGTGCTTCTCATCGGCGGTCTGTTTCAATTATTGCATCTTTTCTTTAAGCTAAGCCTGAGCGACTCTATCGGCAATGTGTCGAGTAGCCCTCTGATATTAGAGTTGTCAGCTTTCTAGGTGGGCTGCTGGGAAGAGTGCCTCTTCGATGTTGGCAGGGACCTGGCCACGGATTGTTTTGAAGATCGCTTTTGCAGGGTCCGAATCATCTACCAACTGGGCGGTATCTTGCTGCAACAAGTTCAGTAGAGCCTCCAGCTTGGACTTGACTTCTGCCGATATTGCCCCCAGTGCAAGTGAAGAGCTTGCCTCCTCTCCGTCATCGTCAGAAACGTCGATGGCAAAGGAGAATAGACTGTCTAGGGTGTCTTGTTCCTGAAAGAAGAAAAGGGGTCAGTTGAGGACAAGTATGAATATTATAAACCGGCTAGGTCAGTCGGCTTACTTGCTTCAAGGTAATTTCTTGTCTTTGACTGAAGGAAGCAACCTGGAGTATGCCATGTGAAGGATCGGCTGAGCTTGCCGATGGGATATCTTCAGCTTCAGGATTAACTGGTGCTAATTTTGATGGCAATTCCTCCATGGTCTCATCAATAGTTGGTCCTTGGGATATGACGACCGATGATGTGCCCTGTGCAGGAGGATCGACTGCTTGCTTAGTTGCATCGGTCGATTCTGGTTGGCTCGGAGGTGCTGGATCAGATGTTGGGATCAGTACGGACTTCTGCCGATTTGGCTGTGCCTCAGTATCTGTTGAAGCTTTGCGCTTTGTTTGGGCCTCAGCAACGGTTGGCTGGGGGCATCGGTACTTGTTGGTTGTGAAGGTTGGACATCTGGTACACTTGCCGATGTGCCCGTTTGTTGCTGCAAAAACGGGTGTAAGATATGATTTTTAACAGATTAAATGTAAAGTTGAAGGATTACATCTGAAGGTTTATCAGAGATGGTAGTGCTTAATGCCAGAGGAGTTGCCGATAATAATCCAGCAGTAGTTCTTACATCCTAAAAATTAGTGTTAGTACAGTCTGAGATTGGCGTGAGTTGGAATAAATATGGTTGTTACCTTGAACGCTTTTATCAGGGTCGCAGCGGCAGTCGATGGAGTGGCTCTAGCCTTAGCCAGTTTTGGCTTGGTAGTGATTTTCTTGGCACGGGTTCTTTGATGAGTCAGAGCACCCAGGGTAGGGGCGTTGTAGCCGATCGGTGATATCAGGGATACGGGTCGAAGGTCAAAGGGTCTCCCACTCCTCCTCGTGGATGGTGCCGGGTCATCGACCTGTCACAAGAAAATTAGTTGCCGATGAAATTAAAAGTGAAAAAAAACTAGTGTTAAAAGAAACTTACTGCGTCATCAGGTATAATATGCTCAGGGTCGATCAGATGCCGATATGTATGAACAGATGCTACAAATAATTGTCCCTTCCACTCTTGCCACCATAACTTATATGATTTAGTGATGAAAGAGGCTAGCACCCAGGTGGATAGATCAACATCTGTAGTATCGACATCAGGGGAGAGTCGCAGTACCTTGCTCCAGTCCGATCCGCTGGTGATTGTTTCTCTTAGCTTAATCACATCGGCAAAGCAAAGTTTAATTGGCAGCTGTCCAAAGGCTAATTGACGTGATACTGCCGATGGATTATAGAATTCATAGGTGATGTTGGTGTTCTTCCCACTGCCAAATGTATTTACTGGGATTGCCCGAGGAGTAATGATGGTCATCATAAGTTCATCATCCTTGTTCAAGGCATCATCGGCGAAATTGAAGAGAAGGGGGAATCTGGCTTCTTCATCTATATAGGGCATCCAGGCCCGATGATCACGGGAGAGACCATTATAAAAGCTTTGGAAAAATCGCCCGATCTGATCTTCGTTGGCCTTTGTCCCAGGAAGAACTATTATGGCTTCACCAAAATTGAGGGGTGGGCGTGTTGCCGATTCTTCATCTCCAAGTTCATAGTCTTTGGTGATATCTCGCGAGAATTACTGAGCAAAGAAATCCCATTGCAAGCGTTTGTGCATATGGGCATTCAGCCACATGTTAATGAACCACCATGGGCCTCCTAAGTTGCCGATGGGTTCACCAAGCAGAAGCTTCTGAGACACTTGATGTAAGAGGTGATAAGTGGAACTCAAGAGATATTGGCCAAGAGGGAACCTTACACCGTTGGCCAGTAGTTTAGTTGCGGGGAGGTAAGCATTGGTTGGCCCTACCGATCGACCACAGAAAATAATTTTTTCTAACCACATGTTTAGGAATGTGGCGTGTTCCCTCTGACCAACTGTCACGGTCTTCCTGTATTCTTGGATATACCCTGTCCAACCACCGATGTTACGGGTATTCACCCTGTACTCAGATTTTCTACCGTAAACGGAGGCATCATCGGCAGTTGAAATATCTAAGCCGGTGAGCATGTGCACATCGGCAAGAGTGGGAGTAGTTGGGTCATGTCCAAACAAGAAGGTATTTGTTGTGTCTAACCAGAAATAAGCGGCAGTAATCATCATCGACTCATTCTTTTGCATATCGGCAATGGATAGTTTGATGCATTGGTCTAGTTTTCGCTCTGCCCAGTACACCTGCATCGACCCGATTACCCTCAGATACCAATCTTTCCACCCCTTGGTGGTTTTAGGCCAAGATCGGAAGATATCCTTCCATAAATTTAAAGATAAATTCTGGGCTCTGAAGGGAATTCTGTTAGTCTCTGCATTAATCAAATCGGTTGGATCTAGATTGCCCATTGGACCTAAACATTGGATGTGCGGCTGATTGATTGGGATGACTAGCTTATTGCATAGTTCCTAAGTTTGGAGGATCAAAAGAACAGAGGAAAAGAGAAAGAAAATCACCAACTATATGAACTTGCAAGGGCAAAAGGAATTGCAGTAAAAGGGGATGAAGGTGAAACAAACCGCATGGACATCGAAGTTGATTGCCATTATCTTGAGAAGGATAGAGACGCGGCTAGAGACTCGAGGTTGCCGCTGGGGAAGGTTCTTGCTGGTTGGGGTCGCACGGTTGCTCGTCGGGGTCACCGCCGGAGAGAGAAGGTGTTGAAGGTTGGAGTCTAAGGGTAGAAGACGAGCATTTAGGAGAGATGTATTTATAGGCCGATTGGAATGGGGGCATTCTGGACTTATCTCTCTGCCGCGCGCATGTAGGTCGAGGTGGTTCAGATGGATATGGTAACTGTTCACACGATAATCAAGGGATTGTGCAGGTGGTTTGATGGCAAGAAATCATGACTCGGAAAAAATCTCGGTGTACAGGATATTCTAATTCCAAGATCGGCAGCGGTACTGTGTTAGGTTCTTGCCGATGGACTATTGCTTTTGTATCTTAACCATAATCGGAACGAGAGTGATTGAAGATTGTGCGATATTTACTGAGACGCATGAATCAGGGCTGGATTCGATTGGATTTGGTAACAGATTATGTCATGCTTGGAGGATGAGTTAGATAATTGGGTAAAGGCAATCATTGTCTGGAGTAAATTTCGGAACATTAATGATTTTATACTCCGAAATTGGGGGGCATGTGTTGACACCATTTTTGGCACGTGTTAAAATGATCAGAGTGGGCTAATCAGCAGAAGGAAAGTTATTGTATTACGCTGGTAGAAGGGTGCCAATGAAGATCAGCTTGTGAGGATTGTTGCCGATGAATGGTGGTAACCGATGGAAAGGTTGTCGTTTGACTTAGACTCAGAGGCGTTGCTGACAAGATCGGAGATGTTATTGCCGATGCTGATGAAAGAAGATCTGAAGACTACTACCGATGAAGCTTGTGATGACGGAAAGCATGCCGATGGAGAGGAGACTGATGGAAATTTCATCGTAATTAAGGCGTACAAGGAAGTAGATAGGTGTTGTTTTCCTTTTCTATATTTGTTAGAGTACGATTCATGTAAGAGTCACGTTTTCCTTAGATATGGACTCGGTGTCCTAGTCGTGTCTAGTTATGTTTCTTCAGATCAGGGTATAAATATAGACTGAGGGACAATGTAAAATATATATCAATCAAATATCAAACTAATTTTACTCCTATTTGCATCTACTTACTTTTCAGCGACTTCGTCAATTTTCATAATTTTCTTTTTACGAGTTCTCATCGATTCGACGAGCTGCATCGCTTCAGTGCGACCTTCGATGATCCTTGAGTTCCGTGTGAGTACCTCTTGGCCGTGGCTTCCGGGCGTATCGCTGTTGTCAGGACCAAAGTACTCGAGTTATCATCCTTGTCGATTAACAGGTCAAATCGACTGTCACGCTTTGGATATCGGATTGGGTATTAGCCCTTTGTGTTTGCAGATCCACTTTTGCATCAACACCTAGATAAAACCAACCTACTCCCTCTCAAGCAAAACAGTAGTCTCGCTTCATGACAAATCAATATATCCCAAATTTGACCAAATATATATAAAAATTGGTAATTTATGAAGCGTTATAATTATCACTAGATTAATTACGGATATGTTTTCATAATAAACCTATTTGAAGATATAAATATTTTTTTTGACCAAAGTCAGCATGGGAAACCTCAACCTATTTTTTTTATTTCAGACTTATTTAGTTCACTTCCACGAGGAGTCGAACCTAGGCATGCTTGATGCTACTCGGGTGCTCTAACCAGTAGGCTAGAGGCCCTTTCGCTTAAAGATATAAACCTAATAATCCAATCAAGTTAATATTATTTGACTCCTCAATATACAATACTTATATTTTTTTGAGACGGAGGGAGTAGCACAATGGTTTTTTTTGGGAGTAACACCATGGGTGCTAAAGACAAGATAATGACGGCTGATGGGGATTGGAAGGAGGTCAGACTTTTAAAATCAGGTACTGTAATAGGCAATATATCACCGCGCTCCTCCTATCTGGCCATCAGTCGCTGATGTATTTGCAAAAGCAAGGCATCAACCGATTAATTCAGGCTTCTTCATTTTAATTACGCGAGACATGCATATATAATAATGTATTGTTCACATTTTCATATGAAGTTGCTTTCACCAAACACTTTGTTCTCTCCTCAAGACTCTTCTTAAATAAAGGTTAAACCCAACAATGTTAGTCCCCTAACCCTCTCATATAATGTCAATAAATACATCGGCATTCCTCGTCTTTCTATCTAAGCTCTAGACATGGCTGCCACACTCCATCGTACATCCTTCACTGCCATCTTCGCCCTCCTCATCGCCTGGATCTCTTTCCTTGTCGTCGCCAACGAGCTAGGCGTCGAGCCCATCAAGCTTCTAGAGCTTGGCCAGGTAAGGGCTTGTTCGGTTGCTCTGGATGGAATGATTCTAGTCGGAATTTGTTTACTAATTTGTATAGTTTTGAAAAGCTAGAATAGTTCTTGGTTCAAATCCATGGTAACCAATCGCAGCCTAATAAAACGTAAAAGCCTTTGTTGCTTTCATGCGAAACTACTAGGCTAGGCCCAAACTCAGTTCAGTGGTGGTGAGCAGGACAGGACAGGACGATGGGCCACAGCATGGGGTCCCACATTGCACAGCCTGCTGAGCTTCAGCAGTCTAGCACCTTCTTCTTTACAGGTTTTTAATTACGTGAGAATAGACAGCGTACTGCACTCAATTCTCAATAAGCCCGGTTGATGTCTCGATAATTTTTATTTAGGGTTTTTTGCCAGTGTATGCAAGCTGGGCTCCACGTCATGGATGACCCACACTCAAAACATTTTGTTTTTACCTTGCCTTTTGTTCATTTGTCGGGAATCCTAACGTTCGTTTCGCTGGTACAAACCACACTAGAGCACCACCAAGTACCAACGACAGCTATTTAAAGACAAGAGAGCGTTTGGAGCAAACGCGCGCACACGGTGGCCACGTCAGTGAAACAAACGAAGGCCGTTGATCTACGGAAGGTTCGATGGATTTTCTTTGTCTGCATGCTGCTTGCATTGGTCAGCATTTCTGTTAACGATCGAACAAGTAACTGAGCCTGAGCTGACAGCTGAGCTAATAATAAGGCCGTGCATTTATGCATCGTCGTCAAGGTTTTAGAGTTCCACTACCAGAGAAAGAAACGTTTGTGCAGGCCAAAAACCATTGCATTTATGCATTGTCATCAAGCCTGGTATATCATCAGGTACTTCATCCGTCCACAAAAGAACTCAATTATAGGAACCGTGCCGGTTAAACAAGCTCAAGTTTGACCAAGATTATAATAAATAGTATAAACATTTATGTCTTCAAAATAAATTTATTATGAAACTATATTCTATGGCTAAACTAATGGTACTTATTTTGTCACATGAGTGTTAGTACTTTTTCATATAATTTTAGTCCAAGTTTAAACTATTTGATCCTCAAAATGCGAGAGTTGCATTTTTTGTGGATAGAGGGAGTACACAACATTAATTAAAATATGTCTATGGTTTTTTTGCTAGGATTGTTTTATCAATTCAGATTTATTCCATTTATACTCGAAATTTTTTCTTTTTAAGAACCTTTTAGAAGTTCTATCCATATATGTTTTGATCGCCAATTCATATTAGTTATATGAAGGTGCATTTAGCAGGGTTATGGATTCTCTAAGAAACATTGCAGATCTAGTTTCCCTTTAGAAATGTTTCTTTCATGAGTCATAGCTCGCTAGATTCTTCAAAAAGAACTAGAAAACTAGATTTTGGGCATTTCTCTAGACTGGTACACAGTTTCAAGTGATTCTCCTTAAAACATTTCTCTCTTTGTAACGAGTAACAGCGACTATCCTAGCGATTCTCCTGAGAATCTAGAATGTTTCTTGCTGCCAAAACACCCTAAATCTAGTAATGTTTTCGAAACAAGAAAAGAAATATCCTTTTCTACATATGAATATCCATATTCGTATTTCTTTCTATTGTAGACACCAAATAGATGTATCCAAATTCTTTTCCTATTACTTTTCTCTGCCCCATTCTACATTTGTATTAAAAAAAACATGAATCCAATACCATCAGCAACCTCATAAAAAATACAGTACTAGGTGAAATGATCTAATAATATTCGTGCTATTAATCACTAATTACATTGATTTAAATATTACTCATGTTCCAATATATAAGTCATTTTAGCTTTTCAAATTCATAGCTTTAGCTACGCACCGAGATATAGGTTATGTCTAGATATATAGTAAAAACTATATATCTACAAATGCCAAAACTTCTTATAATTTGAAACGGAGGGATTACTAATATGTGTCAATTCAATCTATTGAAAATCAATGACTAAATAATATTAATTTTGATGTTGCAATAAATAAATTTTAATCAACTTTTGTATAACTAATATGTGTCAATTCAATCTATTTGAAATTTAATAAAATTTATGATGCGTAATAAATATCACTAGATTATGGAATTTGTTTTCATAATAGACCTATTTAAATATATAAATGTTAATACTACTTTTTATAAATCTAATTAAATTAATTTAAGATTGTTTGACTCCTATTTACATTTTTTTAGACTGAGGGAGTAGCACCATGGTACTAGGGACTTGTTAATGACGGCTGAGGGAGATTGCAAGGAGATCAGACATTCAAAATCCCATCACACAGTCGCTGACGTATATGCATCGACCGATCAGTTCAGGCTGTGTTCACTTCGCGAAAAGTAGGTGAAAGTTACTGTAGCATCTTTCGTTGTTATTTGGCAAAAATTGTCCAATCCTGGACTAACTAGCTCAAAAGATTCGTCCCGACATTTACAGACAAACTATGCAATTAGTTATCTTTTTTTACCTACATTTAATGCTCTATGCATGCGTTGAAAGATTTGATGTGATGGGTGGAAGAGGAAATATTTTGGGTTGGGATGGGAAGTGAACAAGGCCTCAGTTCAGGCTTCTTCATTTTAATTGCTAAGTTTTTTGGCCATCATCTGTTGCATCGTCTTCTGGGAAGAGCGACATATCTGTTGCTCGCTCTCTCCTCAACCCTCTTCTTACATACAGTATAAATAAGGTTTAAACCATCAACGTTATTCTCCTCTCATAATCTCAATACAATGACATTTGTCTCGTCTTTCTGTCTAAGCTCCAGCCATTGAACCATGGCTGCCACCAAGCCTAGCTCTACCACCCCATCGTCGTTGAACTTCCTCAAGGAAGGCCTCCTCCTCCCTGGCAGGAACCGGATACTCTTCTCGGGGATCTTCACGATCCTCGTTGGATGGATCTCTCTCCTCCTTGTCGCCAACGAGCTTGGCGTCGAGCCCCTCAAGCTTGAGGTCGGCCACGACATGGACACGCTCATCAGCACCGACCCCGGTGGCCCAGACTATGCTCACCTCATCCGACAGACGCTGGATGACTACCGGGTCCTCTTCCTCGCTGGCGCGGCCTATCTCGTGTCAGTAGACGTCACCGGCTCCATCATCCAGCTCGTCTCCTTCTTCGCTGCCGTCACGACATACTCCGGTGACGGTGAGGTGCACACCATTGGTGCACTCCTCGGCAGAGCCAAACAGCAGCTGAAGGGGGCCGTGCTGACGGTCACCTTCGTCTGCGCGCTCAAGACCGCCGCCGTCGCGCTGCTGTTGGCCTGCTCCGCCCTCGTGGCCTTCCTCGCATTCAGGCTGCCATACTACGGGCTGTTTCTTGCCGGGTGCCTGGTCCTCCTCGCCGCCTTCGTCTTCTACATCTTCCTGTCCTTCTGCTCGCTCGCTGTCGTCGTGGCCGTGGATGAATCTGCAGCTAGGCGCCGCCATGGCACCGGCGCGGTCGGCCGGGCATGGCAGCTGGTGAAGGGCAGGCAGAGGCATGCCATGCTCTTTATTTCCGTGATGAGCGTGCTTGCTGCCGTGTTCAGGCCGGTGTACTGGCACGCCAAGATATGCGCCCGTGGCAACATGGCGTTGGGGGCTCTGCTCCTGGGAGTCTTGTACACCGTCCTGATGGCCGCAATCGAGTTGTTCC
The DNA here is from genome assembly GCA_038087645.1 of Saccharum hybrid cultivar R570. Classification (NCBI taxonomy): domain Eukaryota; kingdom Viridiplantae; phylum Streptophyta; class Magnoliopsida; order Poales; family Poaceae; genus Saccharum; species Saccharum hybrid cultivar. The sequence goes on along the minus strand of JAQSUU010000758.1, from coordinate 6,479,247 downwards.
AAAACTGCGCACTGACCGCGTTCTACTACGAGTGCAAGGGTAGATCAGCCCAGGAATCAGAGACAGAGTACGTCAAGCTGTCTGTCCAGGATGCGTGATGAAGTGCAGTACCAGCTGCGTGATTCTATAATCGTCGATAAATATATACTGTAACACTACCCGCACTCATAGACCTCTATATTCATTTTATCTAAATATATCCATGTGTGATCTAGTTTTGAAGGATTTATTGAGACGCATTTAATGGTGAAATCGAAATTTAATTTGGATTTTTGGTTTGTGAGTTATACTATTTTTTTTTCCTTTGTTTAGCTAGTGGGGCCGTCACTGTAGAGTATAGAGTAAGCACCGTACCACTCTAAATATAGAGTGAGAGAAAGGATAGAGTATCGTTTTAAAGTACCTAGTGCAGCAGTTTTTACTCTATATTCATAATCTAAAGCTTTAGAGTATCGTTTTAGAGTACCCACTGCGGGTAGTCTAATGGGTATCTTGTTGTTCTAGACCCAAGTCTTCTAATACGGGCAATTGCCAAACTCTAAAATAGCGAATAGAATAGCGAAGGCAATAAAGAACAGTTGATTTCACTATTCATCATCCCCCATCATGTTGTGCAAATTGGCACTATTTATAGGTTATCCCTTACAACATAAGGACCCTTAGAGCATCTCCAACAACTTGGAAAAAATCATTTGGTAAATCTTGAGTTTTAGCAAGTTGCTAATTTATTTGGCAAGTGAAAAAAGACCTCTCTCCAACAACTCCTTAAAACTCACTTGTCAAAACGAAGAAGCCCGCTAACGAACAAAGAGGCCCGCTAAGCGAACGAAGAGCCCCGCTAAGCGAACGAAGAGCCCCGTTAACTTTTCTCGTCACAACGGCGGTCCGTGCTCGTCGCCGGCACCTCACCGACGGCCGTGGCACCTCCTCCCCGCGCCAGCGAGGAACAGCAGCACTGGCGGCGGTCCTCCTCGCTCCGGCCAGCCCCGCCCCTCGCCTCTAGCCCCGAGGTCGTCCCGGAGCGTCGCCGAAGCCGCCTGGGAGCGCCGCCGAGGCCGTCTGGGAGCGCCGCCGAGGCCGCCCGGGAGGCTTCTCCTTCCGCGCAGTGGCCCCGAGATCGGGATAGGTCCTTTCCGCGCGCGTATTCTTCCGCGCGCGAGGCCGGTGAATAGCAAGTGCGGATAAATAGCAAGTTGGTTTGAGGAGTTGTTGGAGAAGGAATTTTGTGTTTTTGCCAAAGTTATAAAAATAGCAATCTGTTTTAAGGAGTTGTTAGAGATGCTTTATGCCTCCGATCTATTCAAGATACCTAGAATATTCCCTCAGGTGGGGGCACCATGGCCAATTTTACACAGAAATCCCAAAAACATCTGCCTTCCCTGGGCCGTAGGGACCACTAAAGCCTTCGCTCGACTTCGCGCATGTAGCCGGAAAAGTAAAGCTTGCCCTTAAGGGCATGTCCTCTGGCATTGCGAACCATTGGATTTGCACTGGGATGCGTCTCTCTCTCATGTGCACATGCCCTCAAAGGTAGAAAAACTATGTTCGCATGTAGCTAGTCTCTCCTTCGCTTGGGCACCTGGTCCTCACTGGGATCCTGCTTAGGGATGCAACTCGTCGCTCGCACACACGGCACCTTCGCTCTAGATTCTTTTCGTATGTCGAGCCCTGGCGAAGCCTCCCGCGGCCTCATGAAATGCACCATCCTGCAAAACGACCAAAAACATCTAGGGAAGGCTTTCGGGACGGCTCTTTGCAAGGGGGAGGGGGCCAAGCAAAAAGGGCCCCTCCCAACATATCTGAACACAAAAAATAGGGTATGCAAGGACAGAAGGAATTTCCTGGACGACAGGAATATGGAATTGGGTATCTAAACACCAAAAATTGGAACAATGACACAATTTCTAAAAACATTCCTAGGCTTATTATAGAGCATTCTTCTTTCAGTTTTGCAATCTTTTAGGGACTGTGGTATTCTCAAAGATACCATCCATTTCTGTATTGAGCAATAGGTGAGTGTGTTTCTAAGTATGGTAAGGCACAACCTTAGGAATAGGTTAGTTGTGGCACTAGTTTAATTGATAGATATAGAAATTCTTAGTCATTATTTCAACAAAACTACTTCATGTTGTTGGTGACTTACAATATGAACTAATTGGACCAACTTCATTGGACACTCCAACCAAAATAGCATGGAACCCTTGGTGGGATCCTTACTTTAAGGTGGAGGCATATCTTTATGCCATTTCCATTTTTGCATGCTCGCAGTCACGAACCCACACAATACCATGTGCTCTCTAATATTATTTATGCTTGTATTAGATCTATTGATGATACACATGTAATAGCATCTATTCCAAAGCGTATGGAGCATTCCTTTCATGGTAAGAAGTCCTATGTCACTCAAAATGTAATGGTAGTTGTATATTTTGACCTTCGGTTCACAAGTGTTTTGGGTGTTGGGAGGGGACAACACAAGATCCTCTAATTTTGCAAGAGAATGTGAAAATGAACTTCATATTCCACTAGGTAATAGAAGAACTTAGTCCCATATATTATCCATACTAATTAATTGTTGACATGTAGAAATATGACCAACTTGCTCATCATATGTTAGGAAAAGTCTAACTAGTTTATGCAAAGGGGTTATGCAAAGCTAAATAAACAAGATTAGAAAACTGATTGTCGTTGGCTAGGACAAAACTTCATTATCACTATACATTGATGAGCACTAAAATAGGATAATAACCTTATTCGAGTATACTTCCAACAATTTTTCATCATGCTAGCTAATTGGCCTGGTAATATTTTGCTACTACCTCTATTCTGTTTGTCAGCGAGCTATTCTTCAGGAGTCTGTTGGCTAGATAGGATATGCTCCAATGCTTGTAACTGTCTAACCTCTAGTGCCTAGTCTTCCGCTGATCCGTGCATACAGGGTAGTTAGTAGTGATTGGCTAGGAATGATCGGCACTGTGTATAAGAACATGTACTCTACTCTGTGAATGAACTGAGCGTTCTATTCTTACATGGTATCAGTCGTCTAACGATCCCACCTCCCACCTCTGCTTCCGCATCTCATTGATCCATGGCGAGCCCGGCTTCCTCTGCCACTTCCCATGAATCCAACCCCTTCGCTGGACCTACTGATCCCGCTCCACCCACTGCTGCCACTCTTGTTCTGCTCAACATCCGCAACCACGTCCCCGTCGTGCTGTCTGCCGATGACGGCAATTTCCGGCAATGGCGGTCCTGCGTCGAGCTCACCCTCAAGAAATTCGGCCTCGTCAACCACATCGACGGCACCGTCGATGCTGCTGCCATGATCCACGACGCCGAATGGCTTCAAGTCGACGCCTGCATCGTCTCTTGGCTGTACAACACCGTCTCCAAAGAAATTTGGAACGATGTCAACCGCCCCAATGCCACCGCCTACTCCGTCTGGCTTGCCATCACCGGCCAGTTTCTCAACAACAGCCTGCAACGCGCAGTGTATGCCCAGCAGGAGTTCCACAGTCTGTACCAGGGCGACATGACTGTTGGCGAGTACTGCGGGCGTCTCAAGCGCCTTGCCGACACCCTCTACGACTGCGGCGCCGCCGTCTCCGACCCCGCCCTCGTCATCAACACCCTACGTGGGTTGAACAACAAGTTCAGCCAAGCGATCGCCGTCCTCACCACCATGACTCCTCCACCCACCTTCCTCTACACCAAGTCGTATCTCCTTCAAGAGGAGAATCGCATCCGTCACTCCCTCCAGATGGAGGCCCAGACGGCCCTTCTGGCGACGGCCCCGACCAACCCGGCACCTCGACCCACCGCGCCTTCTTCGTCGCCGTCCCCTGCTCCCAACGATCGACGCAAGAAGCGGAAGGGCGCCGATGGCCGTCCTCACCAGAACAACTCCGGCCAACATGCTGCACAACAACCTGGCGGTGCCAATGCACAGTCGTGGCCGACACCCCCCAACCCGTGGCACGGTGTCGTTCAGGCGTGGCCCATGAACGCGTGGCGGCCCAGTCTGATGGGTTCCCGCTCTGGCGTCCATCCACCGCCGCCCATGGCGCCTGCCCCAGCGCCCTCGACGGATGCTGCTTTCTACGCCGGGGCCCCTACCTCGCTGCCTCCCGGCCTCTACACCGCCCTCAACAACATGAACCTCGGCAACACCGGCGGTGGCGGCGATTGGTTCATGGACACGGGAGCCACCTCACATATGGCCTCCAGAGCTGGTATTCTCAATTCCACTCCTACACCTACTGTTCATCATCATATTACTGTCGGCAATGGCCAGTCCATCCCGATTGAGGGCACTGGTCATGCCACCGTTCCTACCTCCTCTTCTCCCTTACAATTACGTAATATTCTCATTGCTCCTAACCTTGTCAAGAACCTTGTGTCTGTTCGTGCACTAACCCGTGATAATTCCATCTCTGTTGATTCTTCGCACCAAGACGGTTCTGCTCATGGGGATTTTCTATCAAGGATCTTCGCACCAAGACGGTTCTGCTCCGATGTGATTCTTCTGGCGAGCTCTACCCACTCCGCCACCACTCCACCACATCGGCACCGTCCCCAACTGCGCTCCTCACCTCCGACGACAGCAACCTCTGGCATGCGCGTCTCGGTCACCCTGGCCATGCCGTGCTACAGCAGCTGTCTCGCTCCATTGGCTTCTCCTGCTCCAAGTCCAACCAGCACACCTGTGATGCCTGTCGTCGTGGCAAGCATGTCCGGTTACCCTTTAGCGTGTCCAATAATGTCTCTCATTTCCCTTTTCAGCTTTTGCATTGTGATGTATGGACATCCCCCATAATGAGTAATTCTGGTTTCAAATTTTATCTTGTTGTCTTGGATGATCACACACACTATGCCTGGACCTTTCCCCTCCGTCACAAGTCTGATGTTCTTCCCACACTCATTTCGTTCCATGCGTTTGTTCGTACTCAGTTTCAGGCAGACATCATGTGTTTCCAAACCGACAATGGCAAGGAATTCGACAACACAGCCTCCCGCGCGTTCTTTGCTAAGCATGGCATCGCGCTCCGTTTAACATGCCCATACACATCATAGCAAAATGGCCGCGCCGAAAGAATTCTCCGCACTCTCAATGATGGTGTGCGCACACTGCTACTACAAGCATCACTTCCCCCCACCTTCTGGCCTGACGCGCTCGCCGCCTCCACATATCTCCTCAATCGGCGCCCATGCCGACCACGAGGCCACATGACTCCCTTCGCTCTCCTCTTCGGTGTCGCACCAGATTACGCTCATCTCAGGGTCTTCAGCTGTCTCTGCTACCCAAACATTGCCTCCACTGCACCGCACAAACTCGCGCCGCGCTCCGTGCGCTGTGTGTTCCTTGGTTACCCCTTGATCAGAAAGGGTACAGGTGCTACAACCTCGAGAACAAACGCGTCATTGTCTCACGTCACGTCTACTTCGACGAGACATGTTTCCCCTTTGTGCAGGTCCAGGCCACACCAGCACCGGCACCCACTTGTGCTCCCTGCGCGTCCGATGACGTTCTGATGCCTGCGGCCTCATGGTCCGCCCGGCGTCGCGCACCCGCAGCTGCGCCGTGCGCCACGGTTTCTACATCATCACCTGACCCGGTGCGCGGCTCAACACCAACAACATCTCCTACTGCGGCTCCAACGACTGCGCCGGGGTCCTCGGCTGTGCCCAGCTCACAGCCCCCATCGTCACCGTCCGAGCCATCCATGACGTCCACGACGCCAACTCAACAGGCGCCACCCACGACGAACGACGCTGGGCCGCCGCCCCGGCATCCGATGGTCACGCGTGCGCAAGTTGGGGTCCACAGGCCCAATCCCAAGTATGCGCATGTGGCCATCATGACGACACCATCTCCACCGCCAACGACAGTTCATGCTGCCCTCCGCGACCCCGACTGGCAGCAGGCGATGCAAGACGAGTTTGATGCGCTGCAGGCAAACGGTACCTGGACCCTAGTGCCTCGCCCTGCTCAGGCCAACATCATCACCGGGAAGTGGCTGTTCAAGAACAAATTGCAGCCGGATGGCAGCCTCGACCGCCGGAAAGCTCGGTGGGTTGTCCGCGGGTTCTCTCAACGACCTGGCATCGACTTCCACCAGACGTTCTCCCCGGTGGTGAAGCCGGCCACCATCCGGACTGTACTGCACCTCGCGGCGACACAGCGGTGGCTTGTCCACCAGCTCGATGTCAAAAACGCCTTTCTCCATGGTGATCTCACGGAACGCGTCTACTGCCACCAACCGGCCGGCTTCGTCGACAAGGATCGGCCGAACCATGTGTGTCAGCTTGTCAAGTCCCTGTACGGGCTCAAACAAGCGCCGCGGGCCTGGTTCCTTCGCCTTGGTGGCCATCTTCGTCGCATGGGCTTCACTGCGTCACGCTCCGACAGCTCCCTCTTCATCTACCAGCACGGTGCGCACGCTGCGTACCTCCTGGTGTACGTGGATGACATCATCCTCACTGCCTCGACGCCGGCACTTCTGCGGCAGATCGTCGACCAACTTCGTCAAGAATTCGCCATCAAGGATTTGGGTGAGCTGCGGTTTTTCCTTGGCATCCAGGTGCGTCGTGACCAAGCCGGCTTCCACCTCAACCAAGCCCAGTACACAGAAGACATTCTGGAACGCGCGGGCATGGCGAATTGCAAACCGGCATCTACTCCTGTCGACGTCACGCCCAAGCTATCCGCCACGGCTGGTGAGCCTGCGACCGACGGTTCCTTCTACCGCAGCATCACCGGCGCCACTCTCACACGCCCCGACATCGCCTACGGCGTCAACCAGGCGTGTCTCCACATGCACTCCCCCCGCGACGTGCACTGGAACCTGGTGAAACGCATTCTGCGTTATCTGCGCGGCACCATGGACACCGGCATAACCATTTCGGCTACATCATCAACGACACTGAAGGCCTATTCGGATGCTGATTGGGCAGGGTGCCCCGATACTCGACGCTCGACGTCTGGGTTTTGTGTGTTCCTTGGTGACTCACTCGTGTCATGGTCGTCCAAGCGCTAGACCACAGTCTCGCGTTCGAGTGCAGAGGCAGAGTACCGGGCTGTCGCCAATGCGGCTGCAGAGTGTTGCTGGCTCCGAAATCTTCTTCGCGAACTTCACGTCCTCGTCGACAAGGTCACAGTCATCTACTGCGACAACGTGTCTGCTGTTTACCTCTCCGAGAACCCCGTGCACCATCGGCGGACCAAACATGTCAAGCTCGACATCCATTTTGTTCGTGAGAAGGTCGCACTTGGCCAGTTCAAGGTGCTGCATATACCTACTCGCTATCAGTTTGCGGATATAATGACCAAAGGACTACCGACGCCATTGTTTACAGAGTTCCGGGACAGTTTGTTCATTTAGTCACCAGATGCTCCAACTGCGGGGGGGTGTCAGCGAGCTATTCTTCAGGAGTCTGTTGGCTAGATAGGATATGCTCCAATGCTTGTAACTGTCTAACCTCTAGTGCCTAGTCTTCCGCTGATCCGTGCATACAGGGTAGTTAGTAGTGATTGGCTAGGAATGATCGGCACTGTGTATAAGAACATGTACTCTACTCTGTGAATGAACTGAGCGTTCTATTCTTACACTGTTGTAGGATCACAAAGGTGATGCTAAGTTTTTGAACAAACCTCTAGAGCACTATGGTGAGGTTCGTATACAATTCCTATATATGGGATTATGGGAGTACATATGGAGGCAGCAATACAAACACATAAGATAAGCCTACCAACATATAGTGAACAAGTGACCAAATTCATTGTCCCTTTTATATCCCTCCATCCAAACTAGCTAGGGCCAGGATCATTTCATTTTTTTATCCCACCAACCAAAAGAAAAACAGGGGTGATCCCATCATTTCATCCGAATAAGAACTGGGATCATCCCATCGCTGAAAGGGGAGATGGGACCGTCCCATCCGATGGTGTTCTGAAATCAAACAAATGCTTTGTAATATGGCCCAGTTGGCAGCGTATATGGTGGCCTTTCTGAGATGTATGCTGGTGATCTGGAGGCCGGCAGAGCCTTCGTTGATGAGCAGCAGCCTCGACGGACTGTCCGTTGTTCTGTCGCAGGTGAGGTCGTTGAAGCCGGGGATGGAGCAGTTGGCGTTGATGCTGAATGGGTACGGCAAGCTCATGTTGCCCCATGATGAGGTCCGGCAGCCAGGTAGCCTGACGGCTGGAGGCGCCGTCGTTGCCACAGGGAGCTGCAGCGCCACCACGAGTGCTATCGCGGCCAGCAGCAGCAGCAGCGACGACCACGGCGGCATGGATGACACTGTATTTGACAGACAGACCGCGGGTAGTTAGCCTGTTTTTGCAAAGTCTACAGACCTTTGGTCATGCCTAAATGCAATGCACGTTGGCCTTTGCTAGTTTGCATATATATTGCTCGCTGTCCTCTCAGTTCATCAGTTACTTATATATATCCGTGGACAGAAATGGTGTAAAAACAAGGCGCGTTGTCACCAATGCAGGCATGCAGACAAAGTAAATTCATCGAGACTTCCCTAGCTAGATCTTTCCTGTTGGCTATAGCTGTTGTCGCTGCTCTAGTGGGCTTTCCGTCTCGGACGGTCGTTTGTCCAATGTGCTGGCTAAAGAAACGTTAGGATTCCCGGCAAATGAAGAAGCACGGTGAAAATTGTTTTCGGTGCAGGCCATGCTGGCATGTGATGGAGTCCAGCTTGACAATATTGGGATCTTTTCCCCAGCTGCATGCACTACGGTAAGGGAAAACCGGCCGCCAGCTTGTGTCAACAATGTCCTCGAAGTAGGCGGCACACACACACCGACAAAAGTAAACCACCCAACAAATCATTTCATCAACTGGCTTGAGACAGTTCCACGTACGTCAGGGAATATATATGTTTATTGCACAAGATTTTTCCAGTTGCTTTTTTCCAAAATAAAAAAAAGAAAATATGAGAGATAATTGATCTTGAATACAAGCATGATTCAGATCACTGGTTGTGATGCTAAGATATATAATCGCTTCATTCACAACCAGTGTAATGATGGTGTAATCATAAGCCTACCTAAAGCGATAGAACTTCAACACGCCTCCGGCCAAAAAGGCACCATGTTTCCATCCATGCTTAGCTGACCAATGTTGCATACCTTGAACACCAAGAAGTTGCCCGAGTTGGAAAATATTCCCGTAGTAGGTGAGTTTTCTAATGTGTTTCATGGAGAAAACCCTAGAATGCCTCTTGATTGAGACATATAGAGTTTGTGATTGAGCTTATGCCTATAGAACAGCTCCAATATCTAGACAACCTTATAGGATAGCACCGCAAGAGTTTGCAGAGATGAAAAAATAGTTGACTAACCTACTCAACCTAGTTCCTCTCCTTTGAGATGTCTGGCCTTGTTTGTAACCAAGAAAGACAAGAGTACGTCTTTGGATGGTTGTGGGTTACATGCCTTTAAATGCCATGACAGTGAAGAACAAGTATCCACTCCCTAGAGAGATCATTTAGCTGGAGCTAGGTTCTTTTCCAAGATGGACCTAAGGTAGGGTAAGGACATACCAAAGAAAACTTCCTCCACTCGGTATGGTCTTTAAGAGTACATGGTTATATCATTTGGAGTCATAAATGACCTTGACATACTTCATGTATCTCGTAAATTCCATTTTATTCGAAAAATATGTGTTTGTTTTGATAATCATTGATGATATCCTGATTTCAACAAGTTACCTAGCACAGACTCATGTCACGGCCACAATCAGATCATTGCAGGGGCGGACCTACAACCTCTGCGTGACTGCGTCGGACCATCGTTGCGGTTCCGTGAATCCGTGACCGTGATCGTGGCCTTACCTCGGTGCTGAGAGCGACGACGGACGGCCGCCGCTGCCCGCCGCCGATAGTCTCCGTCTCTCCGAGAGTCTCCGATCATTTGGTACAGAATCCCTCTAACCCTGTTTACTCCCCCAAATTCTCAATCTACAATTGTGAGATGCTGGCAGCTTAATGCTTTTGATCCTTTTTCAGGTTGGGGAGCAGAGCTAACGGCAATTTCTCTTGCAGAAAACATGGCACATAAGTAAATTAGTGACTTTTTAATCAAAGTACTAGTGTAGCTAATTGTAGATTCAATATCTGCTTGCTGTTTAATTTTATTGAGTGAATAATTTTGTAGGCAATCAAAGCACAATGGATCGCTTTTTTAAAAAGGAAATTAACCCCAGAAAGTGATAATGATAATGTTGATGAAGGCACCTCCAGAGATGGAAGGGAGAATATTGACGGAGGAACTTCAAAAAGAGATGCAAATACAACAAACACCAAGCTTCAATATGTTGAAAAAGAAGGTCCCACTGATGCTAAGAGATGTCAAGCTCGTGACCTGATGGACTATCTCAAGGATTTTAACTTTGTGTTCCACTTGCAGTTAATGTTGCTTATATTGGGACATGCAAATTCTTTGTCATTGTCATTACAGAGGAAAGATAAAGACATCTTAGAGGCTATGTCAGAGGTGCAATTAACAAAACAGAAATTTCAGCAAATTAGGGATGATGGTTGGGATACCTTACTGAGTTCTATGCTATCTTTTTGTGAGCAACATGACATTGACATCCCAAAGTTAGAACCAGAACAAGAGTACATTGATAGGCACAAACCAAGGAAAAAGACCAACCGCACCAACTATGAACACTACAGATATGATTGCTTGAACCCGGTTATTGACCTACAGCTTGCAGAATTTAATGACCGTTTCAATGAGGTAAATTCTGAATTGCTTACCAACATTGCTGCTTTTAGTCCAAAAAATTCTTTTGATGCATTCAAAAGAGAGAGTTTCATGGAATTAGTTAAGGCATATCCTGATGATTTTGATTCAAGGGACCTATATGATCTTATTATTGAGCTTAATACTTACATCGACAATGTGCGAGCTGATGCTAGATTTGCCTAAGTGGACACTATTTCTGAGCTTGGTAAACTGATGGTTGGTACAAATAAAAATCTTTCTTTTCCTTTGGTATATCGGCTCCTCAAACTCGTGCTAGTTCTTCCAATTGCGACAGCATCAGTGGAAATGTGTTTTTCAGTAGTAAAAATTGTGAAGACAGATCTACGGAACCGCATGGGCGATGGATTTACGAATGATTGTGTCGTCTGCTTCGTGGAATACGAATTTCTTGATGCAATTCCAAATGATGATATCATAGTTCGTTTTCAGAATATGAATGACCGTACACGCAGGGTGAAATTATAAGAGGTGCGCACTATTGTTAACAATTTTTTTGTCGCATTATGTTATAAATACATTTATCTCTATATGAATGCTTATTGTTTGCAATACATTTTTTATGCAGTGTTAGAATATTATCAACTATATAGTTATGGCTCTAAGTCTAGGCCGACCCCAATGCCACTTTATCCTAGATTCACCACTGACGCAGAAGTTGGAAGGTCGAAGTCGAACGGAGGGAGATGAATCACGGAGAGTTTCTGTGTCATTCTGTGGCAAGCCACCAGCAACGATTGGGCTATGTGGGCTCTAATTGGGCTGCCTATTTAGAGTATTAGTGATAGCTGTGAAGGGCCGACGGGGTCAACTATTTTTTTTAACGGGGTCATGGCCAGTGAAAACTTACTCGTACAAGGTGCGATTGGGAAGTCGTCGGGTCAGCCGACCCCGGCTGTTCCACGTAGATTCGCCCCTGCCTACATGGTATGCCGGGTGGTCCTCGGCATACCCTGGCCAATGACAGTCAAAGCATATAATCTATGCAAAAAAAATGCCAATCTAATCTGCTGCTGCTCCATCACTCTGATTGGCTGACGCTTGGGAAACCACCGCAGCCACGTCACGTCTTTGGTTTGGCTCGAGACTCCAGTTTCGAGTAGTCATCGGCGGCGCTCCCATAGTCGAATAGGAGACCCCGATCGTCTCTGGATTCTCCGATATTGGCATCTGCGTCTGCAGCTGCCCGTCGTGGTTTGTGTGTGCGGGTGCGGCGGTCTGAAGGTCTGTTTGGCACTCCGGCTGTCCCTGCCGGTGCCGCATCAACGCCCGACCGGGTACTGGACAACGATGTCTGGACAGGGGTCAAGGGACTGCGTCTAGAGACTGCTTCGCCACCGGCCTGCTGAACGCCGACGCTGCCGGCGGAAGCTGCTTTGGAGTTCGCTGCTTCACTGCTTCCTCTCATTGGAACCCAACCGTCTACCTCAGATTTGTTGCCGGCGCTGCTGAATCATCTATTAAGCGGGATAGTTTCTTCGAGCTGGATGAAGATAATATTTTCTCGAATAGACAAAAAGGTTTGCACATCTTTATATTAAAGGTTGAGAAAGTAGTTTTGCAACGATGCGCCGTTCACTAGCGCACTAGGGAGGACGGACGAAGATAATATAACTGAGACATTCATATCCTTTAAAGCGCCGGACGAAAAAAACCAGATGAATAGCATTGTAAATCTCTGTTATTCCTATATTTTTGAACTATATGCATTGCAAATTGGTAAATTTAAGACTTATTATGTTATTTAGTGTCTATACAATAAATTATGTTGTGAACTTTATAATTGTTTACCGACTTGGTAAATGGTTTTTACCGAATTTAATATGAAAAATTTTGTGCTGCATACCCTATGATAAAATCATAGGTCCGCCGCTGCCAAAGTGGGAGGGTCAGCAAGAAGAGGAAGGAAATGCATTGCGATGAGGAAGATGACTACGGCAAGGAGAATGATTTACAAGAAGGTGATCAACCCTCGGCTGCTAAGAAGCCAAGAGTTGTTTGGTAAGTTGAACTGCATCGGAAATTTGTTGCGGCTGTCAACCAGCTTGGAATTGATAGTAAGAACTGTCAACGACCCTCCCTTTTGCTTTATGTTATTGTCCTCACATATTGCAGCAACTGATTTTTTTTGTCCTTTATTTTGCTGTTGTTGCAGAAGCTGTACCAAAAAAAATTCTTGAGCTTATGTATTAGGAGAGAGAAACCATAGTTGTAAATTCCATTCCGGTACCGGCCGGAATGTCTCGTACCGGTCCCTAAACCGGTATAGAAGAGCCCCAATCTCGTACCGGGTCAAATACCGGTCAATACCGGTCAATGCCGGTCAATACCGGTCAAATACCGGTTAATACCGGCCAATACCGGCCAATACCGGTCAAATACCGGTCAATACCGGCCGTGACTACATGTATTATATTTTTTCATGTATGAATTTTGGAGTTTAAAATTTGAAATAAGGTCATATGAACTTGTTGAATGACATCTTAGTTTGGTAAAAATGTTAATTACGTCATAAGTTAAGTCAAAATATATTTATATGTACATTTATATATAAGTTTATTCACATATTATTATTATTATAAAGTCCGGAATGGTACACCGGTATGGCCCGGTACCAGAATGTTCTATTCCAATAGCTAAAATGGAATGGGCTCCGGAATGAAATTTACAAGTTAGGGAGAAACTCACCGGGGAACATGTCGTGAGCCATCTACAGGTATGGCACTGGCATGCACTCGTAGCATTAATTGCTGTTACTGCTTTACTTCCTCCTCTGTCTATCTTTTAGCCTGTGATGCCGGACTTCACTCGAAGAACTTCATCTGCCGAAGCACAAGTGGAGAGGATGCTGACAGCCCCGGTATAGGGTCGAGATGGCACATTAAAAGAGAAATGAATAGTCATTTTTAAAATTAAGCGTTCCGGCTAATCGAAACAAATGCGGAATTAAAACTATCAGTCTAGCCAAGACTACGCCCCTCTATCTAAGTTCTCAAGCACCTTATAAAGATCCTAAACAAGTAACTAAGGTACCGGGCTAGCTAGAGCTCACCTAATCAATCTAGCTTGCAAGGTCACACAAACCTGTGCAACTAGTACTTCACACAACCGAGGGAGCTCCTACACTTGTTAGTGATGCAAAAGCATAAAACTCCTAAGCTCACTGCAATGTTCAATAACAAGGCAACTAATACTAAATTAGAGAGTGCAAATCACTTAGCTACACAAACTAAGCAATGTAACTAACAAGGTTACTAAAACCAAATTAGCCACACAAGGGAGCTACTTCTATGCTACACAAGTAAGAAGGTAACTAGCAAGCTACACAAGCTGAATAAGTCACAGGAGCAACTACTCAAGCATAATCTATATGAAAGTAATACAAGTTTGTATTTCGCGGAATGCAAACCACTGAGAAGATAATGAAGACAATGTTGACATGGTGATTTTTATCCCGAGGTTCACATGTTTGCTAACACGTTAGTCCCCATTGAGACAAGCTATAAGGTTGTCGCCGGTCCTCTTGCTAGTGGTGACCCGTAAGTCACACTCTCCCACATGGAGTGCTTACCACAAGCTCTTGCACTTGACCCAGCCAGACCACTTGTTGCCCTTCGCGTCTCACTTTACTAGAGTTGCTCTTCACGGCTTCCACGGGGCAAACACAATGCCCCTCACAAAGCTTTTCTCTGGAGCACCGCACAAGCTTCTTGCAAGCTTCGACGGAGACCACCACCAAACCGTCTAGGAGGTGAAAACCTCCAAGAGTAACAAGCACCACCGGATTGCAAGACGACCACCTAGTGTCACTCGATGCAACCTCATGATGCAATTACACTAGAATCACTCACTCACTCGATCGATTGAACACTATCAAGCTCAAGTGAGTTAGAGGTCTCCCGAGCACACCTACACAAGCCACCAAGGCTGACCAAGGGTCTATTTATAAGCCCCCACACGAAAAGAGTCGTTGTACCCCTTCATTGGACACAACTCGACATGACCGGACGCGCCGGTCATAATGGCCGGACGCACCCGGCCAGCGTTCGGTTGTGCTACGCCATCCACGTGTCACTTGCATTTAACTGTGGCCACCCGATCCCAACGGTCAGCAAGCCGTGCACCAACAGTAACCACGACCGGATGCACTGATCCCACGAACTAACGCGCCGTGTCAGTGTTCGGTCCAGGGAACCATGCGCGCCAATAACCGATGACCGGACGTGCAGGTGCCCATGGTGACCTAGCGTCAGGTCAGTTCTAGAGAGCTCCCAGAGAGCTAGTTTCATGACCTGATGCGTCAGGTGCTACATGACCAGACGCAGGCCAGCATCCGGTCCTTCTTCTGCTGCCACACCACGTGCCACTACATCACCGTTCGTCAGCATGACCGGATGCACATACCGCGCGTCAGGTCACACCCAGGGCCCAGCATTCGGTCATAAGACCAAGACCGTGCCCTCTCTAGAACCAATGATCGGACGTGCAGGTCCCTCCGAGGCTAGCGTCCGATCACTTCCAGTGACCCGTTTCGCCTCTGTTTCTTCACCGAGTTGATCTGCTTCAATTCCAACTTCTTCTCCTTTGCAAATGTGCCAACACCACCAAGTGTACACCATCATGTGCAAGTGTGTTAGCATTTCACAAACATTTTTTCAAAGGAGTTAGCCACTCAACTTGCCATGCCACTCGATTCTAACAACAATGCAAAGTTAGATCGCTCGAGTGGCACTAGATGACCGATATGCAAACAAGTTTGCCCCTCTTAATAGTATGACCATCTATCCTAAATCCGGTCATGTACTTCTCTGCACAAACTTTGACCGATGAAATGAAATGCCCTAGGTTATACCTTTGTCTCCATCTCCTCCAATGTTGATGCAACACATGCACCAACATGATCAATAATGATATGATCCACTCCATATCATCACGTGATCATATTGGTCCATCGATCTTGACTTCACTTGCTCTTCTTCGGTCCATCGGCGCTAAGTCATCACTTAACTTGCCCTTCACACTTGCAACCGGTCCATCGAGCCAAGTCATGTCTTGATCTTATCCACCTTGATCACATGATTCAATGTCATATCTCATGTACAGTGAGCTCCTTCATCACATGTGTGAGCCTTGCAACAAGTTCAAGCCATCTTCACGGTCATGGCATGTATTGCTCACACACATGTACTTGTGGACTAATCACATGTGTATCTCACTCAAACACATGTTGGTACACCTAAGGTTGTCACTCAATTACCAAAACCAAACAATGACCTTTCACCCAGCTCCTCCCCAAACTTCTCCTCACATTCTCCCTATCTTCTACTTCTAAGTAGTAGAGCTACAGAGCTTCGCCTAGCTACTACTATCACTTGGAGTGATGGAATGAGATGGTGGGTGCTACAAGTGAGGGAGAGGGGTCCTATTTATAGCTTGAGGTGGAGTAAGGGCTACTCCATCGCCACGTCAGCGATCCGCGTGATCATCCTTCTCCACCCATGGATGCAACCAACCTTGAACCGCCATAAATGGATGCACCATATTGCTCCACTTGTGCTAGTGTACATGTTTTCCAAAGATGAGTCGGTTTGCTGAAAGAGGGTCACTGGCCAACGCCCTTGGGCCTCTACCCGATGTCCAATTCCACCGACTTTGCAAACCGACGGCTTGGATGCACTCCTGATGGCGGTTTGAGGCCTGCCGACCTTGTCCGAGGTGATTTTGTGTACCTTGGGCGCCGCACAATGTGGCTTAGGGCCCTTTGCCACCGATCTTGAGTCGGCGCACTTCATCTATGGTTGTTTGGAATGTGGGTACGAAGTTTGGTGCAAATCGGAATTCCCTTCCTTTGGTTCTTGGCTTGTGTTGGATTGGGCCACTTTGTCCAGGCTTTTCCAAAACCCCATGTGATCCAATGTGGTGAACAATGCTTCCCATAGGCTCCTGGCTGAGTGTAGAGGCCCTAGACCAAGTTTGGTGGCCATTGGACACAAGTCCAGGTCGGCCAGCCTCAGTCCTCGTCGCCCGGCGCCCCTTGTGTCCAAATCCAGCCTGGCTCATCTTGCGATCTTCCGGAAGGCATAACTTTGTCATCCGGACTTCGAATTGGGTGAACCAAAACTCAATTTCATGTATCTCGATGAGCTCTTCGACATGGTACTGTTAAAATGAGAATTTGATGAAGTGTTTTTGCATGTATGTAGCCTCCTTGCTCCTACACTCACATAGTCATCACAACTTGTATTTGCAAATGCAAGGCATCGACTGATTAATTCAGGCTTCTTCATTTTAATTGCGTGAGACATGAATGTATAATGTATTGTTCACATTTTCCTATGAAGTTGCTTTCACCAAACGCCTTGTTCTCTCCTCAACACTCTTCTTAATAAAAGGTAAAAACCAACAATGTTAGTCCCCTGACCCTCTCATATAATCTCAGTAAATACATCGGCATTCCTCATCTTTCTGTCGATCTAAGCTCTAGACATGGCTGCCACACTCCATCGTCCTTCAACTTTCTCAAGAAAGGCCTCCTCCTCCCTAGCTAGCGGGAACCGGAGACTCTTCACAGGCCATTGTCTTCGCCCTCCTCGTCGCCTGGATCTCTTTCCTTGTCGTCGCCAATGAGCTAGGCGGCGTTAGTCAAGCCCATCAAGCTTCTAGAGCTCAGCCAGGTAAAACGTAAAAGCCTTTGTTGCTTTCATGCGAAACTACTAGGCTAGCTAGGCCCAAACTCAGTTCAGTGGTGGTGAGCAGGACAGGACGATGGGCCATAGTATGCATGGGCCACATTGTACAGCCTGCTGAGCTTCAGCATCAGCAGTCTAGCAGCCTCTTCTTCACTAGTGGTAGTTGTTGAGTTTGTGAGATGCTTTCAATTGCAACAAATGGTCTTTAATTACGTGAGAATAGACTGCCCAATTTATATTTATGTAAAGGCTTCGGTTAATGGTAGTGTCGTAGTACTTGCCCATCGTTAGATTTATATTAAAAAAAATCGACTTTCCTGTCGAAGAGTTGCTGTCATTTTGTGGCCATCTTGCATTGTAAGTTTCTTTAGTCCATTGGTACTAGGTAGGTGTGTTTGAGCCATCGGGGACGTCTGTATAGACAGCATACTGCACTCAATTCTCAATAAGCCCGGTTGATGCCTTGATAATTTTTATTTAGGGTTATTTTGCCAAGTGTATGCCCTACTGCAAGCTGGGCTCCACGTCATGCATGAGCCACACTCAAAAACATTGTTTTTTTACCTTGCCTCTAGCTTGTTGATTTGTCGGGAGTCCTAACGCTGGTTTCGCCGTTACATTGGACAGACACGTACCAACCACACTAGAGCACCACCAAGTACCAACAGCTATATATATAGGCAACATCTACGAAAGATTCGATGAATTTTCTTTATCTGCATGCTGCTTGCATCGGTCAGCATTTCTGTTAACGATCGAATAAGTAACTGAGTGCCAGTTTGATGACGTTTCTTTGTCTGCATGCTGCTTGCGTTGGTCAGCATTTCTGTTAACGATCGAATAAGTAACTGAGTGCCAGTTTGATGAATTTTCTTTGTCTGCATGCTGCTTGCATCGGTCAGAATTTCTGTTAACGATCGAATAAGTAACTGGTCGAGTGCTAGTTTCATGAATTTTCTTTGTCTTCATGCTGCTTGCATCGGTCAGGATTTCAGTTAATAACGATCGAATAAGTAACTGAGTGCCATTTTGACGAATTTTCTTTGTCTGCATGCTGCTTGCATCCGTCAGCATTTCTGTTAACGATCGAATAAGTAACCGAGGGCCTGTTTCGATTTTTTAGTGCCTGAACCAAACTTTAGTAGTTTAGTTCTCATCCTGTTTGGATAGAGGGACTAATGGCCATTAAAACTATTGTATAAAGACCAAAACACCCTTAATTAATGCACCGCCACCCTCCTCAGCTCCATGGCCCCACAGCCTCACGAACCCCGAACGTGCCACCGCCGCTCCATCTATTGCACAGGCCACCGTATCTCTCGAGATGGTGGAGGGCGCGGCCGCCAAATCTAGAGGTGCTCGAGGGTGCGGCCGCCATCTGGTGGAGGTGGTGGAGAGCCACGCAAAATCTGTTGGAGAGCCGCACGCCGCCACTCGTGAGGCGCACACCACGCGCCCCACCATACCTCCGCTAATGAGTAGCGCCGCCACACCACCGTACGCAGGACGAACACCGCCACGCCACTGCACGAGGGCCGCCGTACGTGGGATGCACATCGTCGTGCCACCACACCACCGCACACAGGCCACGCCGCTGCACACCGCCGCCGCCGAAGGGAGCCTGGCGTTGCCACCGCCAGTAGAGCTCCACAGCCGCCGGTGAGAGAAAGGGAGCGAGGTGGAGAGAGGCCGAGAGAGAGGATCGGGTGAGAGAGAGAGTTCGGGAGGGGCGGCATTAATGAGGGGTAGGGGTTGTCTTTTTGACGGTTTAGTCTCCTTTAATCACCCCAAGGGACTAATAGACTAATTGATTTAGTCACACCTTTAGTCACCCTATTTGGGTCCTTAGGGACTAAAAGGGGTACCATCCAAATAGGCCCTGAGCCTGAGCCTGAGCCTGAGCCTGAGCCTGAGCAGAGAGGGAGCTAATTAATAATAAGGATGTGCATTTATGCATGATCGTCAAGGTTATAGAGTTTCACTACCAGAGAAAGAAACATTTGTGCCAGCCAAACACTGTTGCATTTACGCATTGTCGTCAAGCCTAGCATATCATCTGGTATCCTCTGTCCACAAAAGAACTCAACTATAGTAACCGTGCTGGTCAAACTAGCTCAAGTTTAAGCAAGATTATAATAAATAGTATTAACATTTATACCTCTAGATAAATTTATTATGAAACTATATTCCATAGATAAACTAATGGTGCTTATTTTTATACATGAGTGTTAGTACTTTTTTATATAATTTTAGTCAACGTTTAAACTGTTTGACTACTCAAAATCCAAAAATTATATTTTTTTTGGACAGAGGGAGTACACAACATTAATTAAAATATGTCTATGGTTTTTTGCTAGGATTGTTTTATCAATTTAGTTTTATTCCATTTATACTCCCAAAAGTTTCTTTTTAAGAACCTTTTAGAAGTTCTATCCAAATGTGTTTTGATCAACAATTCGTATTAGATATATTAAGGTGCATTTGACACGGTTTTATATTCTATTAGAAACGTTTCAGATCTAGATTCTTTTTAGAAATGTTTCTTTTATGAGTCATAGCTCACTAGATTCTTGAAAAAAGAACTAGAAAGTAGTTTAGATATTTCTATGGACTAGTAAAAACAAGAATAAGTTTCAAGTGATTCTCCTTAAAACATTTCTCTCTTTGTAACGAATAACAGCGATCCTGGTGATTCTCCTGTGAACTAGAATGTTTCTTGCTGACAAAGCACCCTAAATCTAGCAATGCTTTCAAAACAAAAAAACATTCTTTTCTACATATGAATATCCATATTTGTATTTCTTTCTAGGGGCTTAAGCATTTCTACCCCTGCTTTGAAGTGAAGTGATGATTTTTTGCCCTCATTTTTTAACTTTATGATTTTACCCCTGTGATTTCAAAATGAAGGTAGACTTTACCCCTATTATGTGAAGTTCACCTAACGGTATTAACTTTTGGACAAAAGGATAACTTTGCCCATGCCTTTTTACCCCTGTTTTATTTTGATATTTGTGTTTTATGCCTATTTTCATATCAACAATTTGACAATTATGATCGAGAATTATATTATTTAATCAGTACAAAACTCAACAATTTCAGCTAACAATCCATATAAATAGAAATTAGCGTCGACTGATGTTGGTAGAAATTAAGTGCAACTAAAATATGAAGGATTCCGCAAGCGCACAGAATATACCATTGTAGCATTTTACCGAGAGTAAACCAGGTATCGTTATTTATATTTTACCACAAGGAAGCAAGGGTTAAAGAATCTGATAATTCACCATTATGTATCTACTAACTTAGTAAACCAACTAGACTAAAGCAGGGGGTAAATGATATATGATAGGTATATGAATAAAAGCACACATAGGAGAATTCTATGATAAATGAGTAGATAGCTAAAGTGAGAGGACAACGGAAGAGATAAGGTTCCTATGTATTTCTCTATTACTTTGGTTCTTTAATAACTAAAGCAGGAATAGATATAGCGATCATACACATGACACTTTGGAGCAATAGTACCTTTCCGACTCTCGAAAGAGACTAGAAAGAAAGTAGTCGGGGGAAGGCTGCCAAAAGCTCTACGAACATCAACCCGAATGTGGTGGATTACGAAGGCCTTACAGAGCTATCACCTCTGGGGCTACCACAACTATACATGGGGTTGAGCGCAACCTCAGGTAACCTATAGCCTAGACACCATGCCTAAACTATCGATTATTACTCTAGCTATGCGCAATAACTAAAGCACTCAATACGAGCTAAGATCCCATACTAAGGTATAATAACTATACTAACCATACATAATAAAGGCATAAAGTAAATAGAGAAAATGAAATATATAAAGCATAAGTCTTGTAAGGAATAGATACAAAGACATACCAAATCTCTGAAGACTTCTCTAGAACCGGAGAGCAGCTCCGCTCTCCGTAACTCCCATCTAGATCTAATCTACTGCATTGGAATGTCTAGCCCAAATTCTCTAGGGAGGAGAGGTCATCCTTTCATAGGACACCTCTGCCTCTGATCCTAGTTGAGAGATAATGAAATTAGGGTTTTTGGGATGTCTTCTCCAGGAGCTAGGGGCCTTGCTTATATAGCCCTCTAGGAAGCACCACAGCCCTCGGATCAAACCGACTTTGATCTACGATTATTATTGATCCTCAAAGGCGGTGGAGGCAGGATCCGCGAGGTGGAGCCTGATTGGCTCTGTAGCCCAGGCGCCTGTCCCTACCCATTGGGCGGCCGCCCGTCTTTCGGACCCGTTTCATCTCCGGTTTGTTTCCAGAGTCTTCTCGTACCTTCCAGATTATAGAAAAGTTGTGTGTAGCCCGTTTGTCTCTATGTAAACCTGACATGTGGGGCTTCCTTGGTTCTTTTCAGCTGACACCCTGCAAAAACAGACATTCACCAAAACTCGTGGAATTATGTCAGTAAACCCCCTATATCTAAGTGATAATTATTGTTTAGTCATTTTTCATGCTATGTTAACGGTTAAAATTGATACTTATCTACCATCAACAACCAATCAGTTCAGTTCAGGCTTCTTCATTTTAATTTTTTATGTTTGTTGGCCTTCATCTGTTGCTTCTTCTGGTGAAGCGACATGTACTGTTCACATTTTCCGCTTTCAGCAAACGCCTCGGTCAACCCTTAACCATGTTCTTAAATACAGTTATAAAGGTATAAACGTCACCGTTATTCTCCTCTCATAGTCTCCATACGACATTCCTCTCATCTTTCTGTCTAAGCTCTAGCCATGGCTGCCACCAAGCCTAGCTCAACGGTTTTCACTGAAAATCGGCGATTTTCATTTCTATCGGTGACCTCCGGTAAACATACATACCTGTAATTTCGGTTTCATTTCATTCAAAATTTTTAAATCTTCGCCAAAATTTGAAAATTTTGACTGAAATTTGAACCGGTTTTCACCGATTTTCGCAATTTCCATTTCTATCGGCCCATCCGATATTTGTAACTCAGCAGATAGGCTGAATCCTCAACCACCCCATCGTTCTTGAACTTCCTTAAGGAAGGCCTCCTCCTCCCTGGCAGGAACTGGAGACTCTTCGTGGCGATCTTCACGATCCTTGTCGCCTGGATCTCTCTCCTTGTCGTTGCCAACGAGCTTGGCGTCGAGCCCATCAAGCTTGAAGTCAGGCTCGACATGGACGAGCTCATGAGCACCGACCCCGGAGGCCCCGACTATGCTCTCCTCCTCCGAGAGATGGAGGAGGACTACCTGGTCCTCCTGCTCGCTAGCGCGGCCTTTCTCGTATCAGTAGATGTCACCGGCTCTATCATCCAGCTCGTCTCCCTCTTCGCCGCCGTCACGACATACTCCGGTGATCGAGTGATGGTGAGGTGCAGTGCACACCTTTGGCGCGCTCCTCGGCAGATCCAAGCAGCAGCTGAAGGGGGCCGTGCCGACGGTCGCCTTCGTCTACGCGCTCAGGACCGCTGCCGTCGCGCTGCTGTTGGCCTCGTCCGCCCTCGTGGCCTTCCTCCCATTCAGGTGCTACTACGGGCTGTTTCTCGCTGGGTGCCTGGTCCTTCTCGTCGCCTTCGTCCTCTACGTCTTCCTATCCTTCTTCTGCTCGTTCGCCATCATCGTGGCCATGGATGAATCTGCAGCTAGGCACCGCCATGGCACCGGCGTGGTCGGGCGGGCGTGGCAGCTGGTGAAGGGCAGGCAGATGTGTGCCATGCTGTTTGTTTCCATGATAAGCGTGCTCACCGCCGTGTTCTGGCCGATTTACTGGCAGGCCAAGATATGCGCCCGTAGCAACATGGCGTCAGGGGCCCTGGTCCTAGGAGTCTTGTACATTGTCCTGATGGCCGCCGTCGAGTTGTTCCAAAACTGCGTGCTGACCGCATTCTACTACGAGTGCAAGGGTAGATCAGCCCAGGAATCAGAGACGGAGTACGGCAGGCTGTCTGTCCATGACGCGTGATGAAGTGCAGTACCAGCTGCGCGATTCTATAATCGTCAATAAATATATACTGTAACATGGGTATCTTGTTGTTCTAGACCGAAGTCTTCTAATACGGGCAATCGCCAAACTCTCAAATAGCGAATAGAATAGCGAAAGCAATAAAGAACCGGTGGTTTCACTATTCATCATCCCCTTCCAGTTGTACAAATTGGCACTATTTATAGGTTCTCCCTTACAACACAAGGACCCTTATGCCCCCTCCCAACCTATTCAAGATACCTAGAATATCCCCTTGGGTGGAGGGCACCATGGTCAAATTTACACAAAAATCCAAAAACATCTGCCTTCCTAGGGCCGCGGGGACCACTAAAGCCTTTGCTCGACTTCGTGCATGTAGCCATGTCACTCCTTCGCTTGGGCACCTGGTCCTCGCTGGGATTCTCCTTAGGGATGCAACTCATCGCCCGCACACGCGGCGCCTTCGCCCTAGATGCTCTTCGTATGTCGAGCCGTGGTGAAGCCTCCCGTGGCCTGACGAAATGCACCATCCTGCAAAACGACCGAAAACATCTAAGGAAGGCTTTCGGGATGGCTCTTTGCGAGCAAGAGGGGGGCAAGCGAAAAGGGCCCCGCCCAACATATCTGAACATAAAAAATTGGGTATGCTTGGAGAGAAGGAATTTCTAGACGAAAGGAATATGGAATTGGGTATCTAAACACCAAAAATTGGAACGACGACACAACTTCTATAAACATTCCTAGGTTTATTATAGAGCATCCTTCTTTCGGTTTTGTTAGGGACTGTGGTATTCTCCAAGATACCATCCATTTCTGTGTTGAGCAATAGGTGCGTGTGTTTCTATATATGGTAAGGCACGACCATAGGAATAGATTAGTGGTGGCACTAGTTTAATTGATAGATATAGAAATATTCTTGGTCATTATTTCAACAAAACTACTTCATGTTGTTGGTGATTTACAATAGGAACTAATCGGACCAACTTCATTGGACACTACAACCAAAATAGCATGGAACCCACACAATACCATGTGGTCTCTAATACTAGGAACTACTTCATGTTGTTGGTGGGATCCTTACTTTAAGGTGGAGGCACATCTTTATGCCATTTCCATTTTTGCATGCTTGGAGCCACGAACTCACACAATACCATGTGGTCTCTAATATTTATGCTTGTATTAGATCTATTGATGATACACATGTAATAGCATCTATTCCAAAGGGTATGGAGCATACCTTTCATGGTAAGAAGTCCTATGTCACTCAAAATGTAATGGTAGTTGTAGATTTTGATCTTCAGTTCACAAGTGTTTGATAGGAATTTGGGCAATTTCATGTTAAAATTAATCCAAAAAAACAATAACAAATTTGTAATGATAAATATGTGCACGTGTGTTATTTTACTACTACTCAGATTAGCAGCAAATATGTTGATGAACATCATACTGATCTTGGCGAAAAAGAGATTAAATTTAACCAATTTGAGAATAGAGATGTACCCTACGGAGGGACCCATGCTCAAGACACCGTGGCTCCAGACCCACTATGGTGAGTTGCTCGAAGTCACGGAGTGCCGTCCCCGGAACGTCCACCAAGAAGTGGACGAAGGCTGTCCGAAGAAGATGGGGCACCACCAGGAAGGAGATAAAGACGATCCGATGAAGAAGACGGTGAGCAGTCGCAGAGATGCTCCCCAAAAACCTGATTGCCCGCACACACCCGAGTAGGTGTCCCGATGCGAACGCCAGTTTCGGAGGCCTGCTCTCCCAAAGCTCCGTGCACGCAAAGGATGGGACGGGGAGTACTCGGATGCAACTCGACAGGAGGAAGGAGTGGTATGGCGTGTAAGGCAACAGAGAGATGGGAGGAAAGGTAACTCCTCTTTAATCGCGTTTGTATCTCTTCCTCTTAGCCAGCCCAAGTGGCAAAACCAACCCACACCCACGCTCGTGCACGACACGACACGACACGTCACGCATCGCATCGCATAGCATTGCATCGGCTCGGTGGTGGCGCGCGCGCATGTGGCACGCCTTTATCCTCTTTCAACTTCTCTATAGGTGCACACGTGTGTATCCCATTTAAATTGAGTCAACAATTAGTCAAAATCCCATACGGGAATAAAGCTATATTGTACCATAGCATTTAATATGGGCCTAGAATTAATTGATTTATTAAATAAAATATGAGCCTAAACCCATATAATATTCAACAATCCCCATCAAATTCTAGAGCACATAAGAAATGCTCTTAGTTTCCTTTGTCGTTTGATATACCAGTGTTTTGATGGAGACTGTTAAGTTAAACTTCCACCTAGAGCAAAGGTTACGCTTACTCACAACTATACAATGGACTACGCCTTGAATTGATAGTTTTGTATGAAATAAGTTTCACCTAGGCCCTTTACTGATACTAGGTTACAAAAAGCATCCCCTCTGGTTGGAGCATATAAGTTATACTCCTAGCCTATTCATGAGTATCTAGAAACCACCCAAATCTCATAGACTGTGACTAGCAGTCAAACTCACATAGGTGTATTTCTCAAAAGATGTTCTGTAGGACAACATCTTTGCTTCAACAAGCCACTTTTAAACACATTAGGTATAAAACCAACCTACCTTACAGAAAGGAAAGAAGTGCATCTGATATGGGTTTAGTTAAGGGTCTTTCCTTATAGCCTACCCCTGGCTTGTTTCACTATCCTACTTCATGGGATCTCCGATCACATAGAACATGTTACCACCATGATAGACTTCATGTGGGTCTCAAGCCCATTTCACTCAATGCATTATCTATCACATTACGTGACAGTCTCTTAGTGAATTGATTTGCCATATTTTTAGATTGTGGATCCAATGCTATCACTCTAGAGTTTCTCAATTTTTTGGCAGATTTTAATCTCCGCTTAACATGCCTTGTGGACTTCATGTTATCCTTAGAACTGTTTACCTTAGTTATCACAGTTTGGTTGTCACAGTTCATAGAAATAGCCGGTATAGGTTTCTCTACAACCGGTAAATCCATAAGGAGTTCACGAAGCCACTCGGCCTCAGCGCCAGCGGTGTCTAATGCTATGAGTTCTGCTTCCATAGTTGACTTTGTTAAAGCAGTCTGCTTGCAAAACTTCTAGGAAATAGCGCCACCTCCAAGCAAGAACACATATCCACTTGTGGCATAAAGCTCATCAGTATCAGATATCCAATTAGCATCATAGAAACCCTCTGGTACCTTTGGGTACCTAGTATAGTGAATGTCATAGCTCATAGTACCTTTGAGATAGCGTAGTACTCTCTCAAGAGCACACCAATGATTATCTCTCGGATTTGACACAAATCGGCTTAGTTTGCTCACAAAAAACGAGATATCAGGCCTCGTAGCGCTAGCCAGATACATAAGCAAACCAATAATTTGGGAGTATCTCAATTGATCCCTTGCTATTCTTCGATTTTTCCTTAATAGCACACTAGGGTCATAAGGTGTAGGAGCAGGTTGACAGTCACTAAACCCAAAGTGACTCAATACCTTTACAACATAGTGAGATTGTGAAAGTGTAACCCCACCATTGCCTTCTCTTAGCAGCTTGACATTAAGAATAACATCAGCTTCTCCCAAATCTTTCATCTCAAAATTATTAGACAAAAGGTTTTTAGCCTCTATAATTACACTAAGGCTGGTTCTAAAGATTAGTATGCCATCAACATATAAACACAAGATCACTCCTTCACCCCCACCATACCAATAGTACACACATGTGTCAGCTTCATCCATAACAAACCGGCATATGTCAGAGTTCTATCAAACTTCTCATGCCATTGCTTAGGAGCTTGTTTCAAGCCGTATAAGGACTTCAATAACTTACACACCATGCCCTCTTGACCATTTGCTATAAATCTATCTGGCTGATCCATATAGATCTCCTCCTCTAACTCTCCGTTTAGGAAAGCTGTCTTTACATCCATCTGATGAATGATAAGACCATGAGAGCCAGCCAGAGAAAGTAACACTCGAATTGTGGTCAATCGAGCAACAGGTGAATAAGTATCAAAGAAATCTTCACCTTCTTTCTGGGTATAACCCTTGGCCACAAGCCTTGCCTTGACCTCTCAATTGTACCATCAGGCCTAAGATTTTTCTTGAACACCCATTTGCATCCTATTGGTTTATATCCATAAGGGCGTTTAACAATTCCCAAGTTCTATTAGACATAATTGAATCCATCTCACTCCATATTGCTTCCTTCCAGAAATTAGCATTAGGAGAGGAATATGCCTCTTCTATGGTTCTTAGTATATCATCCACAAGGTACACAATGTAGTCATCACCAAAAGACTTTGCAGTCCATTGTATCTTACTGTTTCGAGTGACTACAATGTCATCCTTCTCAGGATCGTGCACATGGGGTTCCTCATAATGTTCTATCAAAATAAATTGCTCATGGAGAATTATAGATTCATGACTAGTTGTGCTAGGTGCATTTTTCATAGGAAATTCACTTTCAAAAATTGTAGCATCTCTGGACTCCATGATAGTACTAAGATGCATGTCAGTTACCCTAGAATTTATAATTAAGAATCTATATCCGACACTGTGAATAGCATAACTAAGAAAAACACAATCAATAATTTTAGGTCCAAGTTTGCGCTTTTTGTTAATTGGCACATTCAATTTGGCCAAACAACCCCAAGTGCGCAAATATGAGAGATTTAATCTTTTCTTTTCTCATTCCTCAAATGGTGTGATTTCTTTATTCTTTATAGGAACTCTATTCGGGACATGACACGCTGTCAAAATAGCCTCACCCCACCATTCCTTAGATAGACCCGCTGTCTCCAACATGACATTAACCAACTCAGTTAGAGTGCGGTTCTTTCTTTTAGCAATCCCATTGGACTGTGGTGAATATGGCGGTGTCATCTCATGAATAATTCTATGTTCCACACAGAATTCAGAAAATTCACTTGAAAAGTATTCTCCACCACGATCAGACCTTAACCGTTTAACTTTCGTCTCAAGTTGATTTTCTACTTCAGCTTTATAGATCTTAAAATAATGCAATGCTTCATCCTTTGTTTTTAATAGGTACACATAGCAAAATCTAGTACAATCATGTATAAAAGTCATGAAGTATCTTTTACCACCTTTAGTCAACTCTCCATTCATCTCACATAGATCAGAATGGACTAGTTCTAATGGCGCCAAGTTCCTCGCCTCCACAGCCTTGTGAGGCTTACGAGGTTGCTTAGATTACACACACATGGCACTTAGAACCTTTGGCCAAATTAATTTTTGAGATTAAATTCAGATTTGCAAGCCACGATAGATAACTAAAATTAACATGACAAAGACGTGAATGCCAAATATTGGACTCATCAGGGATAATAGCATTGTTCACAATCTTATTACACACACAACATGCAAGGATAAGCGGAACAAGCCTCCGCAATCATAACCTTTACCAACAAAAGTTTCATACTTTGATAGTACACATTTATTGGCCTCGAAGATAATTTTATAATCATCTTGACAACATTGAGAGCTACTAACTAGATTCTTTTTTATGGAGGGGACATGCTGCACGTTCTTCAATAGCACCATCTTTCTCGAGGTGAACTTTAGAAGAATGACCGTACCAACACCAAGAACACGCACATGGGACCTGTTCCCCATCAGCAAGGCTCCAATCCTGCCGACCTGATAAGAAGAAAACAAAGAAGCATCAGCACACGCATGAATATTAGCCCTAGTGTCCATCCACCACTCAGGCGAATGACAAACTAAAAGAACAGTAGGTAAAGAATTACCATATCCAGATGATTCTCCTTCAGCCTCACTAACAACTATGTTTGCAGATTTCTTCTCTTGCTTAAATTTGCGATATGGGCATGAACTTGCCCAATGCTCATCACTCCCACAAACAAAGCAACCACCATCTTTCTTGTTCCTTTTCTTCTTAAAGTTGTTGTTTGTTTAGGCTTCGAGTTGTTCTCTTGCTTGTTCTTCTTCTTATTATTATGAGATGCATTTGAATTTTTCTTTTGCACCATATTGGCACTAGAAGACTCAACACCTTTCCCGCGTGTGTCTTTTGCTCTCGCCCTCTTCTCAACATCAAGAGACCCAATAAGCTTAGCCACACTAAACTCTTGTCTCTTGTGCTTAAGGGAGGTAGCAAAATTCCTCCAAGAAGGTGGCAGCTTAGCGATTATACCGCCGGCCACAAACTTATTGGGCAACACACATGGGAACTGTTCGAGTTCCTTAGCCAGGGCCTGTATCTCATGAGCTTGTTCGACCACAGAACGGTTGTCAACCATTTTGCAGTCAAACAACTGCTCCATGACGTATAGCTCACTACCGGCATCAGAAACACCAAACTTGGCATCAAGTGCATCCCATAATTTCTTGCCTGTCGGGCAACAGAGGTAGTTGTCATCATACTTTCTATGAAGTGCACTAATCATGGCGCCTCGAAATAGGTTACGGCTACCTTGAACTTTTGCTGCTCCTTAGGAGTAAACTGTTCAGGCTTCCCCTATGCGGCGTGATAGTAGTTCATAGTAGTAAGCCATAGCACCAACTTAGCACACCATGTCTTGTAATTTGTTCCATCAAAATCATTTGGTTTCAAAGCAGCAGCAAAACCACTAACAGAAAATTGCCTAATCTCAGGTTTTTTGGATTGTTAGGAATTTAGACAATTTCATGACAAAGCCGGTCTGAGGAAGAAGGGGCACCACTAGGAAGGAGATAAAGATGATCCGATGAAGAAGACGGCGAGCAGTCGCAGATGGGACTAGGAGTATTCAGATGTAACTCGACAGGAGGAAGGAGTGGTATGGTGCGTAAAGCAACATAGAGACGGGAGGGAAGGTAACTCCTCTTTAATCGTGTCTATAGTCAAACACATAAGGTAAACCTACCAACATATAGTGAACAAGTGACCAAATTCACTGTCCCATTTATATCCCTCCATCCAAACTAAATAGGGCTAGGATCAATTTGTTTTTATCCCACTAACCAAAAGAAAAATAGAGGTGATCCCATCATTTTCATCCAAATTAGAACTGGGATCATCCCATCCCTCAAACGGGAGATGGGACTGTCCCATACGATGGTGTCTGTCACGGAACCGTCCAAATTATAAGAGCACAAGTACAAAATTAATCACCGAGGTGATCAAATTCTCACACTTGAGCCCATATAACTCCGGTAGTCCAATGAAATCATGAGAGATTTCAAACCAACCAACATACAAGCCAAGATCATACTGATTCAACATAACAAGCCACATGTTACATCCATTTCACAAGTAGTTCAACATACATCGGAGTTCAACATAGTTATTACAACTTAAGTTAAAAAGTAGCGGAAGCAAAGTACTTTGAAAGTAACATCACCCTTATTTCAGATACATGCCAATACCAAGGTCGACTTCCAACAAAAGCATTAGAGGCAAGATAGCTCAGAAGGATCATGCCCGTGATCACACTCTGCCACTACGGCAGGAGCCATCCAATTCTTGAAGTAGCCATGATACATCACAACCTGCAACAAGTGAGAATAAACCCTGAGTACGAGAATGTACTCAGCTAGACTTACCTGTCATAAACTAGAAATAAAGTGACACCAAGGATCAAGCAAGGCTTTTATAAGGTGGACTGGCTTGACTTATTTTGCAAAAAAGCATAAGTTATTATCTATGAACCATTTAAAATATAAGCATCAACTTGATTATACCTGATTAATCTAAGTAAGCACCTATGCTAGAGCAATCACTTGATTAACCATTAACATAAAAGGTTACCATCTCATGTTTAGCATTTCCAACATCATCCACATAACCATTCGTGTTCCATTATTATTACTACGATGCCGTAGCTCGAGTCAAGTGCTCACTATCCAGGAGCGATGGCGATTCGAATCGATTCCTAACCAGCTGGTGATTTATTCCTCACACAAACCACGCTTCCCCCGTCAGGGTCGCTTAGATCACCAATGACACTTTCCAAGTAGCCGCGGGATAACAGTCATGGACCGCACTACCCAGGGACCACCCGACTGCCAGGACACACCTTGGGCTCACTCTTCATGTCCCCATCATACCCCCTTCAGCACCAGTCTGCCAATCCGAGTTTATCCTGGCTTGAATAGTGTCACTAGCTTCGCGGTCGAAAGGTACTTTATTCGGCCAGCTAAATGTGAGGAATGCATTCAACATGACAAGAGGGACGAGCAACGATTGGTCCTTAATCGACACAGATGGAAAACTAACAGCACCCTAGAACCCTGTCTGGTTGCCTCCAACTTTTCCGTCTGGTCTCCAGTTATCCATCAACACATGTTTAATTCCCGGATATCATTCTTCTCATAGCTAAATTCTTTCAGTAACCACCTATATCTCGCAGGTGACAGGAAATCACCCGACTTCTACCGGTCTAAGCATGGCTAAGCAATACTTTTGATCCTAAACTAAAATAGGATTTTGGGGATTTACACTTGGACAAGGAAGGATATATATGCAGCATGTGTTTTCAACCAACTCCTATAACGTAATGCATCAATACATATAACATATATACTCAATTGTATTTGCAGAAATTAGGAGGCTTATAATGCTCCAGGGCTTGCCTGGGATCCGACACAAGTCAGTAGTTGTCAGATGACACTCGCTTGGCGAGCACCTTCCATGCTAGCACTTGTCCAACCCTTCCGTCTTCGAGATAGGTCCACCAAACACCATCTTCGGGTTAGGCTCCACATCTCATCCTTCACGTGGTGCACCTAGCGTACCTAGATGAGATGCAAGATGCAAGTGCATGAATACATGGAAATGCAATGGATGATGCATCACACACTAAACAAGGCAAGTACAAGGTTATACTAAATAGACATAAGCACTTCACATTGCTTAATTAAACATCACACGACCTATCATGTAAGATAGCAAGGAAAACAATACCAACCATGACACAAGATTTACAAAGTCTCAGGTGTACTAACTTCATCACCAAATACATGAATCACACTTAGCAACATGCAAAGCAAGTCAAGATGAAGCAACAATGATAACTGGAATATGCCAATTTCTGGACTTGCAAACAGTAGCTTCATAAATCAATCATATCTGGAGTTTTATAAATCCAAATGACTTGCAAGAAGACATTATGGAAAGCTTATAAAATTCTATACATTTCATTTATAATCATCCTAGCATGATTCCAAAGTTAATCATGTCTAATTTACACAAACACAGAAACTGGTCTAACAAGAGAGAGAGCAAGTAATTCTGTAACCTAACTTTAAACAGCTATAACTCCTAAACCACATGGCCAAATACCACCAAATTTTAATAGCAGCTAGATACATAAATTATCTACAATGTTTGTACAAACAAGTTTCACAACAAAGCACATTATCATGAAGAACCTTGATAAGTTCCCAGATCTGTCCAGAAACCTCATTTTGCAAGAAATAATTATTAACTTATATTGCAAACATATAATTGGACAAAACCAACTTTACCAACATGTCACACATGACTAATGAACACTAGAAAACATAGTTTCCATTACTAAATAAATTCTTTTAATGCATTTTCTTAATTTATTTAGATATTTAGGTGGAATTATGAACACCTATAAAATGTGCACAATAACTTCATCCAAAATTACAGTGGCCTACATATGCTCCCAACAGTCTACTATCCAAATTTCAAGTCATTTGGACATGTATATAAACCTCTATGAAAAAGACAAATGACTGTTGCAATAAATCATGTGAGAGCAAGATATACTAATAACTCACTCATACAGCACCCAAAACTCATGAAATTATTACCACACATCAAAAATCACATGGTTAGCATACCACAAAAATTTCACTTCATTTGGAGCCATACATTTGTAGTTATGAAAATGACAAATGCAACTATCATTGAAAACCTAGAAGCATAGATCTATTTTTAGAACTAAAACTTTAAAGTAAAACATGCCATATTAAAGATCCATTGCATAGACAATTTCATAAGGATTCCAAAAAGTCCTCATTTGCTATTTTATGAAGTTTCTATGATTTACTATGCCTTTTCAAAAATCAGCAAAAACTGCCACAAACAGGTCCTTATAGCAATATTCACTTGAGTCACTAGTTCTGCAGAAACCCCCCCTGACTTTTCTCGAATTCAAGCTCGACGTCCCTGACGTGATTAACAGAGGGGGGTCGTCGGAGCTCGCCGTTTGCTGGCCGGAGGAGGTTCGCCGGCGTCGGCTAAGGGGCGAGGGAGCACCAGGGGACCCACGCGCATCGTGGAGGGACTAGGCGCAGCTGGAGCTTGCCCGTGGCAGCTTGGCCATGAGCGGTGGCGCGATGGCAGGGCGGCAGCCATGTTCGGTGATGCACTGGCGGCTAGACTGACTGGAGATGGGGCTGGAGAGCCTCCATGGGACGGCGCGAAACCGTCGGCGTCCGTAGCTTGACCCGCGGTGGACGGAGGTGGCTTGGCCACGTGCGATCGGGCGGTCGCGACGGCACAACTCGCCGGCAGTGGCCCGAGGGCGGCAGCGGCAAGCTTCCCTAGGCGAAAAGGAGTGGCGCGGGGTGAGGAATACCAGGGCGCAGCTAGCTAGGGCGGAGAAGGCGTGGAGCAGCGAGGACGGTGTGGTAGCAAGCTCGGCCCGACCAACAATGGCGGCCGCATCCGCGTTCGGCGCGCGCGAGCACCAGAGAGCGAGCGAGGGAGCGAGTGAGGGAGGAGTGGGGAAATGCTTTGGTGCTTCTCCACGGCAACCATAGGACGCAGGGGCGCGTGGAGGCGAGATGGGTGTGAGTTTGCGCATGGCGGACACGCACTGGACGCGCGGCGTCCTTAGGGGCAATTTGACGAGCACATGGCATGCGTTGGTGTGGACGAGGTGGGATGCGATTTCGGGCTGCCTACACGCCGAATTAGGTCATGGGCCAAAAAGCAAAATCGAAGCCCACATAACGCCCTACAAATCTTGTTTAAGGGTCATAGTCATTAGAGTCCTGCATTAGGAGGTAATTAGCCCCAAAGTTGACACTGTCAGCGATTTGAAAAAAAATGAGCGACAATCAAAATTGATGGTCGAAATGAAATGCAACTGGTGCCATCTTCTTGTATCTTCTTACCCATCATGTAAGCTCCAACTTTTACATTTGATCAACTGAAGTTGCTTAACCAATTTTGGAGAACGTGAGACGCCATCGTCAACGTTATTCAAGTGCTAAAATAACCTTTTTGCTGTTTTGGTAACTGTTTTCGAAGATCCAAATGAACTCCAATCTTGATGAGACTTGATTCCTCCACCATGAAAAGTACTTCAACCCCTATTAAGGAATCTAATTGAGCTACCATACAATTTTGCGAGAGAAAGTGTCGCAAACAAGTCAACTTACTGCTGTCAAACGAGGACTTAGAAGAATTTTCTGCTTCTTCCAAACAGCAGCTGATTTAATATTGTGAGCTCTATTTGGCTAGGTTAGAGGACAAACTAGCTCTTGACCATTAAACAAAGTTTATTCTATACCAGATGAACTACAACTTTTCTTTAAGGTCAAACCTCATAAATAGTATAGAAGTCAAACTTTCATTTTTTTCAAAGTATCAACTCGGTAAAGCCTAAACTAGGGTTTTAGGCCAATTGGGGCATTTTCTTGACCTTTGCTCAACATGAACCCTTCATGACTTTTGTTGTAGGGTTCATATAGAATCGTTTGGGCAAGTTTGCAAGGTTTGGTTGATGATCCATAATTCTATTCACTTAATGGTGCAATTCCAATATGAATAGAACTTATCATTTCATGTGACTTTTTGATTCCAACTTCATGAAACTTTTTCAGGGATCAATATAGATGGTTATTGATGTGAGACATGTGAAGATACTCTGATAATAACACCCAAGCATATATCTTTAAATGGGCCTATATGTAAGCAATGGTGCAATATTCCAGTTTAAGTTGGGACTCTATTCCATAGACTTGGCTTTGACATCTTCATTACCACTTCCCATGTCATGTTTGAACTCCAAAACCCTTGCTTAATTGATGATAAACACCTAGGGTGTTACAGCCCTTCCCCCTTAAAAGAATCTCGTCCTGAGATTCGAGGCGAATGATTTTTTTATGGGCAGAGAAACATCTTATCTGTTTACCAACATCTGCGATAGCAATTAGGCTACTAAGCTTCAGGCATCAGAAATGCTAATTTGGTCAAGACATTTTTTTATACTTGATCTTCATGGTGAACTTTTGTCTAAAGAATTTCCTTCATTGACTTCTAGGAAGTATTATTACTTTGAGAGGAATCCAAAACAGTACCGTACTTCATTCTTCGTGTACGAAGATATTTGGTCCATGAGCTAACCACGCACAAGTGGCTTTCCTTCTCTAGGGAATCATAGCATAGACCATGTGAACTTTACACTAGACCAAAATCTTCAGAAGTACTCATTGAATGACCCCATGTTCACAAAGTATGAAAAGTAGTCCTCTACCATAGTGGCTTGAGCACAGCTCTCCAAATAAGTGAAGCACAGATGACAAACATTCTCAGAGATGATAGAAGAATCGACTAACCATCAGACTAGGTCTGTGTTGGTTATGAATGCACAATTAGTCAGACACCAACCGATGGAAAGCTACATATGGTTCCATGTGTGCAGTTCTCTTTCTCTGATGGCAACACTGTATTATCTACGTCTGTTGAGGGATTAGTGAATGTGATAGCTGACTCTGTCGGTTCTGTATTTTTGCCAAATGTTACCTAAGAAGATTCTCTTATTCAAAGGCAACAGTTATCTGAGATGAATCAGATGCAACCTCTTGGGTAAAAACACTTATAAGGTATCAAAGATCAGTGAGTATTAGCAATCATTGTTAAAGAAGAATATAGCAAGGTCTGGTAGACATCAAAAGTTGTAAGTAATTACCAACTTCGGTAAATGGTTCACTACCGAGCAAGTTGAGTACAATTTCCTTTGTGATATAGTCGCACAGTAAGTTGAGTTGATTTGCAGCGTAGCAAAACTAGCTTTGTCAGACTAACTTTTCACCTTGGGGCTTCCTCTTTAGGATCAATAGTTGCTCTAAGATGGGAAATATGTTGCTTGACACCTTTCAATTTGCTTTCTCCAGTTCTTCACCTAGTTGATACAACACCTTGCACTATCTGTGTGATTGTCCAAGATGGAATTGACTTGGTCACAATGGCTCTGGAAGATAGAGTATCACTCAAGTTATTGACTAGTTGATTAACTTCTTGTTGGTTATTGCTCTTGTAAGACATAGTCTTCATAGTTACCAAGGAGTCATTACCTAGCCAGTAATTAACCTTTCTATTAGTAACTAATCAATTGTCTCTCAACACTAAAAAGTTCCAAATCTTCACTCTTGACAGCAACAATTGTGGTTGATGTAGAACAGATGGTTGCCATCGAAGTCAGCAGATAAGGAGTCACACCAGAGATGATTGATTTTGATTATATGTTCATTATGCATCCAAGATTGAGACTTGGATAGCTCCGTCATATACACAATGTGACGATCGATTCTTATCCAACGGATGTCTTGTCCAACATTAAGTGTTGTGTGTCATTTATATCCAACAGGGATGAGATACTTTGCTCACTGGATGGTGGTCGTTAATACTGGAACAACTAAGGATAGTCACTTGTCTACCACCTCTTGCAATCTGTTAATATTTATGTCGGTGACCTATTCTTCAAAGGTTATCCCTTTAGCAACTTCAAAAGGAAGCTCTACTACTTTCAGTCTGGGATATGGATCTTATGATACAATATGGAGAGATAACCAAGAAAAAGGGACACGAGAAAATGACACATCGACTGTTGTTTCATAATGGATAATGACTAGAAACCGTGATACCAGCGTGTGCCAAGCAACCAGCCATGTGTCTGCAACCATAGGAGACCCTTGGTTTTATCGCGGCACCATCAGTCGCTACTCACAATCATTACCAATCATACAACCAATGTGAAATTCCCAAGTGGCACTAATTAGGTTATAAGAACAAGCGCCATACAAGGAGGGATAGCAAGCAAAGGTAGTCACAAGGTTTAGAATCAACAAGGAGGTGATCCGGAGATCAAAACATAGCACAAGAGAACCTAGCTCAATTGCTAGAGACAACGGAGCATGAGATCTTTGTTTAAATCGATGCACACCTTGCGTCCACCAAGGTGATTACCGGATGAAAGATTAACAGGAGACTCGATCATGTTGAGCAATCAACATGAGATCAAGACTGATAATCATCCGAGACTTGGGAAGGTTGGAGATGGATTAAGCAAACTTTAAAGCAGGAACCAATATACCAAATCAGAGATGGAGTCGATAAAGAAACCACATGACTTGCATGTAGAAGATTTCGAGATCAGATGGCAAGAGATTAGCATTGCACCAAATCACCCATAGGAGAGGCAATCGGTAGGTCGAACATGGATTCGGTTATGGGCCTTACAACTTGACAGCGAACAACTATGGCCAAAAAGGAGGCGTTTGCGAGAATCTATCTTGGTTGGTAGATCAAACAAAGGTATTCACGTGTGGGTGCAAGACAGCCATGGTATACGTGAATATTTAAGGGTCCAGGCTTGGGCTTACATATCAAGCAAAGGCATGGTGCACAAACATTCAAAGCAAGCAACTACGGTTACAAGCTCAGGCTCCTAAGGGAAAGAACCTAATTGGAGACGACAACCATGCGATTACATAACGTGAACGTTGTCCTAGGATAAAGCTATTCGGCACTCGCATGCTCACCGAGAACAAACGAGGTGACAACTAGGGCACTACCTAGATAACAAGCGTCCACACAATCATAAATTCAAGCAAACACATGAAGAAGCTTAAACAAACGAACTCAAGCAACAATTACCAAGCAAAAAGCTCACACACAGCAATCATTACTAAGCACAAGGCACACCCAGAACAAACATTTACCAAGCATGAACTAACTACAAGTTTAGCCAAACAAAAGTAGGCTAAGGTGACCAACTTAGTATAAGTATAGAACCTAGACAGCAATACAGTAGGCACATGTTTCAACCATAACTGAGGTTGTAGACATCAAACAAAGGTGAACCTAGACTTTTTAGAAAGTTTAGGAAGTTGCCCTCAACTTTGTTACTCATACCAAAAGCTAATTCACAGGTTAACATGACCAAACATGCCAATGTTTCAGATCTGCACCAACGTGGACCGAAAACTGACATGAACTTCAAAAATGCGTAACTAGAGTTCTAGGGACCCAACAAAAGTGATCCTTAACTTTATGTAAAGCTTATGAAGTTGTCTATAACTTTCTTATTATCATATTAAGATGATTCTATAGCTAACAAGGCTAATCAACACAAAGAAGACATTTCTGCCCAGATTTGGACAGATTCTGTCATTCAACTTCACAAGCTCAAAACTGGTGACTTATACCAAAAAAAGTAGTGATCTTTAGCATTTTGGAAAGCTTATAAAAAGTAATACACTTCTTCTATGATCTCCAAGACATGATTCTATGTGCACACAGATCAAACAAACCATACATTTAAATCTGCTCAGAGAATAAGCAAAACCTGACAACAAACTTCTAAATTTCATAACTCCCAAACCATAAGGCCTAGTGTCTTGAAATTTTTAGGACAAACTAGATAAGTAAGTTAGCTATAACTTTGGTATTCCCTATAACTACAGAAAACACCATTATGATCACGAAAGCATCACTACAATAGAAACTATTCTAGCAGCCAATGTTCAACAAGCAAAACAAAGCTTGCCTTTGTTTTACTTACCAAGAGAGCATACAAACATGTTATTCTAGTAACTCTAAACATTATTACCTTAGACCAACAATAAATTAATTCATTCATGTGAATCAAAATTACTTAAGTGAACTCTAAAACATTTGCAAATGCTTGTATGAACAACACATCCACCACTTGGCTAAACTAGAGGACCACTATAGTTTCAAGCATGTAACCACACTTATTTCTAGCAAAGCTAAGCACACTATCATCGAACACCCCCTATTCAAGCAACACAAAACAAGGCATTCTTGTCTAACTCCACACAAGGAAGATAGTGCAACACATCAATCACAAGTTATTTACTATAGAACAAGGGTGAGAGGAGCATAGCGATGCATAAATCAACAATCATGATGATGCATGCTTCGTCCTATTTGTCCTCATAAGATTGCCAAGCTAAGGTGGCGATCACATTCTATGTTGGTGACATAACACGCACTCTCTCGATATATAGCTAGTCGGCAGCTACATTCAACTTACGCATTCGTGGTTTGCGTACCTGCAGAAGATTTCATTGCAGCCCATACCCCATAAGATATATAGCACACAATGAAAGCAGTAAATAAAATTCGAAGTACTTCCATATACATATACCCCCGTATATGCACATGTAGCACCAAAACTACTCGAACTATTCGATCACAAGAGGATCGCCCACACAATTGGCACCTTCCTAACTTACATGGTTTATAACATGTAGGTTCTTCTAGTCACCACAAAATATATATATCACTGCCCTAGACTGATGGATGTTCAGTCATGCTCTCACAACTCAAACTTACCAGAGCATAGAGGCAATTGATCCATACATTACCACCCAAGCGGATGGCATCCATACAATAGCACGCCGTATGAACAACGAAATAGAAAGCAAGCAATCAACCCCCAAAGTTAGTACTTTAATAAGCCACCTACTAATCCTTATATGGGCATAAGGAAATTGACCACTGGCATACTTAGGTTTAAAATTCAGATTTGACAAACCTATATATATAGTGGCTATAAGTTGTCAAAACTGACTTTTGCAAATAAAAACCTTTGTTTTAAATACACATATGATAAGTTTAATGTTGAATCTTGCTTTGATACCAGCTATCACGGAACCGTCCCAAATTATAAGAGCACAAGTACAAAAACAATCACCGAGGTGATCAAATTCTCACACTTGAGCCCATATAACTCCGGTAGTCCAATGAAATCACGAGGGATTTCAAACCAACCAACATACAAGCCAAGATCGTACTGATTCAACATAACAAGCCACATGTTACATCCATTTCACAAGTAGTTCAACATACATCGGAGTTCAACATAGTTATTACAACTTAAGTTAAAAAGTAGCGGAAGCAAAGTACTTTGAAAGTAACATCACCCTTATTTCAGATACATGCCAATACCAAGGTCGACTTCCAACAAAAGCATTAGAGGCAAGATAGCTCAGAAGGATCATGCCCGTGATCACACTCTGCCACTATGGCAGGAGCCATCCAATTCTTGCAGTAGCCATGATACATCACAACCTGCAACAAGTGAGAATAAACCCTGAGTACGAGAATGTACTCAGCTAGACTTACCTGTCATAAACTAGAAATAAAGTGACACCAAGGATCATGCAAGGCTTTTATAAGGTGGACTGGCTTGACTTATTTTGCAGAAAAGCATAAGTTATTATCTATGAACCATTTAAAATATAAGCATCAACTTGATTATACCTGATTAATCTAAGTAAGCACCTATGCTAGAGCAATCACTTGATTAACCATTAACATAAAAGGTTACCATCTCATGTTTAGCATTTCCAACATCATCCACATAACCATTCGTGTTCCATTATTATTACTACGATGCCGTAGCTCGAGTCAAGTGCTCACTATCCAGGAGCGATGGCGATTCGAATCGATTCCTAACCAGCTGGTGATTTATTCCTCACACAAACCACGCTTCCCCCGTCAGGGTCGCTTAGATCACCAATGACACTTTCTAAGTAGCCGCGGGATAACAGTCATGGACCGCACTACCCAGGGACCACCCGACTGCCAGGACACACCTTGGGCTCACTCTTCGTGTCCCCGTCATACCCCCTTCAGCACCAGTCTACCAATCCGAGTTTATCCCGGCTTGAATAGTGTCACTAGCTTCACGGTCGAAAGGTACTTTATTCGGCCAACTAAATGTGAGGAATGCGTTCAACATGACAAGAGGGACGAGCAACGATTGGTCCTTAATCGACATAGATGGAAAACTAACAGCACCCCAGAACCCTGTCTGGTTGCCTCCAACTTTTCCGTCCGGTCTCCAATTATCCATCAACACATGTTTAATTCCAGGATATCATTCTTCTCATAGCTAAATTCTTTCAGTAACCACCTATATCTCGCAGGTGACAGAAAATCACCTGACTTCTACCGGTCTAAGCATGGCTAAGCAATACTTTTGATCCTAAACTAAAATAGGATTTCAGGGATTTACACTTGGACAAGGAAGGATATATATGCAGCATGTGTTTTCAACCAACTCCTATAACGTAATGCATCAGTACATATAACATATATACTCAATTGCATTTGCAGAAATTAGGTGGCTTATAATGCTCCGGGGCTTGCCTAGGATCCGACACAAGTCAGTAGTTGTCAGATGACACTCGCTTGGCGAGCACCTTCCATGCTAGCACTTGTCCAACCCTTCTGTCTTCGAGATAGGTCCACCAAACACCATCTTCGGGTTAGGCTCCACATCTCATCCTTCACGTGGTGCATCTAGCGTACCTAGATGAGATGCAAGATGCAAGTGTATGAATACATGGAAATGCAATGGATGATGCATCACACACTAAACAAGGCAAGTACAAGGTTATACTAAATAGACATAAGCACTTCACATTGCTTAATTAAACATCACATGACCGGTCATGTAAGATAGCAAGGAAAACAATACCAAACATGACACAAGATTTACAAAGTCTCAGGTGTACTAACTTCATCACCAAATACATGAATCACACTTAGCAACATGCAAAGCAAGTCAAGATGAAGCAACAACGATAACTGGAATATGTCAATTTCTGGACATGCAAACAGTAGCTTTATAAATCAATCATATCTGGAGTTTTATAAATCCAAATGACTTGCAAGAAGACATTATGGAAAGCTTATAAAATTCTCTACATTTCATTTATAATCATCCCAGCATGATTCCAAAGTTAATCATGTCTAATTTACACAAACACAGAAACTGGTCTAACAAGACAGAGAGCAAGCAATTCTGTAACGTAACTTTAAACAGCTATAACTCCTAAACCACATGGCCAAATGCCACCAAATTTTAACAGCAGCTAGATACATAAATTATCTACAATGTTTGTATAAATATGTTTCACAACAAAGCAAATTATCATGAAGAACCTTGATAAGTTCCCAGATCTGTCCAGAAACCTCATTTTGCAAGAAATAATTATTAACTTATGTTGCAAACATATAATTGGACAAAACCAACTTTGCCAACATGTCACACATGACTAATGAACACTAGAAAACATAGTTTCCATTACTAAATAAATTCTTTTAATGCATTTTCTTAATTTATTTAGATATTTAGGTGGAATTATGAACACCTATAAAATTGTACAATAAATTCTACCAAAATTACAGTGGCGTACATATTCGCCCAATAGTCTACTGTCCAAATTTAAAGTCATT
This sequence comes from Saccharum hybrid cultivar R570, assembly GCA_038087645.1. NCBI lineage: Eukaryota > Viridiplantae > Streptophyta > Magnoliopsida > Poales > Poaceae > Saccharum > Saccharum hybrid cultivar. The sequence goes on along the minus strand of JAQSUU010000758.1, from coordinate 6,436,286 downwards.
TGGACATGCACATCAACCTCTATGAAAAAGACAAATGACAGTTGTAATAAATCATGTGAGAGAAAGATACACTAATAACTCACTCATACAGCACCCAAAATTCATGAAATTATTACCACACATCACAAATCACATGGGTAGCATGCCACAAAAATTTCACTTCATTTGGAGCCCTACATGTGCAGTTATGAAAATGACAAATGCAACTATCATTGAAAACCTAGAAGCATAGATCTATTTTTAGAACTAAAACTTTAAACTAAAACATGCCATATTATAGATCCATTGCATAGAAAATTTCATAAGGATTCCAAAAAGTCCACATTTGCTATTTTATGAATTTTCTATGATTTACTATGCCTTTTCAAGAATCAGCAAAAACTGTCACAAACAGGTCCTTATAGCACTATTCACGTGAGTCACTAGTTCTGCAGAAACCCCCCTGACTTTTCTCGAATTCAAGCTCGACGTCCCTGACATGATTAACAGAGGGGGGTCGCCGGAGCTCGTCGTTTGCCGGCCGGAGGAGGTTCGCCGGCGTCGGCTAAGGGGCGAGGGAGCACCAGGGGACCCACGCGCATCGTGGAGGGGCTTGGCGTAGCTGGAGCTTGCCCGTGGCAGCTTGGCCACGAGCGGTGGCGTGATGGCAGGGCGGCGGCCATGTTCGGTGGCACGCTGGCGGCTAGACCGGCTGGAGATGGGGCGGGAGAGCCTCCATGGGACGGCGCGAACCCGCCAGCGTCCGCAGCTTGACCCGCGGTGGATGGAGGTGGCTTGGCCACGTGCGACCGGGCAGCCACGACGGCACAGCTCGCTGGCAGTGGCCCGAGGAAGGCAGCGACAAGCTTCCCTAGGCGAAAAGGAGTGGAACGGGGTGAGGAATACCAGGGCATAGCTAGCTAGGGCGGAGAAGGCGTGGAGCAGCGAGGACGGTGTGGCAGCGAGCTCGGCCCGACCGACAATGGCGGTCGCATCCGCGTTCGGCGCGCGCGAGCACCAGAGAGCGAGTGAGGGAGCGAGTGAGGGAGGAGTGGGGAAATGCTTTGGTGCTTCTCCATGGTGACCATAGGGCACAGGGGCGCGTGGAGGCGAGATGGGCGTGAGTTCGCGCATGGCGGACATGCACTGGACGCGCGGCGTCCTTAGGGGCAATTTGACGAGCACGTGGCACGCGTTGGTGTGGACAAGGTGGGGTGCCATTTTAGGCTACCTACATGCCGAATTAGGTCATCGTCCCAAAAGCAAAATCGAAGCCCACATAACGCCCTGCAAATCTTGTTTAAGGGTCATAGTCATTAGAGTCCAGCATTAGGAGGTAATTAGCCCCAAAGTTGACACTGTCAGCGATTTGAAAGCAACGAGCAACAATCCAAATTGATGGTCGAAATGAAATGCAACTGGTGCCATCTTCTTGTATGTTCTTACCCATCATGTAAGCTCCAACTTTTACATTTGGATCAACTGAAGTTGCTTAACCAATTTTGGAGAACGCGAGACGCCATCGTCAACGTTATTCAAGTGCTAAAATAACCTTTTTGCTGTTTTGGTAACTGTTTTCGAAGATCCAAATGAACTCCAATCTTGATGAGACTTGATTCCTTCTCTCCACCATGAAAAGTAATTCAACCCCTATTATGGAATCTAATTGAGCTACCATACAATTTTGCGAGAGAAAGTGTCGCAAACAAGTCAACTTACTGCTGTCAAACGAGGACTTAGAAGAATTTTCTGCTTCTTCCAAACAGCAGCTGATTCAATATTATGAGCTCTATTTGGCTAGGTTAGATGCCAAACTAGCTCTTGACCATTAAACAAAGTTTATTCTATACCAGATGAACTACAACTTTTCTTTAAGGTCAAACCTCATAAATAGTATAGAAGTCAAACTTTCACTTTGGTCAAAGTATCAACTCGGTAAAGCCTAAACTTGGGTTTTATGCCAATTGGGGCATTTTCTTGACCTTTGCTCAACATGAACCCTTCATGACTTTTGTTGTAGGGTTCATATAGAATCTTTTGGGCAAGTTTGCAAGGTTTTGTTGATGATCCATAATTCTATTCACTTAATGGTGCAATTCCAATATGAATAGAACTTATCATTTCATGTGACTTTTTGATTCCAACTTCATGAAACTTTTTCAGGGATCAATATAGATGGTTATTCATGTGAGACATGTGAAGATACTCTAATAACAACACCCAAGAATATATCTTTAAATGGGCCTATATGTAAGCAATGGCGCAATATTCCAGTTTAAGTTGGGACTCTATTCCATATACTTGGCTTCGACATCTTCATTACCACTTCTCATGTCATGTTTGAACTCCAAAACCCTTGCTTAATTGATGATAAACACCTGGGGTGTTACAGTGTCCCAAAATCAAAAATATGCTTTGTATGGCCCAGTTGGCAGTGTATATGGTGGCCTTTCTGAGATGTATGCTGGTGACTGGAAGCCGGCAGAGCCTTCGTTGATCAGCAACTACCTCAATGGGTTGTCCATTGTTCTATCATAGGTGAGGTCATTGAAGCCTTGGATGGAGCATTTGGCAGTGACGCTGAACGGGTACGGCAAGCTCACGTTGCCACATGATGATGTTCGGCAGCCAGGGTACCCAACTGGAGGTGCCATTGTTGCCAGCTATGTGACTCTATAATCGTTAATAAATACTATAACAAACATGGGTATCTAACACAAAAAATTCGGTAATGCTGTGTGCAGGGCGTCCGAAGGGATGGACGGACCTTTGGCATGCAGCTGCACTGCACGTCCTGCAGACCAACCCAATACCAATAGGCCTCCCATTTTTCTATTATCTTCTGTCCTTTTCATTGTGTTAGCCAGATAAGGATAAGAAAAGGAGACCTCCACTACATGCTCTACTCCGTCCATCATCCAAGGCATTCTCTTTCTCTCCTTCCCCAAAACTCTACCGCTACAACCTCCATCGCTCAAGCCCCCACGCTCGCTAGACCTCCCATGCCACTACTCCTGATCTATCACTCACCTTGCCTGATGGCGTGGGCACCTCTGCACCCATGCATGGAGACCACTTCCTCGTCTGCCAGCTGGCCACCAAAGCCACCGTGCACGTGCTCATGCCCGACGACACCGACAGGCACCGCCGGTGTAAGGAGAACTGTAGGGTCTGGCATGGAAGCCCTCCAGCCTTGCGCTCCTATCTTCAGCTGTGGCACCCCATTGCAGGCACCGGAGGATGCCGCATCGGAATACATTGCATGTTGCAAGCGTATCTTTCAAATGTTTCTGATGTTTTAGAGGTACATTTCAAGTGCCTCATGTGGAAGTTACAAAAGTAGATCAAGATGTTGCATATGTTGCAATGGCTATACACGTATATTTCAAGTGTATGTTCCTAATGTTTCATCTATTTCAGACATATGTTGCAAATGTTACATCAAGATGTTGCAAAAGTAGATCTAGATGTTGCATATATATGCATGTGTTTTAGTGGTTTTCATACGTATGTTGTATGTGTTTTTAGCTGGATGTTGCAATGTTTTGCAATGGCTACACACATGCTTTAAAGTTTTTTAGTGTTTTGCAAGTGTTTTAGACGCATATTGCAAGTGTTTTAGCTATTTCAGATGTATGTTACAAGTGTTTCATCTTGATGTTGTAAAAGTAGATCGGATGTTACATATGCTGAATAGCACCTACCGTAGCAGCCTACTATAGCTGCTGGGGCACCACAGAGTGGGCGCCCACGCATGGTCAGTGAAAGGTTCTAAATGGCTAGATAACCATTGCAAATTAGACTCACACTTAGTGGCACTAGATAACCATTGCAATTAAAGATTTTCCCTCTTTATAGTATGGTTATCTATCCTAAACCCGATCATGCACTCTATTGCATCTTGACTAGCAAAACAAAATGGCCTTAGGTTTTTTACCTTTGCCTTGAGCCCATTTTGTTTTTCTCTTTCTCCTTTTCCAAGTTGGAGCACTTGATCATCTCATTTGGCCATCACCACCACCATGACCATCATCTAGCTCCATCACTTGGTGTGTACCAACCTAGCTCATATTCATCACTTATGACAATGGTTAGTACATTTAGGTTTCATCAATTAGCCAAAACCAAACTAGGGCTTTCAATCTCTCCCTTTTTGGTAATTGATGATAACCTTTTCACAAAGATATTCAATGAAATCTTTTTGGATTCATGTTGCTTGCCCAAGCATTTTACCATGTGTAAAGGATATGGACAACTTCCATAAACCCAAATTTGTAGCATTGGCTCCCCCTACATATGTGCTAAGAGTTTGAATTTGAGAGCTTACACATATGCATAGATAGAAAGTGTGGGAGAGTAATGACTACCAAATGATGCTAAGGTGTAAAGAATGGACCTTTGAAGTGTGATACCAATTGGAGTTGTCATTTAAACATCATCCTTAGCACCATGGTTAGCTAGACATACATGCAAAACACAAACACTAGATACCTCATGAGATCAACATTATAAGCAAGGCTCTAGTATCACTTGTAAAAACATGCAAGGCACATCTAACTATCAGCCTATGCATGCTAGTTTTTCATTTCATCAATCAATCCTACAACTAGCATACACCACACAAGTATGGATATGGAATTTATAAACTTGTGCCATTCAAGATCTCATATGGGGTTTTCTCCAACAAAGGATGACAATAGAGATGATTGCTACAATGGCAAGCCATGTTGATTGCTTCGACCCAAAATGAATGGCTAACATTGTACTCACTAAGCATTGATCTTGCCATGTCAATCAAAGTTATATTCTTCTTCTCAACAAGGCCATTTGATTGTCGAGTGTACTTGGCCGAGAATTGATGCCTAATGCTAATCTCATCACATAGATTATCAATTCTTGTATTCTTGAATTCACTACCATTGTCACATCTAAATTTCTTGATTGTAGTTTCAAACTCATTGTGAATTCTCTTGATGAATGACTTGAATGTAGCAAACACATCACTCTTGTCAAGAAGAAAGACTACCCATGTATATCTTGTAAAATCATCCACTATTACAAAGCCATATTTGTTGCCACCAATGCTAGTGTATGTTTTGGCCCAAACAAATCCATATGTAATAACTCAAATGCCTTAGATGTGCTCATGATGCTCTTCTTAGGATGTGTATTACCAACATGCATTCCGGCTTGACAAGCACTACACAACTTATCTTTCTCAAATGTGACATCTTTCAAGTCTCTAACTAGATCATTCTTAATCAGTCTATTTAATTGTTTCATTCCAATATGACTAAGCATTCTATGCCATAACCAACCAATGCTAGATTTGGTGAACAAACATGTTGACAATTGTGTTTCACTGGCATTAAAATCAACCAAGTATAGATTCTCATATCTAAATGTCAAAGATATGGGCCAGGGGTACCTGCACCGCCCGTATATGTGACTACCACCAAGCTATTAGCACAACAGATATCAAGGAGGAGGCCTGCAAGGGCTGATGCAATCAACCAACATGGAGATCAAGGCAAACCAAGGCGGGCGTATCTAGACGATAGCTAGGATCAATCTGTTGCGCGTATCATGTAACAAACGAGGAACACAATCTGTTAGCCCGATCGCCCTCTCTGTAACCCTACCTCTACTACCTATATAAAGGAGGGTAGGGACCTCGAGCTAGGGATCTAATCTTCCACCTATTCCAATATACTCATAGCTAGGAGCAATAGCCCCTGTAATTGAGCATATGAATATAAAAGCAGCCGCACCACTGGAGTAGGGATTAGCGCACATCGTGCCCCGAACTAGTATAAATCCTTGTGTCTCATGTGCTACCATCTGATTCCGTCTGTGTGATCACGTTGCTAGATATTGCCGAAGCAAAACAATCCAACACTAAATCCTTTGAATATCAGGTTAGAACCATCTATGCTTATGTTCTCTACATCATCCACACCAGATATGCACTTAAAACCAAGATCACACAATTAAGCTACTAACAATAGGTTGAAGTTCAATGTAACACCTCAGGTGTTTAGCTCCTTAATTGCATTGCAATTGCATAAGCATAAGCATGCATCATTCATGTTATTTTATGTGGTTGCAACAAATGTGGTTGTTTTTAGAATTTTGTTTGGCTCACATCATGTGACACTAGGGAGTTGGTGTAACTAAAGGGTAGAGTAGCCAATTATATCTCACAACACTTTAGTTATACTTAGGGTCACTAATGGAGCAAGGTTCATGTTGACCAAAATCACCAAAATGCCCTCCAAGGTGTAGTTGACCAGCATTTAGCCCTAGGATGCTCTAGTTTGACCAATTAAAAAGTCTAGCTTAGAGACCTTGCATGGAGGAGCACCCTTGAGCAAAGTTGTAGGTAATTTTATGGGGAACAAAAGTCTCAATATGACCATCTCATGAAACTGGCCAGAACATGCTCAAAAATGGCCCACAAGTTAGCTAGAGGGGCTGTCTCAACACTTAGAATTTTTCTAAGTCTCAAAAGTGTCCCTCCAGTTTTACTGTGGCCTACTTTAGGAGCTTGTAGTTTGCGAACCAGGCCAAACCAGCTTCCACTCATATTGACAAACTTGTAGTCCTTATGTAGCTCTACAACATTGCCAATATCACCCATGCCTGGTTCTCAATAGTTTAGGAGATATAGTGTCAAGAAGTTAGGGTTTCAGTCAACGTTTATCTCTGAAACTGCATTTTAGTTTCAAGGGGCACCACTTTGGAGTTTTATAGTTTCAAATCTGAGCCGAATTGGTTCTGGAGCCAATTAGCAAAGTTGTTGACCTCACAAAGCCCTACAATTTTTGTATTATCACCTGCTCCTAACTCGAACCGGTTTGAGAGATAATTAGCGCCAAAACTGCCCTGTCAGTCGGTCTTCGGAGGCTCGGTTTCAGTCAACAAGCTCGAACACCGGCATGTCGTGGCGCGCGGGCAGAAGAACGGTGACACGTGGGGACCGAGCGCTGCCGTTCCCTCCACGTCGCGAGCCCGGGCGTGAGTTGAACACCGAGCGGCCACCTCCACCCCCCTCACGCGCGCTCATTCTCTTCTCCCTTCCTCTCGCTCTGGCCAGGCTCACCGAGGCGGAAACCGGGACGCCATTGCCGCCGTAGCCATCTCCGAGCTCGCGCACTCACCACCGCTCGCCGAACCACGTCCATCCCTCCGCCTCCCCGTCCTACACCTCCTCGACCTATCGGTAGGTTGGTTTGAGCCCAAGGTGAGCCACATTGCCGTTTCCGCCCGCTCACCGAAGCTCACCGGAGCTCCACCATGTGCGGGTCACCGTGGCCAGCACCACACAGTAGTTCTCCGTCTGCCTTCACCCACGTTTCCCCCTCCCTGTCACGTGTAGATGCTAGGATGAAGATGTTACCGCCAGTATCAGGACAGCCATGACGGAACAAGACCGTGCACGGCCGCGCCATGGCCGTCGGCCAGGTGCTCACGCGGTCAAGCGGTTCCGCTCCACCCCCGTCTGTGGGAGTGATCTCGTTAGGTCCGCTAGGAGTCCAGGAAGGTGATGCGCCCTTCGGTAGGTCGTGCGACGACCGGGACTCGCCGGCGTACCGCCAGGCACCGCGGCCGTCCGCCATTGCCGTCGGTCTAGGTGCGGTGGTGCATCAACTTTGGGGAAAAGTGGTAGCCTCGGTGCGGTTGGGTTTGGGCAAGACGCCGGTGCACTTGGATCGGTCGGAGGAGCCACCGGCGGTGAGGAATTGCTCGTCGGAGCTCACTGCCGCCGCGTCCCTGTTCCCTTTCACCGACACGCGGGGGCCACCTGTCTGTGCCGCGCGCGGGCGGGAGCCCGAGCGGGCCGCGCGCGCGCGTTTTGGGCCATGTCGGCTTTGCAGGCCGGCCCGGTAGCAGGGTTTTGGATTTAGTTTTTGTTTTCCTTTTTATATTTTACCACAGATTTTGGGTAAGATTTAGGAAATGTAGATCTAGGGTTTTACTTGCTCAAAAAATTATGAGATAAATTTTGTTAGGATCTACTTGGTGTGTAGTATTTTAGAAAAATATGAATTGGTTATGTGATGTTTAGTTTCTATGAGATTTAAATAGGTTTTTGAAATGTGTTTTAGATTGCATGCAAACTTTTTTAAATCATATCTTGAGTTTCAGTGTTCCAAAAATTATGAAAATTGGTGGGTAGGCTAATTTATACTTGCTCTAGCTTTGATAAAAATTTGGGCAGTAGTGCTTAAGTACTTTTCAAGTTATAATGCTATCTTGTCATTTTAGGGAATAATTGAATAAAATTTTGTAATTTTTCTACATGAGCAATGTTCTTATAAATTTTTGGAGAATGTCTTGGTACCATAAAGTGTCTAAGAAAAATATGAAATCTGTTGTTTGATACTTTTCAATATGATTTGTTAATTATACAAAAATCAGCCTTTTGGGCTTGTGAATTTTGTTTAGGGAGTTTCTGTAAATAATTTTTGTTCAAATTTTTACAGTGGTCTCTTTTTGGTTCATAGAGTCTCCTGTAATTGTTGTAGAATTTTAGGAGCAGTTTACATATATGTTTAAAATTCCACTTAATTACTTAAGTAAATTAAGAAATGAGTATAAATAAATAATTTAGGTAGGCAAACCTTACTTTCTGGTGTTTTTGTGACCTATGTGAACTTGTGGTAACTTTAGTTTGGTCTTATGGGATGTTTACCACATAAATAAATATTTAATCTTTGCAATTCTAGGTTTTCTGGACAGCTGGTAGTATTTCTGGGTTTGGCCTTTGATAAAAGTGTTTGCTAGAAAACTTGTAAATACCAAAGTTGTAGTAAACTTGATAAACTAGCTTGTGTCAAAATTTGGGAGCATTTGGCTTAATAGTTTGGGAGTTATTGCTGTTTAAAGTGCCAGTCCAGAATTGGCTACTCTGTGTTTAGAGAGGACAGATTCTGGAACTTATGAAATTCGACATAGAAAACTTAGGAATTTAGGATTGAGGTCTGAAAATTAATTGTGGTGCATTTCTTAAGCTTTCTAGATTGTCTTAGACCATAACTTTTGGAGTTAGAAATCTTCAGTTATGTTAGAATCTTTGAGCTGCTGTCCAGAATGTCTTACTGTGGTAACTTAAGTAATATTACTCTCGTGTTGTTAGGTGTTAGGGCCTTAACCGAAGAGGAACAGCTATATCTTAGGTTGGGTAGATTAGGTAAGTACTTCTCCATCGGAGAAGAGATTTGCACGTATTGATGAAGTGACTTGAATAGAGTACTTTTATTGCCGAAATGCATTTCATCCCGAGCATGTTGCACCCATTATGCACCCATGATATTTATTGTGCACTCAAGCAATAGGTGTTCCGGAGGGGGTAACACTCCTCGAGTTCGAGCCAGTGATTCCGGAGGAAGTCCAGGACCAGCCAGAGGAGCCAGCGGAACCAGTCGGCGGAGGAGACGCCGCTGAAGATCTACCCGAGTGCCCTAACCACTGGCCCTCGACCTTTCTAAAAGGCAAGCCCCGGTGCATGCTGAACCTACTGTTTTATAAATTAATCTTGATTACTTTTAATTGTTTACTGCATTAAGTTGTAGGAGTTATATGAAAACACTTGTTGCATTATACCTGTCCTTGTCCAGATATCGTACTTAATCCTATATTAGGTTTAGGCACGTGTCAATGCTTAGCCCTGCTTAGTTCGGTAGAAGTCGGGTGATTTCCGGTCATCCGCGAGATCTAGGAATGGGTCACGAGTGGCTTTGATCGCTATCGTGAATGGAACCATGCCTAAAAATGAAATTGAGACCGGGCGGGAGTTCGATAGTGCAGCCGCAAGACACTTCACGTCTTGGGTGCGGAGCTATACCCGTCTGAGTCGTTTAAGGACCGATTCGCTGTACGTCCTTGAGTCATGTTGAACGCAGTCTAACACTTAGTTGGCCAGATAAGCCGTTCTGACCGCGAATCCGAGTAATACAGTTCAGGCCAGGAATCGAATGGTAGGTTGCTTCTTGGAGGAGAGAAAGGATGTGCTTAGGGACATTGGCGTGAGACCAAGGGGGGGTTAGAGTCCCTATCACTTGGCAGAGTGTCGCCCTTGGGGATGCGACATCAGTCGGACCCGCGGCTCCTGAACTGTACCAAAGGTGACCTGAGCAGCCCTCGCCAGGCGTGACTCGGTGAGTGTTAGAAATACCCCTCCAGCTGGATAGGAATTCGATTCGAATCGCCGTCGCTCTCGGTTAGTGAGCACTTGACTTGAGCAGCGGCAACGTAGATCTCATTAAATGAACAGATGGTTAAGTGAATGATATAATGTTGCCACAATGATATACCTGCTATGGATATAATAATAATGTTGTTTGATTATACTCAAGTGAATGTTTAGTACAGGTGCTAAGATAGATGACAGGTAAATGCTAAAAAGAACTGCTAGTACAAGTTATAAGAGTTTCAATTACTTATGCCTTTATGCAAAATGTGATGTCAGCTAGCCTCTTGTGTAAGCCTTGCATAATCCTTGGTGTCATCTTATTTCTGGTTTTTGGCGGGTAAGTCTAGCTGAGTACATTCCAGTACTCAGGGTTTATTCCCTCCTGTTGCAGATGATATGCTCTACCAAGTCTTCTGCAAAAATTGTCTCCACCTTGCGGGTGACGAAGACTAGATCACTAGGGCGTGATCATCTTTTATGTACTTTCCTTATGCTTTTGCGGGTGGTTGATCATTAAGACTGGTAGTAGTATGTGAACTAATGCGAGTGTTATGCTTCCGCTACTTTATAAACTTGGTTTGTAATAATTGCGACTCCGTGTGTGTAAACTTATTTCAGACTACTTGTGAAATGTAACGTATGATGTTGTATGTTGAATGATGCGATCTTGGTTGTAAGCAAGTTGGTTTGAAATCCTTCGTGGTTTCGATTGACTACCGGGATTATATGGGCTCAAGTTCGAAAATTTGAGCGCTTCGGTGCTTGTTTTTGTACTTGTGCTCTTATAATTTGGTCGGTTCTGTTACATTCAAGCTCTCTACTAGTAGCACATTGAAAATGCTCAAGTCATTGGATATTGCAACCTTACCAAGCCCTTTGACCTTGCCTTTGCCATTGTCACCAAACGTGATACTATCATAACCATTGCTATCATTGGTGTTGATTGAATTGAATATTCTTACATCACCAGTCATGTGTTGTGTGCACCCACTATCAAGCACCCAATGCCTTCCTCCAGCTTTATAATTGATCTACAAAAGATCAATTCTTTTTAGGTACCCAAACTTGCTTGGGTCCTTGAAGGTTAGTCACTAAGCTCTTTGGTTCCCAAATGACCTTCTTCTTTGGGCCCAACATGGATGTACCAACAAACTTATCCTTCACACCATTGGCACCATTGGTAAGCAAATAACAAGAATCAAACTTAATTGAGGATACATTAGCATGTGATTTGTTGTTCTTGCAATCATGCTCTTTGTGACCAACTTGCTTACAACTATAACAATACTGACCATTGTTCTTCGCAAAACTAGTCTTGTGAGGAGCAAAGGCTGCCTTGCCCTTCTTGGGGGTCATCCCTCTTTGTAGAGAGGAGCTCTTTGGGTACCCAAGCACATAAGCAAGTGATCCTCACCACCATAGGCTTTGCCTAAGGCACGAGTGAGCTCATTAACCTCCTTCTTGAGGGTCTTATTCTCAACCATTAGTGAGGCATCACAAGTGAAACCATTACTAGTGGATGAGGTGAAAGTGAAAGTGCTACAAGAAGGATTAGTGGGAGCAACAATGATAGGATCATAAAAAGATTCACTAATTAGATCACAAGTAGAGCCTATGTCACATGTTACAACAACCTCTTTCTTGGCTTGCTCAAGAAGAGAGGAGTGAGCCTTTTCAAGCTTAGTGTGAGCCTTGCTAAGCACCTCATTGTCTTCCTTTAGACTCTCATGAGAAACATTGAGCTCATCAAAGGATTGTTTGAGAGCTTTAAGCTCCTTGCGCAATTCTTTGCACTCCTTCCTCTTTAACTCAAGACAAGAATGAGCTTGTTCTAGCATGTCCATGAGGTCTACCTCCTCATCACTATCATTATCACTCTCATCATTTTATACCTTAGTGGACTTAGCCATTAAGAATGTTATGAAGTGTCGAAGAGAGAAGGTTTGTTGTTGATGGCGATGCTTGCTAGTGCCTTCTTGATGGATTTATTGTCATCATCACTAGAATCATCATCATCTAAAGAGCCATCACTATCCCAAGTGACCACATAGTTACCACCCTTCTTCTTCTTCTTCTTGAATGTCATCTTCTTCTCTTTCTTTTCCTTCTCCTTTTCTTTCTTCTCATCCTCATCATTTTCACTATTGTAGGCACAATCCGCTACAACGTGATCCTTGCTCTTGTATTTTAGCATCTTCTCACATACTCCTTGTTGTGATCTCTTCTATTTCTTGCATCATAGCCCTTCTTCTTCATGAATTTGCCCATCTTGCACACAAAGAGAGCCATAGCTTCATCATCAAAGTCACTAGCTTCTTCCTCTTCACTTGATTCTTCTTTCTTAGCTTTGCCCTTGCTATTAGATGAGGTGATAGCCTTGAATGCTACACTTTTCTTCTTCTTGGATTCATCCTTCTCATCTTGGTCAACCCCTCCCTTTCCACACAGTATGTATCTTATGTCATGACATCACCTAGTACTTGGTTAGGGGTTAGGTCCTTCAATCCTCCTCATATGATGATCAATCTCAATGTCTCAAATCTTGAAGGTAAGCACAACAACAACCGATGAGAGACATCATCATCATTTATCTTCTCACCCAAAGCCTTCAAGTCATTGATGATCACTTGCAATCTATGGAACATCTCCAGAATGCTTTCATCACCTTCATCTTGAAGCTTGTCAACTTGTCCTTGAGAATGTATAACTTGGCACTCTTGACCGCTGATGTGCCCTCATAAGTTTCTTCCAATCTCTTCCACACTTCACTATCTCTTTCACAATTCTTGATTTGCTCAAACACCTTTTAATCAATGGCATTATAGATGGTGTTGAGAGCCATTGTATTGCATTACTTGTTTACCTTGTCTTGGTTGGTGAGATTGGTGGGATCAAGAATTACATAGTCACTCTCGGTCACATCCCACACTTGATCATTGATTGAACCAAGATACATCTTCATCTTTCTCTTCTAATAATCATAACATGTGCCATCAAAGAAAAGTGGTTTGCCCCCCACATGGCCGAACACAACTTGAGTCATCTTTTGACACTGAAGGTTGTTAAGCCTTGATTAAACGATGACCATGGCTCTGATATATACCACTTGAAAGGTCCTAAATGGCTACAGGGGGGTGAATAGCCTAATAAAAATTTCTACAAAACACTAGAGCAACTAATTAGTCAATTAGAAAGCAAAGCTTTTTGCTCTAGCTCTACAAAGGGTTGCAAGCCACCTATCCCAACAATAATAGTTAATTATAATCTCTAGATTAATTATAATCTCTAGATCAATCAATTGCTATGTCACTACTCACTAAAAGCTCTCAAACAAGCTACACTAAAGAGCTTCACTAAATGAGCTACTCTACTAACAAGCAATCTCTCAAACTAGCAACACTAAAGAGCTTGCTACACAACTATCAAATGTAAATACAAGAGAGTGAGTAGGGTGATTACACCACCGTGGGAAGAAAGATGAACAAATCATAATATGAATACCAAGTGAATCACTGGGAGAATTCCAATCACAATAGACACAAAAATTTTCTCCCAAGGATCATAGGCTTGTCGGCACGCTAGTTCCCGTTGTGTAAACCAACACTTGGTGGTTCGGTAGCTAATAGGTGTTTCACAAACCTAGCCCAACAAATGGGTGCCGCAAGAACCTACCCACAAGTGAGGCAACTCAATGACATGAGCAATTTACTATAATGGCTTTTGGCACTTCACCAAGTAATAAGCCCAAGAACCCCTCATAAATAATCCTTGATTGGGGGCGGACACAATCACCAAATCCCCTCACCAATCAACAAATCACCAACTGTCTAGGTAATGGCAATCACCAAGAGTAATAAGAAATCAACAATCACAATCACCACCTAGTGCCACCAAATATGCAACCTCAAATGCACACACTAGGGTTTCCCTCAAATCCTCTAAAGAATGAGCACCAAGCTTGGAGAAGGAGAGGAGAGGGAGGAGATGCTCTTGAAGCTCTCAAGATCAACACTTTGAATCCTCAATCTCTCACTTAGGGTTAGCTCAAAGCTTTGGGAGAGAGAGAGTACAGAGCTTTTCTCTTCACTTTTGGATCTCAAATGTTGCAAGAATGGAGAAGAGAATGGAGGAAGAAGGGGGCCCACAACTTAGAACCCCAACCTACTTGCCTCCTCCTCCCGACCATTACTATGTAGGAGCCCATTCCTGCACTAGAAATTCCAGGCGATGGCTTGGAATTTCTCAGGCGGGTGCTCCTCTCTGGACCATTAGCGCGGGAGGATTCCCACACTGGAAATTTCAGCCAGCATGGCCTAGAAATTCTTGGGCGGATGCACCTCTTTTGAACGTTGGTTGGGAGGACTCCCGCACTAGAAATTCTAGGCGGCGATTTGGAATTTCTCAGGCGAGCGCTCCACTCACCAGGTGTGCCTCCCACACTAGAAATAACAACTCGGGCCAACTAAAATTCTAGTTAATTCCATTCAACCAACAGAGCACCCTTATCTAGAAATTTTGGTCGGGTGAACTGAAAATTTCAACAGCAGGGCCAACCAAGCACAATAAGCTTCACTTTTCAATCACTATTTGAGTGCTAACTTTTCCCACAAATACCAAACCATTTTGGCACTTAAGTTAGCATTTCTCAACCATATTTTCTAGGGTTTTCTAAAGCATCTCACCACATCACTAAGCGCAAAGTATATGCAAATGGGACTCACACTTAGTGGCACTAGATAACCATTGCAATTAAATATTTCCCCTTTTTATAGTACAATTATCTATCCTAAACCTAATCATGCACTCTTTTGCGTCTTGACCGGCAAAACAAACTAGCCTTAGGTTTCATACCTTTGCCTTGAGCCTATTTAGTTTTTCTCTTTCTCCTTTTCCAAGTTGGAGCACTTGATCATCTCATTTGGCCATCACCACCACCATGACCATCATTCAACTCCATCACTTGTTGTGTACCAACCTAGCTCATATTCATCACTTAATGACAATGGTTAGTACATTTAGGTTTCATCAATTAGCCAAAATCAAATTAGGGCTTTTAGTCGGGAGGCGTGGGAGACGTCTAGGCGGCATGGGCCTCGCCTGGGCATGCAAAACGACTAGGCGCAAGAAACGGAGTGTAGGGAAATGGACCAGCAGGCGCGGGCATCCAGTCACGGGCATGCGTCTGGACATCTGGGCGCTAGCATCTTCACAAAAACTTGGGTATGCAAAGAGAGAAGGAATTCCCTAGACAAAAGGGATATGGAATTAAATGGGTATCTAATCTAAATACCAAAAATTGGAACGATGACACAACTTCTATAAACATTCCTACGCTTAGTAATAGACTAATAGAGCATCCTTCTTTTGGTTTTGTAATCTTTTAGGGACTGAGGTATGCTCCAAGATACCATCCATTTATGTGTTGAGCAATCAGTGTGTATGTTTCTAAATATGGTAAGGCACAACGTTAGGAATAGGTTAGTTGTCGCACTAATTTTGATAGATATATGAACAAATTCATTCCAAGACTCCATGCATGGGCACCAGGACTCTATGCATCAAAATCCTAGAAGAAGTCCTAAACCTACAAGGGCACCAGGTCATGAAGCTGAGGCTTTTGTGCTGCCCACACGCACCATATAAATGACTAACCATCTTTTGCAGCAAGTAGAAAGCCAATGTCTTTCTGAGTGTCGAAAGACTTGCAAGCAAGTCGATATTCGACGAAGCTATAACGCCCAACCTAAGTCCCTAAAAATGCAGGATATCAACTTAGGTGCATTTTCACGCAACTTCTCTGGTCTTCGGCACATGGCATCGGTGTCTACATCTGCATTTCCTTCTCCAAGACCTTCGCATAAGGGGCTTCACCACCATCTTTGGTGACTTCACCAACATCGCCTCCATCAAAATAACTTTTTTCAGGAGGGCTTTCACCAAACAGCTTTGTAGGAGGGCCTTCGACAAAACCATGATGATTCACCTCTGCTAACATGTCGGCACAAAAGGGGCTTCACCAACACCTTCGCTATCTACACCACCATCACCTCCGCCAAACACCTTTTACAGGAGGGCAATTGCAAACATCTTCGGCAACCCACAACAACATGCCTCCACCAACTCTTCGACAGGTGGGGCTTCACCAACATCTTCAACCAACTTTGATGACACACCTTCGTCAACCACTTTGGCAAGAGGGCCTTTGCCATCATCTTCACCCACTACAATAGCTCGAGAGCCTCTGTCGACACCTTCGACATCAACGCTACAATGGCTTGCCTACATCGCCTAGTTTGAAGGGCCACATCAACACCTTTGACACCAAGTTCTACCACACCTTCATCGACATCTACATTGGCAACTTGGGTCTGAACATCTACTCTGACTAGTGTGACTACGTCGACCACACCAAGAGCAGTAGAGGATTCAATCATGAGTACCGACCAAGAGGGGCTAGGGGATCACACCGGAAGGACCAGCCACTCCGGGGCGTGAAGTCTTTTTGCCTGGTGCTCATGAGCAAAGATTGGAGGCCTCATAGCAACTTTCGACCATGACTACTTTGACTACATCGACTACTCCAACTATGATAGCTACAAGTGCCTTCATCTAGCTCCAAGTGCCTTCATCTTTCGGATGTCTTCATCTTTGGGCTCTAGCTCCTTCTGTTGCTTCTGTGACATGGAGGCTTCACTCGGCGCTCGTGAGATGAAGACATTCGAAAGATGAAAGCACTTGGAGCTAGAAGCCCTAGGGATTATAACATGTATAGGCTAGAGACGTGCACAAGCTCTTTTCTCCATACCCTTTTTCGCACAGGGTTTTTGGGTGGAGTTTTTAGTGAGGTGCACAAGTATAGGTTCTGAAGGGCGATCCTCGCAACTAAGGTTCGAGTTGTGTAGTGCCTCCTCTAGAATGAGCATCTACTAGGCCATGTAGTACCAGCCATAACCTAGTAACTGAGGTGCTACTGTTGGGACGGTCCACATTCCTATGGGCCAAGTCCCCTAGAAGAGGTCCAACTAGCGCCATTGGAGTGGCATGTAAAACCAACCCCCACCAAGGGGTAGCTTATAAATTGCCAATTGCCTATATATAATGCCAAAATCAAGAGGGCAAGGGGTCTCTCTCTTCGGACTCTCGTTGATAGCCTCTCTCCATTCTCCTCTCCTAAACCTGTTCAAGAACTGTTTTCCCAACAATACCGGCCTAGGTTAGTTTTGGATGTCATTATGGGAATGAATTGGATGAATAAGATGGGGGTAGTGATTGATGTTGAGAGTAGAACTATTTACCTCAAGGAACCTATTGGAGAAGGCACTTTTCAAGTAGTGTTACCTCTTAGAATAGATCTTGGTAGTACAACCTGTGCAGTCCAAACCACTCTACTGGCTAAGATTCCTGTAGTATGTGAGTTTCCGGATGTGTTTCCAGATGAGTTACCCGGTCTTTCGCCGGATAGGGATGTTGAGTTCGCCATTGAATTAATCCCTAGAACACCACCGATCTCAAGAAGGCCTTATCGGATACCTCCAAATGAGTTAGCCGAGTTGAAGAAGCAACTTTAGGATCTATTGAACAAGGGTCTGATATGTCTGAGTTTGTCTGAATGGGGTTGTCCTGCACTATTCGTGAAC